>OY282560.1:311097581-311722809 GCA_958295665.1 Tipula vernalis | reverse complement strand
CCCGTAATCGCTCCAACAACCGCACCGATCTGACTTCGCTGAAGTGAGATCAGCTCACTCATTCGTCAGCTTGGAAAAATGGTCCGTTGTACCACGTCGAGCCAGTTCATCGGTGTTTATATTCCCTGTACTTATGAAATGTTCTGGCACCCGTAAAATGTGGATGTTGAACTGATCTGGCATCTCGTTAAGAGATGAGAGACAGTTCTGGACTACTTTCGGCGTAAAGAGGTATGATTGAAGCGCTTTAATGGTAGCCTGACTGTCCGAATATATGCGAATATCACAAACCGATATTACATTATACCTCAACCAGTCTACGACTTCTTTTATGGCAGTTACTCTAGGGGAGACGGAAGGAGAGATTTAACTGAAGTTCCTCGCAGAACACTCCAGCCTCGACATTCCCGTCCCGTTTTGAACCATCAGTGAAGAAGTTTTTAACTCCTGGTTCCAAAACTGCACCCATCATCCAGTCCTCCCTAAATGGGATCCTAGTCCGGAACTTTGTGTCAAAAGATAGTGAAGGGACAGTATAGTCGGTGGTCTTGGGAATTTGTTTGTTGCACAAAATAGATGAGTGCCCTGTATTGTTGCAGGTCGACATTAAGATGGATTTCAGCCGTATGGCAGTACAAGCTACCAACTGTTTCCCCAAGATTTCTAGAGGAGTCAAAAATAGCAGTCTCCAGTGCCTGAGTTGATGTGCTCCTCAGAACAACACTGATCCACACAGAGGTTGTTGTCTGAACTTTTGTCAACAGCTTTTGGTTGACAGTTTTGTCCAGAGCAGGCCACCAGAATATTACCCCATACAAGAGAATGTGTCTGACTACTGCGATATAAACCCAATGCACGATGAGCCCCCAAGAGCATTTTTTCAAGAGTGTAGTGCTACCGTAGCTTTCTTTACCCTTTCCAGAATATTATGTTTCCAATTTAATTTGCTATCTAAAACGAGACCCAGAAACTTCACTTCAACTGTAAAAGTCAAGCTGAACCTATTTAAAGTGCGAGGATCGATATGAGGAAGTTTATATTTCCTAGAGAAGAGAACCAATTCGGTTTTGTGTGAAGAATGCCCAGAGCATTTTGTATAAGCTCACTAAGCGTGCCGGGATATTTGCCACGGACACCAATAGCAACATCATCCGCATAGGCAACCACCTTGAAGCCACCGTCCTCTAGTCTCAGCAACAGGTCATTTATGACCAAGTTCCAAAGTATGGGGGACAGTACGCCACCCTGCGGCATATCTCTGCTTGCAAATCTTCTGACAGAGGATTCCTCCAAACTGGCATTTATGATCCTGCCTTTTAGCATTTAATCCATCCAGTCCTTGTGTGATTCATCCACTCCCACATCCGAAAGTGCCCGAGTTATAGCCCTTGGAAGCACATTGTTAAAGGGCCCCCAATAAAGAAGGTTACCATTGCGTAGTCTCTATATTCGAAAGATTTTTCAATGAAATATACAAGAGAATGAAGACCAGTCTCTTCAGATCTCTACTTGCAATAGGCATGTTGAGATTTAGACAGGTTTTCCGGCACAATCATGAATCTAATATGAGCTTCTATTTGTCTTTCCAGTGTTGAACATAACTTGGGATGGAAGGACCAGTTTCTCCTGAATTTTGCCACAGTATAGCCTGCAAGAGCTGTTCTTGGCACTTCTCAATTGACATTTGTAAATTTTGAGGACTTTCTTGTAGGAGTCCCAGTCTAGAGCAGCTTCTGTTTTCTGTGCTGTTTTGAAGAGTCTTTTGCATTTTCGACGTGTTTATTGAATCTCCTTGGACCACCAGGGTGGCCGAGATTTACTCCTAGTCCTGCTAAGGGGACTAGAGCCCAGTATCGCTTCATTAAAAGTGCTGGACAACTCGTCCACCAAGCCATCGAGCTTTTGCGCAGTTTTTGGAGGTTTTGGCACAGGAACTGGTAGTGGATTACCCAGAATAGTTCTAAAGGTATCCCGGTTGGTTTTCCTCCTGTATCTGTAGATTGGACTTTTTGGAGAAGTCAAGTCGAGTTCAAATTGAAGATAACAATGATCAGAAAAGATTGAGACAAGAGTAATATCCAATACCTATAAAGGTCGGCTTATTGCCTTTGTTACATATATGAAGGTTAGTACTTAAAATATAATCAAAGAGTAACTCGCCTCGTTCATTTGTGTTTGTACTTTCCGCTGATACATCTCAATTACTGAAATTCTCCATTTTTCGATTACATCAATTGCTTTTTGCTTGACTTCTCCGGTCAAGATTTTTGTTTTGTTAGTGTTTACTGTTACACTGGCCATTGGGATACCCGTGATGTGCTGTAAGTGGTTCAGCAGCAGTTGGTTTCGGATGTTTACCAGCTGTTTAGTATTTTGATGAGATTTTATTCGTATCATGAAATACTAGAAGATGACAATTTGACGACCGAGTCTTTGATTTGTTTTTGAATCTCGGCATTTTCTTGGGACGCAAAACTTGCAACTCTTGATAATACATAAATATCAGACGATATTTAGCACCAGCTTTAGTTCAGAACTTATTGAATTCCGGATTTACCATTGCCTGCTATCAGTTTCATTTTTATTTTACCGTACGTTCCACATTAGATAAAGGTGAAAACCCCCTGTTTAACAAAAATGTTCAATATTCAAAATAAAACTGTAATCTTGTTATTTACTTTAAATATTACGCCTCAATATTCAAATAAGGTGTTAACTTTCTATACAAGAAAATTTTAAGTGAACTGTCAAATATTTGACATTTGATTGAATTATCGTTGCTACACGATAATTGTTTATCTCACAACTTATCACCTTTTTATATTGTAAATCGCCATTTTGCGTCATTGATATTCGATTAGTTAACACTAAGTAATTAATCGAATCGTGTTTTTGCATGAAGGAGGGGCTCTAAATTGAATGCATTTTCTAATCGATTAGAACAACATATTTGTATATATGGTATGTTTGTATGTAAGTAGTAGGTAACTTGCTACACCCTAGGGATTACATTTTAGAATGTATACATGACATTTCTTGTTATTGTTTTTGTATAAAATATTGATTTTGTTTCAATGGCATACAAATGAAATGAGCGCGGGTTCTACATAACCGGTTGAATTTAAATTAGCATTTTCCCATATTAGGAATCGGTCACATCACATATGTGTACACAAAACAAAAATGTTTTATTACATTTTGTTTAAAAATATTTTAATTCTTTTATAAACCCAATAATGTTGTTGTTGGCATGCGATATAGCCAAACAATAATATCATAAAGCCCACGGTTTGCTGTCAATTGAAATATAAACACAGACATAAATATTAAACCATTTTCAATATTTATAACAATTTAATGATTTATATGTTGTTGTTTTTTTTTTGTACAAAATTACAGTTCAGTTGGCAAAAATTCCCATGCGTATTAAAAGCAGGCCACTGCCATGGCGGCACAGCAACTGCACGATTGGATAATCAGGGTGCACTACAGGATGCAGCCGGTTTACTATGTGGCTCATCAGCCCAGGAGGCGGGATGTTACTGTTCCGTTGAACCATACATTGATGCTAAGTTTGATGTGCATATACAGAAGATTGGAGGAAATTACAAAGCGTTCATGTAAGTTAATCGTACACACAACTAATTTTTTTATTTGGCTTAATATTTCATTTTTATTTTAGGCGCAAATCGATTTCCGGCAATTGGAAAACAAATCAAGGTTCAGCCATGTTGGAATCGATCGCAGTTACAGAAAAATACAAAACTTGGATTGATGAGGTATTTATATCAAATTGTTTACAATCTTATTTTATATAATTGTTGCAATAAGTCCTAGCTACAGGGATTTATTGCACCAATTGAATGGTGGTCATAAAAATTTTATATATACATGGAATCAATCTGATTTTACATTTTGTATACAGATACGATACAAGATAATTAATTTGTTATCACACTCGTTAAAATACGTTATCGCATTTTGTGTAACAACAATGTTATGGGAACTACAGAATTTTATGCGGTGTATCATGAACTGACAACATTTGTTTTTGTTTTCTTATCAATCGATTTAATTAGAAATTATTAATTTTTCTGTAAACTACATAATTTGCAAAATTATTTAATTTCGTGATTTCACAAAGTTAGATATGTTATCAACTTTAGCCTGTACCAAAGTTGGGTGATTGTACTCGGCATTGTGACAGCTGATATTTGTCGTTACTGATTCAGAAAACAATCCGAGTGGTGAGTTCAATAATCTAGGGAGGAAATATTATTTAACTGAAGATTTGCTGTTTTGTTGTGAAATCGGGCATTTCCATCGCCTTTGTTGAAATAGACTGTTTTAAAATATACCATATTGAACAGATCCAAATTTTTTCGTACATAATTCTAATTCTAAATTTTACTGGGATTTCGCAAAATTACATGTCTTATTAAATGATCAAGGCCAAAATAAACTATGAACCATAAGTGTATTGTTTGTCGTCTATCTTAAACATATTCGGCCAAACACTTATCAATTTGCAACATTTTAATAAGTTCTGAATAGGTGCAATTTAGGTATATAAAACCTTTCCAAATTAAAATTTTCATTTCTCTTGCTTTTATTTTATTTATTAAACGAGAAAATCATTTAGAAAGTTAATTTCACCTAATTGAAGTTTATGATAAGTAAAACTGATACTCGTTCGTAAATTAAAAAGTGATTTGACGCGAGATATTGGGAAAGTATGAAGCATGTTGAGTTTAAAAATTAAATCCAAAAATCATAGCAATGGATGTCAGTACCGTCGCATTGATGATTATTTGTTGGGCATTTTTCTTAAATAATGTAAACCACCAAATGGCAAAGCAGTAAACTATATTATGTTGGTCGATGATAGACATGGAAATTTGTATTTAAATTGCATTATTGATATGAGCATATCCCTCACAGCTTTTCGGTAAATTTAAGCCTACTACTACTACTTCAGGATCTCGTTTCAAAATTTCTAGTACAGGATTGTCAAGCCAAAATTCTGAAAAAATTCGTTACATTTTAAAATATCACTTCGACCAAGGCAATAACGCTTCGCAGATGAAAAGTGTTTATGGTGAAGATGCTTTATCAAAATCGATAGCACGCAAATGGTTTGCTCGTTTCCGCACTACAAATTTCGATGTTTAAGACGCACCGTGCTCTGGTCAACCAATCGTTGAAAAAATCTATGAAATTCTCCAAAAACTGGAGAAAGACTGGCACGTTTCTTCTTACGACATCGCAGCGGAACTTAGGGGGAGCGGAGTAACGGAGTACCCCGTGAATTAACAGTGAACATTTTAATGGATTAAATTTCTTTGCTTTATATTTGGTGAAATCGTGCATCAAGAGCTGCACTAATCTGGTAAGGCAATTGATTCTACTCTCTAATGTCAACAACTAGCAATTGAGGTAAGGCGGCCAGAATTGATTAATAGGAAAGGCGTCGTCTTTCATCACGTTAATGCCAGACCACACATACATTTAATAACTTGGCAAAATTTGAGAGAGTTTGGCTGGGAAGTTTTAATACATTAGACCCTCTTAAGTATGTAAAGCTGACTACAAAAGAGGCCTGTGGAAATGACTTGATTCAGTTTTTCGCCCAGCTATCTCAGAAATAATCCTAAAAATATTGCCACAATGTTTAGTGGTCCACGTGTGAGTGACGCATAATGAGACTCAGCAAAGTGATTCTGTTTGCTTTGCTCGTATGAGCAAAGAAAAATTACATTAGAGCAAAGCGGCAAATATTTGGTGTTGTTTTGTAAGATTTGAAAAGCAGATTCTTGTCGTGTAGCTTCAAATATGACAGTTTTTCAAAAATTATTGTTTATCTGATTCTAAACATTTGAACTAGTATTTTTCCATACAAATTTATTCCCAATGTACCAGAATACACTTTTAGGAAATAGGGAATACAAATTTTGGAATTTTTGCGGTATTTTCCCCAATTTGCCGGGCAAACCAAAATAGGGCTACTTTGCGTGAAATTGCAACGTTAGAGATCGAATCACGAAAGTGAAGTTCTTTTAAAAATGTTTACTAAATTTTTAAACTGTCTATGTATTAGTAAAAATCAACCCCTGCATTAAACGGAAAATGAACTTTATAAATATTTATTCATTTAAAAAGTTTACTAAGCATAATCAATTATTTTAGCTCAACAAAAATTTAAAATAATTTAATAAATAAATAGCAAACTGATAGCAAATTGTTACGCGAATTTTATATGAAATGGATAATATTTCTTTCCGAAACAATTAGCAAATAAGAAACGATCTGCAAAGTAAATACATTAATTACAAAAATAAAGATAATAAAAGAAGTAACAAACATAAAAGTGAAATTACAAGCTAAATAATAAGTATGAGCAAATAAAAAAACAAAGAAAAATATTTGTCATAATTCATTAGTAATAAACATCTATAGGTAAAATACTAAACAAAAATATTCTCTGATCCTAGAGTTCTTGCCAATTGGCCACATACATAATAAAGTAACTAGAAGCTATCCCACTATCACAAAATACCTCCCCTATTATTGCGGATCGTCAGAAGTTAACAACTCCATTTGGTACCATATCGTTCTAAACAAAAATTGGTTAAACAAGAAATTCTGTGGATCTAATCCTAGAGATTTTGCCAATTGGCCACTTACATCATGAAGTAACTAAGAGCTATCCCAATATCAAAAAATACCTATACTATTTTTGCGGGTCGTCAGGGGCTGACAACTCCATTTGGTACCATATCGTTCTAAACAAAAATTGGTTAAACAAGAAATTCTGTGGATCTAACCCTAGAGATTTTGCCAATTGGCCACTTACATCATGAAGTAACTAGGAGCTATCCCAATATCAAAAAATACCTCCCCTATTTTTGCGGATCGTCAGGGGCTTACAACTCCATTTGGTACCATATCGTTCTAAACAAAAATTGGTTAAACAAAAAATTATGTCGATCTAATCCTAGAGATTTTGCCAATTGGCCACTTACATCATGAAGTAACTAAGAGCTATCCCAATATCAAAAAATACCTCCACTATTTTTGCGGGTCGTCAGGGGCTGACAACTCCATTTGGTACCATATCGTTCTAAACAAAAATTGGTTAAACAAAAAATTCTGTGGATCTAATCCTAGAGATTTTGCCAATTGGCCACTTACATCATGAAGTAACTACCAGCTACCCCAATATCAAAAAATACCTATACTATTTTTGCGGATCGTCAGGGGCTTACAACTCCATTTGGTACCATATCGTTCTAAACAAAAATTGGTTAAACATAAAATTATGTCGATCTATTCCTAGAGATTTTGCCAATTGGCCACTTACATCATGAAGTAACTAAGAGCTATGCCAATATCAAAAAATACCTCCACTATTTTTGCGGGTCGTCAGGGGCTGACAACTCCATTTGGTACCATATCGTTCTAAACAAAAATTGGTTAAACAAAAAATTCTGTGGATCTAATCCTAGAGATTTTGCCAATTGGCCACTTACATCATAAAGCAACTAGGAGCTATCCCAATATCAAAAAATACCTCCCTTATTTTTGCGGATCGTCAGGGGCTTATAACTCCATTTGGTACCATATCGTTCTAAACAAAAATTGGTTAAACAAGAAATTCTGTGGAACTAACCCTAGAGATTTTGCCAATTGGCCACTTACATCATGAAGTAACTAGGAGCTATCCCAATATCAAAAAATACCTCCACTATTTTTGCGGGTCGTCAGGGGCTGACAACTCCATTTGGTACCATATCGTTCTAAACAAAAATTGGTTAAACAAAAAATTCTGTGGATCTAATCCTAGAGATTTTGCCAATTGGGCACTTACATCATGAAGTAACTACCAGCTACCCCAATATCAAAAAATACCTATACTATTTTTGCGGATCGTCAGGGGCTGACAACTCCATTTGGTACCATATCGTTCTAAACAAAAATTGGTTAAACATAAAATTATGTCGATCTATTCCTAGAGATTTTGCCAATTGGCCACTTACATCATGAAGTAACTACCAGCTACCCCAATATCAAAAAATACCTATACTATTTCTGCGGGTCGTCAGGGGCTGACAACTCCATTTGGTACCATATCGTTCTAAACAAAAATTGGTTAAACAAGAAATTCTGTGGATCTAACCCTAGAGATTTTGCCAATTGGCCACTAACATCATGAAGTAACTAGGAGCTATCCCAATATCAAAAAATACCTCCCCTATTTTTGCGGATCGTCAGGGGCTTACAACTCCATTTGGTACCATATCGTTCTAAACAAAAATTGGTTAAACAAAAAATTCTGTGGATCTAATCCTAGAGATTTTGCCAATTGGCCACTTACATCATGAAGTAACTAAGAGCTATCCCAATATCAAAAAATACCTCCACTATTTTTGCGGGTCGTCAGGGGCTGACAACTCCATTTGGTACCATATCGTTCTAAACAAAAATTGGTTAAACAAAAAATTCTGTGGATCTAATCCTAGAGATTTTGCCAATTGGCCACTTACATCATGAAGTAACTACCAGCTACCCCAATATCAAAAAATACCTATACTATTTTTGCGGATCGTCAGGGGCTGACAACTCCATTTGGTACCATATCGTTCTAAACAAAAATTGGTTAAACATAAAATTATGTCGATCTATTCCTAGAGATTTTGCCAATTGGCCACTTACATCATGAAGTAACTAAGAGCTATGCCAATATCAAAAAATACCTCCACTATTTTTGCGGGTCGTCAGGGGCTGACAACTCCATTTGGTACCATATCGTTCTAAACAAAAATTGGTTAAACAAAAAATTCTGTGGATCTAATCCTAGAGATTTTGCCAATTGGCCACTTACATCATAAAGTAACTACCAGCTACCCCAATATCAAAAAATACCTCCCTTATTTTTGCGGATCGTCAGGGGCTTACAACTCCATTTGGTACCATATCGTTCTAAACAAAAATTGGTTAAACAAAAAATTCTGTGGATCTAATCCTAGAGATTTTGCCAATTGGCCACTTACATCATGAAGTAACTACCAGCTACCCCAATATCAAAAAATACCTATACTATTTTTGCGGATCGTCAGGGGCTGATAACTCCATTTGGTACCATATCGTTCTAAACAAAAATTGGTTAAACATAAAATTATGTCGATCTATTCCTAGAGATTTTGCCAATTGGCCACTTACATCATGAAGTAACTAAGAGCTATGCCAATATCAAAAAATACCTCCACTATTTTTGCGGGTCGTCAGGGGCTGACAACTCCATTTGGTACCATATCGTTCTAAACAAAAATTGGTTAAACAAAAAATTCTGTGGATCTAATCCTAGAGATTTTGCCAATTGGCCACTTACATCATAAAGCAACTAGGAGCTATCCCAATATCAAAAAATACCTCCCTTATTTTTGCGGATCGTCAGGGGCTGATAACTCCATTTGGTACCATATCGTTCTAAACAAAAATTGGTTAAACAAGAAATTCTGTGGATCTAACCCTAGAGATTTTTCCAATTGGCCACTTACATCATGAAGTAACTAGGAGCTATCCCAATATCAAAAAATACCTCCACTATTTTTGCGGGTCGTCAGGGGCTGACAACTCCATTTGGTACCATATCGTTCTAAACAAAAATTGGTTAAACAAAAAATTATGTCGATCTAATCCTAGAGATTTTGCCAATTGGCTACTTACATCATGAAGTAACTAGGAGCTATATCAATATCAAAAAATACCTCCACTATTTTTGCGGGTCGTCAGGGGCTGACAACTCCATTTGGTACCATATCGTTCTAAACAAAAATTGGTTAAACAAAAAATTCTGTGGATCTAATCCTAGAGATTTTGCCAATTGGGCACTTACATCATGAAGTAACTACCAGCTACCCCAATATCAAAAAATACCTATACTATTTTTGCGGATCGTCAGGGGCTGACAACTCCATTTGGTACCATATCGTTCTAAACAAAAATTGGTTAAACATAAAATTATGTCGATCTATTCCTAGAGATTTTGCCAATTGGCCACTTACATCATGAAGTAACTACCAGCTACCCCAATATCAAAAAATACCTATACTATTTTTGCGGGTCGTCAGGGGCTGACAACTCCATTTGGTACCATATCGTTCTAAACAAAAATTGGTTAAACAAAAAATTCTGTGGATCTAATCCTAGAGATTTTGCCAATTGGCCACTTACATCATGAAGTAACTACCAGCTACCCCAATATCAAAAAATACCTCCACTATTTTTGCGGGTCGTCAGGGGCTTACAACTCCATTTGGTACCATATCGTTCTAAACAAAAATTGGTTAAACAAGAAATTCTGTGGATCTAACCCTAGAGATTTTGCCAATTGGCCACTTACATCATGAAGTAACTAGGAGCTATCCCAATATCAAAAAATACCTCCACTATTTTTGCGGATCGTCAGGGGCTGACAACTCCATTTGGTACCATATCGTTCTAAACAAAAATTGGTTAAACATAAAATTATGTCGATCTATTCCTAGAGATTTTGCCAATTGGCCACTTACATCATGAAGTAACTACCAGCTACCCCAATATCAAAAAATACCTATACTATTTTTGCGGGTCGTCAGGGGCTGACAACTCCATTTGGTACCATATCGTTCTAAACAAAAATTGGTTAAACAAAAAATTCTGTGGATCTAATCCTAGAGATTTTGCCAATTGGCCACTTACATCATGAAGTAACTACCAGCTACCCCAATATCAAAAAATACCTCCACTATTTTTGCGGGTCGTCAGGGGCTTACAACTCCATTTGGTACCATATCGTTCTAAACAAAAATTGGTTAAACAAGAAATTCTGTGGATCTAACCCTAGAGATTTTGCCAATTGGCCACTTACATCATGAAGTAACTAGGAGCTATCCCAATATCAAAAAATACCTCCACTATTTTTGCGGATCGTCAGGGGCTGACAACTCCATTTGGTACCATATCGTTCTAAACAAAAATTGGTTAAACATAAAATTATGTCGATCTATTCCTAGAGATTTTGCCAATTAGCCACTTACATCATGAAGTAACTAGGAGCTATCCCAATATCAAAAAATACCTCCACTATTTTTGCGGATCGTCAAGGCTTGCATTTTCATTTATGTATAAGCGTATTTCTTATGCTCTGCATCAATTAGAATTAAACCAAGGGTCCAAAGTAGGCGCTTCTCAAATTTCGCAAATTAGAGGTAATTGTACAAATGTTTCAAACGAAATAATTGAAAATTTTCAAATCAATTTAGATAACACAAGTAATTCGCCGGACAATATTTCAACGATTTTTGATAATGCAACTTTCGATTACAATTGTCAAAACGCTGCGCTTAATAATATCACAAATCATTTAAATCCTATTGTAATTGTGGTTCCTACTATACAACAAACGATTTTAGATCAAATTCTTTCAACACAGTTAGTTCCATCTTCGAATAAACCTTGCAAAATAGAAACTACAAAACGAAATCCATGGATTTTTCGAAAAAATTTGCCAATCACCATGATTCACCCGCATGGACATTGGAAAGTTTAAGACAAACTATAAGGAGCGGTCTAACCAACGCAGGGATTTCTTGTTTGATAAGTTTCGGGAGTATAAATAAAAATAAAACCAACTTAACAACATCTGAAAAATGCAAATATAAATTCCATTTGCAAAAGTTTAAATTCGTTATCCTCCCAGATCAAACAATGAACTACTTTACAATCGGAGATGATATGATTCAACATGGTGATGCTAAAATGTATTTACAGCTCAGAGGATCGGAAAGAAACGCCGTTCAGACACTTTTGCTAGATAAACATGCTAGCTACATAAATGTGCATCAATATAAAAACGTAGATGAAAATTTGTTTAATACGGGTAATACTCAAGGTATTGTTAGAAGAGATGCTTTAAAGAAGGCTCGATCCGAACGTAAATTGTTATTCGACGTCATACAAGGCTGTGAAGTAATGGATGGTATTAGTCGGCTAAGCCTAAAAAACAACTTCGAACAATATGTTTATTTTGCAGGTGATCATTTATTTTTAGTTTTAAAAAATAATGAGGCTTTTGAATTTTTAAACCAAGAGATTACAATAATGCATGTAGATGCGACAGGGGGTCTCATTCAAAACCCAAAATGTTGCGAAACTCACGATTTTCCACACATTTATTACTATGTATGTGTGATTAAATACGGAGATGCTACAGTTCCCATTATGGAACTAATCTACTCTAAACATGACGTAGAAACTATTAGCATGTTTTTCTGCATTTTAAGCAACTTTATTTCTAAATATAAACGGAAGATTCATATTCCTAAAGTTTTTGTTACGGATTGGTCTTGGGTACTTTTGAAATCTATTCTTTTCCAAATAAATGGAATGACTGTAAAACGTTATTTATGTTTTAGTTATGATGTTTTAGAAAATAGTAATTTCAATACAAATCAATATTCTGGTGTATTCATATGCTGTGCCCATTTTGCCGCAATAATCATAAGGCAAATTAAGAAACGAATTGTACTTTGCCCACCAAAATTACGATCAACCATCATGATTTGTTTTTTTCTGATGATTGATAGCAATACAATCGAAGAATCGACCCATTGTTCTCTTATGAGTCTGTGAAAGACAGAAATGAATTGTTTTGCAATGATTGTGTGGTAAAATATATTTCCTTTTTACCATTATGGGCAACGGTTTTTTTTTAAAATTTAAATGTACACATAGGGTTTCGAATTCATTGGTTGAGAGTTACTTCGGGCTAATCAAACATAGGTTGGTTTCCCACAGAAATTTGAAATTTGGGAGATTTTTAGACGAAATTAAAGAGATTAATTCATTATTGATTAAATCCTGTAGACTAACGGCTCTACCTAATAATAATAAACGTAATTATCCAAAAATATCCAAAAACAATCCGGATAGTCCGAATAACACTGAAGTAAGGCGTAAAAGGCAAATTAATAAAAGATGTCCTAAATATTCTGGTAAAGTTGCATTTCAAAAATTTTTAAATTCGAACACTCAAACAGACATCGAATTGAAGGACAGTAAAAAGAAATCATTTGAAAAAATGACAAAACTTGGATTCGATTTAAAAATTTTGAAATTTTTATTTCACGACAATTGGGATACGGCTATCACTAACACTTGTTAGAGCTCATTGTCAAATAGGGAGTTTTTGAGTTCGGAAGTTGTGTATGCTTTAATAAGTTTAAAACTCAATGGAAAAGCTGTATGTTTAGATCCTTCGCAAATGCTCAAAATAGGGCATGACAAAAACTACAAAGTATGTGATCCACGTAAGCAACCAGAGTTGGAACTTTGCCGTAACAAGAGCCTGTTAATTTTACCAAGCTGTGAAAATAGTCACTGGAAAATTTGCGTCATAGATTTTTCTAATAAAACGATATTAGCTTAAAACCCATTAAATCCAGAAAGAATTCAAAAATAATTATTGGAGAAAGGAAAAAATTTTTGCTCTGGAGTTAGATAAATTTTATCAAAGGCCGTTTACAAAGCTTCAGTCAGCGCATTGTGAATATTTACCACAACAACGTGATGGTTTTAATTGTGGGGTATTAATTATATACGCAATTGATTTTATAGTTAATAATAATGTAATAGAAAATATTCACTCTGAAAACGAATCAATATGTAAAGAAGCTCTCCACGATTACAGGGAACATTTAAAAGATGTTCTCATTCAAAATACGGATTCAATGTCTGGTTATTGCTTAATAAGCTACGAGAATTTTGAAAACAAACCATTAAGCTTCGAATGCACCTCCTGTCATCGGAAAGTGCATGATACATGTACGAGTATGATACACATTCAAGTTGTTAATCAACTTTGCATGTTTTGTTCCATATAATTTTTTTATATTTACGTTTTGATTTATATTATGAATATACATATTATGAAGTCTTATTTTTATTTACTTACGAGTAGCTATTTGATAAAACCAACAAAAATTAAAAAAAAAACAAAAAAAAACCCCTTAATGATTACGGCCTTGGCGTGGCGAAGAAGCTAAAAGATATTTAAAAAATTAATCCAGAATACATTTTTCTAAGTATCAAACAAACGTGATCACATAATCATCAAACATAATAAAATCGAATATACGTACTATGTACTTAATAAATTGCTCATGGTGGGTCGACACACTCAAATAGTTTGCACAGTTTTTTTGATTCATGGAAAATTGTGCAGAAAACTTGCTTTCCTTTACGCTCAATTCAATTGCTTCAATTCAATTTATCTATTAAGTTAATGTCACTTGAGGAAGGGCAATAACGTTTAAATGATTTATTGGGACATTACCTGCTACATTTTAAATTGCTTGCGTATTTACATAATTTTGATTATGCCAAGTTTAAACCCGAAATTTGCGCAAATTATTTTGAAAGGTTTTCTTAGACAAATGGGGTTAAACTGATGAAATTCGAAAAGATTTTTAGGTGAAGCGCTAATTAGGACAAGGAACTTGTTGTTTCTCCACAGATTGTAATGCAATTCAACAAAGAAATAAACGATGGAATTGATTTCCTTTGAGAATGCATTTTTTAAAAATGATTTAGAACCCCAAAAATAAAACTTGACAAAGGATGGATACCCATGTCAATTTTTGTTTAGAACGATATGGTACCAAATGAACTTGTAAGCCCCTAATGATCCGCAAAAAATAAGAGAGGTATTTTTTGTTATTGGGATAGCTTCTGTCTATGACACTTTATGTATTGCGACATGTAAAATCTCTTAAATATGTTCTTGAGATAATTTCTTTCGTCTTACACAGGTAAGTTCACTAATACATTTACAATAAAAAATGTTTTGTAAATTCTTTATTAAAATTTTCTCGTTGCCCAACCGCAACGTGAAGTTTTTGCGAAATGTTCTGCTAAATATTTTAGTAAGAAAATAAGTAAGTACTTCCCGGACATATCGAATCGCTTTATACCTGTGTCTTGTCTTGTTATTGATGAACCAACTTAAGCAAGTAATTGAAGTCTTCAGATCAATACGCATAAATATATACACAATTTCCACTTTCATAAAGATGCATCACCCAGTCTCTGATCCACTTTTCCGCTTCTTGTTCTGCAAACTCCACAGAAACAAACGTAGCAGCAATTTTTCGATTGACTTAATTCATATTTGATGACTGAAACTAAAGAGATATACAATAAAATGTCAACACAGTAGCGCGAATACCTCTTATTATGTCTGTACCTCATAGGAGAATGATATGCTGCCACCGTGTGAACTAGGAGAAAATATATTTGCGACGAACATGAAAATATATTTGCTACGTTTGCTGCGCCATTGCCATGGCTTGGGGCCAGCCATTTTTCGGCAAATATTTGCCGCCTGTGTACCACTGGGGAGAGAGCTTTGCCGAATAGATCAAACTATGCAAATATTTCCTAAGCAAGTTTTCAAATATTTGGTAAATCTGTACTTAGGCTAAGCATGTGAAGTTATCCCAGTTTTTCATCCCAGAAAAAATAAAAATGTTCATCAGGTAATACTATCTCATCCCATCCCAGTTTTTATATATTAGAAATGTAAGTAAAAAATAAAATGATTTACATTTTTTCATCCCATCCCAGCTTTTTCTATATAGTGTATTTCAAATACAAAATATTCAATATAAACTGATCAAAATTTTAAATTCTTTATTACCGAACTCATAAGAACTTAGTAGACCGGAAATGATTCTTTATATTTTAAGTTGGTAATGGTATAGACTAACTTTGGTGAAAATCTAAGATCAGCCATATGGGTGCAATTTCCACAATCGGCCAACTTCCAAATGGCTTCATATAAAATATACAAAATTTTAAATTCTTTATTACCGAACTCATAAGAACTTAGTAGACCGGAAATGATTCTTTATATTTTAAGTTGGTAATGGTATAGACTAACTTTGGTGAAAATCTAAGATCAGCCATATGGGTGCAATTTCCACAATCGGCCAACTTCCAAATGGGTTCATATAAAATATACAAAATTTTAAATTCTTTATTACCGATCTCATAAGAACTTAGTGGGCCGGAAATGATTCTTAATATTTTAAGTTGGCAATGGTATAGACTAACTTTGGTAAAAATCTAAGATCAGCCGTATGGGTGCAATTTCCACAATCGGCCAACTTCCAAATGGCTTCATATAAAATATACAAAATTTTAAATTCTTTATTACCGATCTCATAAGAACTTAGTCGGCCGGAAATGATTCTTTATATTTTGAGTTGGTAATAGTATAGACTAACTTTGGTAAAACTCTTAGATCAGCCGTATGGGTGCAATTTCCACAATCGGCCAACTTCCAAATGGCTTCATATAAAATATACAAAATTTTAAATTTTTTATTGCCGTTCTCATAAGAACTTAGTAGGCCGGAAATGATTCTTTATATTTTAAGTTCGTAATGGTACAGACTAACTTTGGTGAAAATCTAAGATCAGCTGTATGGGTGCAATTTCCACAATCGGCCAACTTCCAAATGGCTTCATATAAAATAATCAAAATTTTAAATTCTTTATTACCGATCTCATAAGAACTTAGTGGGCCGGAAATGATTCTTTATATTTTAAGTTGGTAATGGTATAGACTAACTTTGGTGAAAATCTAAGATCAGCCGTATGGGTGCAATTTCCACAATCGGTCAACTTCCAAATGGCTTCATATAAAATAATCAAAATTTTAAATTCTTTATTACCGATCTCATAAGAACTTAGTAGGCCGGAAATGATTCTTTATATTGTGACTTGGTAATAGTATAGAGTAACTTTGGTAAAAATCTTAGATCCGCCGTATGGGTGCAATTTCCACAATCGGCCAACTTCCAAATGGCTTCATATAAAATAATCAAAATTTTAAATTCTTTATTATGATTATTTTATATGAACCCATTTGGAAGTTGGCCGATTGTGGAAATTGCACCCATACGGCTGATCTTAGATTTTGACCAAAGTTAGTCTATACACCCATTACCAACTTAAAATATAAAGAATCATTTCCGGCCTACTAAATTCTTATGGGATCGGTAATAAAGAATTTAAATTTTTGATTATTTTATATGAAGCCATTTGGAAGTTGGCCGATTGTAGAAATTACACCCATACGGCTGATCTTAGAGTTTCACCAAAGTTAGTCTATACCATTACCAACTTAAAATATAAAGAATCATTTCCGGCCCACTAAGTTCTTATGAGATCGGTAATAAAGAATTTAAAATTTTGTATATTTTATATGAAGCCATTTGGAAGTTGGCCGATTGTGGAAATTGCACCCATACGGCTGATCTCAGATTTTCACCAAAGCTAGTCTATACCATTACCAACTTAAAATATAAAGAATTATTTCCGGCCCACTAAGTTCTTATGAGATCGGTAATAAAGAATTTAAAATTTTGTATATTTTATATGAAGCCATTTGGAAGTTGGCCGATTGTGGAAATTGCACCCATACGGCTGATCTAAGATTTTCACCAAAGTTAGTCTATACCATTACCAACTTAAAATATAAAGAATCATTTCCGGCCCACTAAGTTCTTAAGAGATCGGTAATAAAGAATTTAAAATTTTGATTATTTTATATGAAGCCATTTGGAAGTTGGCCGATTGTGGAAATTGCACCCATACGGCTGATCTTAGATTTTTACCAAAGTTACTCTATACCATTACCAAGTCACAATATAAAGAATCATTTCCGGCCTACTAAGTTCTTATGAGATCGGTAATAAAGAATTTAAAATTTTGTATATTTTATATGAAGCCATTTGGAAGTTGGCCGATTGTGGAAATTGCACCCATATGGCTGATCTTAGATTTTCACCAAAGTTAGTCTGTACCATAACTAACTTAAAATATAAAGAATCATTTCCGGCCTACTAAGTTCTTATGAGAACGGTAATAAAGAATTTAAAATTTTGTATATTTTATATGAAGCCATTTGGAAGTTGGCCGATTGTGGAAATTGCACCCATACGGCTGATCTCAGATTTTCACCAAAGCTAGTCTATACCATTACCAACTTAAAATATAAAGAATTATTTCCGGCCCACTAAGTTCTTATGAGATCGGTAATAAAGAATTTAAAATTTTGTATATTTTATATGAAGCCATTTGGAAGTTGGCCGATTGTGGAAATTGCACCCATACGGCTGATCTAAGATTTTCACCAAAGTTAGTCTATACCATTACCAACTTAAAATATAAAGAATCATTTCCGGCCGACTAAGTTCTTATGAGATCGGTAATAAAGAATTTAAAATTTTGTATATTTTATATGAAGCCATTTGGAAGTTGGCCGATTGTGGAAATTGCACCCATATGGCTGATCTTAGATTTTCACCAAAGTTAGTCTGTACCATTACGAACTTAAAATATAAAGAATCATTTCCGGCCTACTAAGTTCTTATGAGAACGGTAATAAAGAATTTAAAATTTTGTATATTTTATATGAAGCCATTTGGAAGTTGGCCGATTGTGGAAATTGCACCCATACGGCTGATCTAAGATTTTCACCAAAGTTAGTCAATACCATTACCAACTTAAAATATAAAGAATCATTTCTGGCCCACTAAGTTCTTATGAGATCGGTAATAAAGAATTTAAAATTTTGTATATTTTATATGAAGCCATTTGGAAGTTGGCCGATTGTGGAAATTGCACCCATACGGCTGATCTTAGATTTTAACCAAAGTTAGTCTATACCATTATCAACTTAAAATATAAAGAATCATTTCCGGCCCACTAAGTTCTTATGAGATCGGTAATAAAGAATTTAAAATTTTGATTATTTTATATGAACCCATTTGGAAGTTGGCCGATTGTGGAAATTGCACCCATACGGCTGATCTTAGATTTTCACCAAAGTTAGTCTATACCATTACCAACTTAAAATATAAAGAATCATTTCCGGCCGACTAAGTTCTTATGAGATCGGTAATAAAGAATTTAAAATTTTGTATATTTTATATGAAGCCATTTGGAAGTTGGCCGATTGTGGAAATTGCACCCATACGGCTGATCTCAGATTTTCACCAAAGCTAGTCTATACCATTACCAACTTAAAATATAAAGAATTATTTCCGGCCCACTAAGTTCTTATGAGATCGGTAATAAAGAATTTAAAATTTTGTATATTTTATATGAAGCCATTTGGAAGTTGGCCGATTGTGGAAATTGCACCCATACGGCTGATCTTAGATTTTAACCAAAGTTAGTCTATTACCATTACCAACTTAAAATATAAAGAATCATTTCCGGCCCACTAAGTTCTTATGAGATCGGTAATAAAGAATTTAAAATTTTGATTATTTTATATGAAGCCATTTGGAAGTTGGCTGATTGTGGAAATTGCACCCATACGGCTGATCTAAGATTTTGACCAAAGTTAGTCTATACTATTACCAACTCAAAATATAAAGAATCATTTCCGGCCCACTAAGTTCTTATGAGATCGGTAATAAAGAATTTAAAATTTTGATTATTTTATATGAACCCATTTGGAAGTTGGCCGATTGTGGAAATTGCACCCATACGGCTGATCTTAGATTTTAACGAAAGTTAGTCTATACCATTACCAACTCAAAATATAAAGAATCATTTCCGGCCTACTAAGTTCTTATGAGTTCGTTAATAAAGATTTTAAAATTATGATCAGTTTATATTGAATATTTTGTATTTGAAATACACTATATAGAAAAAGCTGGGATATGATGAAAAAATGTAAATCATTTTATTTTTTACTTACATTTCTAATATATATAGATAAAAACTGGGATGGGATGAGATAGTATTACCTGATGAACATTTTTATTTTTTCTGGGATGAAAAACTGGGATAACTTCACATGCTTCTTAGGCTTACATTACAAAACAGTTCATTCAAGGAAAAAGATTTGTATTTGTATCTCTTGTCTGCCAAATTTTAACTTGTCATTCGATGAAATACAATACAGAAATGTATTTGCTACAATCAAAATTTTGTGATAATAAAACGTTTTCTAATTATTAAATTTAAATTATTTTCTAATACTATAGTGTCTTTATTTAATATTTAAAACTTTTTGGCCAAAGTGGCAATGTCTGTACTTAACATGAAACATGTAAGAAAAAAATTTTAACAATTATAATAACACTTTGATTCTATTAAGGATCGAATAAAATAAGACTTTTATAGTTGGTAGTGAAAAAACACAATAAATTGTAAGCTGACTACTTTGATTGATTGATTGATCAGGGAGTACGACCAAGCCTAAGCACGACTCCCGGATGACGCCCGGATGAGTACTAACGAAATTTTTATTCGCGAATTTTCTTCGATATATTTAAAATGATGATTTAACTGAATTTCATTGGAAACCGGTCATTTGTTCTGTCGGTTAGCTGTCCGACCGGTGACCGGTTGTCGGACCGTTTTAAAACCGGCTAGTTGGCAACTCTATTCATTTCATTTTTAGTTGAACATTTTTTTTTTGTTTAATTATACGGTTATTTAGTTTCCGTTCAGATTAGGGTAAACGGGTCTGGCAATGATGGTGGTTTACACGAGCCTATTCATTAGTGAAGTAGAGGATAGTTGACCTAATCCTAATAAAGCCTGAATTTGAATTTATTAATTTGTAAGGACACGACGAATCACATTGCTTGGAACTCGGCAATCTATATTTCTCAACCACTAAGTTTTTGTGGGGGTATTGAAATTCGTGTACCTCTGCAGTATGTTATGTTAGTTTTAAGCTACTCATTATACTAAATGATGATAAGTCTTTACGATTAATACATGAATGATATCATGTAATCTGTACCTATATCAAAATGTTGTATAAATATAATTCGCAATAGTTTGTTATCATTATAATACTAAATTAATAATATTTGAAAAATTACTCATTTCCTAGAATATTGGGATTTGATCATATTAAACGTTTGAATCTTTAGATACTGAGCTGAAACACTGTCAATCATAAACTGTATGTCGACAATATTTGAAATATTAGATCATAAATATTCTCATTTATAGTTTTTCGACATTTTTTTTTTTGTACATCTGTTAATAAAATTGGGACCCTTATAATAATTATTAAGTTATAAATTATTCCCCCTATACGAAAAAAAAAATTATTGTGCAGAAAATCCGATTACCTCCCATAAACACTATTTGCATTTATATACGACTTTGACCTAAACGCATTAACATAATAATATTCAATAAATAGTAAACGTAATGCAAAATAATTTATTATCTGTCACATTCGGTTTGACAACCAACAATATTACTAATTGAGTAATTTACAGATGTATCACGTTTTGCTTTACAACTTCATGGAATCAACACAGCCGATAATAAGACTCTCCCTTTTCATATGTATTCTGCATAAATATCAGTATGTTTGCTCAAATGTTACGTCATTGTTTTGTGCATATACGGCCTCGTTTTAACCGCACAATCAAATTGAAGTGGAATACTAATCAATTAAGGTAAAAAACTGACACCACAAATATGTATGCGTTTATCTATATATAGCTGATGGATGAATCAGTCTCGAAAGATAAAAATAATGAATTTTCATGGAATCAAGTCAGACATGGTGTGAGATAAGATATTGCGTGATCTTAATTTGAATACCTCAATTATTTCTTTTTCTTTTTCCTTTTTTTTTTGTTGAGGAAATAATAAAAAATACAATTCTTGCGAAATTTCTTGCCTAATACATTTAATGGTCTTTTTATTTTTATTTGAACTAAAATGCGTAGCGGTTCTTGATAGATTAATTTTAAGAATAATTGTTAACCAGACTTGAATCAAACAAATTATTTATTACATACAAATTTCGATAGTTTTAAGAATTGTTAATTCTAAGAATTTGTAAAATTTTAACTAGTTTTAATTTTAGAATTGAACCTCAGATAGAAGAGATAATTAGATGTTGGTTAAAATTAATTTTGACAAAAACTAAACACAGAGATGAACATTATTGGGTAAGGCAATGCAATCTAGCATTTTTCTAGAAACCAGATGATTGGTTGTTGTTTTGCTTAGAATAACCAAAAAGACCCAAACTTGATAGCTACCGGCGTTTTGTCTAAATGTTTTGTTTCAGTCAAACGAAATACCTACATAAAAAATACCGTTTACTTCACAGCAAGCAGTGTACTCCAGTTTAAAAATGTGTGTATGTTAACATACTAACCCACGAAATTAAGGGTTTCTTATAAAATTTAATTTTAATCGACGATGATAGATTGCATAAATAGGAAAATTTTAAAATAGGAAATCACATGAAAGAAAAATCAAATACAGTAAAAGCCTCGATTTAAGGGACTCCGAATTAATGAACTCCAATAAGTAAGGACGTCGGTTATTTCTTAACCGTTGGAGAAATTAGAAAAATTTAATCTTTAGTTTTACATCAGGCAACGGTTTATGGCCCCACACCTTTTTTAAAATTTATAGAATTATATACCTAAAATTTCAGAAAAATTGTAAATTTGCCTTATTTTGACAGTAAATTAAAATTTTCAAATCCGAAAATTCGATTTTAGATGTTTCAAATTCTTTCAAAAGTTTAAGCTATTCAAGATAAAATATTTCGTTAGATGTTGAAAGGCCGAATGTCGGAAGGCCGAATGTCGAAAAGCCGAATGGGTCGGAGGGCCGGATGTCGAAAGGCCGAATGTCGTATGGCCGAACGTGTTGGACCGCCGAATATCTAATGGCCGATTGGGTCGAAAGGCCGAATTTTCATTAAATGTTCCTTCACTTCATTGATTGAAATCAATATTTAAAATATTGAATTTATTTCTTAATAGAAAGAGAAAGTTTGTCTGTATTAATTAAATCAATAAGATTGTTTCGGCTTTTTATAGACAAAATATATTAAAAATAATGGCATTCACAACAATTTCGACTTGTTAATCAGAAAAATGAAGAGGCCAATCATTTATAAATATATCTACCAGAAAAAGTAGAAATATTAAAATCCCACCCGTACTTTAACCCGTGGTCAATACAAAGTGTATCGACTCCAAAAATGAAAACTTTCCTTGAGCTTTCTCTGTGGTAGTTTGGTTTCGTACTGATAAGTTCGTACAAACAAAAAGTTCGGTCTACTCATCAGGTAGCTACGACCAAACTACAAAAATAAAATTCTAACTTCATACATTAATTATGAGGCAAGAACGCATTGATTTAGCGAATTATAAAATTCACAAACTCAAGGAAAACCTCATTTCTGTGTGTTTTATGCCCACACAAATAATAGAAAAAGAATGTTTGTCTGTATTAATTAAATCAATAAGATTGTTTCGGCTTTTTATAGACAAAATATATTAAAAATAATGGCATTCACAACAATTTCGTGGGCATAAAACACACAGAAATGAGGTTTCCCTTGAGTTTTTTGATTTGGTGAATTTTATAATTCGCTAAATCAATGCGTTCTTGCCTCATACTTAATGTATGAAGTTAGAATTTTATTTTTGTAGTTTGGTCGTAGCCAGTGCTGTCGTTCTGAAAATTTTAAAAGAAGTGCGTTAAAATTTTCATGGGAGTATTTCTAGACAGAAGGAGTGTACGTAAGAAATAAGATTATTAGACCTTAGCCATAAATTTTGTTAGCTCTTTATCTATTTTACTATTAAAGCGTTAAGCTCTGTATACTGCTCGAGCTAAACAGTTTTTAACACGGCCACAACTCTTCACGAGATCACAGATATTTTTAGATTATCGTTTTGGGAGTTTTAAGTTTTTATCGTAGAGAAGAGTACTGACCAGCGAAACCGTAAGTGAAATTTTTAATTTTTAACTATTTTTACCTAAATTTTACGTGGTAAACGGAAAATTTATCTGAAAGCAACTTTAGTTCCAAACCTTTTCACTTTCACCATCGGAATTTTGGCAGATATTCCAAATTCAGACACGTTAAATATGGGAACATGTTTGTCATAATGGGAAGATATTTTGGTGCAATTTAAAGAAATGTCATTGACAGACAATACCTTGTCAATACCTCAGTAGGTACCTAGGGTAACCAGGTCATAAATGACTAAAGCTGGACGAAGTCTGAAAAAATCGCCTTAAAAAAAGCAGGACCGTTATTAAATCTCAAAATAAGTTTGTATTTGATTTAAAAAAAATTGCTACCTAAAATTGGTTTAGAGGCGACGACTGGTTACAAAACATGGACGTGGTGGAATCTCATCTAGAAAAGTTTTTAACCCGTCAATTTGATTAATAATTTGAAGGTGTTACAATTAATTCATTGATGATTAAATATATTGGTTAAGTCAGAAAATATATTTCAATGGAACTTGTGCGTAATCACAGCAGTTCCATTTAGGTCAAAGATAGAGTTTCTTAAATGAAACTTGGCCAGAATTCAATAAATATTGCAAGACAATATAATGGTTCTATGTTTTTAGACAAAAATTTGGGGAAATTAGATTTGCCAAAGAAAAATTTGTTTTTACTTTCATAGGCCATTACAACATTCCCGGGTTCCAGCACCAAGGAGCACGTTTGACAATTGGTTTTAGTGAAATTTTAATAAAATCTAATAAAAAACAGAATTATTGACGTTCTGAAAATTTCATGGGTCACCTTATTTGGGGTCGCATTTGTTTTAATAAAATAAGAGCCAAATTTAATAAATATTGCGGAACACCACTAATGATACTTTGATTGATGCCATTTATCAGAAACATTGTTTCCCTAATTTTCTTTTTTTTAGGTGGCACGTTTGTGGATGGATTTTAATATAATATATATTTGAGATTTGAGATTCTTTAAGTAGTTCCTAATACAACATTTATTAATTCCGGATCTGGAAAATTCCTTTGGCCATATCATTTGAAGTCGGACTTCTTAATTAAACCATGGCTCAAATACAGGATATTTTTGAGTTGAAACTTTAAATTAAAAAAAGATATTCACCAAATTTATCTGTATGTACTTAGCTAATTCAGACTAGTTTCCAGCATCAAATGGATGGAACAAACACATTTGTTGATAGATTTTAGAGTAATCTATTATCTGCGATATTTTGTAAATTCTATAAATAATTCCTATTATAAGACCTATTATTTCATGGCCTGAAAAAATTTTCTGCCATAAGGTATAGGGGATCAGAATTTTTTAAATAAAACGTGGCCCAACTGCAAGAAATATTTTGGAACACTAAGTAGTTGAAAACAATTTCAATTGTTATTTAAAACAAAAAATTCAAATGATTTGTCGTTTTTTTTTAAATACATGTATTTTCCCACCCTGTCTGAGATAATGGGATTTTGACAAGATACATCAAACTCTGGTAGTAATATAAAATTCTAACAGTATCTAACGAATTCTGAGCTGGTTTAAAGAATTCTGATGAAATATTGTGAATCCCGACATAATATGTGGAATTCTGACATGATAGGTTTACCAAACTCTAAAAGATTTATCGAATTGTATAAAGCGAATTTTGAAATGATATATCGAATTCTGACATGATGTATAGAATCCGGATATTAAGTCGGATTCTGAGACGACATAATTAATTTTGACATCATGTATCGAATTTCGACTTAATTCTGACAGATACATTGAATTCTGATAGTATATAGCGAATTCTGAGATGATATATCGAATTCTGACATGTTACGTCGAATTCTGAGATAATATATCCGAATTCTGAAATATTATATAGAATACTGATATGATAGGTATACCAAATTCTAAAAGATTTATCGTACATAACGAATTTTGAGATCGTATATCGAATTCTGACATATGATATTTCGAATTGTTACTTGATGTAAAGAAACCGGATATTAAATCGAATTCTAAGACAACATAATGAATTTTGACATCATGTGTCGAATTTCGACATAATTCTGACAAAAACATTGAATTCTGATAGAATATAGTAAATTCTGAGATGAAATATCGAATTACGACGATATGTTTCGAATTCTTACATGATGTATAGAATTCTGATATGGTATGTCGAATTCTGAGATGATATATCCGAATTCTGACATGTATGTCATATTATATATAGAACTGACATGATAGGTATACCAAATTCTAAAAGATTTATCGAATTCTTACAGTATACAACGAATTTTGAGATGGTATGTCGAATTCTGACATCTCGAACATGACATAAAAAAGTGACACAACTCAAAAAATTGAGTTTTTAAGATATTTCGTCAAAAAGATGCGCAATAATCGATTTCATAACCTGACATAGTGGGGATAGTGACCATAGTGGTCATAGTTATTTTACAAAGCGAGAGACGGCTTATTTTCCGATCTTCCTTTTTTTTGACGCCCATAGAGAATAGTACAGAATAATCGAAATTAGCATGTTTTATTTTGCTCTCCTGAAAAATTTGAAATTTTGAGTGGTCAATATTCTTTGTCACGTGCGATGTATATCGAATTCAGACGTATTATGGAATACTGACATGATAGGTATACCAACTTCTAAAATATTTATCGAATTCTGACAATATATAACGAATTTTGAGATGGAATTTCGAATTCTGACATAATTTTTAGAATCCTTACATTACTGAGATGATATATCGAACTCTGACATATGTTTCGAATTCTTACATGATGTATAGAAAATGGATATTGAGTCGAATTCTGAGACGACATAACGGATTTTGACATCATGTGTCGTATTTTGATATAATTCTGACAAAAATATTGAACTCTGATAGTACATATGTATAACGCGAATTCTGAGATGATATATCGAATTATGACATTATATTTCGAATTTTTACTTGATACATATATAGAATTTTGGTATGGAATGTCGAATTCTGGTATGTAGATAGAATTCAGACATATTATATAGAATACTGACATAATATATCAAATTCTGACAGATGTATCGAATCCGATAGTATGTATCGAATTCTAACATGAAATTTCAAATTCTTAAAGATATACATAATTCGGATGTGAAATATATAAATTTGGATATGATAAGTTCTGAAAATATATAGCGAATTATGATATGGTATTTCAAATCCTTAGGTTATATATCGAACTCTGACATGATACAACGAGCTTTGACATAATAATTAAGTATAAAGAATACTGACTGGATATATCAAATTCTGAGATGATTTATGATGATATCCCAAATTCTGACAAATATCAACGATATATCAAATTCTGACTGATGCGTCGACAATATATACATATAAAGCAAATTCTGAGATGATATATCAAATTCTGATATGATATTTCGAATTATTATGTTGAATTCTGTGATGATATATCGAATTCTGACATGAATAAGATACATATGACGAATTTGGAAATGATATGTCGAACTCTTAGATGATAGATCGAATTCTGATAGTAAATGGCGAATTCTAAGATGGTTTATTTAAGCCTAACGCGATTCTTCGAATACCGACATAATATATAGATTTCTGATAGTAACTATAAGTACTCGTAGTAATGGTAATATGACCGATACCATAAATCACAAATTAGAATTACCAATTTTGGTTTTCCACATACAGCCAGCCCCTCCGGCACCGAATGGAATATACACATTTGTCGTTGTGTTTTAGTGAAATTTTATATCGGAGATGTTAAGCCGATTCTATATAAATAGTTCCTAGGTTAGGTTTGGGTGGCGGTCCACAAGGACCAGCCATGTCTGTAGCCATAAATAGTTCCTAACCTTAAACATATTATATCACACAAGACGAATGAAATTTCCCACATCACACTGCATAAATCCAGACTTCCATACAACTTTCCAGTCTGGAAAGTTTAAATGACTGCAGAAATTATCTTACAGTATTATTTTTATATAGAAGTGCTAATCTAAGCTTAAAGAATTTTATTTTCCGTACATCATTTTTGTGTGGTAATTTTTGTATTCAGGAGGTTCTAATCTAAATATTTAGTCAAAGCTGGTACATTTTTTTTTTTGTAAAATCAGGTAACGTCTGTCATGTTTGAGTGTATCTGAAGTTTTAAAGTTGTAAGTTGTAAAAACTCGGAATTATCTGTTTTTAAGTTTTACCAGCTAACATTCAGATTCTAAAAAAAATAGCTGTGTGAAGTAGAAGTAATTTAGTTCGCAAATTTTACATGTTTGAATTGATATTGTTTGCTAAAATGACTGATTCATTACTGCAAGAGAACAGTTTTATGGGTTTATGCCTGAAAATGACAGGAACCATTATAAGTTAGCTTTGAAAAATGTTTTATGAAAAAGCTAGATATCTTCCAGAATATTATAATTATTGCAAGCAAAAGCATTATTAGAATAGCAGTTATTAGAACAGGGGAGTACAAAATGAAATAGCGGAGTACAGGAGTAAGCACTAAGCGAAAGTAGTACAAATACTCCGATTGTACTCACTTCGACAGCACTGTCGTAGCTACCTGATGAGTAGACCGAACTTTTTGTTTGTACGAACTTATCAGTACGGAACCAAACTACCACAGAGAAAGCTCAAGGAAAGTTTTCATTTTTGGAGTCGATACACTTTGTATTGACCACGGGTTAAAGTACGGGTGGGATTTTGATATTTCTACTTTTTCTGGTAGATATATTTATAAATGATTGGCCTCTTCATTTTTCTGATTAAAAAGTCGAAATTGTTGTGAATGCCATTATTTTTAATATATTTTGTCTATAAAAAGCCGAAACAATTTTATTGATTTATTTCTTAATGTAAAATGATTTAAATTTAAATTTTGTCGGAAACAAAAATTTAATTATTTTTCTTTTTTTATTATAATTAATTAATTTTTAATTATATGACAAAGAAAAAACAGAAAGATTTTAATATTTAAGGCGATTAACTAATGAACATTTTTATACAAAAAGAGAAGAGAAGAGGAGAGAGAAAGAGAAAAAATATAACACGAGTGAAATAAATGCTTAAATGCTAAAAAATTGTAATGCTAAAATTGAGCCGTCTTATTAGGAAAAATTGTGGCAAAAAAAAGCAGTACCAGCATTCTTTCAGAAAGAAGTGTCAGAAAGAGCTAATTTATTGGAAGATCAAAGTTCGGTCAGAAAAAAGTTCTGTTAAGGAAAAAAGGCCTGTTATCTGGGGTAACGCAGAAAACCTTTTAAAAAAATGTAGTGGATAGACGTGGTTTGATTGGTAACTAACTATTCAGTCAAAGTTATGGCTCATGGCTGACAAGGATTTTTTAAAATTTGTATGTCAGTTATTCCGGAAAATTACGTTTCTAAAAATCTACATAATGTAGGTTCATCAAGGAAGAAGAGCAAAATTATCAAGTGTACGAGTGTGAACACAAGTTGATTATGTTAGGTATTGTACCGCGCATCAAAGAAACCTACGAAAATTTGAAAATATTATTTGATTTCACAAAAATCAATAATATTTCCATGAAATTCGTGTCTGACTTCAAGCTGTTACTTCTCGTTAATGGGCAACAAAAAGTCACAGCAAGTTTTCCGTGTCCTTATTGCTTCATAAAATTTCAAGATTTGCGAGATCGTAAAGAAATAGAGAATATCGCAGATGATAACTCGACAGAGCATGATGACTAAGACACAGACATGACAGATAATCCCTTGTCATTATTATGAACAATTCATATCACTACACAGGAGGAACGAAAAAGAATTCCGTTCAGAGTAGAAGTACCATCAACACACCTTTATTCGATTAATCTGATCTGACGTCAGAGTGATTCAAAAAATGGCTTGTACCGCACTTGGGTAGAGAGAAAGTCGTTCTATGGCCCCAAAATCTGGATCTGGACTCGAAAAATTACCATGGAGAGGCGTTTGAGGGAAACGCTTGCAGAAAATTACTGTAGGAGTCAGCGAAATTATTGAATCCTGAATTCTGTAGGGTCTCATGGGCGGAGATTTATCACTGATTCCATTCGTAGCAGCATTTAGAGCCATGGACGAAATTGTAAAGTCGACCTTCTCAGTAACGAGAATTGAGTCAGATTTACATAAACACATAACAAGTCTCAAAAAAAGCTCTCGCTGCTCTCGATGTGAGTGAAACTTTGAAAATCCATATAATTTTGAGTCATCTTCAAGAATCGCTTGGATGTTTGGATGAAGAGGAAGGTTTCGGTTTGTGGTCTGAACAAGCTGGCGAAAGTATTCACCACGAATTCTTCAAATTTTGGAGCAGGCGATAAATGAATAACATGCATTCTCCGAATTACGGCATAATATTAAAAGCAGCTGTGGCTAACATGAGGGCAATGATTTGGGGGCAAAATTTTCCTATTTCCTGGCCAGCTACTGCATAGTTCTGCCATTTCATTTTTTTTTTCGTTATCGTATGGAAACCTAAACCACCTTCCGGAACACTTTGTCAGAGATTGGCTCATATAGTGACTATATAGGCTGTAAACATTGCTAAATTGAAATCACTTAGTGTCATTTTGATATGAGCCGTAAAATTTTGATAGTTAACAAATCGACGAATTTCGTTTGGAACAAGGACGTTGTTCTCTATTATACCAAGTAGCACGAATCTCAGAGATTGGCTCATATAGAGAATAGTACCAGGGGACCGAGTTTCGCTTGGTGTAAAGAAAGAAAGATTTTTTAATCTCTTTCGCAAAACAAATTTAATTTCATTTTATTTTATTCGGCTGAGACATAAAAATCGATGTTGCCGAGGTAACCGTCGTCGCTGTCACTATCAAGACTTATAAAAGTTTCAGCAGAAGCGTTCAATGCTTCTTTCCACACAACACTATACGTGCGACGCTCATTTTCAGGTGGTAACAGAACTTTCACGCTATTTTGTCGTTTAACACGGTAAAATGCTACGTACAACATACCGTGATTAAAGACAGGTGTACGAAGGTCGACGCCAACAAATTCGAACGTTTTCCCTTGAACTTTATGCACGGTCATCGCAAACGCTGGTCGAAGCGGAAGTTGGTCTTTACTGGAGTCGAGCGTAACTCGAGGAATGTGTACTTCTTGTCCAGCTTTTTCCCCAGTAATTATTTTTGCCTTAACTACTTTGTTACATAATTCGGTAACAATCAGGCGTGTTCCATTGCACATATCCTCCGAAATATCTAAATTACACATTAGCATAATTATCGTATTTTTCTTTAGTTTTAATTCATGGGGTGGCAAATCAGCAATTTAAATCGAATTAAGGAATTCTGGCGCGAATTCAAACCTCCTTCCTGTTTATCCTTCACAGAATCATGACTTTTATATGATTTGTATTCTCCTGGGAGACGATCAACGATCTCAGCATTAATATTACTGACTTCTTTGTTCAGCGGTGCGAGAATAACACGTTCCTTCATTCCATCGTAAATTTGATTCGCAAGGCAATTTCCAAATACTTTTTCGATTAAATTACCACTGGAAATTATATCCTCAGGTAATTCGATTTCCTTGAAGTCATTTTTTGGAAGATTTCCATTTCCCAGTTTCAGGATATACTTTGCGAATGCTTCCTGTTCAGGATCGACACGCATATTTTTTTTTAAACGAACAATTTTTGAAATGCTTCCAGAGATGACTTGTTTTGATCGACAAATCGAGTGTTTCACTACGGTTGCTTCGGAGTTGAACAGGTAAGCACTGACGGAAACCACCTCCAGGGACTAAAATGTTCCCTCCAAATGGCAAGTTTGGATTTGCAATAGACCGCAACAACCGATCCATATTTTGTAAATCATACTTTTGTAACATCGGTGCCTCATATATAAGGTAAACATCAACTTGAGGGAGTTCTGTAGCTTTGACTGAACTACGAAAGCGGAACTTTCAGACCAAATGTCTTGTGTGATGTTGTCCAGCAGGCAATAGAGTTGATGCGATTCCAGTAAATGCCATACATTTTACTTTGCGATTTTGGCCACAAAGTAAGTGATATAAGGTCTTATATACGAAGGTTTTACCGGTACCGATTGGTCCATCTATGAAAAAACATTTTGTTTCAACATAGTTAGAGTCATTGGCTGCACGTAAAATACTGTCCGCAATTTCAATCTGTTTTCGAACGTCCATGTTTTGGTCATCTTCGTAATTGTCAATATCGTCCATACCATATCGTTTCACCCAGAAACGAAAATTTCGACCTTCTGTTGCTGTCGTATTTAACTTGAATGCAATAATACGATAAGCATGTTTGATTGCAGCATCCTCAGGTCTATTATTTCGTCGTGCTTGCAGAATAAAATCTCCAGCCAACTGATTTTTGAATCTTTCCCAGAGACCTTTTGGATCTTCGGGACATCCAAAAATAAGAATCTGAACGAAGAGTATTCGCATTACCGAAGGCATTTTGGAAAGTGCTGATTCTTCTAGACCATCCATCCACTGTTTATGGCCAAGAGCTAGGTAAGCTTGATTGTATGTATGTCGCATAACGAATATTATTCACAGTAAGGAGATCATCGAAATTTGTTGCGTCCTTCACATGATAGAGAAGTACTCGCAAATGGAAGCATTCTGGTTGAGCAACATAATTTACGTTGTGTATTCGAATCGACGAATTCGCGGTTCCCATCTACTCGTTTTTCCATCCTATTTAAAATGTTCGTGCATTTGACAATAGTAGTAGTAATTCTGGTTTGTTTGCATTTGCTTCAACGCCTGGTTATGTCGAAAATACGCTTCTAACTTTGAACCTTTTTGTCCAATATCTGCCAGATCTTCTTGGGTTTGGTCAATATCTTGCATTCGATGTTAACCACGTAAATGAATATTCAAGCGCTAAACGATATGACTCTTTCTTTGGATTTCGTGGCTAAATAATCGCCAGCATGCTTCAGGTGGTGTAATGCAGCCTCCACATATGTCTGCTTCATTATAAATCAAACTTCGTTGATTTTCGACAACCTTTATTGAAGCGCAATTGTGTCCTTTGTAGACGTATTTATATAAATATTTTACCGGTCCGGTATATAAATATTTTACCTATCCTGCCAACATATTGAACATTGATGTGGCATTGGAATTTTTTCAGCAAATAAGCATTATATGTGGCAACATGACGATTATCTCGTGTAACTCGGCGATTATTCTTATCTTTTCGATATACTGCAAATTCAAGATGTTGCTTCTTTGAATTGCATTGGGAAACCAAAGCGGGACTGCAATTTTCCATTTTTATTGAACATACATATAGCATCTGGATTTAACTCTACGTCGCACGGATTATGAATCATCCACTTTAACACTAATTCTCGTAATTCAGGGTCGTCGGTATTTGGAATTTTAGCTGAAATTTGATCATCAATTTGTTCTGAATTATGGATTCGATCTTCAGGATTCATAATCAACAGCAAATGCATATGTAGTAGTAGTTCACGTTTTTGAAAATCGATTGTTTACACATATGCAGCCACCTTTCCAAATATCTGTTTTTTATCCAAAACATTGATAATTTCATTAAATTTTTGTTTCGCAATTCAAGAGACGAGATCGGGACGATCTTTAGCGGATTGCTGTATGATAACTCCATTATCAGATATAATACTCGCTGCTTCTTTAATTTCTGGCCAATCGGGATTACAAGTCATGGTGATGAAGAAATCTGGCGATCCAAAACGACGAACAATAGCCATTGCATCTTCGAAATGTTCAGTATAGTAACGCATTAATCCGGTGAATGATGATGGTAGTATTATTTTTTCACCAACAACTACATTCTGTTTCGCAGCTAAGTCGTTAATAAGTCGGGTAACACCTGCGTACTGATCGGCTAAAATAGTTTTTTGATTAAATTTGATCCATTGGATGCGATCACGTTCAACTCGAATGAAAGTATCGACTAGATATTGTTGAAAAAGTCGTCCACCAAAATGTAAAGCGTTGAAAACTGTTTGACGCAGCATAAGGTAAGTGGCATACCCACGGTATATCCTGAGGTTCCGGCTGAATAAAACAATGGGTAGGTAAAGGGCTCCACACGATGGTCGATATTTTTCAAAATGACAACATCTTTGTCACGTTGTTTTACAACCATTTCATTTGACGGGAAGCTTTGATCGGCGTTAAGCGTAAAAACAACGCATACTTCATTAATTACATGCAGGAGGGTTGAACCGTCTATAATCCGCACCATCTGGCACTGTAAAAATCAGCTGCCCATTTGGAGGTTGTAGTCCCAGTGCAGCAGCACGTTGATTTATATCATCCTCCACTTCTCGCATCCTCATGTAACTTTGGGCATAAATGTTTGGTTCTCGCAATATTTTCTCCAACAGATTCATTAATTCACGACTGATTCTATAATTTAGAGAATGTGCAAGGCGTTCGTCAACAGCATCATCGGAGTCTAAAAAGTACATTTGGCCATATGAAGGTGGTTCGAAATCACATTGAGTGGTTTGTGTCAAATGTGATAAACTTGTCCAGCTGCTTTGAAACTAAAAATGTTACGACTATTGATGGTTCGATCATCGCTTACGTTGAATGAAGCTAAAGCGAAACATAAGTTTCAGTTTCGGATTCGTTTGTGGAACTCATTAGCGAGCGGGTGACGTGGTAAAAAAAGGCAAACCAACTCATTTGGAAACTGTGGAGGTGGCAACACAATTATATACTATGCAAGCAGCAATCTCCAAATGAATTACCTTTATTTGCAACTCTTTCTTCGGGGAAATGGAGGACTCCACAGTTAATACATACAACGTACAGGTCTACAACAAAAAAATCGGGTGAAATTCTATCCTCAGAGTAAGGTAACAATCCAAACAATCAAGAGCGCAAACCTTAAGCAATTGTAAAAAACAGCTGATTTTGTTTTGGAGGTTTCCCGGAATTACAAAATTTTGATAAACAAATAATCTGTAAAAACTAATCGAAAATTATACGATTACAACATTCCAATGCAAAAGTATTTTACAAAATTTAAATCGAATATACCAAATATGGCAAAACATTTTTATTGCGATTTTCCGCCTGCGCTCAAACGCCATAAACAGAGGATATGATACAGAAATTTATATTCTACGAGTAATTAAACAAAATACTTGTTTGGTTGCATCATTATTAGTTTTCAGCTAAAATATACGAATAAAGACAAATCGTTAGATGCCAAATCGATATTGACATATTATGGCTAATAAACAACTGTCAAGGGTAATAACACACGTTACAAACCTCACGTAAAATAATATGATTCAATAGCCAAAACCAACGTTTTATAATCACGCGTACTGATAAAACGAGATTGGCGTCCCAAACAATTATATGATTAAGAAGTTCAACGTTTGCTTTATGTATTATATAATTCACATCTGTTTTACATTTTAATGTAAACAAAACAACGCTCACCACAGTAAAATCATTGACGCATTCGATTTTGATCTACAACAATTACACATTCTTGAGATGAAATCAAGTATAGAACTATATGATGACTTCACTATACGAGAATCATATACATAAGTGATGTCATTACAAATGCGCGATATAGTTTACAAACCACAAGAGTTAATAGTTTTGCTAGAACGCATGTTTGATACGGTTGTGTTTATCTTTAAGTATGACAAATTAATGGTGGTCGGTTGTAAATATGCAAAATATGTGGGAGTAAACTATACTCAGCGTTTTGTATTAGTACATAGTATTGGATGCGTCTTTGGTGGTATGCATTAAGACATTTTTTTTTTACTATTTATGGAAAATTGCGCGTGGCACGTGATTTATTTATATAGTATTTTGAATTTAGGATGCTTAAATGTAGAACAAATGCGATAAACCAAATATTTTAAACTGCATTTCCTACATCGTCCACGTTCACCCACGCATCGAAGACAACAAACCTTTACCTAATATGGTTCTGACTAAATGCAATTCGGTATCTCTGTATATTGATATTATTGTCTTCAATTATTCATATGATGTCATATCGCGAAAAATAATCATTTAATACTATTTTGCATCTGAATTTGTTGTTACGAAATTAATTATTCATAAAAAAGAGAAAACTGCAAGACATAAATGCAAGTTGTCCGTAAGACGCGCAAGTACTTATTTGAATTGTATGTAAATCATTTTTTTTTTTTGTGGATGTTGTTGTTGATGCACTTTAGATTGAAACATTTTTAAGTCGCTTCGGATGATTCATATTTGTACCATCATATTTACAAAACTCTGTTATTTTTGTTTTGCTTGTTGTTTTATAAAATAATATCGACGATTGTTGTATGGAACGGTTTGATTGACAGACAAATTATTATTGCGATTTGTTTTTAAAGAAGAGACTTATCTTTTGTCGGTAATATTTCGTAGAACGTGATAAATATAGTTGGTTTTGGTATCCAAATCCTTCCAAATATTGAGAATAACGTACCTGTTTTCTTAATAAAAGCTTTAAGCAACAAATAATCCTCGAGTGTAAAATTTTAATCATTGAATTACTCCATAAATTAGAGTGCCAGAAGATTGGTTTTTATTAAATATGTTAAATAACTAAACGTGCGTAGGTGTGCTATAGCAATATTTATTTTGGGCGATAAAAGTGGAAACCAAGTCATATCCATCGATATACATTTTTTAGAGAAAATTTGTCTGGATATTCATGCACGAGAAGTTTTCCTAAACTTCTCCTAAACCATACAATTCCTTTACACTGTTAAATTTGATTTTATTAATTCATAAAAACTCGTCATTCTTGTAACGAACCACTTCGAATACTATCATACAATTCATATTAATGACAAAATAGGGCATGTATGGCAATAAAATATTTTAGGGGAATCAAAGGAAAAGGGGGTTCCTGAAACCAATTTGTGAAATTGCACAGAAGTGAACAGAATTTTTAACTCAATTTATTCTCGCCTCGAAGTAATTCGAGTACTACCATCGTTGTGGCTATGTAATTCTAATAACTGGTAATCCAGAGCATATATGACAATAAAATATTTTGGGGGAATCGGAGGATAAGGGGGTCCCCGAAATCAATATTGTGAAATTATATCCGTTTAACAAAATGTTTAACTTAATTTATTCTCGTCTCGAAGTAATTCGAGTACTACCATCGTTGTGGCTATGTAATTCTAATAACTGGTAATCCAGAGCATATATGGCAATAAAATATTTTGGGGGAATCGGAGGATAAGGGGGTCCTCGAAATCAATTTTGTGAAATTATATCCGTTTAACAAAATGTTTAACTTAATTTATTCTCGTCTCGAAGTAATTGGAGTACTACCATCGTTGTGGCTATGTAATTCTAATAACTGGTAATCCAGAGCATATATGGCAATAAAATATTTTGGAGGAATCGGAGGATAAGGGGGTCCCCGAAATCAATTTTGTGAAATTATATCCGTTTAACAAAATGTTTAACTTAATTTATTCTCGTCTCGAAGTAATTCGAGTACTACCATCGTTGTGGCTATGTAATTCTAATAACTGGTAATCCAGAGCATATATGACAATAAAATATTTTGGGGGAATCGGAGGATAAGGGGGTCCCCGAAATCAATTTTGTGAAATTATATCCGTTTAAAAAAATGTTTAACTTAATTTATTCTCGCCTCGAAGTAATTCGAGTACTACCATCGTTGTGGCTATGTAATTCTAATAACTGGTAATCCAGAGCATATATGGCAATAAAATATTTTGGGGGAATCGGAGGATAAGGGGGTCCCCGAAATCAATTTTGTGAAATTATATCCGTTTAACAAAATGTTTAACTTAATTTATTCTCGTCTCGAAGTAATTCGAGTACTACCATCGTTGTGGCTATGTAATTCTAATAACTGGTAATCCAGAGCATATATGACAATAAAATATTTTGGGGGAATCGGAGGATAAGGGGGTCCCCGAAATCAATTTTGTAAAATTATATCCGTTTAACAAAATGTTTAACTTAATTTATTCTCGCCTCGAAGTAATTCGAGTACTACCATCGTTGTGGCTATGTAATTCTAATAACTGGTAATCCAGAGCATATATGGCAATAAAATATTTTAGGGGAATCGGAGGATAAGGGGGTCCCCGAAATCAATTTTGTGAAATTATATCCGTTTAACAAAATTTTTAACTTAATTTATTCTCGTCTCGCAGTAATTCGAGTACTACCATCGTTGTGGCTATGTAATTCTAATAACTGGTAATCCAGAGCATATATGACAATAAAATATTTTGGGGGAATCGGAGGATAAGGGGGTCCCCGAAATCAATTTTGTGAAATTATATCCGTTTAAAAAAATGTTTAACTTAATTTATTCTCGCCTCGAAGTAATTCGAGTACTACCATCGTTGTGGCTATGTAATTCTAATAACTGGTAATCCAGAGCATATATGGCAATAAAATATTTTGGGGGAATCGGAGGATAAGGGGGTCCCCGAAATCAATTTTGTGAAATTATATCCGTTTAACAAAATGTTTAACTAAATTTATTCTCGTCTCGCAGTAATTCGAGTACTACCATCGTTGTGGCTATGTAATTCTAATAACTGGTAATCCAGAGCATATATGACAATAAAATATTTTGAGGGAATCGGAGGATAAGGGAGTCCCCGAAATCAATTTTGTGAAATTATATCCGTTTAAAAAAATGTTTAACTTAATTTATTCTCGCCTCGAAGTAATTCAAGTACTACCATCGTTGTGGCTATGTAATTCTAATAACTGGTAATCCAGAGCATATATGACAATAAAATATTTTGGGGGAATCGGAGGATAAGGGGGTCCCCGAAATCAATTTTGTGAAATTATATCCGTTTAACAAAATGTTTAACTTAATTTATTCTCGCCTCGAAGTAATTCGAGTACTACCATCGTTGTGGCTATGTAATTCTAATAACTGGTAATCCAGAGCATATATGGCAATAAAATATTTTGGGGGAATCGGAGGATAAGGGGGTCCCCGAAATCAATTTTGTAAAATTATATTCGTTTAACAAAATGTTTAACTTAATTTATTCTCGTCTCGAAGTAATTCGAGTACTACCATCGTTGTGGCTATGTAATTCTAATAACTGGTAATCCAGAGCATATATGACAATAAAATATTTTGGGGGAATCGGAGGATAAGGGGGTCCCCGAAATCAATTTTTTGAAATTATATCCGTTTAACAAAATGTTTAACTTAATTTATTCTCGCCTCGAAGTAATTCGAGTACTACCATCGTTGTGGCTATGTAATTCTAATAACTGGTAATCCAGAGCATATATGACAATAAAATATTTTGGGGGAATCGGAGGATAAGGGGGTCCCCGAAATCAATTTTGTGAAATTATATCCGTTTAACAAAATGTTTAACTTACTTTATTCTCGTATCGAAGTAATTCGAGTACTACCATCGTTGTGGCTATGTAATTCTAATAACTGGTAATCCAGAGCATATATGGCAATAAAATATTTTGGGGGAATCGGAGGATAAGGGGGTCCCCGAAATCAATTTTGTGAAATTATATCCGTTTAACAAAATATTTAACTTAATTTATTCCCGTCTCGAAGTAATTCGAGTACTACCATCGTTGTGGCTATGTAATTCTAATAACTGGTAATCCAGAGCATATATGACAATAAAATATTTTGGGGGAATCAGAGGATAAGAGGTTCCCGAAATCAATTTTGTGAAATTATATCCGTTTAACAAAATGTTTAACTTAATTTATTCTCGCCTCGAAGCAATTCGAGTACTACCATCGTTGTGGCTATGTAATTCTAATAACTGGTAATCCAGAGCATATATGACAATAAAATATTTTGGGGGAATCGGAGGATAAGGGGGTCCCCGAAATCAATTTTGTGAAATTATATCCGTTTAACAAAATGTTTAACTTAATTTATTCTCGTCTCGAAGTAATTCGAGTACTACCATCGTTGTGGCTATGTAATTCTAATAACTGGTAATCCAGAGCATATATGGCAATAAAATATTTTGGGGGAATCGGAGGATAAGGGGGTCTCCGAAATCAATTTTGTGAAATTATATCCGTTTAACAAAATGTTTAACTTAATTTATTCTCGCCTCGAAGTAATTCAAGTACTACCATCGTTGTGGCTATGTAATTCTAATAACTGGTAATCCAGAGCATATATGGCAATAAAATATTTTGGGGGAATCGGAGGATAAGGGGGTCCCCGAAATCAATTTTGTGAAATTATATCCGTTTCAAAAAATGTTTAACTTAATTTATTCTCGCCTCGAAGTAATTCGAGTACTACCATCGTTGTGGCTATGTAATTCTAATAACTGGTAATCCAGAGCATATATGGCAATAAAATATTTTGGGGAAATCGGAGGATAAGGGGGTCCCCGAAATCAATTTTGTGAAATTATATCCGTTTAAAAAAATGTTTAGCTTAATTTATTCTCGCCTCGAAGTAATTCGAGTACTACCATCGTTGTGGCTATGTAATTCTAATAACTGGTAATCCAGAGCATATATGGCAATAAAATATTTTGGGGAAATCGGAGGATAAGGGGGTCCCCGAAATCAATTTTGTGAAATTATATCCGTTTAACAAAATGTTTAACTTAATTTATTCTCGTCTCGAAGTAATTCGAGTACTACCATCGTTGTGGCTATGTAATTCTAATAACTGGTAATCCAGAGCATATATGGCAATAAAATATTTTGGGGAGATCGGAGGATAAGGGGGTCCCCGAAATCAATTTTGTGAAATTATATCCGTTTAACAAAATGTTTAACCTAATTTATTCTCGACTCGAAGTAATTCGAGTACTACCATCGTTGTGGCTATGTAATTCTAATAACTGGTAATCCAGAGCATATATGGCAATAAAATATCTTGGGGGAATCGGAGGATAAGGGGGTCCCCGAAATCAATTTTGTGAAATTATATCCGTTTAACAAAATGTTTAACTTAATTTATTCTCGTCTCGAAGTAATTCGAGTACTACCATCATTGTGGCTATGTAATTCTAATAACTGGTAATCCAGAGCATATATGACAATAAAATATTTTGGGGGAATCGGAGGATAAGGGGGTCTCCGAAATCAATTTTGTGAAATTATATCCGTTTAAAAAAATGTTTAACTTAATTTATTCTCGCCTCGAAGTAATTCGAGTACTACCATCGTTGTGGCTATGTAATTCTAATAACTGGTAATCCAGAGCATATATGGCAATAAAATATTTTGGGGGAATAGGAGGATAAGGGGGTCCCCGAAATCAATTTTGTGAAATTATATCCGTTTAACAAAATGTTTAACTCAATTTATTCTCGCCTCGAAGTAATTCGAGTACTACCATCGTTGTGGCTATGTAATTCTAATAACTGGTAATCCAGAGCATATATGGCAATAAAATATTTTGGGGGAATAGGAGGATAAGGGGGTCCCCGAAATCAATTTTGTGAAATTATATCCGTTTAACAAAATGTTTAACTTAATTTATTCTCGTCTCGAAGTAATTCGAGTACTACCATCGTTGTGGCTATGTAATTCTAATAACTGGTAATCCAGAGCATATATGACAATAAAATATTTTGGGGGAATCAGAGGATAAGGGGGTCCCCGAAATCAATTTTGTGAAATTAAATCCGTTTAACAAAATGTTTAACTCAATTTATTCTCGCCTCGAAGTAATTCGAGTACTACCATCGTTGTGGCTATGTAATTCTAATAACTGGTAATCCAGAGCATATATGGCAATAAAATATTTTGGGGGAATAGGAGGATAAGGGGGTCCCCGAAATCAATTTTGTGAAATTATATCCGTTTAACAAAATGTTTAACTCAATTTATTCTCGCCTCGAAGTAATTCGAGTACTACCATCGTTGTGGCTATGTAATTCTAATAACTGGTAATCCAGAGCATATATGGCAATAAAATATTTTGGGGGAATAGGAGGATAAGGGGGTCCCCGAAATCAATTTTGTGAAATTATATCCGTTTAACAAAATGTTTAACTTAATTTATTCTCGTCTCGAAGTAATTCGAGAACTACCATCGTTGTGGCTATGTAATTCTAATAACTGGTAATCCAGAGCATATATGACAATAAAATATTTTGGGGGAATCGGAGGATAAGGGGGTCCCCGAAATCAATTTTGTGAAATTATATCCGTTTAACAAAATGTTTAACTTAATTTATTCTCGTCTCGAAGTAATTCGAGTACTACCATCGTTGTGGCTATGTAATTCTAATAACTGGTAATCCAGAGCATATATGACAATAAAATATTTTGGGGGAATCGGAGGATAAGGGGGTCCCCGAAATCAATTTTGTGAAATTATATCCGTTTAACAAAATGTTTAACTTAATTTATTCTCGCCTCGAAGTAATTCGATTACTACCATCGTTGTGGCTATGTAATTCTAATAACTTGTAATCCAGAGCATATATGACAATAAAATATTTTGGGGGAATCGGAGGATAAGGGGGTCCCCGAAATCAATTTTGTGAAATTATATCCGTTTAACAAAATGTTTAACTTAATTTATTCTCGTCTCGAAGTAATTCGAGTACTACCATCGTTGTGGCTATGTAATTCTAATAACTGGTAATCCAGAGCATATATGACAATAAAATATTTTGTGGGAATCGGAGGATAAGGGGGTCCCCGAAATTAATTTTGTGAAATTATATCCGTTTAACAAAATGTGTAACTTAATTTATTCTCGCCTCGAAGTAATTCGAGTACTACCATCGTTGTGGCTATGTAATTCTAATAACTGGTAATCCAGAGCATATATGGCAATAAAATATTTTGGGGGAATCGGAGGATAAGGGGGTCCCCGAAATCAATTTTGTGAATTTATATCCGTTTAACAAAATGTTTAACTTAATTTATTCTCGTCTCGAAGTAATTCGAGTTCTACCATCGTTGTGGCTATGTAATTCTAATAACTGGTAATCCAGAGCATATATTGCAATAAAATATTTTGGGGGAATCGGAGGATAAGGGGGTCCCCGAAATCAATTTTGTGAAATTATATCCGTTTAACAAAATGTTTAACTTAATTTATTCTCGCCTCGAAGTAATTCGAGTACTACCATCGTTGTGGCTATGTAATTCTAATAACTGGTAATCCAGAGCATATATGACAATAAAATATTTTGTGGGAATCGGAGGATAAGGGGGTCCCCGAAATCAATTTTGTGAAATTATATCCGTTTAACAAAATGTTTAACTTAATTTATTCTCGCCTCGAAGTAATTCGAGTACTACCATCGTTGTGGCTATGTAATTCTAATAACTGGTAATCCAGAGCATATATGGCAATAAAATATTTTGGGGAAATCGGAGGATAAGCGGGTCCCCGAAATCAATTTTGTGAAATTATATCCGTTTAACAAAATGTTTAACCTAATTTATTCTCGACTCGAAGTAATTCGAGTACTACCATCGTTGTTGCTATGTAACTCTAATAACTGGTAATCCAGAGCATATATGGCAATAAAATATTTTGGGGGAATCGGAGGATAAGGGGGTCCCCGAAATCAATTTTGTGAAATTATATCCGTTTAACAAAATGTTTAACTTAATTTATTCTCGTCTCGAAGTAATTCGAGTACTACCATCGTTGTGGTTATGTAATTCTAATAACTGGTAATCCAGAGCAATTACTTCGAGACGAGAATAAATTAAGTTAAACATTTTGTTAAACGGATATAATTTCGAAAAATTGATTTCGGGGACTCCCTTATCCTCCGATTCCCCCAAGATATTTTATTGCCATATATGCTCTGGATTACCAGTTATTAGAATTACATAGCCACAACGATGGTAGTACTCGAATTACTTCGAGGCGAGAATAAATTGAGTTAAAAATTCTGTTCACTTCTGTGCAATTTCACAAATTGGTTTCAGGAACCCCCTTTTCCTTTGATTCCCCTAAAATTGTTTATTGCCATACATGCCCTATTTTGTCATTAATATGAATTGTATGATAGTATTCGAAGTGCTTCGTTACAAGAATGACGAGTTTTTATAAATTAATAAAATCAAATTTAACAGTGTAAAGGAATTGTAAGGTTTAGGAGAAGTTTAGGAAAACCTTCACGTGCATGGATATTCTTGCTTCTATCGTAGAAAAAAAGTCATGATGGAGATTAGTGGTGTATTATTGGTTTTGTTAGGCACAGTAAACCAAAGAAAATCAATTACCGCCCATACCAAAAATTATAGATTTTTTTAAAAGAACCGATTCACTAGAATCGGTCAGTTGCTGTGGAATCAACCCGAAGATCATACTACAAGAAGAAAATTTAAATATTTTAAACAATTAAACTAACTGCTTAAATTACCCAAAGTAGAATCAAAGGGTTGCAGTGTGTCGGGGCAAACGAAGAATATTAACATTTACCAGAAAATGAGGAGACAATGGCATTATCGAGTAAAATATGCCAAAATCATAAAAATACGCCTCAATAATCTCAGACGTTCATCTTGAGCAAAGAGCATTAGGCGTAAAAAAAAATAATTTCACGCTACTAGTAAATAAGGTGTATTTAATATACATATAAATAGGAACTACAAACGCAGGACAATCAATTTTAAATCAAGTTGGATATCTTCAATCAATGCTTCTCGGTATAGTTACCAGATATCCCAAAAGTTTCATCCTCCAATGCCCTAAAATTGATTTCCATTTATTCTAATGGCTAGCAACATTTTTTATCTACTAGATTAACAACCATTCGAATTAAAATGCACCCGAGTTAAATTTAACTGTTCAAGCAAAACGTTTGTTAATTTTAGAGATGTGCTCAACTATATTATTGTCAACATTGACAAGCGTCGATAATTATTTTATCAGGGGTGAGATGTTGTAACCATCACGTTTTTCGCTTCGATCCATTTTCGATAGAATAACTGTACTGCTTTGTTTAAAATATAAAATTTTAAAACAATTTAGTTCTAAAATACCGTTATTCTATCGAAAATGCATCGAAGCGAAAAACGTGATAGTTACAACATCTCACCCCAGGTTTTTGTTTGTTTTTCGTTTTGCTTTTCGATCCAATTTAATTTTCCTTGGTTTATGCGGTGGGTTTCATTCGTTATTGTTGACATTGACCTTCGCTGATGTCGCACATTACTGACAAAAATTAATACCGCAATTTGTATTTTGGCCATTTTCTTCAAAGCTTCATTCGCGAATGCTATTTTTATGTCGAATTCTTTTCGTTTTTTCAAATCAATGTAAATTTTGTGTTGTGAAAAGTACATGAAACAAAAATTGATGTTGTTTTGTGTTTCTATTGGTAATATAACCCGGTTTGGTTTTACTTGATTGACATTTGAAGTTTAAGAAATTTAGAATCAATTTTTGTAGTTTTAATTAGTCGAGTGCTTTATTCAACAATTAAAATCATTCAAAATCGAGGCACAAATGACTACTTTGACAACTAAAAATTGACGTTTCTATTTTTTTTTTTGGTGTTAGTAGCCAAGGTGAAATTTATGAAAAAATATATTTCGATGTACATACAGTGCTGGGAAAAAAAATTAGGCAAACATTTTATTACAAGTTGGAGACTTTTTTTGCTAAAATTACAAAACTTTCGAAAGCAATTGGCTTATTGTTTCATTTTAAATATGTACATGTATGACCTAATTTTTTGAAAAAAAAAATGTACCTGCAATTTAGGGGGAAAACACGAAAAATGCTAAAATATTCAAAATACGTTGATTGGAGTTAAAGTAATGGAATAAATTAAACACATATTTTTTAATTTTTTTAGCGATACACCTCTGATTCATTGAATTTGATAAATTTTTCAATGTCGTAGAAGGTATGGATTCCCAAATCGTTATCAACAAACTGTTTAAACCTTGAATTGAGTCTGGGCGCTTTATTGCTACTTCTAGCTTCATTATAGACCAAATATTTTCTATGGAATTTAAGTCTGGACTGTAAGGGGGCCAGCTCAACACATCGATATTTTTTCTGCGAAGTACTTTTTTACCTTTAAATGAAGAGATAAGAAAAAAAAACAAGTTTTTGACAAATTATTTATGTTTATCTGAAAGCCAATTTTTCTATCTACAACTCAAAATTAATAACTCACAACTTTGGCGGTGTGGCACGGAGCGTTGTCCTATTGAAAAATAAATCTGCAAGTCTCGTCAAAAAGCTTTAACACAGAAGGCTCAAATTCGTTATGTAGGACCTGTAGATAAACAGCTGCTGTAATTGTGGAACTAAGGAAGCACAATCGACCGGTTTCATTTGGATAAAAGCATCCCGATAGGGATTAGGAATGTTTAATCTTTCTGCTATTTCATGCGTGGTTAAATTTTCTCGCGCCAAAATCAACATATTGCTTTTACACTGCTCACCAACTTTTCCCATTTTTTTAACTAAAATTGCACTTTATTCTTTATTTGACTAGGATCACCTACAGAATAACGTAATCTTACAAAATATACACTATTTATACTCAATATAATACTTGAAGGTAATAAAACACCTGCACCCTAATTACGGCCAAGAACGGCAGGCGTAAAATAAACTAATTGCTTGACCAATTTTTTTACACACCAGTCAATTGCTTTGAAAAGTTTTGTAATATTAGCAAAAAAAGACTCCAATTTGTAATAAAATATGCTTGCCCAAGTTTTTTTCCCAGCACTGTACACACACATATGTTTCAGTAAATTAAACAAATATGCGGTTTTCTGTTGATTCCAATACCTGACTTTCTTATACAAGAGTTTGTTTATATAGATTCAATTTGGCTCTTCTATATGTAAGTTTGCCATTTCCGTTGAAATATCGAGTTGTAAAATTTTCATGATTTCTATACTTTCTTTATACTTTGTTATCGATAGCCCAATCAAATGATATCTTAGTATTCTAGAATATACGCTTCGCCAGTCCTTACGTATGAAATACCAGATAAGAAAAAGTACGCAAATAAAGGTAACGGTAATTTTATGGCTTATTATGTGGATGGTAATGGTGGATAACAATTTCCGTTAAAATCTCGTTTTGTAAAATTTTTATGATTCCATGAGAAAATATCTTTATACTTCGCATAAGAAAGTAAAACACCCAAGTATCAATTTGATAGTCAGGCAAAACGGGAAATTCACACATTTGCAAATTAAGGGTTTACCATATTAAAAATTAAGGGTTAACCTTAAAGGTTTAATTTAAACCAGATTGAATTGTTTTCAGAACATTTCCAGAAATTCCTTTTCGAAACGAACTCTTATAAATTTAAGCTTTTAAATTTTCCTAGACCAAAACTCGAATTTTTTCAAATTATAAAAATTTCTCCAATATTTTGTAACATTTTCAAAACAATTTTTCCTTTTTTTCTTGTATCCTCTAATATAAAACGATTAAAGTCGAAAATGATTGCCGAATTGGAAAGTTAGGTCCCAGTATATAAATTAAGAGAGTTTAGAGTCGCCATGGAGCTTAGAGCCGCCATATACCTACTATAAAAGGTTGGCAATTTATTTTCTCTTCAATTATTTCAAATCTCACCCTAATTTTATCTGTTAGAAAAAACCGATATTTTTTATTATTATTAAATTTTCACCCTTCTTCGGGGGTAGTTTTCACTTTAGAAAGGTGGATATTTTTTCGATTTTTGAAGTACTGATTATTCTTACAAATAGCAACAAAAAGACAACAAAAGAAGAAAAAAAAAACTAGAAAATATTTCTTTTAAAATTTTGAACTATTTAGGGGTAATTCAACCCCTATAATAAACCCTATGATAGACTTTGTTTGATTAGTTTGTAAATTTACTCAAAAATCATAAAATTACACTTGGGTGAAGCTCCCAACGCTCAACCACGAAAATCATTTTGTCGTAATCTACGCCCCAAAAAATGTAAAGTAAACGTGGTTTATTTAATTTAATTTTAAAAAACTTGCCTATTTCTCAACCAATTATCATGAAATTCGGCTTGTGCATTGGAAATGGGATTTTAAAATGAATTATGGATAAAATTTTGGAATATGGCGAATTATAATGGAACTTGTCTATTTCTCAACCTACTAAGATGAAATTTGGCATGTGCGCAGGAAATGGGATTCGAAAATGATTTTTGATTGAAGTTCTGGAATACGACCAAGTACGCTGGAACTTGTTTATTTCTCAACCGACTATGATGAAATTTGGCATGTGCGCAGGAAATGGGATTCTAAAATGATTTTTGGATGAAGTTCTGGAATATGGCCAAGTATGATGGAGCTTCCCTATTTCTCAACCATTTATGATGAAATTCTGCTCATGCATTGGAAATGGGGTTTTAAAATGATTTTTGGAAGATGGCCAAGTATGATGAAACTGGTCTGTTTCTCAACCGATTATGATGAAATTTGACATGTGGGTTAGAAATTGGATTTTAAAATGATTTTTGAATTGAAATAATGAAGACCGAAGTTCTGATCACCTTAGATAGGTTTCAGCCCTTTATATTTTAATTTATTAAAATAACTAGATATAATTTTGAAGCTATAATATGGCAGATGTGGATATGACCAAAATGGTGGATATTATTTCTCTTGATTTGCTGCCGAAAAAATCAAGGGCAAGATACCAAAACGAAAGATTAAGTTTTTTAAAATGGTGTGAAGATAAAAATGTAAAATCCATCAATGAAAATTCATTTTTAGTGTATTTCTCGGATAAATCAAATACTATGAACCCCTCGATGCTTTGGTGCTGCTACTCAATGTCGACATTTCCAAATTTCCAAAGTTAATTGCATTTTTGAAACAAAAAACTCTTGTATACCGCCCAAAAAATCTATGACCTTATCCAAACCCAATGTTGTAAAATTTATTGGAGAAACACCAGACGATGATTTTTTAATGATGAAGGTAACATTTATAATTTAAATTCTTAGATCACGTAATTTTTGCACTGATAAAATTAACATTCCAGGTTGTTTTTATTATAGGAGTTGCCGGCGCTTGTCATAGAGAAGAATCTTTCAAAATGATGTTGGATGATATAGTTGACAACGGTAGTTTATTAGTATTGTTGAACATACCAGATAAAAAACTCATATACCACGAACTTTTACAGTGGCAAGTGGTATAAATGGCAACTACTACTCCTCCCCGCCGAGTCTTTAATACCAGCAAAATTTGCAGAATATTTAAAACTACTCAATGCTCCCCAATATACTGGCCACTGATTTCGCTATTTTCTTAAGAGACACGGCGAGTAATTAAGCCAGTAATTAACCCACCGACGTTTTCTTCAGTTTCGAATTCATTATTCAAAACAAATTTACCAGATGTAAGTTTTAATAATAATTGTTCATCAAGCACATTTAATGTTACAGTTAATAATAAAATATAATTAATGGTTTAGTAAAGTTTTGTTGATCCGTACAAGTTTGTTTTTTTTTATATTGCTAATTATTTAGAAATATTACAGGGCTATTGTATCGTAGAAAAAATAGCGTGTATAACCAAAGCAACCTTGATTATACCAGAACCATCTTGATGTAAATAGAGCCGGCATGTGAAAAATTAACTTAAAATAAGCGATACCGAAACACCGAAAATTCATTTATTTTCATAGAGTTTGTATGAAAAAACGCGATTTCGATTGACGAAAAAACATGAATTAAAAGTTTAACCCAGTTAAATAATTTCTTCTAACATCGCTATAAAACAAATCAATGTCTTACTCAATTAAAGCACAGGTTCTCAAATTTCCTCATTTTCCAGCAATAATCAAAAGAAAATAAGGGAATTTAAATTAAAAAACATTCTACAACAATAGCAATATGTATTAAAAAAAAAAAAATTCAATTTAATGACGTCATGATTTGTACCACATCTAAAACCAATGGCAACAATCGAAATTAAAATAAATCGGAAAGGGCCAAACCAAAAAAATCGAAACAATCTAGCATGCTTCGCAAATTCAAAATAACAACAAAACGATATTCAAATTCAAATTTGTTTTTCAAAAAACAACAACACTTTAAAGTTTAAAAATAACTTATTTTTGAAGACGATCTTCACTAAGAAATAAACATTTTCAAAATTACATGTTTTATGAATAATTTCGTTTAAAAATATTAAAAATAATATAAAAGCTCATAATTCTTAAAGACTAAAAATGTAAATGAAAACAATCGTTTTCCCATATAGTTTCATATTAAAGAAAAAAAAATTGTATGTACCTTATTTTAAGCTTAGTCAATGTGGAGTCTCTTATTTATAGAGTAGGCTCTGATTATACAAAGTCATATAGTCTAAAAAATAATGTCGTTTAAGCAAATCATTTTCATTTTCTTATAATAATTGATTTATTTAAACCAAAATATAAAACAAAAATTCAGAACAACAGCATTCTGGTCAAATTAAAACAAAAGCTTACTACAATTCGTTTGGTTATTAAGTCAATATACATTACATAGATGGCAGTGATGGCCGTACAAATTTGGTAAAATAGTAACAAAAATTACCACCTGGGGAATTTCAAGTTCAAAAATTGTAGGATCAGCAAAATAATTTCACAAAATATTAAGAGCGTGTGATAATTTAAACATCTTAAACATCTTAGACATCTTACGTACACTAGTAAAACTAAAGATAAATTTAGCAAGTATTATTTTAACTGCAATTAAAATTATGTTTGAATCTAGGTTAGAACACCAAATTTACACTCAAATTATTTCTCAAAACCAAGTAGAATGTCCTAATCATTTTCTAATCTAAATTTACAAATCAATTTTTAAGCCATGTAACACTGTACAACGATTTGTACTATTTAAATTGGGTTGGGTATGTAATGTCGAATTTCAAAATGTCGGTTCCACAAATGTCGACTGCAAAAATATCGACTAGAAAAATGTCGACTTGGACAAAATGTCGCTTTATAAAATGTCGATTCGAAAATGTCGACTTGGACAAAATGTCGATTCTAAAATTTCGACTTGAAGAAATTGTCGATGTTAAAATAAATTTTGCGCAAAATTTATTTTAACATCGACAATTTCTCCAGGTCGACAAATTTTAAAAATATAATTGAAACTATGTACATATATTGATTTTTCTTTTTATTAATGGTTTATAATTTAATTATATATTTATATATTAATATATAAAATATAAATAAGCAAAAGTACGTCAAAATATATGTATTAAGATAAAAATGTCTTAAAAGCTAATCCTTTTAAGAAATTTATTTTGGTTCTTCTCTGCTTTTCTTCTAAAATCTTTCTTAATCTTCTGTCACGTTCAATATACACATTTTAAATTTTTATTTTTCCTCCAATTTGAATCCTCTGCAGTTACCATTTTACATATGTTCTTTGCCTAAAATTTCAATTAGTTTATAAACACCTACATGTAGCTTTCCTACGAGTATTTTAAGCCTTCGATGCCAACTCTCCACACTATTCTGAGTTTTTGGAAGTTGTTCATTTATAAGGTCAAGTATAGACCAAAATTGTGGCGTATAAGGAACAAAACTTTCTTTTAGTTGTGTTTGATTAGTGTGGTTTCATATTTTATCATACACATAATTTTTCTCAAACCACTCGGTAATTTTGTGGCATTTAGTCAATAATGATTTTTTTAATTCCTCGTAATATTCCGGGATTTCGTCCTCACCCAAATATGCCAAACATTTAAGCATTCGCATTTGGATACTAAATCCTTCTTCTTTGCCATATTTGCTGCCAATCCTTCTGCCTGTATTTTTCACCACATTATTTGGCCGAAGTGGAAAAAACAACCTTTGAAGTGGGTAGTTGGGAAAAAAACTTTTGCAGCACTCACACTCGCCTTTTCAAAATCTGAGATAATGTATTCCGGTGTCATATTTATAATTTTATCGCATGAAATTCGGCATAAAATATTTCAGTATAACACTGTTAACATAACACTACAAACTGTTTATTTTTGCTGGACATTAAGCAACATACCATTGGAACAATCATCCCATCATCCACTTTACAGTGAATGGTAAAAAGTTGCCTCATTATAGATGGTACTACGGCAAATGGGCCATCCATCAGCTAAACTCTTGAATTACCAAGTAATTTCAAGTTTTCTAAAGTTCCCAAAATAATTATTTTTTCGTTTTTGTACGATTTTTCAGCTAGCACAAAATTTTCCCCTTCAATATTTTTCAATCTATTAGGAATATCAATTCCTTCTAGGTTGGTCGGTTCTTGTTCTCCAGCAGCAGATGTTACCCTTGAAAATTTCTTTTTCTGGGCTTCCGCTTTCGGTAAATAAACCCTGCAATTTTCTTTGCAAAGGGCAACGGATTCAATTATAATTTGAGATGACTTATTTTTTGAAGTTTTAGCCATTGTTTTAACCGCATGATTCGTTTTATATTTTTCAAATTTGAAAGCAAAAGGCTTATGCGAGTGCTCCGTTGGATCCTTCCATATTTTGTGTTCTGAATTTTCCAGCTTAGTACTAACATGTGTCTTACAAATATTATTCTCTTCACAACGCCAAACTTTATATGAAACTTTTTCTTTTCTATATATAAACCCATCAACCACAAGCATAATGTCTAAATTTGCATAGTACATATAATCTTGTATCAGCTAAATAATAAATATGAAGTCGATTTTTTTGCTGATTTTTTGAATTCAACATTTCCTAAATCGACATTTTGGCCAGTCGACATATTACCAAAAAAACAAATTTTCATTTTAAAAAATCGACATTTTGTCCATCGACTTTATTTTAGTCGATATAAAGGGGGGATCCCATTTAAATTCCATGCAAAATGCAGCTAGGTTAATCCAGACAAATTTTCTTAATTTCTATTTCAAATTTAACTCAAAATATTGAAAGGTGTCGTGGTTCAAATAGTAACTCAATTAAAATTGTATCTGTTTAATTTCAAAATGAAAATTTATGGATTTAAAACCGGAGGTTTTTTTTTTTTTGAATCCACTCAATATTTAGTCATGCTCTGGTTGGAATTTTTATTCAAAGATTGGAATTCAAACTCTATTTATAGCAAAATTCTGCTGAATGAAAACTAAGATTAGCTTTTGATTTATATTAAACACAAGGTGTTGTTCAAATCTAGTTTGTAATTCTAATTCAATTTTTAAATTTTTAGATCCAATTAGAGTTCCTACTTAAGAATTTATTCAATTACATTTGAAAATACAAATTCTCATCCAGATTTTTGCTCAAAATTCTTGGTTTTTATATACGATATGTCAAAATTCAAAAACGTATGTCGACAAACAAAACATATGTTAACTTTCTCACGTAAATGGCACTCAATATTTTACTAAAATTCATGTTTGAATTCTGAGTTTATTTCATTTCTGAATTTAATTTAAAATTTTGCCTAATTATTCTACTGAAAATTTCATTCACAATCATTACGTCCAACTTAGAATTGAAGTTAATTTTGTTAACTTTAGATTTTAATTTGTAATCAAATTTATTTTCGGATTAAAATTGGTTTTCGTTCGAGCCCATTTTTAATATGAATAACATTAAAACTGTTGCCAGGGGGTAGAATTGCATATGCAACGTTCTTATAGTTTAAGGAATTTTAACGCTAATTTGATTCATTTAAATTCCTATGAATTCTGTTACATAAATTTCCATATTTTGTGCCTTAATCAGATAAATGTCACGATGTGAATTATTTCAAAACTATTGAGATATGTATTTTAATTTGACATTTATTTGAGATATGTATTCTAATTAGCGGATTTTAGGCCAAAGTGAAAAAAAAATTAAAAATTTGGCTTATAAAATATTTTGCTTTATCAAATTTTAAGCTATGAAGTCAAATTACGTTATTCTTGAAGAAAAATTAAAAATATTTGGAATAAACCATAAAATATATGTATGGTAAAACGTAAAATAAGGGGAAATATGTAAAATATCTGGTAACTTATAGGACTCATTCGCTTTTACTTGTTCTAAAAAGAATAACTATCCAACAAATTTTTGGTTTGGATTTCCTAAAAAAAATATTTTTTTACCTAAGAATCCTAAGCCTACTGATCACTTACAACTCTTTTAAATAAATTTTGGCTATACAAATATACTAAAGATTCTAATTGCAATCATATTTTTGCTTTTTTACAGACTAATGTGGAATTTTTTGGAAATAAGTATATCAAAATAGAATATTTGTTTTTTGCTACATTATTAATACGTAAACCAACCACTAGAATCCCCTTCGAGGAAATTTAGCTTAATGAAACTTTGGTTGTCATTCTCTCGAAACAATAAATACTGAAATTAGAACCTTTTTAATTTAAGGTCGCGAGTCTTTGTACTTTACCGCTAAGAAAAGTGTACCGTTTTTTTTTTCGACCATAAGAAGCGCCTTTTTACTCTGAAAATTCAACCAAAAATTGGGATGCGTCTTATGAAACGAAGTGCGTCTTATAGTCCGATCAGAAAATCTCACGAAAATAAATCGGGGATTCACATAAAATGAATCGGAGACTCCCGTAAATTTTAGCAACCATGAAAATGTCCGATTCGTCTTATCGTCCACAAAATACGGTACATGTCAACCAATAGGGATAAATACTTCTGGTAAAATACCAACAAAAATTGCGGAATATTTAAAACTACTCAATGCTGCCCAATATACTGGCCACTGCTTTTGCCATACATCTGCAATACTGCTGGGAAATGCAGGACCGTTATTTTAAGTCATAAGAGAAACGGCGGTTATAGATCCTGCACAGTAGCAATCCATACATCCATCCATACAAAATAAAATTGACATTGCTAAAAAATCACAGGTGAATTGTTCGGCCCCCTACAGCAAGAACCAAACTAATTAAGTCATGAAAATGTATTGGTTGGAATTTCTACAGGAAAAAACGAGCCGGATGATGTAGACAGTAATTAACCCACAGATGATTTTTCAGTTTCGAATCGAAGTAAAAATTAGCGTACACAGAAATAGAGCTGTCTGAATATTGTCAAGAAGAAAAAATGTAAGAGAGTTCATCTGTATTAGCATGATTCGCTAGTACTTAACGCACAGCACATTCTGTATGTATAGAATGTAAATTGTGGTATAATCAGTCCAGTCGCCGCGGCCTGATGAGAAGATTGATTTTTTCATAATCATAAGCTCTAATTAAATAAATAGAATTCTGCCTATTAGTCGGTTTCGTTGAATTACTGTTCGTAAATACTAATATACTTCTAGTGTTAATAAAAACACATTTAAAAAGGTCTAATCACCGACATGAATTAATTAACATTCAACAAAAAATTAATAAAGTAAAAGTTACACCACTAAAAAAGCTGCTAAAAAGTACGTCATCATGATTATGGCTCTATACTCTAGAAGGCTCTGGTATAACTCGTGTGGAAATGTCTAATTGCAGTACTCAAGTAATTGCAGCCCTCGCTATCGCTCACGCTGAAAATTTCACTTTCGTATGCCAATGACTCGTTTTCTTCACTTGTTATACAATCTACTATTTCAGTGTTGTATCTCAGTTGTTTTCATGATAACTTGATCTCCAAAATTTCATTGAATGTACATACATAAATTACGCATAAAACAAGATTTACTACTTTTCGCGCTGAAAGAGCTTTCATTGATACAATTAGTGAGGACACATATAACTTTTTTGAAAACGTTTTTTGGGATGGTTTTTGGGGTATGGTTCATGTTTACTTCAGTAATTATTTTTATTTAAATAATTTCAGTTAAATTGAGACGAATTATTTGAATTCATTTAAAGATTTCTTTTTGGACAAATTGTTCTTAGATGAATTTTTTTTGGATTAATTGTTTTTAGACGAATTGTTGTTAGGTAAATTGGTTTTAGTTAAATTGCTTTTGGTAAAATGGTTATAGTTAAATTGATTTAGGTAAATTGCTTTAGGCGAATTGTTTTAAACGAATTGTTTTTAGATAAATTGTTTCTAGGCAAACGGTTTTAGATAAATTGGTTTTAGGTAAACTTTTTTAGATAAAAAATCCGTTTTCCGATTTACGAAAGTTCATCCCTTATTAGCAACCCTTATTCGTCAAATAGCCTAAATTTTGTGAAATTTTGATTTCTTTCTAGTTTTGTTCATTTAGTAGGGCCAGCTGATTTTTATTTTATTTTATAGGTAATACAGTAAATTCTTGATATAAGCGACCAGAGCTGAATCATTTTTTTTATTAAAGTAGCCTGTAACGAAAAAAGTAGCTTTAAACGAAAATTGGAATTATTTTCCAGAATTTCATTGAATGTATCATTTGATGCTCTAAATTAAAACCAAAATGACTGTAGTTTAAAAAGATTTAATTTAAAAAGCTTATTTAGGTTAAATAATTAATCTTCTCATAACAGCTTTGTTCAGAATTCTTCTTAAATTCAAAATATCATTCATTGGAAGGTTTTCATTTTCTGATCATTCAATTATATTATTAAAAGATTATATAATTTGATCAATATTTTGGGTGTTATCATCATCATCATTTGATTGATTGATTGATTGATTGCACATCATTTGAACACGACACCATAACTTTCCCTTACCAAGGGTACCATCATACTCCGCTTTTCATGAAGCCAACATAGCAATATTTCACCCCGTATAGGAAGGCGCCACATCGATAACCACATAAGTCTAATAGTTGTGATATCCGCCCCTGGCCAGGCCGCCGTCGTACACCTTTTTACATATAACAAAATCGAGGGATGGGAAAGGAATGTTAGCAACAAAGACTCAACCCGGTTCCAGACACCTAAGTAGTTGATAGTTAGTAAATTTGTTAGTAATATATTTTAAGTAATTTATTTAGCACAAGACAATACAATTTAAAGTTCATCTACTGCTCCAACTCCGGTAAGGTTGTTTCAGATTCTTCAAGACATTCCTAAATTTAAAATATGCATTAATTCTTTATAATAACTATTTTAAAATTAATTAAGTATAAATTTGATTCTCTGAAATAAATTCTAGATCAATCTCTATGTACCACAAATAAAAACCATTAATAGTTTGACAATCATTCAACCAACAACCATCTGGCCATCGTGCTGTCATCACAGCCATTGCCATTTTGGTCGAGTTTCTCAGGAGTGTTCTAAACTAAAACCATTTTAACTAACCAATATGAATACTAATACCAAAACTATCATTAACAATTATACCAACAAGTATGAACATTAACACCAGTAATAACACCAATATCAACACCCACTTCAATACCAATACCAACCTCAACCATAATATTAAGCCATATGAATAATTCAACATCAACAATAAAATTCTACGGGAATGTTAAAAAATTATGAATTGCTAAGTTGTAATTCAAATTCACAGCACTTGTTTCATTAGCCACCGTTCTCCTGTAGATAGTTAATTAATGGTTTACCTACTGCAACTAAATTCAAAAATAAAAGCTGATAAAATATATATTTTATGTATTTAACCGTATTATTAAAAATTCAACTAATCGGCAATTTCCTAAAAATCTTGCAAAATGATATTAATAATGCTTAAATTACTTATTTATTTACTCAGTTAATGATGTTTAAATTAATTATTATAAACTACACAAAAGGTTTAGAATATTAATTGTTTAGTTAAGTACCACATGTACCCATACACGATATCCACTAATAAGACTCAAATAGAGTTTCCCTGGTTACTCTGAATACTAAATTGCTTTACTACTTAACCAATAGAAATTAACTTATATAAATAAAAAATAAAATAGATATCACAAGCCAACACAACCTCCACGCTACATAGCCGCTGTATGCTTGGCGTTTCTGGGGGTTGAGCGAGAATTCACCAATATTTCTGTAGCTTGGAGACGATCTAACAACTACATACAATTTAGTATAATTTATAACAACCACACCATCAGACAAAATACTCGAACCAACTATGACACTTTGATATAATTAAATTCAACAACCAAAAAGTGCTAAAATGTTTCCATCAATATCTCAAACATTCTTGCAATACAATGTAGTATACAACACCACATAAAAGGAAACCTCCCCTATCCTAGATAAAGTGCGATGCCGCTCATTCAACTAGTATAGTATTTCAATCAATATATATATAAACTACAATTTAACACCAACAAAGTGATTGATTTGTAATGTAGACACTAACACTAACATTCCCTAATGCACATTTCTATGCGCCATATAGTTGACATTTAAAATTTGGCATGCACAAATAAATAATTTGTTATGTTTTGCGTATTGCTGTTTCCGAATTCGACTCAAATGTACTCGATCATACAAAATATGTATGAAGATTCAAACAAAATAATATTATTGCCGTCTTACTTTGGTAAAAGTTACTCCTATTCTAACAGGAATGAAATTATGCCCAAAGTAAGAGCCAAGAACAATTTTTCTCTTTTTACTTTCAACAGTTGGTACCAAGCCAATTTTTATTAAATATAATTATTATTTAGAATTTTAACAAGTACAATATAGTAATAACAAGAGAATTGTTATTTAATACCAACTCAAAAAACCAAACAGATTTAATATATTTACTCCAGTGGCAAACACCACAAACTACGGTAAGAAGAGAATTTTTCTATACCTATTTCTCAGTGGAATGAAATCATTCATTCCAGAATGAAAATGCACGGCACTGCCGTTGCAAAATTCCCAAAGTAAGACTACGTATACCTTCATACATGTATGGTATCTACAACCATAACCTGCTAAAATTCTCTCTTTAGAAAGAGAGAATTTTAGCAGGTTATGTCTACAACCCTTACCGAAGCAAAATCATATAGTATAATAAAAATAAAAGAAACAAACAAAAACATTGTTTTTTTACACAATTCATACCACATACATATATAGTATGTATGGATATATATATATATATATATATATATATATATATATATATATATATATATATATATATATATATATATATATATATATATTATAACTTTAACTACCTATATGTATATTAATCAATATATTAGTTCAATTGATTTATAATAAATTTTAGTTATTTATATTATTAAAATTTATTAATTTGTTTTAATTATTTATATTTTCGTTTAACAACATTTTATTTAATATTTTGGCACCACCATTTTAATGCCGAATTGAATATCGCGCGAAGAGCGCACGTGCGTACGACGTAAAATCCGAGACGAGACTGACTTTTTATTTTATTTTGTCTTGTCCGTCGTTTTATCTGGAAGAGACAGTAGTTCAGTTGTCCGTTTTGTATTGGTGTTTCCGTTTGCGTTTCAGTCTGTTCGTGTTTTTGTTCTGACGGTATGGCGGCGAACGCATGTGTGAATGCGTGAACCGCCACAGGACTCCCCCACGAGTGAATTTCCCCCTCTGTACTTGTGTTGTGTGCGTATGTGATGTTTGCGTGTGTATATGTGATGCTTGCGTGTGTGTGTGATGCTCGTGCGTATGCGAGTGTGTGTGATGCTTGTGTGCGTGTGCGATGCTCGTGCTTATGCGAGTGTGTGTGATGCTCGTGCGTATGCGAGATGATTGCGTGCGTATGCAAGTGTGGGCAGCAGTGTAGGACAGTGACGAGGGACACACCAGGTAGTTGGGAGCTGGGGCTTCGACCATAGACCCGATGTGGACCTCAACACTGTCCCCACTGAGTGCTGCGTGTGTTTGAGTGCGTCAGTGTGTGGTGCTAAAACCCGGACTTGCCAGTGTTTGCCTGGCATTTACTTGTCCAAGTTTGTCGCCTGGCCTCAAAACACGCGCCAGACCAGAAGGATGTTCTGTAATCTGACGTCGTGTCTTGAGGCCAGTTTCGGTCCTCTGTCGTGTCTGTTTTTGTGAGTCTGGGGAATGTGGTCGGGAATGGCTGTGTGTCGTTTGTGTGAGTCGATTTAATAAAACAAAATAAAAAAAATTTTTATTGAATCTAAAACAAAATGAACGCGGATAGAGAAGAAAGAGAAAATAAAAATGGTGGTGAAAAAATATACAAAACAATTTTTTTTACGTAAATGATGTGTTGCTGCTATTGTTGTTGATGCCGCTCGTTAATGGTGACCATGATGATGATGACGGCAAAGATACGGGTTGCGCCCTTGTGCACGGTTGAATGATAATGGCGGTGACGTTGGAATCGTTTAGTGATGACGGTGGTGATGTCGCTGTCGGTGATGGGATGGTGTCCCTTTTTGTATGTGTTGGCTACCGATGGTGGTCGTGGTGAATCACGACGCTGCTGATGTCACCGGTGGTCGTAATGATGACTGCGATGACGAAGGCGAAGGTATTAGTGCGTGGTAAAATAACGGCGGTAACGTTGATCCCGTTGCTGTTGTTGTCGTTGATGGCGATCATGATGGCGGCGATGACGACGATGATGGCGAATGTCGGCTGGTGTGGTGGTGGCGGTGATGGTGCTGATCGTGATAGTGGCGTTGGTGGTGATGGTGTTGATATGACTCCGTTTAAATATGTGCGCACGTGCCTAAATGTTTGTGATGTGACTCCATATTTGTTGTATTTGTATTGGTGTTGTTTATCTGTGTGGTACCGTACGTGCAGGATCGTACCAGGTATCTACACATTTTAAAATGTTGGTCGATGCGTGTTCCAAAAAAAAAATGTACACCAAAATAACTTTTAAAATGGTTGCGCCTTTGCAAAATAATAAGGCGTGGCGTGCTCGTAAAAATGCCGTAAACACGGCCGTCGGGGTTACCACTATAACTTTAACTATATGTATATTAATCAATATATTAGTTCAATTGATTTATAATAAATTTTAGTTATTTATATTATTAAAATTTATTAATTTGTTTTAATTATTTATATTTTCGTTTAACAACATTTTATTTAATATTTTGGCACCACCATTTTAATGCCGAATTGAATATCGCGCGAAGAGCGCACGTGCGCGCGACGTAAAATCCGAGACGAGACTGACTTTTTATTTTATTTTGTCTTGTCCGTCGTTTTGTCTGGAAGAGACAGTAGTTCAGTTGTCCGTTTTGAATTGGTGTTTCCGTTTGCGTTTCTGTCTGTTCGTGTTTTTGTTCTGACCGTGTGGCGGCGAACGCATGTGTGAATGCGTGAACCGCCACAATATATACATATATATATTATATATATATATATATATATATATATATATATATATATATATATATATATATATATATATATATATATATATATATATATATATATAGAGAGAGAGAGAGAGCAATACATACATAGATGTGACATGAAAATACCTGTATAACGATCCCGTTAATATTTTATTTTGTACACGTTTCTCCTTGTTCAAATTTTTTAACATCAAACGAGAAACCCGTCTCATGCTAAATGAATTCACATTTCACTTCTAAAAACACTCAAAATTAATTAAATTATTATTATATATTAATTTAAATTAATTCTGAATCACACACACTGCACTTTTAGTCACAGAATTTATCTTTTCTATATTATCACTATATATGAAAATAATTAAAAACACAAAATCATACGCGAAATTAATCAATTAAAATAAAAAACTACATTACGTGATTCAAACAAACCTACTATAACACACTTTAAACAAAAACAATCACGCACAATTTTAATTATTAAAATTTAATAAACACAATTACACAAAACTAATAACACAATTTTAAATTTAATATTTAATAAAAATTCCACTTACGGAGACAGACAAAAACACGTCCATCTCCATCAAGCGTTCATCGCACACCGGGTGTTATCATCATCATCATTAACATCAAATTCACCTTCCGTATTTTCATCATTCTCTTCTTCTTTTAAGTTGGATTCATCAAAATTCCGTGACAAGCTTTCTGTTGGACCCGTAGTCCAATCCATTATATTTTCACTAGACAATAAACTACCGGAAGCAACATTATTGTATAATGTGGCCATCATCATCATCAAAAAGATTTATTGGTAAGTTTAAGCTGTTGATGTCAATGTCGATAAAAACTTTCCAACCTGATCGAATGACTGAAATCGGAACATCTATCTAAGCTTGATGTATCATAATAGAAATATCTTATAAGTTTATTTGTTTCAATTTAGCAATTGTATCACTTCCTGGTTTGCTTGCAGGATCTAGCAATAAATTCTTTCGATACCGAAGTTTTATATTTTGAATGATTTGTTGGTCTAATGGTTGCAGGATGGCAGTGGTGTTAGGAGGCAAAAACATTATTTTAAAATGTTCATAATCCGTCCTTAGCAACGTTTCTTTTCCAAGAGCAGTACAATTATCGATCAGTAAAATTGCTTTTTCTGGTAATTTTTTTTCCTTTAAATGATATCGTACACTTGGAACAAATTGATCGAAAAACCAATTCTTAAATAGTGATGTCGTTTGCCATGAATTTTTGGATGCCTTAAAATAAAGCATGTCGTCCCAATTTTTAAATGGTCTCGTTTTTTCCGATTTTCCAATCATCATTAAAGTCAATTTATGTGATCCTGTTGAATTGCAGCAGGGCATTATCGTCACTCTTTGTTTTGAATTTTTCTTTCCCGGTGCAGTTTTTTCATTGAGAGTAACCAATGTCTTTTATATAATAAAGCAGTTTCGTCTGCATTATAAATTTGTTCCGGGACCAATATTAATTCTTCCATTTGTCTTGTGAATGCCTCTTGAAAATTTTTAATTATTGCTTCAATCTATCTGCACAAGATAATTTTTCTCCTGAAAATTTTTTCATACGAATTCCATGGCGTTTCTTGAAATTATTTATAAAGCCCTGACTGGCGGAAAAATCGCAACTTATGCTATGTCTCCAGTGCCTCAGAAGACTTTTCAAACTAAACTTTTCAAATTTTGAAGCTTTCGCTATTTCCTCATAGATGCTTAGTGAAAAGGCAGTTTATTAGGTTAATTTTCGACGACTTTTCAATTTGTACGACATATGTACATTTTTAAAAATACGTAGTAAGTAAATGTAATTGTATATCAAAAATAAATTAAATAAAAATAAATTACTAACCTAAACGAAAAAAAAAATTAATTTGGATGGTTCTGACGGGCATCAGTTTCACTTCCATGAGTCTGAAAATGCTACCCGGTTCCATTCTTGCTTCCATGACATGTGGCTTTTGGCAAATTCCAATCAGTTTGCTTTGCGTGATGCATTCAAAGGAGGTTTCTTTTGGAGTTTTTTCAATTTAAGATGCGTAGCATAGTTGATCACACGTCCGTTGGTAAGCTAGCTTTGACTCCCGCTTTTTCCTTATTTTTTTTACGGTGATAAGCATGAATTTTAAGCTGATCGAATGATCGCCCGGTTATCCGTGGGCGTTGTAGCCTCCGCAATGTATCCTTCTCCAAAGGATCCAATAACGGTTTTCGCTCTACCAATTTTTTCAGCTATTTGTCGATTTGAGAATCCTCCATCCTTCAAAAGTCCGATCTTAGCTGGCGGATCTATAATGGACATTTAAATCAACCGTCACCTAATAGAAAAAAATCCATGAGGTGGGGATATTTGTTTGCGATATAATTGACTATTCCGTAGGACCCTTTCATCATGTACGGAACCCGGGGGTATGTACAACAAATATTAATAAATTTACCAGAATTATCGCATACTGTCATTAAATTAATAATGTAATCAAGTTTACGATTTATACATGTGTAACGCAGTCGGTACAACAATTTTTATGTGGCATGTGTGCAAGCTTCACAAACATATCAAGTATTTTGTGAATAATGGCTCTCACAGTATATCAATATATCAATTGAAACTTATACCAGTGAGCCTATAGCTCCACTGAAAATTTGAAACAATTAAAAGTTTTATGTTGGGCGAATGTACAGCATATTTTATTAAGTGAATGAGCAGACAGTCTTAAGTATTTGCGGATATAAGCATTATCATTAGCAAATATATGCTTGCAAATTTCAGTTTTGTTATAGTTTCGTGTTATCTACAAATAAATAATAATATTACCGTAACATATTATTATCACCGTAACATATTTTAAATATTCCGCCATTTATATTTTTGGTACTAGAGTACCATATGTTATTTGACAGATGACAAGTACAAACATTTCAGTTAGCTAAAATGGATCGCTACACGAATGAACAACGTGTTTTCATTATTAAAGCTTATTTTAAATATGGTGACAGTTATTCAGAAGTTGGAAGAAAATTTCGTTCAAAATACGGTAGAGAAAATGGTCTGACAAACCGTGTCATTAAACTTATCTTTGATAAATGTGAAGAAACTGGTTCAGTTCAAGATCAGAGAAGCAGAATTTTTTATCGTAGTGGTTGTTCAAGTGAAAATATTGCAGCTGTGAGAGCAAGTTTTGCTGAAGAGCCAAGGATAGCAATTCGTCGTCGTTCACAGCAATTAAGCCTCAAACCAACAACTTTTGTGGAGTTAATTGGAAGATATTGATACGCAGAATATGTGGTTTCAACAGGATGGTGCCACATGCCACACAGCAATGGAATCGATCTTTTGAAAGAGAAGTTTAATAATCGAATAATTTCTCGAAGAACAGACGTGAATTGGCCACCAAGATCATGCGATTTAACGCCATTGAACTTCTTATGGGGTTTCTTGAAGAGTAAAGTTTATACGGATAATCCTCAAACGGTTCAACACCTCAAAGACAACATCATCGAGCAAATATCACTAATTGAAGTATCATTAGGCGCAAAGTTTTTCAAAATGTTGGTAAAACATTGACAGCCTGCCGAGCTAGCAGAGGAGGTCACATAAACGGCATATTTTTTTCATTATTAACCGGAACCAAAGTACTTTATTTAAAAATTAAAAAGATACCTCAAATTGAACACCCTTTATATATACTAGTATATATATATATATATATATATATATATATATATATATATATATATATATATATATATATATATATATATATATATATATATATATATATATATATATATATATATATATATATATACACTCCTTGTCACTTGGTTAAGGCCACGTTAAATTTATATATTTTTGCTAGTTCCGGGGTTCCAAAAATTTTCAAACCTTAAAATATATATTCTTATAAACTAAACACGTTATACACAGTTGAAAAATTTAAAACTATTTGAGAGTAGCAAAAAAATATGAGCAAAAACACCGGATTCACATTTTCAGTAGGTTAAGGCCACATGAAAATTCAAAATATCAGTTTATTTTAAAAATAAATTTATTGAAATAAAATTGGAATAATGGTTTTAATAGTGAGTATTTCCACCATTATTATTAATAACTTCAAAAATCCTGTTGGAGAGTGAGTTATACATTGATTGGATACAGTCTTGGCTCAATTCACTCCATGCCATTTTTATGGCATCCTTAAGCTCGGCTGGTGTTTCAAATTGGCGTCCTCCTTCATAAACCTTCCTCGACAGCAATCCCCATATGTTCTCGATGATATTTAGATCGGGTGATTAAGGTGGCCAGGGAAGAAGTTCGATATTTTCAGATCTAATCCAATCTTTCACCACTTTAGCATTGTGTATAGGGGCGTTGTCTTGTTGAAATGTGAATAGGTTAGGTCCAAATTTCTCACGTAATGACGGGAAAACATTTTGTAATAATGTTTTGTAAGTTTCACCGTTCATTGTAATACTTCTGAACCCCAAATCTATAGTACCATAATAAGTAATAGCACCCCAAACCATAATACCAGATGTACGGCTGTGACGGCGTGCCAAAATAATTTCTTCTTTACGCAAATCGTGAAAGTAATATTTGTATCCATCAGGCCTGTCCAAGTTGAATTTTTTTTCGTCCGAAAAAACCACCTTCTTCCATTCATTATTCCAGGTCATGAGTACGTGCAAAATCAAGGCGTTTCTTTTTATTTACTACATTCAAAACGGGCTTTTGCTTAAATTTACGACGCACTAGATGTTCACTGTTGGTGATTACTCGCCAAACAGTTGAAACACTAGCTGAAACTTCAGCTTTAGCCTTGATTTTCTTAACAGAAAGACCAGAATTAGAAGCCTTACGAAGAATTAACCGCCGTTCTCTTTCTGTTGTAGCCAAAGAAGTACGGCCTTTCTCCCTGGTCCCGTAGTTTTCGATATCCGAGAGGTAATTGTTAATCACCGTCTTACTTCGGTTAATTTTTTCTGCAATTTTTCTACTTGAAAACCCTTGCTCACTATACACATCTATTTTGGCTCTTTCAACTTCACTGAGGGTCTTAGCTTTGGGCATTTTAATTTAAAATTCAATTAATAATTTAAATATTAGTATAATAAACGTAATTAAATCAAAAAAAAAATTAAATTTATTAACTAATAAAGTATAAACTTAAATGGCCTTATCCAAATGAAACACTAAAAATTCATACGTTTTACATTAGTATTTGAAACAAATGAAAAAAGTACCGATAAATCCAGTTTTAAATGATTTTTTCTGTAATATTGTTCAATTATACACAATATTTAACTTTTTCATCTAAGTAGTTTTTACAAGTTGTTCCAACATACAAAAATTTGAAAGGAAACTGAAAATGTATGGTGGCCTTAACCAAGTGACAAGGAGTGTATACTAGTATATATATATATATATATATATATATATATATCGCTCACTGCGTGCAAGATAATGATAAGTCAAAAACAACGTTTTTCAGGAGATTGTTTTTAAGGTTTTTTAGATACAGCTTTTTAAATAATTAACTCACAAAATTTAACTATGTGAGGAATTATTAGATTTTAGTGGCAGTTTAGTAAATAATCCAAATAATCTTAAAAATTCATTGTACATAGCCAAATACGTTTTACATGGTTTAGAATATCATTTTGACTGTATTGTAAGTACTAGTTATCATTTTTTTGATGGGAAAATTTTAAAGTTCTTCAATTATAAGTAGAGTTATATTATTTCTACGAAAAAAAAGTAAATATTTCAGTATAGTAATTCGACTTATCACAGTAATGCATTAATAATTGTATACAAAAATAAAACAGCTTTTTAATTTTAAAGATTATTACATAATATTTTAATATTTTTAATATCATTTTGTATCATTTAAGTATGTATGCATATTCAATACATACTTCACAAACGCAATCAATTAACAAGAAGAATGACTATCACTTTGAGATAAACTATTACTGTGTGGTAAGTTTTGAAACAACTGGTGGTAAAAACCTGGAATGTAATTATTTTTGCACAAAAACATTAAGTCTTGATATTTGCATTCAGAAATTGGCTCTCTTTGACTATATAAGGAATCAACAACGTCACGGTTTGTTTTTCTTTTCCTCCCTCTGCGTTTTGTTGTTGAGGTTTCATCATAGTATAGTATAACTTCCCGAAAGTTTTCATCAAAATCATACTTATAAAATAATTTATGTGGTTCGTCTTTCGAAATGTATATTTCTCTAACTTTGCTGATAGAAAATACTTGATTTTCACTGTTTTTTGCGAAAAAATTTGTGCCAGATAATTTTTTGAAGTTCATAATTTCATTTTGTTCCACTTCATGTACCATATAAGTTGACCCGCTTATCTTAGCGTTTCTTATCAAGCTGTAATATTGTGCAGGAATGTAAATTGTTTTATTTTTGCGACATTTTTCTATAGTCGAATGCATAAAGTCGCCCTCGTTTTGGGTGTGGCCCTTTTCAAGAAACTTGTGATGAATATCGACTTTGAGTTTTTTTGATATCCAAGAGTAAAAAGTGAATAACACTTTATTCTTGTTTTGTCCGGGGCAATTGTCGGTCCAAAATATAAATTTATTAACGCTATTTTTGTTTATGTTTTCCAAAATGAATTTATACAAGCAGCTGGCTACTTCACATGTACCTTGCCTAGCAACTGTTTCGTCCCATAAATAGCAATACCCTTGACGGTTTGCTAAATTATAAATGGTAAAATTATGCAAATTAAGTTTCCGTTTATAAAAAAAGATGCTGGTTTCTCCAAATGGACACTGAAGAACTTTCTGAAAATCAAAACATGCAGCTACAATATTTGTGTGTACCGTAGCTGCTGCTTTATCAATATCTTTCAGTCGCCTGGCCTCATTTTTCATTTTTAAATGTTTCTCTATTTCAAATTTAAATTTTTCCTTATCTGAAGGAGACATATTGCCAAAACTCGTGCAATCATTACATTGGTCCTTTTTTGGTTTGAAAAAATTTAAATTAAAATTAAAATTGAAAATGTCCCGGTACTGTCGTTCTGTTACAATATGTTGCTGGATTTGTTTATCTTCAATCCACTTAACATACAACCGATACATTTTAGCTACGGAAAGATCACTATCGAGGAAATTTTTCGTTGAATGGGCCCGTGTATAATGAGACTCGACTATTGGAAAAGCCGAGATATGATCCAAAACGAGTTTTTTTGAGACTTGTTTAACCTCATTAACCGGACGTACATATTTACCTATTAAAAGAAATAAATTGAATTATTTTAGAACAATTTTTACACGTTGATGATTACTACCGCGATTATCAACTCCACCACCTGCAGTGCATTTACGAAGAGCAGTATCCACTATTTGACTGGATACAGCTAGAGTGTCGAGAAACATTTTTAAACAAACCCTTGTACTTTCATATTTATCGTTAAGACAATAGTTTAGGTAATATAATCTTGATGAGTTTCTCCGGCTGCTCGTAGAAATTTTAGTAACTTTTTTATCAATAACTTTAACTCCTTTAGCTACAAAGTCCCACTGTCGTTCTTTATTTCCCAGTTTGTAGTAGTTATGGAAAATGTCCAGCCTGGTATCGTGCGGCACTCTTTCGTGGCATTTTAGGCGGCATTTCAATGTACATCCACTTTTCATCACCTTTGAAGGAATTAACTGTCCGACTGCGTTTTTATATTGCTTTCCGGAATTTTTTTGGCGTTTCGACTCTACTCTTCGCCAGCTATTCATGTTTCTTTTCATTTTTCTGGTTTTCTGGTTTTGTGGCGAAGATGTAGGTTTCAAAGGACCAGAAGAACTTGAATTTGATGGTTCGTACTCAGAATCCGTGCCATAGCACGCAAATGGATCTGGGAGTGCAAAATAGTTTGATTAGCTTTTTCATAATGTACAAATAAAACTGTAGATTCAATGACGCAGATATCTGTGGCTTAAAGCTACATTGGAGAACATCAAGGACCTCTGACAAATGATAAGCTTTTCTAACCCAAATAATGCCCCTAATAAATTTGAAATCACTTACCTGAATCATTAGCCTCCAAATCAATTTCGGCAATATCGGCGGACATGATAATTTTTATAAACTTGAATTTAATATGTGATCACAATATTTTAAATTTAGTTTTGGAATTCTCTTAACCAGACTATTGAAATTTTAAATTTACAATATTTTGTGAAAAAACAATAGTTGTCTTTCAAAACAAGCAAGAAAACTATAACAAAAGTTACGATGCCTACTTGAAACTAATTTCCAATAAAACAGTATTGTAAGTAGTACTTATAGTTATCAAAACGTAAAATTATTTGTCACATAAACAGCGATAACTTATACTTACAGTAGCATTTAAAAATTATTTGCCTCCTAAGAAAGCGATAACTGGAAATACAATATTGAGAATACAATTTGTTTCAATCAAGAAAATTATTTGTCAAGATATAGTATTTATAACTGGAACAAAAGATCAAAAATGACTTATCATGTTATTGGAAAGTTATACAGCATCCCTCGGGAGGACCCGTTTTAAAAAATGAGTTAAACTAGAATACACTGCTCTCTCTGAGCTATATGAAAATGCAATCATGCAATAACGTGATAAGTAGTAATTATCATTATTTTGCACGCAGTGAGCGATATATATATACTAGTATATATATATATATATATATATATATATATATATATATATATATATATATATATATATATATATATATATATATATATTTATTTATATATTATATATCTTATTTTGAATTATGTATGTATTGTACATACTTTTAATAAACGGCTCGGTTTTTTTTTTATTACACGTCATTTATTTAAACCAGACATAGAAAAGTTTAGTTGGCTGTAAGGCACAATTGAATACTTTTAACCTAGTGACATCTATTTAAATATTGCATGAATTACTGGGTCTTACAAAAGTTTAGTTTGAAAAGTCTTCTGAGGCACACAGCATTAATACCAATTGCTTATGAATATCAAGAGCTTTTATTTTCATATTCTTTTTTTTACGCTCTGCTAAAAACCAAAACCTTTTTTCAATCTCTGGAAACCCGGGACCTTTAATTCTTTTCACTATTTTTGGGAGGATAACTGAATTGGTAGCAAAATTTTCAATCTTCTCTTTATTTTATTTTATCTTGTAAAGTGTCGATTTGTTTATACCGTTTATCTTAAAAATTTCACTAGATGAATTATTGTTTTCCAAATCTTCCAGAACCTTTAGTTTTTCTTGCAAAGAAATTGATTTTTTATTTGAATTCATCGCTACGAAATGATGGTGACTTTTAATGAAAAAATATGAATCAAAAAAGATTGCTTTAATCGAGAGTCGCTTTTAGAAAAAGTCGCTAATATCAAGGTAGCTATATCAGGAGTTTACTGTTCTAACAACTGCGACCTTATTAAGCGTTTGAGGATAGAACTCTACAGAATTATATTACTTTTTCATTAAAAAAGAGTTGATTTCATTTTGTTTGACTAAAATTAGTTGTACCTTTGAATAACGACTACAGCTTAAGCGAAGGTGCAACTAAAATTCTAGAGCAGATAATAGTAGTTTGACCGCTTTATGAATGTTTTAAGATCCTTAGTGTTTTACTAAAGCCAACCCAACGTAAAAAAAAAAACTAAATAAAACTTTTCGTCAGCTTTTTCCAAATCAATTTGAATTTACTTTCCAAGCAGCGACATAATTTTCCACTTCGTTAAATTTTAGTGTGTTCACGATCAATACTAAAACCCATGTTTCTTACACTAATTGTCTGTAGTGTATAACATTCCCATTGAAATGTGTAATTTCAAATATAATAAAAATAGAATTTTATTCTGGTTCAAATCTAAGCGTGATTCACAAATGTTGATTAATATCGAAAATATTAAACAACACGATGTCAGCAAAATTCTAATAAATCGAAAAGTTTTACCTCAGCATCAAACAATTTGTTAAATGTGGACCAATTTAATAGCTTAGTCTCACGATGATGGTGCTTATGCCCAAATACCAAAACTGTGTTTGTTGGATTCTGGAATTGGATATTCGATTATCCAGGAATTTACGATATAAACTAAAACAAGTACTTGTTTCACATTATTTTAGTTAGAAATCTAAATTTAAAATAATTATGAATTGTTGTAAGTTATAAATAGCATTTTCATGTGTAGGTGTTTGCACAAACATATTTTATATTTTTTTTATTTTTTGCAATTTTAATCTTATTAATCACAAATTCTTTATAAAACTGTATAAATATAAGGTGAAAACAATAACAAATCAACCACCCATGTAATTATTGCTATAAATCTAAACTCCAGTAATCTATTTAGAGACATCATAACTAAATAGATCATTTTTCTGTTGACAAATCAAAAATTCTTGGGAATCAAATCCAGCTGATTAATCATCTTTAAAAATATTCGTACATTAGAAAAATCATGATTTATCTTGAAAAAATCGTTCGATACTTGGAACTATGTATATAGCAACAACTACTACAAATTAATTATTTTGGAGTTTTATTTTGATTAAATTCCAAAATTGCCAATCAAATTAATTTATTAAAAAAAAAAAAAACATTAAATTGTTTATTTTATTGTGCTTGAAATTTAATTAAAATCCATTAAAAAACGCGTTCACCAGACAGTGAAGTGGAAATGGAGTGGTTTAATGGATGTATGGTTGCGATATTACGACGTTACTGAACTGCGATTTTTTTTGTTACATATCTATTTTGTTTAGAAATTTTATAATTAATTTTAAATTCCGTCTAACATTGAAAATCGCAGTTTTGTTACATTTTTAGTCGATTAGTGTGCCAACTATTTTTGATTCCCCCATATAAGTAGTATATACATATAATGACGACGAAGACGATTTGATTTCAAAGAAAATTAATTTGCTGTTGTTTTTTTTTGCTTTACAGATTTCCGAATTATTTGGCGGCATGGAAGTATGCGGTCTCTCGGTGATCGTCTCGAAAGAAGGTCGCGAATTTATACTGCGGGCATCGGATAGCACTTTCCCGTTGATGGGTGACACACAAGAGGAGGATCGACGACAAATTTCCGATTTGGTTGTGGCCCGCATGCAAAACGTGTGTCGACCTCCCCTAGCTAATGCTACATCACGATCATCGATTTCGTCACGTGGCGGTAGTCCAACTGAAGATACACAGTCACAATCGTCGATGGGTGGAGGTAAGTCTGTACATCCGGTTGGTGCTCCACCACCGATACCGGAACGGTCAACACCCGGTGTCGGTTCGATTGGACGATTGGGTAGTTTAAGCAGCGTTTCAGAGCCACCGGTGGTCGAACCGGTCGACAAGGTTGCCGCAAATCCAGCATTGGGAAATGTTGGTCGACGTGATTCACAGGCTTCACAATCGTCCACAGTTTCAGGTGTTTCGAATAGCTCGCGATCGACCAACCAAAAACCGCAATCGCAAAATTCAGTAATCGAGGACGCTGAGGATACCATGAAAAATTTGAGAAAAACATTTGCTGGTATTTTTGGTGACATGTAGGATTTAGCGAAGAAGAAGGCTGCGAGCAGGGCGCAGGAGGCACAACAACATTCTCGCGGTCGAACCACTAGTGACACAACCGGATTATTCTTAAAAAATGAAGAGTCACCATCAAAAGTACCGTCATCCATCTCAACCGTTGACAAATTAAATAAAGAGGTTGTAACACCGCCTATTGTGCCCACGGCCGTGACAACCGGATTTTCTACCACGCTTACGTCTGTATTTGCAACACCAAAAATTACAAGTTTTGATTTTGATGAACCCGTTCAAACGACATTGACATACTCAAGCGAACGTGTGAATCCATTCGATAAATCGGTTAAGGTTGCCGCCGCTGCCCCAGTGAAACCAACTTATACACCATCTGTACCGGTAAGTTCATCTCCACCGGTACCATCTCATCCTCCACCACCGCTACCAAAAGCCATGGCACACACAATAATCGATGCAAAACCATCGGGTGACAAAACTGACCGCAATTTGGACGATCTGATAAAGGATCGCTTTCAGAAAAATCAAGGTGTCCGTGACCAGAACACAGGCCGTTACAGTGTTGTCTCCGATGATGATAAATTAAAATCATCGGCGGTAAATTATGCGTCAAACGTTAAAACGGACAGTGACAAATTGAGTATGGATTCAAAACGGTTTGACTATCAAAAACACAATAAGAATAAATTCCAAAAAGGTGGTTCATTATCTGATGCGGACATAATATTTGGTGGGCCGAAAGCGGCTTCGACACATTATAGTGTCGACTGTTCGAATTATAATAGCAGCGCGTACACCGATCCCACCGGTGTTGGTGGTGGTGGTGGTGATGATGATTTTAAAAGACGTGTTGGTGCCCAATCATTTTCATCGTCATCTTCTTCTTCGATCAATTCAACAGTAGGAGCAGCAGCACCACAAAGTGCATATCGGGGTGCAGGTATACAAAACGAAGGATTTCAGGATTTTGATTCGCCCACCTCAATAAAATCGATACACACAACCACCACCATTAACACCCAATCGGGTAATGGCGATCAAAGTAATAAATACTCATGGAACTCATCGTCTCTGTCTCATTCAAGCGGTGGTGGTGGTGGCAGTGGAACCAGCGGCGATGAATATGATTTGAAATAAATAATTAGAATTATTATAGTAAATAAGATTAAAATAACTGATGGCAATAATTTTAATTTATTATATTAAAAAAACAAATTAAAAACATTTCGATATCTTCAAATTTTATCTCTCTATCTCTCTCTTTACTGTGACAACAAATAAAGCTTTCCTTGTTCAAAGTGTTGCGCGCTTATACATTTTAATTTCACCATTTTAATTTTTTTGTTTATTTAATGTCTATAAAATAAAAATAAAAAAACGCTTTATTCAGCTTAGTTTATAATTTCGTCAAAACTATAATTTAATTATTTAAGGTTAGTGTGTGTATGTTTCTTATAGATTGAATGTTGTAAACTTGTAGCAAACACAAATTTATGTATAGAGAGCACCGTTCCCAAAATCAACCCCAAAGCTAAATCATATTCCCACCGAATCTACAAATTATTAAATTTATTTCTGGATGTAACCGATGATCGACTATAACCAAAACAAATAAAATATTTACAAGAACAGTGAAGTAAGGCCTATAAGAAAGTGTATGAAAGGGTTCAACTCATTTAATTTATTATTTATGTTATAACAAAATGCTATTTATATTAAATCTTTATTACTGTTTAAAAAATAAAAAATAAAAAATAAATGCAATGTTACATTACAAAAATTAAAAATTAAATAATGTTATTATTGTTAAAAATAAATTAAATATTTAAAAATTATATATTTAAAATAAATAAAAAGTATTAATTAAAATTATAAATTTAAAAAACAATAATAATAATAGGTACAGTGCGTAATGATCACGATCATGATTTTCGGGAACATGATCACATGAGGAACATGAGGTTCAGTAAATCAGTAATATATCCGCGATCAATTTGAGAATATTTTATATAGAGATCGCTAGCTGAAAAAAAGCGATCATAATTTGAATTAGTTCTCCACGATCTTTATTTTTAAAGCGATCGCGGGCCTCCAGTAAAATCATGCTAGTTTTAGGAATTTTGTTAACGGATTTTCACGATCATGAATTCTGTATTCGGAAATTTAAAGCTGTTCACGATCATTAATAAATAACTTACATCAAGTAAAGATCAAGTGGCCCGGGGAGTTTATTTACAACATTTTACGATCATTTAAGTTAAACAGTAGTAAACCAAAAAGCTATTGCTATTTTCCGTTAAACAACGATCGTTATTTGAAGCCGTTTTGCGAGCGCAAATTTCAGCATACGATAGCATATGATTTCATGGTCAATTCAATCTATTATGTGAATCTCAAATTAAATTTAATTTAATTAATTTCATTCGTGAAAAATTAATTGAGAAAATCACGAAAAACTCGATAAATCGCATCATCATGCCACAAGGTCATATGATGTTGGTACAACCAATTCCCCCATGGTGATCAACGTTTTACAAGTGGTTTCACCTCCTTCCCGAGCCTACCAACCTATTATTTTATCTCCCCGATCTTTCCCACTTGTCCACATAAAAACTCTCTTCTTTTGCGATCGTGACTTTTAAAATTATCCAGATCACGGATCACATACAACTTTTGATTTTACGATACATTCAACCTACAGTGAAGTAAAATATCAAATATTTGATCAAAACGATCGAAACTAATAAAATTGGACATTAATGATCCTGGTGCTGGGCAGACGAATTTATTAATTGTAATTTGGCCGATTAACTGCAGATAGATACTCATTAAATCAGTAATCGTTACGTTCAAAAATGTATATTTTATGTCTTCAAGGATCTGCGATCAATTTAAGAATCTTTTAAATAATGATCGCTAGCTCAAAAATGCCATCATTATTGGAAGCTTTTCGTCTGAAAGGTTCAGGAATGATTAATAATTTTCCACGATCAATATTAGTAAACCGTTCGCAGATCATCAGTAAACGCATACTTCTATACAGTGTTGAGATGGTAATAAACCGCGAAGTCTAGTTTAACAAAATAATAAATCATGAGAGCTTTAGAAGTTTGTGAGTTCGAAAAGGTAATTTACAACTCTCCACGATCCTTAGTTTTATCGTCCAAATAACTTTCATGATTTAGAGATTAATAGGTTCAAGAAGTTCATACACAACATTTTACGATCATTTAAGTGAAACAATTTTAGCCTCAATAATGATCGAGTAAACCAAAGTGCGATCATTATTTTAAGCCATTTTACTAGTGAGATCCAAGAATCAATTATAATTAGTTATCTTCGATCATTATACGGCATACGATTTCATGGTCAATTCAAACTCGCTGTCCGAATTAATTGAACTGTATAGAGCATTATACGGTTATAAGTAAAGTGTACTATATTGCAGCTTATCAAATCGAGATATAGTGTGTTCCAAATGAATTTAATTTAATTAATTTCATTCATAAAAATGTCATTAAGAAAATCTAGATTAGCGATCGCATCACCATCATTCTGTACTGCTGTATCACATGGCCATATGCTTTGTAGAAAAGCATACCCCTCCCTCGCCTAAACGTCATTTACGTTTTATAAATAATTACATTCCCAATGAAGGTCATTTTCGTGATCATCTGGTATCACAAATGACTCGTAGGTTCTTTTCAAATTAAGCAAAGAATGTGAATGAAGTGGCATTATCTGTATAAAATCAATCTTTTTTACGATCGCGACTTCGAAAATTACCTTCAACCCACAGTGAAGTAAAAAATGTTGATCAAAACGATTGAAACTAAAAAAATTGAACATGAACGATCACCCTGCTGTGCAGGAGAATTTATTAATTGCGACCTGGCCGATTTGCTGCAGATTGCGGAACAATTATTATTTAAGTGATCGAACATGTGAAAAATAATACATAATTCAGCTAAACCATGATCACATTTAGGTTTTCGCCCGAAACAAGTATTATTATTAATTCTGTCGTTAGCTAAATAAAGATCGTGAGCACCTGAAGTTTTATCAATTTTCACGATCATGAATTCTGTTAATAAAGATAGTGGTTTAGGGTGGGTCCCAAAAATTAATTTCCAACCTTCCACGATCACTTTAGTTATACAATTTTAGACTCAATTATTGGCCGAATAACACAAAAAGCCGTCATTATTTTCTCTTTCCGCACGATATTTTATATCGATCTACCTTAGAAGGCCATTTTCGTGATCGTGAGGATTCACGGTGAGTGGTGATTGCTTTTCTTATTCAGCAAAGAATATGAATGAAGTGTTATTATAAACTCTCGAACGTATGTTTAAAACTAATAAACAGTTGTTGAAATAATTAATCGTTAACCTTCCAGCTCCATTGTTGCCTTTGCAACCAAACTTCTACACAAATCGGGTTGGGTATCGAAATCATTCAATAATTAGGTTATCAATGGCTCGATGTGAATGAGATGGGAGTTAAGGAGACAAATCAGGATAGCTTTTCAAAACAAAGAGAGCGCACCACAACTTTTCATGATCCTTCCGCTAAATCCTCGTTAAAAATAATGCGATCATAATGCTGCTAGTTGTCACAAAATCCCATGATGTTAGGTCTGAGGAGCATATAGGACATACTAAAATACGATCAATTTCAATAAGTCGTCGATTTTATTAAAAGATCTTGACAACGATTCCCAAAATTTGTAATAATTCCAAAAAGATATACTAGAGAGATCAAATAATAGATTAAGTGTGGAATTAGTCAAACAACTTTCCACGATCATTATTTTTTACTGTTCAGTCCTGAATAGAAAAACCAATAAGCTTAGACCTGGAATATCATAAACCGGCCATTGATATAAAAGTACACCAAAACGATCATCGAATCAAAATATTATAGGTTAAAAGTAAACCAAGTCAACTAAACCAACTTCGAAAGCCTTGGAAGGATTTCTGCCAAATCGGGTAATCCAGTTGGTTGTGATTGGACTTTTTGATCATTTATACTCTTATATGAGAGAAACTTAATCACAAAATCAGGCTTGATTATTGACTACGATCGCAATTAAATTGGGATTATCACATTCGCGATTTAACCGATTGTCGATTTAATTTAAAGTGTATTGTTCTTTGGCCCTGATCGTGGAGGTTGAAGATGAAGTTGATTGTATAACAACACAAACGATTTCGATCATTTTGTAACTCATTTATTGCATTTAGTGGAATTACTCATAATGGAATAATTGGTTGTAACCTCAAAAAATTGATCGAAAAGTTGACCGATTACTTTTCACAATAATTATTTACTATCGTTGATTACTGGTGGGCCAAAACAATCAGGCTACTCCTAAATTACATAACCAAGATGGATTCGATCATAACCATCTTGCTTCAGCGATAAACTGAACTGGTATCTGGATAATAACCGTTTTGATCATGAGCCTACGATGTAATTTTAAATTTTTACCTTGACCAATTAAATACGATCAATCAAACTTAGTAGAAAAAACTTATAATAATGATCGTGTTAGTTTAAAATTTGTAAGAACCTAAATCAACACAATACATGAAAATATTATAAAACCTTCATCAATGTGTACGATCGTAACACTGTTCTAGGAAATAATCAAAAATTTCTCACAATAAACAAAATAATTAACAATACATGTAAGAACACCATGAAGACACTACTACGCATAATTCTCACTAAGTGGTAGAATTTCCTACAAAAAATCCACCGATGAAATAGTGATGAAGTTTACGAATTCACGAATTGCCCTAAAATTTGATAAGGGCAATAAAGAAGGATTTGCCACAGTCACATTTTACCGTTGAAATTTTTTAATTGTGTTATTGGATCCTGATGGTAGAACGCCAAAACCTAATCTAAGACTAATAACTTTTCACGGTCAAGGTTCTCTGTTTATTAAATACTAAGATCTTTTTTCGTGGGTTTTCTAGATTTTTACAGGCTTTTCCATATTATTCATTAATATCCAGATTTTTCGGTATTATTGAAATTGTTAAATTCGAGATCAATCTATATATTCACATAACACAGAGATTTTTCGAATTTTTGTGATTTATTCGAATTTTGTAAAGCAATGTTCTGCGCTTAGCTTTGTGTTGTAAGAACTTGCAGAGTTACACAAAAGAGTTTTTGAAATTATGCCAAAATTTCGATAATTCTCTGATTTCCTGTAGGTTATTCAAAATTATTCAAGAATGTCTAGGTTATTTACACATTTTGGATGAAGAATATTTACGTTGAGAACAAATATTGTGAATTTTTTCCAAACAATACCATTTGTAATATCAAAATTCGGAATAAAATGATTTGAGTTGAAAAGCTTCGAAAAAAAACTAAATGTTCTTGACAATTGTTGCAAATACATAATTTATGCTCATAAAAGGAAAGACAGAATTTATGGAAAGGCACAATACTTACCGAGAAAGTATAAATAAATTATCAAGCTTAAAGCTCATTGAAAATAAATACTCTAAATTAATCCCAAAATATTACCTTCCTATATAATATCAAATGTGAAAGTCAAAAAGTTTGGTTTGAAAAGCTCTTAAAACTAAAAGCTCTTAATAATTTACAATGGGCACAAACATTCTAAATCCTACCCAAAGTTCTCTTATCCCTAGTAATATCAAATTTCGAAGCAAAATTGTTAGTTTAAAAAGCTTCGATAAGCGAAAGCTCTTAAAACTAAAGCTCTTGACATTTTTTCAAATATATAATTTATGATCATAACACATTTTATTAAAACCCTGAAATTATTAAAAAGCTCAAAAATGTTAAGTTCAAACCCAAAAAGTGTGGATTAATTGTCAAGCATAAAGCTTATTGAAAACAAATATTCTAAATACTATTTCCCGCTAGTGACCGAAAAAACTCGTTAAAATCTCTTCCATTGCCTTTCATTATAGCACAAGTACGGGAATAAAACCTTTGTAACTGTGGTCATTCCAATGGTGAAATGACCTGGTCGGGGGCATTCCTGATCGATCACTGTTCACTTTTTATTATAAATACTGCATTGTAATTGTTAGTCAGCGATGACTTCTGAAAAAATTATTGATCGTCAGATGTTAGCTCTAAAAGTATAACATCACTTTTATTCCAAAATCACACCTACCTTTAAACTATCAAATTTCAGAATAAAAAGTAAATGATTTGGGTTAAAAAGCTTCGATTCGTGAAAGCTCATAAAACTAAAAGTTCTACATTTTTTGCAAATACATAATTTTTGTTCAAGGCTCACAAACGTTAAGTTCAAACCGAAAAATCATTGGAAACAAACATTCTAAATGTATCCTAAAATTCCGTTACAAAGCGTAACGATCAATAAAAGCTTTCAAACTAAAAGCTCTTGGAACTTTTTGCAAATACTTATTTTTTGCACATAAAAAATTGAAACAAAAACCTAAAATTAATAAGACTCAGAAATGTTAAGTTTAAACCCAAATACATAGTATAAATTAATTATCAAGCTTAAAGCTCATTAAACACAAATATTCTAAATGTATCCAAAAATACCACCTTCCTTTGTAATATCAAATTTTAGAGTTAAATGGTTCGGCTTGAAAACCTCTCAAAACTAAATGCTTTTGATGACTGATGTATAATTTTGAGAACAGATATTCGAAATATTAGCCAAAATTCCGTCACCCTTTGTGAAATCATATTTCTGAGTAAAATGGTTTGGTTAAAAAAGCTTTGATAATTGAAAGCTTATAAAATTAAAAGTTCTTGATTTTTTGCAAATACATAAAACATTTTATCAAAAACCTGAAAGTATAAAGAGGGCTCAACGTTAAAAGTTAGTTTAAAACCCAAACTTGTTTAACTTAATTATCAAACTTAAATCTAAATGACAATTATTATGCTTTTACAATTTTTTAACACGGATAATTCGATATTTGAGAACTTGCAAGAATATTCAATTTTCTTTGAAAATTCGACATTTTTCAAAATTCTTGATATTTTTCAAATTCTATTCGAAATTTGTGATGCTTTAAGCTCGATATATTTAGAACTCGACATAACATAGAGTTGCAAGACGTTTCATTTCATTTGAGGTCATTCGAATGACTCACGTTCTGTTTCATCTACTTGAAAGTAAAACGGTTTGGTTTGAAAAGCTCTTAATAATTTACAATGGGCACAAACATTCTAAATCCTACCCAAAGTTCCATCATATCTTGTAATATCAAATTTCGAAGCAAAATGGTTACTCTAAAAAGCTTCGACACACGAAAGCTTTAAAACTAAAGCTCTTGACAATTTTTTCAAATACATAATTTGTACTCATAAAACATTTTAATAAAACCCTGAAATTATTAAAAAGCTCAAAAACGTTAAGTTCAAACCCAAAAGTACGGATTAATTGTCAAGCTTAAAGCTTATTGAAAACAAATATTCTAAATTTATTCCAAAATCCTACCTTCCTTTAAGCTATCAAATTTCAGAATAAAAGGTAAATGATTTGATTTAAAAACCTTCGATTCGTGAAAGCTCCTAAAACTAAAAGTTCTACATTTTTTTTGCAAATAGGTTTGTTAACAAAAACCTCAAATTATGAAAAAGTTCACAAACGTTAAGTTTAAACGCAAAAATTCCGTTACAACCAGTAACAGAATTTTGAAATAAATTGTTTAAAAAGTTTCGATCAGCGAAAGCTTTTAAAACTAAAAGCTCTTGAAACTTTTTGCAAATACATATTTTATGCTTTTACAATTTTTTAACAAAACTTACGGATAATTCAATATTTGAGAACTTTCAAGAATATTCAAGGCACTTTGAAAATTTGAAATTCTTGATATTTTTATATTTAGAAATCGTCAGAGCATTGAGTTGCAAGATGTTTCGTGTCATCTATTCTCGAAATCACGTGAGACTAGACGATAAGAAGAAATAAGTTTTTCTCTAAAATCTTTACTTGTTCATAGGTATAAGAAGCATTTTTAGGGGCCAAAATTTTTAGTTACGCCACCGAGTACATCATTATTTAAAATATTTCCATCGCAATTAAATTAGCGATCATCTTTAAGATTTATCTTGGATTGACGCACTGTACTCAAATTTAATATATATATTTAAAATTAAGCCACTATTAGCCTAACTAAATTATGTTTATTAAAATTATTTATTATTTAATAAAATAATAAAACAAAAAAAAAAATAAAACAAATATCAATATGAGACAATATACTATTACTACTCCAAATTATTAAAAAAAAACTTATTTATTTATTTAATAATATAAACAAAAAAACTAATATTAATTATAAAATATAAAAACAACTATTTAATTCTGTTTAAATTATATATTATACCTCCTATATACCAATATGTATGTATAAGGTTTCTTATAATAATGATTAATAAAAAAAAAAGAAAATTTAGTTATAATAATTAATAAATAATAAAAAATAAGAATAACTAAAAACTATATAAATAATATAGATAGAAATTCACAATGTTATTTAATTTTATTTATAAAAAAAAACTAATAATAAATAAAAATCCAATAGAAACTAATTTAACTATGATTTATTTGTTGTTTAATTTATTTATTTAAATTTATTTACAAATTATAAGCGAATCAAACCAACAAACAAAATACTAAACATAAATATAACAACGAACAAAATAAAATCTATAAATAAATAAATTCGATTATTTAAATGTTTTTTTTTGTTTAGTTAAAAACGCACATAATAAATGTATCTTCCACAAAACAAAAATACTATATATTAATAATTAAAAATAAATGTTTAAAAAAAAAATATTAAAAATTATATAAAAATTCTTGTATTTATGCATTTATTAAATAATAACTTTTTAATAATAAAAATATATTGCAAATAATAATATTGTTTAAAAACAAAAACAAATAACCGTTTATAAATGTGTTGGGCGCAAACAAAACAAGTAATAATATTATAAAACCAAATTATATAATTAAGAATTATTAATGATTATATTATAAAGTTACAAGTAAACTTAAAAAGTAAATACAAGAAGGATTAATAAAGAATAAAGTTAAATGAAGAGAATAATTTGTTTTAATGTATATACCCAGGTCTGATCAGTTTTATAATTCATTAATAGCATTACTACTCGGTTTAATGGGTAATAATGTGAGAGGTTACGCATTAGTGACGTTATTGCCCATTAGTAACACAAGTCGGATACTTTATTTTATATCATTCTCGACTATAAAGGCACTTTATCAACAAACAAAAAATGTTAACTCTAAATATGCGCAACTTTTTTTCTGACATTTTTCGTACATCTAAGTGACCTTTGCATTTATTGTTTAATTGTCACTATTTTAAATGGATAAGTTTTTCATAATTGTGAATGAAAATGGCTACATCTAACATTGAAATGGACGATCAGGATTATTTAACTAAAATTAATGATGAAGCAGAATTAATTACTTTAAATTAAACTTACTTCCCAAAAAGTCTGCTGATGTGTATTTACGCTCGTATGATAAGTTTATGGAGTGAAAGAAAAAACAAAAAATTGACGAAAAATGCATTAGTGAATCGATCATGTTGGTATACTTCAAAAACCTTAAAAGTAAGTGTATATCATTACGAGAATAATTTGGTATTTTGCAAATAATACATTTTCAGCAAAATATAAGGCAAGATCAATCTGAGTAGAATACTCGATGCTGAAAACTATGATCGGAAGAAATCACAATATCAATATAAAATATGATAAGCTCACTGCATTTACGATAAGAACTTCTTAGCTATGAAGGTGACAGATCACTTACAAACAAATGTATCAATTTTACAGGATTATTTTCATAGCTGATAATGATTTTTGGTGTATATGGTGCAACTTGAGCGGACGAATTGACCAAAGCTAATGTTAATGATGTGTGTGAAAAAGGAGATGTTTACATTATAAAAATTCTAGAAACAAAAACAAATGTAGTCCGCACATTTACTGTGGAGGAGAAGTCCATCAGTTGTTGGTCATAATCGATTCATCGTCAATTTCCAAAAGGGGAAAATGCACATCTCAACCAGTTGGAAGAAATAAATTTTTAAGTCCACCTAAACAAATTGCCAATTTTTTGAAACTTGAAGATATCGACAATTACACGGACCATAGTTTTCGGCGCACATCTGCAACATTAATGGCACATAGTGGTGCCGATTTACTAATCCTTAAATGCCACGGTGGGTGGCGATCATCCAGTGTGGGGGAAGGCTATATTGATGAATTGATATCATACAAAAGAAAAATTTGTAATCTGATTACAAACAAATTTCTTATAAAACACCCAATGCTTTAAGAGCATCAATCGAATGCAGTACATCCACATCAGGTATTTCGATACAGTCACATCAACTTGCTTAACCTTCACTCTGTGTATAGCTTACTATCACGTTGTCTGTGTAAAGGGGTCAATCTGACCCCATAGATATCTTCATGTATTTCATAGGGAAAGTAAATAAAAAGTCTTTATTTTCTACAAATATAATTACATTCAAGATTCAAAACATATAAAAAAAAATTAACAGTTGCATTCAATTGCATTCATTTTTAATCAGATGCGTAATCTGATACCACTTCCTCTTCATCCGAAACCATTTCCCGTTTTTTTATGCATTCTATTCATATGATTTTGGTGTGGTTGGGACAAAATGGCTCATTACAAAATTGACATCTTGTTCTGGTTTTCATATCAGATGATTTATGGCTCTAGTAACATTTTCGTCGTTTGCTAACTGTATTAACCGTCACTTCTTCGCCTGTTGATTCCCGCCTTATTGGTAATGCTTTTTAACCTATTAAGTCGATTCCTGTCCTTATTTTTATTTAACTTTCTAATGTTATAGAGCCGCTCCAACACGTTGGCCTGCACTAGTTGCATAGCCAATTCTTTTAGAAATAATTTTCTTTCGGATGCTTTCCGAGTTTCATAATAAGAGGCGGTTGGCGCTTTTATACAAAACGTAAAGGCTGCAACATCAGCGAGGTCGGTAAGGTTAAAAAATAACACCATCGGCCATCGTTGAGTTTTCCTTTTCTATGTACAGGTTCTCACTAATTTATAGACGGTGTCCCCCTTTTGTTGCGCTATAATAGCAAAACATTTTTATTTGGTTTAGGAAAAAAACGCACTAGTGTTTGGTTGATATCAAAACAGAATTTTGAAGGTTTTAGTTCTCGTGTTTTTAATTCCACCTTACTACTAAACTCTTTGGGGAGATCGGTTTTATTTCATCTAATTGTACCAATTAAGTAGTGTATTTGTTTTTTCTGCAAAAGTTAATTGGCTAAAGAACAACTAGTGGAAAAGTTGTCCATGGTAATTATTATTTCTTATGCTCCCTTGGTTGCCTACCAACATATACTTTTGCGGTCAATGGGTAAGAATTGTTTGCGTCGTATAGCCAGAATATTATAATTCTAATATTTTAATTCTAAACTTCTCTGGCTTCGAAGGTACCAATATACTGTCGGAAAGAATATCTCCCTCGACCTAGAGGCAATTGTTGATCAATGATTAAATTTCATGATGGTTTATGAGGCTCTAATGTTTGCCAAGGACATATTCCATATATATTGGAATGCTGCCAATCTATCGATTTTTAGCCGCTACTGTCTTAGACAGCTATAGTAACTGAGTGGTTTGATTTATTTCTGTTTAAACCGTCAAGCCTTCTCTTTCTCGCAGTAGGAGGAAGTTGCGTGTTTTGGTTACAATCGGAGGTTTCAAGCTCCACTTTCCGATAGTTTTTTTATTTTGGGCATAGTACCACATACCAGTGTTTGTTTCTTTATCCTCAACAGACGCATTTTCAACATTTTGTTATTAATTTCCTCGATCGTCAGCGACAAGTTGAAAATGTTAATCGTTATCAAAATTTATCGGTTCAACATGTTCATCCTCATCGTAGTTACATATGTTTATCGGCGCAGCTTATTCACGCTCATCGCCATCGGAAACTCCACATCAACAGTGTCGTTTGCTATTTCTGCTTTATCTGATACCTTAGGAGTAGAAACTCTATCGAGAAGTCCAAGGGACTTTTGGCTGCTCTGTCTTTTCCACACCATAATAACAATATCTATAACCAGGATAAGCTATTTTTACTACTAAGCACCTTGAATTACAAACAAAAACTAAACCAGAAATTTCGTTCAACGATCATTCCAAATATCGGTAACGGTAAAATAATACAAAAGTAAAATGAGGAAAAATATCAAGAATAGGTATGTATGTATATGCCAGAGACGAGTAGTGTCGAAAACTAGTATTTGGAACACAGTTTATGTTACGTTTTGTCACGAGTTCTGGACAGTCTTTTAAAACCTTTGTTTTCGACATTTTTTGACATGACTTTTTGACAGCGAAAAATACTGAAAAATGTACAATTTTAGCTTCATTAACGTTCAGAACTGGTTCAACCAGTTAGAACATTTTCTAAATTAAACGGTATATTTCAATAATGTACTCACAAAACAATAAGAATATTTTATTTCCAATTTTTGGTCATAATTTAAGGTTCTTCACCCATTTTTGACAAAATTTTCGAAAACTCAGATTTTTCAGCGTTTTTATGTATAATACCAGAGCACCCTGTATTTTATAGAGCTATAATCAAAAAATCTGAGCTTTTATAAGGGAATTAGAAACGAGGAAAAAACGAAACTTTTCATAGTAAAACACACAAAACATATGAGAAATCACTTTTTTTCCTAAGACAAATTTTTAAATGAAAACATTACAAATTCTTAATTATGATTTCTGAGATAATTTCATAAATGTTTGAATTTCAACATATATGAATATCGTTTAAGTAAATCGTTTTCATTTTCTTGTAATAATTGATTTATTTAAACCAAAATTTAATAAAAATTTCATAACAACAGCATTCTGGTCAAATTGAAATAAAAGCTTACTACAATTCGTTTGGTAATTAAGTCAATATACATTACATAGATGGCAGTGATGGCCGTAAAAATTTGGAAAAATCGTACCAAAAATTACCACCTGGGGAAATTTAAAGTTCAAAAATTGTAGGAAAAGCAAAACAAATTCACAAAACATAGGAACGTGTGATAATTTTGCGATTAAATAATTTTGTTTCGTATTTTTCTGTAACTATTTTAGACATCTTACGTACACTAGTAAAACTAAAGATAAATTTAGCAAGTATTATTTTAATTTTTCAGAGCCAACTTTGATGTATTTTTTAAAATGAAAGTTCGAAAAAATTTATTTTAGAAATAATTTAATTTTAATATTTCTGCAATTAATATTTAATTAATACCAATATGGCCTTCTTGTATATTGTTCTTAAAGATATGTAGAAAACTTTTATAATATATTTGCTTTTTTCATTGAAAAACTTGAAGCTAAAAAACACCATTTTTACTATGGATTCCTATGGAAATGAGTGAAAAGTTATACCACTAAAAAAGCTTCTAAAAAATACGTCATTAAGATTATGGCTCCATACTCTAGAAGGCTCTGATAATACACATACAAAAAGTGAATAACAAAGCAGTTTCTCTCTTAGTCTCACTTACTAATTAGCAGAAAAATTGCACAACACATCACATACATATACAATACATTCATGTGATATAAAAAGTAAATAATTTTTTTGATTTATATAGAAAATAGTGCATGGAAATAAATTGGGGTCATATTGACCCCAGTACACAGAAATGCGCGTGGTTTATTTCAGACTATGGTAATTACAAAATTTACAAGTAATTTGGGCCTGATTTTCATAGTATTGCGTGTATGAGATATTAGTTGAGGCTATCATATAGAGCATGGGCCATTTAAATAATAAGAAACGTATTTTTTTTTAATTTTAAAATCGACTGGGGTCAATTTGACCCCAATACACAGAGAGAAGGTTAAAGTTGTCTCAATCAAATACAACCAACGCAATACATTTGGAAGCAGATAATGTAAACAATGCCGAAAAAATTGTTCGTGAGATTGCAATTTAATAATTGCAGTGTAACGATGAACTTCAATTTCAATAAATAAATCAAATTGCGATATTACGTGCAATTGTTTGATTTTTATAAAATATTCAATTCACAATTGCCTCGACAATTAAATTCTTAATGGTAGAGTTACCAAAAAACGCCATTATTTGTGTAGCTGTCTCTTCCATAAAGTACCTGTTACAGTTGAGAATGATATAAAATATTTTTCATTTTAAAAAGCGTACAACACGAACGAAAAAATTGAACAATTTATTTTTTTCAAATTCAGCCATCACAATTTATTCTTTTTTTTTATTTTTTGTTTTGGTATTAATTCGCGCTTTATATAAGATTATCCAGAGAGTCAAATAAAATTTGTTTCATTCCGTTAAGAAAGAGCCAAGTTCATCATATTCAGGGTTTCATCTAAAAATCATTTTAGAACCATATTTCCATTTCCTATAAGTCGAATTTTATCATAATCGGATAAGAAATAGCCAAGTTCTATGCCTAATAGTTCATCATTTTCGTTCCTTTTTCCATCGCACTTATCAAATTTTATCAAAATTATGGTTAAGAAATAACAAAGTCCCCCATCCTAATTGCAATATAGAAAATCCCGTTTCCATCGCACATGGATTCGGTTAAGAAATTATTTTGCTTTAAAATTGTTAGTGACACGTGACATCGATTTAGCAACATATAATGGAGCTGGCTCATTTTCTACTAATGCATGATTTCACTAAACTTCAAGCCAAACAATATGAAGAGGCCAAACACCTTAAAGCAACAATTGATTTTCGATGGTATTTATGGTTTAGAAACAACAAGGTGATTTTAAAAAAAATGTTGTTGAAATTCATCGTCAGACTTCGGAATCTGTAGTATGATGATTGTAACCAACTTGTCCTTGCCAGCAATATATCTTATGTCGATCGTAAACTAAGCGATATAGTCAAATTGTCTTAGCTGCCTAGGATTTTTTTTACCGCTCTATATGTAAGAGCTTCCTGGTCGATGAAAACAATAAATTGTCTATCTTCCACGAAGTATTTGACATGTTTATTAGAGAGTTAAACTCCCAAAACTTCTCTGTAAAAGATGGAATATTTCCTTTCCCTTTCATTAAGCTTGAGGGAAAAGAATTCCAAAGGTTGCCAACATTCATCATACCACTACGGTTATACGGCTCCAACAGCTTCGTTTGACTATCAGATATAATACTGTATCTGGTTTTGTCAATGGGATTTGCTAACAAGTGCGCTCTTATTGTGCCAAAAAGAAGTTTCGCACTCTTTCGACCTCAAAAAAATATTTTGTGATTTTGGCGTTTTGTTCAATTTGGTCAGTTGTGATTTGGTGGCTGAGGAATTCTGAAGCAAGTACACCTAATTGCAATTAGAAGCTTTAATATTTATTCCAAACTCGGCCAATCTATTTTGTACTCTTCCTCATCTCTATTAACCACAAGTATATGGTCAATATGTATGAATATAAAGTCTAAATCTCTGATCACTTCATTTATGAAGCGTTGAAATGACTATGCCGCGTTCCGAAGACCGAAAGGCATTCGAGTAAAGTCGAATAACCCAAAAGGAGTTGTGATAGCTGTTTCAGGCACGTATCCACTGAGATACCTTGAGAAATTCTGAATGTGTCGGATCGCGTAACGTTCTGGTTTTGTCACGGAATTCAATCGACGATAGCCTCCACATGTCATCCAATCAGTACTGCCCTTCTTCTAGACCATGTTGATGTGGAGAAGAAGGCGCAGAAGATGACGGTCTGCTTATGGCTAACTTCACCATATGCTGAAATTCTGCAATGATAGTGTTGTGCTTGATTGGGTCCAAACGACGTGGTTTTAAAAGGGAAGTCGCACGTCTTGTTTTACTCTAACCTTATAATAGGAAATGGAAACATTCTTGTCGCATCCAATAGTTGTTACCTTTTAAAATCAACGAGAAGCCAAAATTTGGTTTAAAAATCCGCACCTAATATTGGTCGAGAAACTAGCGCTACTATAAAAATATGTGAAAGTTGCTGTCTTATACCAATATCAATAATAAAACCATTTGCAGTGGACAATATAAGCTCAGAATCAGATCGAAGTGTATTTCCTTTGAAATTTTTATAGCACGAGAAAAGTTATTTTATTACCGATGTCTCTTAGGAAAAGGTGACGATTTAGAAGAATCTCTTCGGTCTTGCTGTATGTAAAACGGTGGACCCAGCGTGCACTCCGGGAAGCTTGCCTTAGGCTTTGTCATGCATCTCTATCAATCACAATGAATCAATTTTTCATCGTTTGATCATTATATGGTTTGATCGGTCTTCAGTAATTTCGTAGTTGAAATGATAATTTCTTCTATTTTTATTTTGGTGACCTATTTGGTGACTCCGTATCTAATTTTAGAGACCCATTTGTTTCAGTTAGACATTTCCGATCTGGTTTCTCTTATGGATGTTAATTATATCAATTACAGGCGTTGTGAATAATTGGTGGGTTTCCAGTATATTATCAAGTAATTTCCGGATAGTATTCGGTCGTTGGGTTCACAGTCCAAAAATAGTATTTCGTTTCTTGCGTTGCGTTGTCACTCTAATGTTACATACAGTGTTTTCGGTTCCCATTAGTAGTAGCGTCGTTGTATATCCGAGTGTTTTTGTATGAAGTTTCTTTAGGCTTATGTTACGCATAAGTTCTTGTTACTTTTAATGATTTTAGCATAGTTGGAATTTTCAACTTCCAATTTCGGTACCTGGAGTCCTGGAGTAAATACAGCAGTATTTCATCATTTAGTTAAGGCTATCTGAGGTTAAGTATTTTACTATTCAGTGTGATTTTAATGCATTAATTAACTAGTAGGTCCTTAATCGTGATGATTTTCCTAAATGTCAGGATTTAATACTTGGTAGAACAGAATTGTTCAGAGATAATATTGTCATTTGGTGATTTAACTTTAATTGTGTTGACTGTCTTATTCACAGTAACATGAGAATTTTTTATTTGATCATTAGATTCTGTAAAAGTTTACTTAAATATTTCTTAATCTGTAGGAAATAAAAAAATGATAATGGGGTTTGGGATCCCGAATGAAGCACGTACTTGTGCCTGTTGCAAATGTTACAACACTTAATGTGGCTTTTGATTTTTGAGAAAAAATAAAATCGTCTAATCTAATTTTCCACCTCTTGAATTCCTCTTATTTGTGGTCTTTCGTAATAATTTCGTATTCGTTACGAAAACCAAATGACCTTGTTAAAGGTAGCCGAAAGTTATAAAATGTCGGTAATGCAGATAGTGCCTTGGCTATCTCAGCCGAAAGATACCAGCCGAAGTGATTTTACAGCTGAATAAAGGCTCATTTTGGTTTGTCACTGTTTACCATAGGAATTATACTTTAAGTTTCATCATAAAAGCTAAATATAAAATGTCAAAATTTGTATAAATTCAACCTTAAAAGTGTCATGTCTGGAAAGTGGTTCAATAAAAGTGCCTAACCAATAATAATCCCTAGAAAAATTATCAGGGCAAGTTTCATGTGGGGAGCCCAAGAAAAATCGTTTGAATGAAATGCCGATAAAAAATTTAAAAGTTCGTATAAATTCAATGTTTAAAGTATCATGTCTGGAAAGTATTTCAATTAGTGTGCCTAGCCAATAATTATCTTAGAAAAATTTTTAAGCCAAGTTTCATGTGGGGAGTTATATTAATAAAATTAGAACACTCACCCTTTTATATACATTTTTAATTGTTTCACTTAACCACGTATATTCCGCTTTGTGTTTGGCTTTCACTGCTGCACTAGTTTTATTATTAATTCTTACACTAATAAATGTTGGCACTATTTTTAATTTTTTGCACTTTCTATTAAAAAATAAACTAATTTTACTTTCTTTGAGTTTTTTAATATTTCTATAATGTTCGCCACTCCTTTAAGAAGAAAAAATAAAATAAGGGGGAAAGAAGATGCACAAAGCACGTAGGCACAAAAAATAGGGTATAAGGGTTTGTTAGAAATTTGATAAAGGAGTAATATCCCAAAACGATCGTAATTTCAAATTCAAATAAAATAAATATCAAGTGATAGCATTGGGTTTTCAATAATCAACTACATGTGAACTCCATGGACTGCTAGTTGATTCGATTAGCCCTACTGCCTTCATGTGGGTTGCAATACGGTCCACTTCTTCTTGTTTTGCCAATGGTAACCTTCCCTTATCAATTCGGTGTTTTAGCATTGTGGCACTTCCATTATTTTCCGATGTACTGCAGAATATGGACATTTATCGTTTGAGTAGTTGATGTGTAGAATTTTTCTATGCCACGGTAAGATCTTCGGTCCATTGTATCGGACCTCTTCTCCTTTGCCGATGACTATCCCTTTCTTGATGGGTTTCGTGCAATCCAAGATAACCCACAGCCTCGGTGAGCCAGAATCTCCCTCCAATATACCCCCACACAATCGTCTTCGAGTTAAGTGGCAGCTTCTCTGGATTATCAAAAATAATTTGCCTGGTAGTTGTTTCTGTACCGTTAACTTGAAGTTGCAACTCGATGTTATCTTAAGTTAATACTTATCGTCCAATATCCACCACGCAGCCATTCGCCCTCATAAAGTCCATTCCCAAATTGACCTTGTCAACAATATCTGTTGCCAGCCCTTTATGTTGGAAAAGAGTTCTTCCGAACTTTTTATTCACGGTCTTGCTACTCTCGAAACGTGAATGGAGGTTATGTTCTCGGTTTAGTTTTACACTCTATGGTTATTTGGCCCTCCTGCTTGGCCATTGTTTGCTCTTCGCTGGGTCGTCGCTGCTTAGGAGATCGTGATTTCATCCATTTCCTTCTTGTTTCACAGCAGTCCTATAGATGTGATCGATCTTATCGGACGTCCAACACGTGCAGTCTCATTCGACAAGGCATTGGCAATAAGTTTCTCAAAACGTTGCCGTAGGTGAAAATATCGTCCTGTGTGTCTCTGTGTGTCCGTCAATTTTGCGTCTTTCGAGTCGTTGAAACTTTTGTTCAACCTATTGAATTTTGGTTTTAAATTCCGTTTTAACATGATAAATTTCGGTTTGCAATTCCGACTGCTATTTCACTAATAACTCAGGTAGTAGTTTCTTGTTCATTTTCTTTTGACCATCTTTTGTAATTTGGTCTTTAATTCCCTCTCCTTCTTGCTCCATCTGGTGCTTAATCTCCCGCATCTGTTGTTTCAATTCTTGGGTTGACTGATTGATTTCTCGTACAATTGTACTATTTCACACAATGGTTGTTTATCGTCTTCTTTCCTGCTTTACACTTCCCTCATCCGTTACTTCATTTCCAGAATCGTGGTGTACTACAGTTCCTTAAGTACCATTAGTGGACAAAGACCGTTTCTCAAGTTCCATCTTTAATTCGGAGAGAATCAATTTCTTTGCTTTATTACATTTTACATTTAATATATGATTTGATCGGCCTTCCTAAGTTCGCATTTGAAATGGTAGTTTCTTTTATTTTTGAATTGGTGACCCATTTGGTGACCCCTTATCCAATTTTAGAGTCCCATTTGTTCCAGGTATACATTTCGAATTCGGTGTCTTACGGATGTTTTTTTGGTTGATTGCATCAATATCAAGTATTGTGAGTAATTGGCGGGTTTACAGTATATTATCAAGTAACTTCCGAATGAGTGAATATAATTGTTGTTTAGAGGTACTGACAATACTAAGCAGAAATGACACATTGTGCCTGTTGCACATGTTCGAGAAAAAATAAGATCGTCTGACTTGATTTGTCATATCTTTAATTCCTCGGTGGGCTCTTTCGTGTTCTTTCGTAATAATTTCGTATTTGTAACGAAAATAAATTGGTCGGTTCATCAAAAATTGTTCCTAAATGGTTCCGGCGCAAGAGTCACCGATTATTTACGATTGTGGAAATGCCTCACACCAGGTTCTACACGAAATAAATGTGAGGGTTAACCCTGAATCTTGACCCTGAAACTACAAACGTTCAAAAAGAAGGAATACCACTACTTCATTATGGTGAATTGACAGTTCAATTTTCATAAGTCATCCTTAAGAACTGAGTCATTAATTGTATCAAATGTACACGGCATAAAGTTGCTGTCTTGTCTCAATTCTCTTACGTAGAGAAGCTCACAAAAATTAGCTCAACCGCATCTGGCCGTTACACATTTTTCCTACAAACGACCATTTTTTCGGTCCTATCAACATAAATTGTTCACCCTGTAAACATTTAAATTATAGAAAAATTTCAAATACAATTATAAATAAGCAAATTCCTAATTTGATATTTACAATTTATTTAATGAAGTTAGTTATGCGAAGAGAATAAACAGTAAAAAGATTAATTGAAGCTGTAGGGTATTGTAAATGATTTTGTAGCTTGGCTTAATTAAAATAAATGCGATTAATGCAAATTGTACATCATTAATTTGATGGGGTTCAAATCTAATATTTAGATTTTTAGTTATCTTTATCTCAAGTACAAATTAAGTCGACAATCAATGATAGTCTAGTCATCCAAAAATTATAATTATATTTATTGCCTTGTCAGTGTCTTCATGATTATTGGGTAATGAAACTATAATTAGAAGGCGTTCCAATTGGATTAGACACATTCAAAGGAATTAAAGTTATTGTATATCACACTAGTTTAGTTTGAATAATGATGCCGAACAAAAATGGTCTACAATTTCAAAGGATCATCAAAATTTTATCATTTATCACAGTTGCACCATTCATCTCATATTCAGAAACCAACAAAAAATTGTCCAAAATATTTCAAATATTTTATTGCCTTGCTGTAGGCATTTTAATAAATTCACCAACCCGATTCAGTTATACGTTGCGCGAAGTACATCATGATTTTATTGTACACCAAATGAACACAATTATATGGATGTTGCATAATTCATTTATTCTAATTGAATTAACCACGTTTAATATTAATTTAGTGCACATTATTAAAACATATCGCCAACATGTGCGACTAATCAAGCATATTTTGTATTTTACAAATAAACTAAAAACACGAATAAATTTAAATACTCTCATTGTACCAGTCATAACATTAGTTACATTGTTACTGGGTAGCGGAATTATTACAAGACGTGTTGTGGATGAATTCAATAGTACATTTCAAACCCACTTGCAGTATACAAAATTTTCATCTTTACTAGTGATTACGATTGTTAATAATACACATTTAATATATTTAATGTTTTTACTGAAAATTGTTGAAGCCGCTATGAAGACGATTCTGGAACAAATTCGTATCGACAACATAAATCACATGGTTGAATTAAATAATTTTTTGCGTGAACGTATTTTACAACAAATTGGTGAAGTATTTAGTTTAAATATAATTTTGGCACTTCTCAAAACCGTTAGCTTTTTTCTTGTTAACACGACTACGAATTTTGGTTCAATGGGTAATGGTGACCCGATATTTTTAATAGCATCCAATTTGGGTTTTGGTTGGTTTTGCTATTTGATATTTTCAATAATGTCGATCGTAAATCGTATAAATATGCATGAGGGCCGTTGCCGAGATATTCTCGATAAATTACACAATCGAAACTGGAATATGAGGGATTACTATTCGGTAAATATAGTATGTGCGGCGCGTAATTTTTTTTTTTAATACGTGTTTATTAAATAAAATTTTAAAATGTTTCCAGATGAATATGACCAACTTACGAATTTTCCATATGACGGGTAAATTCATGGTGTTCGATATGATTTCAATTGATTTACATTACTTTTTGAATTTGACAACCACTTGTGTTGCACATTGGATGATTATTTTGCAGTTTCAACAAATGGAAAATGGTCGCTTGTAAAATTTGTGTTTGTAATAAAAGAAAACTGTGTTAGGAATTGAAAAATTTTAGTTTGTAGTTAGTTCCAGTGGCTATCAAGTGAATCAGAAGACTGTAAGCGTAAACCTGATTCGAGAGAACAATTTAAACTGACCTGGTATGCATTCAAAATGGAATGTTGCAATACAGAGTTTAATCAAAGCGATATACATATGGTATGAAACAGTAAGACAAAGTTTAATTTTATATGAAATTCTGAGAACAATTCCTAAACATATCAAAATAATTCGGAGCTTTATTTGAAAATCATTTTAGAATCCCACATCGATAGCGCATGTTGAATTTCATCAAAATCGATTTAAAAATAACGAAAATAACCAATCCCGGTTTCAGTCTGAACGGGGTTCATTAATTCCAATACCCCCCGGCGAATTGGAGATACAACTTTGGAGATTTTTTTAACCCCCTTCTCGATGAATATAGATCACTTGGCGCGTGACTTCCACACATTCTTCTATTGTTTTGAAACTATCGAGATAGTCATTGACATAATGGAGAAGTTTAATTGCTTTATACGCTCGTGGTTTCTGTTTTCGATATCTCTCTGCATTCAGATTCTTCACATAATGGACTATAGATGGCGAACAGGATGCTTCAAACGTCATTACACCCATCTGGTACGTAGATACTTCCTCTTGTGGTTGATCTCTCCACATGAATCTCTGAGCGTTTTGGTATCACATTTGATCCCAATCTGGTGATACATTTCCCGTATGTCGGCACTGATGACATATCTCTGTCATCGAAATTTAAACATCACAGAATCATAACATCATACCATCGTACCATCAAACCATCATCATTTCATAAAAAAATCGAACAATCATACAATCATACCATCGTTCCATCATACCATCGTACCATCACACCATCTTACCATCAGACAATCATACCATCATGCTATCGTATAACTTCACCGTCACTATCACTATCATTATCACTATTACTACCACTATCTTTATCGCTATCACTATCACTATTACTATCACTGTCACTATTCCTATCACTATCACTGTCACTATCACCATCACCATCATAATCAGAATCACATCACAATCATAATCACCATCACGTTATTATTTGAAGCCGTCTTTGTTTGTAGTTTCTTTCAGTATGCGGCGCCAGATGACTTGGCCAAGATGAAACAAACAACCATGGAACCGCGTAGTCAGCCTTGAGAGCTGAGGTGGAAAGTTCCTCAAAATCAGCCAATACAAAATTTGGCTTTAAATCTATGAAATGAACCCAGGTAACTCTTAATACTTCGTAAATCATTTCGTCCATCAGCCAACAGTCTGCTTTTTTTGAACATTCGCAATGACTTAATTGTGCCCATAAGTAAGGTACACTCACTGCCAAATCGTTTTTCACATAAAATAAATACTTCGTTGTCTACCTTAGATTTTCAGAAATATTTATCACGGAATGTAGTTGGATCTATCTTGAATTTCTGTGCTTCTTTATTAGGTAAATACATCCTAGATGTTGTTGGACAGTTGACAATACTGTCTCTTTTATTCTGTCTGTGTCCTCTCTACAAACCAGATGGTTTACTCAATCAAAGTGAAACTTCATATTTAAGGTTTTTTTCATAAATTGGGAGGTCCCAGTAAATTTTAGTGCAAGTCAGTCAACCGGAAGTGGCCATTCCCTTGGGCCAGAAAACTGATACCATCATATTCTCTAAAATAAAATTCCCAAAAAAATCCAAAATATTGTGGTGACACCTAGGGCAGATATTTATGGTGACACCTAGGGCAGAATAGAATAAGTTAATTAATGGCCCAAAGTTTAATACTAGTAGCGACTACTAGTGACACCTAGGTTAGTGTATTTCATAATTTGTTTTAGTATATATTTGGTAAGTGATAGTCTGAAGATTTGGATTTTAATTTTGTGAATTATTCCTAATAATTGTGTTGTATTAAGTTTTTGTGTTCAATAAATAAATTCTTTTGTGATTTACAGAGGTGGTTTGTTTTATTCACATCCCAGTGATTCAACCCTTGATTGATGAGGCGAAAACGAACAATATTCTGCCACATTAAAACGGAAGCCCACATACAATTTTTATTAACTACAATATGAAAACAAACGGATGCTACATAATTTCTTATCATCCTTGCGCAGAAAGGGCCAATGCGGCTTTGAGGAGTTTTTTATTTTAGTATGTGTATAATTATTAAAAAAACACAAATTTTTTAAAAATGTTCCAGTTTCAATGAATGTTAGAATTTCAAAAATTCGTCGAAGCTGGGGTTTAGGGTGACAGTCCTCATCCTTTAAGGTATAAAAAATCAATTAAAATAATATTTCAAAAATTTGTTTTATTTAAAAATCTTAATTTTTTGGGATTCTTTTGGTTCGAAGTTTGGTTCGAAATCAGTAAAGGCGTGCATTGTATCCGGCTCCTCGGATGACACTTTTCTCACAAAGTGTCGGTTCAAGATCACCAAAAAAAACATTTATATTTTACAAACATTTTCTGTTATTTTGGGCAGGTATTTTCTTAAATTTTGAGACCTCTTCCCCAATATCAAAATTGGTCACGACAATATAAATCTTCCGCTCCCATGCCGCCAAATCACAGACTCACAAATAATCTTACAAGAGGACCTTTTGTAATGTCAAATTCAAAAACAAATGTGAAACATTAACGAAACCATTTTTGAATCGGCAACCAAGTTGTTTTTAGAGGTTAAGACCACCCTTTAATATGCGAAAACAGGTAATTTCATCCCCTAATTTACTATCGATTATTTGTTTATAAAAAAAATGTTTTTGTGGTTAAATTAAAGGGTGGTTTTAACCCCTAAAATCGTTTGGTTGCCGATGTTTTGAATTTGACAGTTCAAGTTCCCTTGTTAGATTATTAAAAACTGACACGTGTTTTCATCTTCGACTTTTAACAATTAGTTCCAGTTATACATCTCTAGAATTTAAATTAACAAAATGTTAAAAATTTCTTTTCAGAAAATTTGTGCCGTCTCACAATATTATGTGAGTAACGTCAGAATTGACCGATATGATTCTTCACTCATTGTTTGGCATCACTGTGGACCATTCGAGTAAAGAAAATAATAAAACATAACTAAAACAATATCAGAATTAACGGTAATTATCTTTTGTCTCCGAATCTCACCTCCTCCACTCTCCCAACTCACAGCGCCTTTCCCCTAAACTTGCTCCACCCTAATGACGTGATATTATTCTAAAAGTACCCCATAATAATTTGCTATTAAGGTTTATATACGACCTTATACCAAGAGAATTTGTTGCTCAGAAATAACACCTTTAAACGCGATTTTAATAAAGCAATTCACAAATAATGTATTGATCAATAAATCGTTGAGATTTCAATCATTAAAATGTACAAAATATCAATAAAACGTCAGAAAAATGCCAACGTTAAGTTTACAAAAAAAATTTAACTAGAGTTTGACGTCTAAAACCAATTTTCCACATTTGGTTGTTCGGTCAGCTTCGACGTAATATTTAATGAGGAAAGGTAGATTTTTGTTTTAATTTTGGTTTTGGCCCAACCGAACACGATGACTATGTTCTGGACTTATTGACAGTTTGACAAACTTTCACCAAAATTCGGAACAAAAAAGGGTACTTTTAAAAGAATTCCAGACACCATCAAGAATACAAATATCGATTCGGTAAGAACACAAAGAAATCCTATTAGAAAAACTTTTAGTGAAAATCTCAAAAACTACAAATTAAATCGAGAGTAATCAGGAAGTACACCTGAAAAGATCATGTCGAAAAATTACCACTCTTCCGAGTTATGGACCCTTAACAGCAAGATATGTAACTTTACGCCAACAAATTTGTCACTGAAAAAGTACACCTACTCTCCACCTACCATTGCAGCAAAGTCTTGCCGCGTATTATAAAATGATTTGCTGACAATTATACCATACTTTGTCGAGTTTCGTATAACACGGATTGGGTGCTTACCTTGACGTATAATTTTGCATTAAATATGCTTACCTTTCACTTGAAAACGATAACAAATTAATCAAACAAGAAACTTCATGTTCACGATTTAAAATAAAACACACGAAATATCTACGGTTATGTGGTTTTTAAAGGTGAGCGTTCGGAAACATGCATGTGAAGTTCATCCTAAAAATTCTTTAAAACAAGAAAACAATAATTTAGGAATATTTTAAGAAAAAATTCACATGCTTACTACCTTGATCAACAAATTATCGGAATAACCACCGTGTGGCGCTCCCATCGTTCCGATTTGAGTTCTGTTTTTTGTTAAGTTGATACATCTGTTGTTGATATTCCCTCTAAATCTTAGCGTCATAGCTTGACATTTGCAAAAGTTACATAGTCAAGAGAACATCTATCTCTATGTGTGTTGGTGATAATTTACAATTTTAGACATGATTTACGAGGCTGAATCCGATCCCACATTCATCAAAAGGATCATGACTGGAGACGAGACGTGGGTTTATGAGTACGACATGCAATCCAGACATCAGGCAAGTGAATGGCGTTCGCCAAAAAAAAAACACGTCGTTTTCAGTCAAAAAAGAAGGCAATGCTCACGGTTTTCATGGATTACAACGGTGTAGTGCATCATGAATTTTTGTCAGAAGGCCAGACCGTAAACAAAGAGTATTATTTGGGCGATATGAGACGTTTGCGTGAAGCAATTTGCCGAAAGAGACCAGAATTGTGGGCAGAAAACTCGTGGATTTTGCACCATGATAACGTGCCGTCGCACAGTGCCATCATTATTCGTAATTTTTTGACGAAAAATGCAACAAATACTATCCAACAGCCACCGAAATCACCTGATTTGACTCCCTGTGACTTCTTTCTGTTCAATCGAGTTAAAAAACCATTACGGGGAACGCGTTTCAGCAGCCGAGAGGAAATAATGGAAAAATCGCCAACACGCACAGAGTACATGTACTCTTGACTACGTAACCTTTGCAAATGTCAAGCTATGACGCTAAGATTTAGAGGGAATATCAACAACAGATGCACCAACTTAACAAAAAAAAACAGAACTAAAATCAGTACGATGGGGGCGCCACACCGTGGTTATTCCGAGAACTTGTTGATCAAGGTAGTATATACAGATGTAAAGTTTACTATAATTTTAATAAAACAACAATAACATAATATTTCTTGAATGTATATATGTATACGTGGAATGTAAACATTCAGGCGGTTTAACCAAAACGTCAAAACGCTTGAAATACCATACAATATTTCTTATTTAAGTAACAAAATTACATTTTTTGTAGAATTTTATCATGGATTTTGCATAATGAAATGTGCATTTATTTGCAAAACCTCCGTAAATTTGGTAGGAGTGCCGAACTTGACGTAATACTAAACAGGGTTAAAGGTCGTTCTCATCGGTTTCCCTAATAGGGTAGTAAGATGTATATATCAGCCAACTAATCAGCGATTTGTAGAATTTTATCATGGATTTTTCATATTGAAATTTGCATTTTTTTTGCAAAAACTCCATATATTTTGTTCATTTTTTCCCAACAGACAAATTAGGTCCTGAACAATCTTTTCGGCTTCTATTAGATTATTTGTTCCCGACATAAGATCTTCAACATAAAAATCTCGTTTCCGTACTCTTTGAAGCCTCAAAATTATTTATTTTAATTTAATTAATTATTTATTACATAAATTTTTGTACGCCTTATTTTGAGCAGGAGCTCATTCATCATAGAACGTACATAACCGACCAACATAAAATAACAGTACAATATGAACTGCTAACAGCCGTTACACTTTGTCCAGAGTTATTCGTTCACCATATTTACGATTAAAAATTCTAACCCAATTGTCTGAACTGCTTGTTTTTTAACCATAATCAGCACAGTCTCTAATCTAACAACATCGGTTATTATCCGTTCACTTTAGGTAACTGTGATGAATGCGACATCGCGACTTCATGGGTTCGCGGTTAAATTTTGCTTTCCATTTCATATCATTTGTATATTAATTTATACAAAAAAATTAATTTAAAATTTTCTAATAATAAAATACAAAATAAAATTCAACTGACTGACTCTAAAGTCAAAGCCTACGCAATGTTTGCGTCATGTGAATATAATTTTGTGTGAACGAAATCAGAGTATTAACTCTTCTAAAGTAAATTGTATAACTGACCGAAGAGCTACACCTAAAAAAATAAATTGTTAAATTTAATAGTGAATCTTAGTAAGTGTATTTGGTTTTGGATTGATAGGGGTTTAAATTTTGGAAAGCAGATGAAAATTTTGGCAGATAGCTGCATGAAACGTATAAATATAATTAAGCGAGCAAGTAGACCTAAATGCGGCGCTCAACCCAGTACGATTGATACGTTAAGAAAGGCCGTTGTATACTCTAAAATTGGAGTTTATGTTGCCAATGTTTTTGGGAATAGTTCGAAATGGGTTTTTAGTCAATTGAAGAAAGTAGATAATTTTAGTATTGGAGGCGATTAATTCAACAAACAATACATACGAGTACTCTATGGTCAGACACCGGTGATTCTTCTATCGATTACAAGAGAGAGTGAACCACAGTGAGAGAGACAGTGCGAATGATAACAAAGAAAATTGAGTTTTCGAATGAAATGATAGTAATACTTAGAGTTGTGTACAAATCTACACACATAGCACTTGAAAATATGCACACATATTTCTAAATATGAAGATTATAACGCAGATTTATGTTCAATATCCTCTGGAATGCAAGAAACATAACCGGAATAATGAATAACTGAAATTAGGCTTATAAGGAAATGAAGGAATTTGTTGACATAGATTTATCAACAGGATGGTTTTATGCCGTAGTCCTCCATCTTTCATTTGGCTCGCAATGATGTACAACATATATGAGAAGAAATTGACACCTGAATAATTACATAATTAAAAAAAAAAACATTTGATTCTATCTTCCTGCCCAAAATAACAAATTTTCTTCATAAATAATGAGTTATACGTAAATAATGGGTGGCACTATCATTTTGCGTCATACCGCTTATCATGATGTTCTGCCCCCATCAACAAAGCGAAACAACTAATTCAAAATTATTAATTATATCCAATCATAGTATTCGATAAGATGTCGCCGAATAATAATTTAAAACATTTTAAACGAATCCTCAAAATACTCTCAGTCATTGCAATAGCCCCGTCACATATAACAGGATTAAGTGAACAAATCAGTAAATATCATTTAGTCTGCTGTATATTCATTTGCCTAACAACCGGTTGGTATTTTAATGGGATCCTAAATTATGCATTTAATCGTGATCGACCGGCCACCATTATGAATTGTGTATTCATATTTTACTTTGTCGTCGAAGCATTAAATCTTACGCTCAACACAGTTACATTTTATAAAAGTTATCGCAAGCATTGTCGCCTGTTGAGAAATATTTTTGTTACAAATTCGTATTTAATCGATAATTTTGAAATAAAAATTAAAATCAATAAAATATTGATGCATACGATGTTCTTATTTGGGCAAATTATGATCGCAATTCTGATAAAGATGCAAGGTTATATAGGACAATATCAACATGATTTGTCTACAATGGGTGTGGATTATGCACGGGGTGAACTTTATCGTAGCCTTTTTCTATTATTCGCCATTGCGTTCAATAATACAAAATTTGTGTATTTTGTACTGCTGGTGAACATTTTCAATGCATTTCTAAATGGGATAATGGAGCAAATTCGTTTGATTTTACGGCAGCTACGTAGCGTAGGTGTCATGGACTATCGTGTTCTACTTATAAATAATTTAAACGATTTATTTATGATAAATAATTGTATACTGAAAACGATGATTAACGTTTTAAGTGAATTGTTCAATTCGGATCTAACGCTAATAATTGTCAATACAATTGCATTTCTTGTATTTTATTCAGTTGCGATTGGAATTTGGTTGGAAACGGAACAGGCTACCGTAGCGTTAATTCTTCTGTCATTTTTCCTTTTTGTTTATTTTTATTCAAAACTATCGGCGATTATAGGAAGCGTGCACAATACAAACATCATCATTGAGGAATATAAACGAGTGTTTGCTAAAGTTAAGCTACGCAGATATGACAGTTATTGGAATTATGTGGTAAATTTTGATTATGGATACGCGGAATATAAACATGTTTAAATTAATACTAATTCGCTTATATTTGCAGATCACCATGACAAATTTGCGTCTCATCCATATGGATGTACAATTTACAATTTTTGATTTTGTTGCAGTTGATAGACGCCTTCTGAAAACGGTAATTAAGACTAGGTCATAGTCATGTGACGGAACTGATCGTTTCATCAATTTCAGATATTTATCACTTGTATCACGTATTTGGTGATTATGATCCAGTTTAAATTAATGGAGATAACCAAGTAGATTTGTTGCTTTTAAACTAAATAAATTTGATTGTAGCGCCATTTTTTTAATGGTAGAAATATTTTCAACTATAATAAATAAAAAAAAACATTTTTTTAATAAAATGATTGGGGTGGAGTCATGCTGTAAACTGCAGGTAACGCATTATTTTTCGTGTATTATTTAAATCGAAAATACTCGAAGTTCTGCAATATGGCCAATTAGTCTGTAACTTGGCTCTTTCTTAATCGATTATGATGAAATTCGACAGGTACGATGGAAATGGAATTCTTAAATTATTTTTAGAGAAAGTTTTGGGGTATGGCCAGTCAGGGTCAAGGTGATGGTGATGTTAATGGTGGTTCTTTTATGTTCATTAAGATGATTGGTGATGGGGATGGTGATTCTGATAATAATTATGATGATGATTATTATGGTGATGTTGATGGCTATTGTGGTGGTAAAGGTGATATTATTGGTGATGGAGATTGTGATGATTATGGTAAAGTTAATTGTGATATTAATGGTGATGTTAATTTTTCTGTTTTGTATTTTTATAAAGTCCTCTTTTCCATAATTAATAATTTTATGTTATTTTGTTGGAAAAAATCCCGATGGTTTTTTTCCAACGAGTGGATTTCTAGTAGCATAAAGATCGGCGAATTTCTCGAAAAGACACACAAAGAAAAAAAAAATCTCAATCTTTGGAAGCCATGGGCAATCATTGATAAACAGCACCACGACCACACATGAAGTATATATTTCTATTGAAACGAGTGAATACAGCCATGGTAACCAAAACATGTTGGGTGGAAGGGTGTAAGGGGCATCATGGTTTAAATCAATGCCAGCAATTCAAAAAGATGTCAGCATTAGAACGAGCAAGGCTCTTCAACTCAGCCAACTTGTGCATACGATGTTTAAGCCAGCATCAAGGAAGAAACTGCCAGGCAGAAACATGTGTTGTGTGTAAAGGAGGACACCACACAGTTACATACCTGTAACGAACCAACATCAATACATACTCGCACCGAATCAACATCCGCATTCTAGCTGATGAAGCATAAAACACAAAACAATTGATGTCACGTTGCACATACACCAAATCAACGACATCGGAATTGTAGCTGACACAACCAAATAGATGTAACAAGATCACACATCACGTTGTGTCTATCAACGATTATATTTTACCGGGAAATTACCAGACATAACATGTTACCACATACATTCTGTCTAGCTTGCTAAATTATGAGTAGAATTTATATTAAAATTATATTTTAAGATCATTATTATTATTGTACTCATCAAGTTAACATTGTAGTTTTTTAAATCTAAAATAAATAAAATATCGCTCTGGATAAAATCCAGAGTTTTAAAAAAATAAAAGTTTCAAATCGTGAAAACTATAATTGGCGCAGTTGGTAGTGGATATTTTAAATAAGTAAAAACCAAAATCGTGTGTGTTGTTTGACGGTTAGTCAAACATTATTAAGTGAAACGATCAATTAATAAATTAACAAAATAAAAATAAAAAGACGACTATGTAGGCGTCAGTACCTAAACAGTGAAAAAAAAACCGAAGCGGAATCAACCCAGAAAAGTCAGGAGAAGTATCGACATTGCCGCGAATAAATGATGGTTCATCAAATATTTTTGGCAAAACTTGTAATAAAACTGTGGTGAGTGCAAACTATTTGATAATAATCCTTTACTTATCCCAAAATTCTGAGTATTCCCAAAACGTTTTATTTTGATAAATTACGAAATTCCACTATTGAATACAGTTAAAGTCTAATTATTATAGAAAATAAATTGGTTGATAATAAAAAAAAAATTTTTTTGATAAACTTCGTGAATATTGTATTAAATATAACCGGAACAGAGATTTTTCAAATATGACGGAAGAAGAACAGATTACGAAAATGGAGAAAACTCTCCAGTTATTACGAATACCAGACGCAATAAAAGACATACCGCCATTCGACGGCAACCGAACAGACCTGAACAAATTTATTACGCACGTTGACGACATTGCAGCAATATTAAAACCTGCATTTGACAAACAAGTTTATGGAAACATACTGCTCCGTGCCATACGAAACAAAATTATAGGAAATGCTGATAAAGCATTAGAAATGTACAATACAAAAAATGAATGTATACACTCAAAAAAATTATTGTTATAAATTTTTAATAACAGTGCGATGAATTTTATAAAGAAAATCTACTAATAAAATTGAATAAAAACTTTTTGAGATTTACAACTTTTTTTTTAAATAAAAATATTTTGAAGTTAAATTGATAAACGAATCCCAAAAACTATATTTCAATTTAACCACATCGATTTAGTAGATTTTAAGTATAAAACTTTAATACTGTATTTGGTACATTCTACAAAAGAAGTTTTTAATTTTATAACTACGATTCTCAATATAATCAAATTCAAAACAGTGTTGTAAAAATAGAAACAATTGCTATGAAAACCAAAATTCTTCGTTTTAATGCTACATTATTATCAATTCCGTTTGTCAGCTAAACGTCAAAATAGATTTTGCATGTACGTTTAACAAACAGTTCACTAAAATGGTGTTAAATTGTTTTAAGTGCAGTGTTCGGTTTATCGGGTTAGACAACTATATTAAACATTTAAAGTTGGCTCACGGTTTAACTGAAAATAGTCTTTATTATTGTACTTTAAATAATTGTGTTCAATCATTTAATTCTGTATATGTATGTATATTCACGCGTCATATGAAAAGAAAACATGCTATATCAGGAACAACTAATTTGAACTATACGTTAAACCTTGGAAATATTGCAGAAGATACAGTTCCATTTCAAACAAATTTGGCGGAAAATTTAAAAATGGGGAATTGTGAGTTGAGTGCTGATAGAAGTGAATGTGAGCCAAATGTTCAGAAAATAGTGCAAATCCCTGAAAAAATCGATTTGACCCAGAGTTGTTTGAAGTTTACGTTAAGCCTACATAATAATATCAATTTTACCCGAAAAAATGTGTTATATATCCAAAATAAGGTACAAGAATTTATCGTTTCACCTATTTTTCTTAATTTAAAAGAGTATCTTCGCGATTTGGATGTGGATGATGGCTTTACGTACAGTGGAGTAATGAAAGGTGCCACCTTGACCGAAAACCCATTTAAAAAGTTTGACACGGAACATAAACTTTTCAAAACCTTGTATGAGCTTGATGTTTATAGACCTCCGAAATGTATAACAATAAATAACGAAGTTTCTGAAACTATATCGAATGGTGTTCCTAAGCTAGATGAAAAAAATTATAAAGCAGTGATTTTTCCGATAACATTTCAAATAAAAAAATATTTTGAGACAGAAAATATTTTTGATTTAACTATGAAAAATTACCAAAATCTATTGAAATTAGATTATTACGGCAACATAATAAATGGGCAAATTTGGAAAAATAAGATAAAAAACTATCGAAACAAAGTTGTTCTACCTTATGTGTTATATTTTGACGACTTTGAGGTGAATAATCCCCTTGGATCACATGCTGGTACACACAAAATATTAGGATGTTATTACAATTTTCCAGTTATCCCTGATCACGAAAAATCGAGATTGAACAATATATTTTTAGCTGCTCTTTTTAAAAGTTGTGATGTTGACAGTTGTGGTAACGATGTGGCCTTGGTTGATCTTGTACGACAAATGAAAGAATTAGAAACACAAGGTATCGAAATACGTCAAGGAGAAAATAACATTAAAGTATATATTGTACTCGCGGCAATTACTGGAGATAATTTGGGACTAAACAAAATTTTAGGGTTTACCAGCTCATTTTCAGCCAATTACTGCTGTAGAAGGTGTAAACGACGTAAAGATCACATACAAACTAATTTAGTTGAATATTCATCTTACTTACGAAATTATGAAAACTATGAAATCGACTTACTATTAAATGATTCATCGAGAACAGGCATCGCAGAAACTTGTGTTTTTAACACTTTAAATAACTTTCATGTTTGTGACAATGTTGTGTTTGACATTATGCATGATGTTTTTGAGGGAGTTGCTAAATATGATGTCTGCAAAATATTATCGTACTTCATTATTGAAAAAAAATGTTTTACAATTGCTATGTTAAATTATACGGCCCTACTGAAATAGGCAACATATCACAAGAAATTTCTTTAGTTCATCTAAAAAGCAATACCATAAAAATGACTGCTAGAGAGATGATGACTTTCATTCATTTCTTACCACTAATGTTAATGGATATGATTCCTCGTAATGACCAAGTGGGAAAGTTTCTAATTACTTTAGTAAAACTTGTAGATATGATATTGAAACCCTCATTTAAAGAAACTGAAATTCAAATTCTTGAAAAAATAATATTTGAACATAACTCACAGTACACAAGTTTATTCGGTGAGACTCTTAAACCGAAATTTCATTTTTTGATTCATTACCCTAATGCAATACGGTGTAATGGGCCTTTAAAACCACTATGGTGTATGCGTTTTGAAGCAAAACACAAGATTTTAAAATCGTATGCTTATGCCACAATGTCAAGAAGGAATATCGCTCTATCTATTGGAATTAAAATGAGTTTGCAGTTTTCTTATATGCTCATTAACCAAAGTTTTTTTCAAGACCCATTGGCTTACGAAATATTACATACAGATTCAATACCATCAGAATTTATTGTAATTTCGGCGGACATGCAATTATTAAGGTCGTGTTCTTGGAATGGCATCCTGTATAAAAAAGGTTATTTTCTGACTATCTTATCAGAAATTCTAAATTTATTTGAAATTGATTGTATAGCTAAGTGTGGTGAAGTCAGCACATTAATCGGCGTGAATTTAGATGTACATTAAGCGGCGGGATTTTAGATATGAGGATTGTGAATATGTCAGAGAATGGACGGGATGAGTTTAGAAGAGTAAACGCTACGACAAGAGAAAGAACAAGAAGTGAATAAAGAAATAGATATTATTTAAATCTATATTTAAGTGTTTTATTAAGTGTAACTCGGATTACGGAGTTACAACAGTGGCGACGAGGTAAAACGAATCCGCGTATTATTATTACTATAAAGTAAAAAAAATTAATTTGAGAAAACACGCGGTCACATGGTTAGAAGATAAATAACCTTAAAATAAGTCAAAAAAAAAAATGGAACAAATAGTGGAAAAGTTACTGCGACAAATGCAGCTGGATGCAGCCGAAAGACAGAAAAAAGACGAACAGATTCAAGAGATATTAGAGCATCTCGCAAGGCAGCAAGGACCCCCGCAAGGAGCTGAAAATTTGAAGCAGAATTATTCGATCGTGAAGGATTTGTCGAGCCGCATGGAAAACTTCAATTATGATGCGGAAGTGAATGCAACATTCGAGTTGTGGTATAGCCGCTATGAGTCACTTTTCACCGCGGATGCGGCATTGTTGACGGAGAAGGCAAGGGTTGGATTGCTATTGCAGAAACTGACCACCCAGGATTATCAGAAATTTGCCAACACTATTCTGCCGCGCAAGCCTATGGAGTTAACGTTGATAGAGGCTGTCAAGGAGCTTAAACGCATTTACGGACACAAAGAATCGCTTTTTTCGCTGCGATACAGATGTTTGAAGGTCTCGAAGGGCGAAGATGAGGACTATAAAACGTATGCTGCCCGCGTAAACTCCATGTGTGAAAAGTTTGACATCGCAAAATGCCCGGGAGAAGATTTCAAGGTACTGCTCTTTGTACAGGGCCTCGACAAACCACAGGATTCAAGCACGTTAGAGAGGTTACTCTCGAAACTAAACCAGCGGGACACGGGAACAGAGGTAGACGGAGGACAAAAATTGAATTTACAGGAACTGGTAAATATCACGGAACGTCTGAACAACCTCATGAGTGACAAAAGAATGGTAATTCATCCAGATACGGTCAAAGCAGAAATACTGGAAATCCGAAAAAAAAACCAAGAGAGCCGGAACAAGCAACAGAACCAAGGACGGCAATACTGCGAGACAGAAGCACCGAGGCATAACGGGCAGCAGACACCGAGATTCCCATGCGCGTTTTGCGGTGAAACCCATTTCTGGCGTGACTGCCCATTTAAAATCAAAGAATGCGAAACATGTAAGGTGCGCGGACATAAGAGCGGATTTTGCCTGTCAGCGGCGCGTGCAAAAGCCAGATGGGCAAGATCACGAAATAATAAACGAAGACAGAGCTTCGCTATCCAGTCAATGTCAAAGGCAACACGCAAATCTGTTATGCCGATCATCAATAACCGCAAAGTCACACTGCAGCTTGATACGGGTTCAGACTGGACGATCATCTCACGATCAAACTGGAAAGGCTTAGGGATGCCAGTTTTGACTCCGTGCAAAGAACGGGCGATCAGTGCAACTGGTGATTGTCTCGATATCACAGGCAGTTTTCAAGCCAAACTGAAGTTGTATGATCGCGAGGCCGCCGGACAAGTCTACGTTGCAAACTCCAACCTGAATGTTTTTGGAAGCGATTGGATGGAACTCTTAAAGCTTTTTGACGTACCATTGTCGGCAGTATGCAACAGGGTTAACGCGGATGGAGAGCTATCTCTGACAGAGGAGGTCCAGGCGAAATTCCCCTCTGTGTTCGCAGACGTGCTGGGGTTGTGTAACAGATTAAAAGTACCGCTAAAATTAAAGCCAGGGGCGAAGTTGGTTTTCTGCCGTCAGCGGCCCGTACCGTACGCAGCCGCACAAGTAATTCAGGATGAGTTGCAGAGATTACAGCTGTTGGGGGTGATCCAACCAATCGAATATGCCGAAACAGCGGCCCCTATTGTTGCGGTGAAAAAGAAAAGTGGAGGAACTCGCGTAACAGCTGATTATTCGACAGGCCTCAATGCAGCACTTGAGCCTAATCAGTATCCATTGCCGGTACCGGCTGACATATTGGCGAAGCTCGCGGGGTGCACTGTCTTCAGCAACATCGACCTATCGGATGCTTTTCTGCAACTGGAGCTCGAGGACGATGCCAAGAAACTGATGGTGATCAACACACATGTCGGTCTGTTCCAAGTAAACAGGATGCAGCCGGGAATTAAGACAGCACCCGGCCTTTTCCAACAGCTGATGGACACAATGCTTGGAAGAATGCCCACAGTTGCAGCATATCTCGACGATATCATTGTGGCTGGGAAAGACGAGCAGGATCATCGACAAAAGCTTTTCTCGGTCCTTGAACGCATTCGAGATTACGGGTTCACCCTTAAGCTCGCAAAATGTTCGTTCGGCCAAAAGTCGATTCGCTATTTGGGCCACATCATCGACGCTAATGGGTTGCGCCCGGATAAGTCTAAAGTTGAGGTAATTCAACAATTGCCAGCGCCAGCGGACATTTCAACGCTGCGTGCGTTTCTGGGAGCCATTAATTGGTATGGAAAGTTCATCAAGGGATTGAAGGACCTGAGAGAGCCACTGGATGAGTTGTTACGGGAAGACGTCAAGTACGAGTGGACCCCTGCTCGTGATGAGGCGTTCAGGAAGCTGAAAGAAGTTCTGACGACAGATCTCGCCTTGGCGCATTATGACCCTACGAAACAAATCATTGTTGCCGCGGACGCATCTAGTTACGGAATGGGGGCAGTACTATTGCATAAATTCGAAGATGGTTCAGAGCGCCCCATTATGTACGCAGCGTCATCATTTAGCAAGACCGAGAAAAACTATGCACAGAACCAGCGAGAAGCGCTTGCGCTAGTGTTTGCACTAAAAAAATTTCATCGTTACATTTACGGTCGGAAGTTCGAGCTGCGCACCGATCATCAACCATTGTTAGCGATTTTTGGATCAAAAAAAGGAGTTCCTGTCTATTCTGCAAATCGGTTGCAACGTTACGCGCTTATCATGCTCGCTTACGATTTTGATATCAAATACATCAGCACAAAGAGTTTCGCGTACGCTGATTTTGTTTCAAGACTCATTAATGCGCAACTGAAACCGGAACCTGAGGATACTGTTATCGCAACCATTCGAATTGACACTCATGCAGAGTGTTTTGCCATCGAATCAGCAAAATCGTTACCGGTTATCTTCAAAACAATCCAAGTGGAGTCTGCAAAGTCCGAGGTCCTGAAAGAAGTGGCTTATCTCATCAAGCAGGGCTGGCCTGGAAGGAAAAATCAGGTCAAAAATAAAGAGGCGGCAGAGTATTTCGCACTCCGAACATCACTTTCAGTGATTGAAGTGTGTATTTTTTATGGCGAACGGATTGTGATGCCGTTTCCATTGCGTAAGCCTATTCTCGAGGAACTACATGCGGGTCATCCAGGGACAGTACGTAAGAAGCTGTTAGCGCGAAGCAAAGTTTACTGGCCAGGCATTGACAGCGACATCGAGTCACATGTAAAAAGATGTGGTATTTGCGAGATCAATTCGAAGTCACCCAGGAAATGCACGTTGCAAGCATGGCCAATGCCGAAGGGTCCTTGGTCACGGATTCACATTGATTACGCCGGCCCCGTCAATGGGTTGTACTATCTGGTCATCGTCGATGCATTTAGCAACTGGCCGGAGGTTTTCAAGATGAACAGTACAACATCTGAGAAGACCGTTGAAAACTTGATGGAAACATTCGCCCGCCATGGATTGTGCGATATCATCGTTAGCGACAACGGCCCTCAGTTTAAATCCGACTGCTTCAAGAAGATGTGTGCTGAGAACGGCATCGATCACATTACCACGGCACCATACAAGCCACAGTCAAATGGCCGTGCCGAGCGTTTTGTTGAGCTGCTCAAGACGGGACTTGAGAAGTTGAAGGAGGAAGGGAATGTCGACGGAATCTTGCGGAGATTTCTGTGGTGCTATCGCTACACGCCTTCGTATGCACTGGGGATGAAGTCTCCATACAAGCTAATGTATGGTCATGATATGAAGACTAAGTTGGATCTTATCAAGCCCTCCGTAAACCGATGCAATGTGCGTAACACGAGAATGGAGCAACAATTCAATGACCATCACGGGGCAAAGTGGAAGGAGTTCAATGTAGGTGATGTCATTTATTTCAAGTCCATGCTTCGCAACAGTAATTTTGTATGGCTGCCAGGGAAGATCGAGCGCCGCGAAGGAGCTGTCAACTATGTGGTACAGCTTGAACCGCCAAACGAGCGCCGCGTGCGGGCTCACAGCAATCAACTGAAGTTCCGGTACGCCGAATCCGGCAATGATAGTTTGTTGATGGACATGTTCGAGGTCACGCCATTACAGGAGGTTGTCGAGCCGATGATCTTGCCCCAGCTACAACAAGCACGTGAACCATTCAACGCCAGACATACTAACGAAGCCATCTATGTCAATGAAGGCAGTCAAAATGATGATAATCAGCAGGAGGTGCAGCCCCGCCGTTCAACACGAACTACCGCTGGGAAGATGCCTAGTCGCTTTGATGATTTCGACATTAGTCGATATTAGCCGATGCAATATTTTAGCAGAGGAAGAGTGTGGTGAAGTCAGCACATTAATCGGCGTGAATTTAGATGTACATTAAGCGGCGGGATTTTAGATATGAGGATTGTGAATATGTCAGAGAATGGACGGGGTGAGTTTAGAAGAGTAAACGCTACGACAAGAGAAAGAACAAGAAGTGAATAAAGAAATAGATATTATTTAAATCTATATTTAAGTGTTTTATTAAGTGTAACTCGGATTACGGAGTTACAACACTAAGCAAAATAATCTAAACATAGTCCTACTATGTAACAAATGGGAAATTATTAATTTTGATTATGAAATTCAAAGCTATCTAGTGCGTCCAACCAATGAAAAGGTCCTAAAACTTATTACAGATTTTAATGTAAATCCAATACATTTATACTATACGCCGAACGGTGATAAGGTCATTCGACTAAAGCATTTTGTTCAGTCACGTGAACATACCAACTCACCATGCTGCGCAGGCCTGGCCTCAATCGTATAAATAGTCATTCTTGTTATTAGTATTGATTAATGAAATTTAACTACAATGGAAAAATGTATATTATGCATTTTTCCTTAATATAACGTTTTTATATTTTTAGTCAGTTCATTGACACCAAATATATAATTTTTTAACATACACATTGTAATATTAAAATCAGCAATTTTAGTCGATATTAGTTGTTATTAGTATAATTAATGTATGACCATTTTGTATATAAATCAAACATTTGTCTGAGTTAATCAGTTCAAAAATTAATTGACTCAAGAAAACATCGCCCAGACCAACGGTAAGCGAGAAAAGATATAATAAAAGAATAAATTCCAACAATTAGTCTTTTATTAACACCAAACTAAATAGTACCCATCTGGGGTATTATAGTTAGTTTATTTTTTGGTAAATCAAACCTATCTTAAATTTACAACTTAAGAACTAAAGTTTGATACCAAACACATTTCTTCTAATTTTCTATCATTTTCAACCAAAGATTATGTTAAAAATACATAACCACAAAAAATATAAAAATTTGTGTTAAACATATTTTCATATAAATTTATGAATTGCAATATTGTTGTTGTGAAAGTAAAAACAGTCCGGTTTTATAAATTATAACATATTAAATAAAAACAAAACTTTTTTAGTGTAAATAATAACAGTGTTATAAACTCTACTAAATAAAATATGATGTTCTCTCTCTATATATCCGTTACAAAGAGAAAATAATACATGCATCATAATTCATTATATTTTTCATTAACGTGTGGATCTGTAAACAGTAAAGTCGAAATAAAATTCAAGGAAAAGATCATCGTTCAGCGTGAATTTTCAGTTTCTTTGCATATACATAAAAAAATATTTAATTTTACTAAAATTTAAAAAATAAGTGATTATTTAAGGCAAAGTCATAAGTGATTATTAAGATGTCAACAAATACAACTGAATCATTGGAACAGGATAATGGAGAAAGTAGTATAGACCACGCGGTAGATCATTTGGATGGATCTAATAATGAAGCATATGTAGGAAGAAATTGGATTTGTAGTTTAGATAATAATGTGATTCAACAAATTAATATTAAGGAGAGCACCGTTATCAATTTAAAAGAATTTGTGTAAAATATTTTTTTAAACTTATTTCAGTTAAAAGATGTTCGCTACACACTTTAAAAGTAATGAATTATGAAGATGTAAAAATAATATTTCCAGACGAGGAAATCGGGTATCGCATCGATTTCATCAGTAATCTAACTGAATGGAGAACTACAATGGTAACTACTATATTTTTATAAAAGTTCTATAGTTCTATTCTACCAAAAGACACCTCCATTCTCAGTTTGGTTCTGCATTTTTTCGTGCATTTTGATCGATCTTTTTAGGCGTATGAAAACTTTTTTCTGAACGTTTATAAATTGATAAATTATATTTCTAATTTGGGATTAGATTGTGATAATTTACAAAACACTTCAGTTCAAAAGGCTTGTAGTGGTTCTACGGACACCATTTCTAACTGTTCCAACTGGTCATCTACAACAAGTGGCTGGAGCGGAAATTCATCTGATTGACAATCAGTTAACGATTTTTTGGAAAATTTTACAACAAGTACAATTATTGGGCGCTCTCTTGTAGAATTCTACAATAACAATAAAAACAATTTTGATGAGTATCACAGAAAAACCTTTGTGGATAACTTCATTAAACTATTTATTACCAAATATCAACGAAGGATAACAAATAAAGAAATCGAGGAAACTTCTAAATTAATAAAAAGTAAATTTCCTAATGAGAATATTGTAAGTAGAGATATTATGTACACAAGTTTTTTATATGATTGTTGAAGTATCTGTTTATTTCAAAGGAGCTTTGGTACATTCCAAGAAATGCAAAGAAAAACGCTCGTGGGCTCTTATACGACAAAAATGTCAACGAAACATCTAAATTAAGGAAGCTCAGCATCTTAAATTGTGCGAGACCAAAAACAAACCCGCCTCAAAGCGCAACAAATTCCAATTTTGAAAACTTAATTAATTCAAGTTGTGAAGGAAGTAGCATAGATAATGTTGACAATGGTATGTATTAACATTACAGTAAAAAATGAAAATATATCATTAACGTGCGATTTGAATTACAAATGTAGAAACGAACAGAATGTGGTTAAAGCACAACATCGAACCTTGGGCCGACATAACAGAGCGTTGGCGGTTGACTTTTAATTACCGAAGAAAAGACATTTTGAAATCAAATACAGGAGAAATAATACAAATGTGGCCATTATACTGCAACTCTTTAGGCCATAATTTAATGGAAATAGATTTTTACCTACAGTTTCCTGGCAAGAAAAACAATTTCCTGAATAACTGGAATGAGTATAAGCGTAAAGCTAAAACAATATTCAAAACTATAAAAAATAAAGCGGTTAAGAAAGAGTTTGATAAGTGGGACGATGAAATTGAGGGTAATTATAATTATTAATTTTTTAAAGAGGGATTCGTAAAATAATGCTTTTTGTTTTCTTAGGAAACCAGGATTACTTCTCAATCATCCTTCTAGCCGGGCTTCTAAAACCAAAAAAAATATCCATAAAAAAAATATTTGGCAGCTATCCATCACCGATGCCCAACTAAGTGTAATTATACACGTAACAACCCAAAATGAAATTCATGGAACCTTATGTAAAATGAGAGAGAAATATTTGACTCTAAATATGACGATGCAGCCAGTAATTGTGGCAGTTGGAGATAACCTAAACAATCTACAGGACATTTACGTATTTTTTGATTTCATCAAATTTAAACTGCCCACAATTCCGAAAGCTGTAGATGTAATTTTTAAAATATATCAAATTTTTAATTTAAAATACCCTCATGAATCTGAGCTCATTTGGACTTTCATTCAGCAGTATTTGTACGACATCTATTTGCCAACTGATTCAAAGGCATCCAGTTTATCAGGTGTAATTTTTGAATTTCAGAAACAAAGTTAAAAATTTATGTACATTAAGACATAATTTGTAATTTGGGATACGAAATAAAATGGAATTTATGTTTAAGTTTTGAGTTGAAATTTTTGTATTATTTTTATTTATTTAATAAAAATTTAATGAAAATAATCGAACCTACCTCACAAATTTTGATGATCCAAATTAAATATTAAATTCATCACAATTTCGGTTGTAAAATGTATAACACATATTATGTTGTAAAAAGTATAAGCGCTTTCGGCATAAAATACATAACAATTTTGGTCGTAAATTCTACTCCTATAATATTTTTCGTTGTAAAATGTATAACACACTCGTTGTAGAAAGAATAAGCGACTTAGATTAAACAAAAAGTGCTGTTTTTGAATTAATTACAATCAATAGTTTGAATCAACTATGATTATGGATAAAAAATAAAAATAATCTATGAAATTAACTACTTTATACGTTATAAATTCGAAATGCGTGGTAATAAAATTAAATACTTTTCTGATGTATATTAATACTAATATATGTGATTAAATTTAAAAATTTTAAATTATAAAAATTATGACACTAATTTATTGACTAATTTTTATAACAATTTTTAGTTGATTATAAAACGAAATTTTTAGTTTTACTAAAATTTTTTTTGAGTGTAGAAGATACAACCAGCATGCTCTCTACTCCTGATGATTTAATACCAACTACGAAAAATTCAATTAACACGTTCGACAAACAACTTATAATTCACCTATCGGATACATTAAAAAGTCCCTTGGTTAAAAATGAAATATATTTTGGGACAAAGAAAAGAGTAACACTACAGCTACCTAGAAAACGTGGGATTAAAACGGCCATTTGCGAGGAACTGCGAAAATTGTTTGGGAGAACCCGAAATCTCACTTGCATACACACTACGGAAGAATGCTTCCAATATGTAATGGAAGCATACAAGGCCATGATCTCTACGAAACCCCGAAACACAAACCCAAAGGTAAACTTAGTGCGATCAAAAACGTTTTTAACGGATGTACAGGAAAAAGAAAAACAAATGGAATTAATACAACATATACATTTAGAAAATGAACACAGAGGAATAATTGAAAATTACGAAAAACTAAAGCAAAAACATTACTTTCCACACTCTAAAGAAATGATTAGAGAGTTCATAAATAAATGTGATATTTGCCAGCGAACAAAATATGACAGGCAGCCACCGCATCTACAATTAACCTTGAGTGAAACACCAAAAAAACCAATGGAAATTATCCAGACCTATTACTATTGGATACAGACCTATTACTATTGGATGGAAAAGTATTTCTCACGACAATCGACAAATTTAGTAAATTTTCGGCAGCATATCCCTCAACAGGAAAAACTAATAAAGCTGTATCGGAAAACCTCATACACTTTTTCAGTCAACATGGATTACCGGAAAAACTAGTAGCCGATTCAGAGATAGGAACTGGAAAAGACGTAAAAAATCTACTGGAAAAACATAATATCCAATTATCCAAACGGGAAACTCTCCAGTCGAGAGGTTACACTCTACACTCAAAGAATTATGTAGCATTATAAAATTGCAACGACCAGATGACCCTCTAGAGGTAATTATGATGTCAGTAATACTTGCGTACAATAACACTATACATTCAACAACACAGATGACTCCATTTAATCTCTTAAAGGGGCACTATGTAACAAGAATGATTGACTTCAACAATGAATCAGACTATGCAGCCCAAAGAAAGGAGTTATTCGAACATTTATGTAATGAAGTACACGAGAAATCATTAAAAATAAAACAAAACACAATACAAGCGCGAAATAAAAAGCTAAAACCTCCCGTACCCATATTACCCAAACTGTTTATCTACGCCAAAAAGAAAAAACGCGGAAAATTACGAGCAAATTATAAAAAATTAGAAATTATTAAAGATAACGGGATAACTATAGATACAAATGAAGGAAAAGTGCATAAGAATAAAGTTAAAAAACTCTTCCAAGTACCCCATGACGTACACACAGGAAATCAAAGTAACATCACTCAAGGATAATAAGGGAATCATACCTCTAAAAATAGGAGACGAAAGAGTTTATAAAAATTACCGGAAAATGATTCACATAATACAACTTCAGCCATACAAAAACCTAATCGATGAAATTGAAAACCAAATCACTCAGACAACCAACGAATCATCGAAAAACGAATACACGATCATATTAAATAATAAAAGGATAATAATTCAACACACACTTGATAATCTGAAGAAACTATATAAGGAACTGTTACCAAAAAGGAACAAAAGGGGCCTAATAAATGGTTTAGGAACTCTCATCAAAGACCTCACAGGAAACCTCGATAACCAGGATTTTATAGATATACAAAAAGCTATAAACGAAATCAACGAAAACGAAGATTTACTCAACAATCAAATAAATAAAAAAATTTACATAAACAACCAATGAATCACAAGGATGCGGAACGTTCAAGAATTCGTCAACACAACCCTCACACGACTACAATTTGAAAACAGACAAATAACTGACAAATTAGACCTGCTAGAATTACTATTAATATATGACCAACACTTTTACAAAATAAACCATATTATAGACATCCTACATAGAAATATGAACGAAGTTTTAGGCATAATAACGTTTTCACAACAACAATTATTTTCAAAACATTTACTGACACAAAACGAAACAACGTACGTATTAAATTTACTCAGACATGACGGCATACGCATACAAAATGACAACCTCATTTACAGCCTATTACAGCTTAAAGGGTTCTATGATAGCAATAAACAATTAATTTTTATTATCAGAATACCAATTTTCAATAAAGAAAATTTTGAAATATATCAAATAAAAACTATACCATTTAACAACAAAACCCTAAACCCTAATCCTCCAAAATTCATTATCCTAAATAACCTTTATTATCAAGTACCTATATGCCACAAGTTGTAAAATAATATACAACACACACTACTGCGAAGAAACTCGAATGGAACAAATAAAAGGATCATGTGCCCCGGCAATCATTAAACAACAACCAGCTAATTGTGAAAGTCAATATGTAACTCTCCAAGAAGAAATAGACTACTTCAGCTACGGGAAATTATACATTCATCCCAAATCAACGAGTATAGCATATAACTACAACTGTAAACAGACAACAAATAAAATCACCGAACCAACTTTAATTGAATTCTCAAATTGTACAATAACAATCCGAAATCAGGAATTTTCAACACTGGAAAACGAATTCATACACCAGCTAGAGATCGAATTACCATACAACGATGTATTCATCAATCATACATCACCCGAAATTAATCTCCAAATCTTACATGACAAAACCATAGCAAACATGGAACGTACGGATCTACTACATACAATATGCTAAACTACACTACACACATCATCAGGACATGTCTCATTGATATTCATAATAATTATTATCTCCTTCATAATCATACTTTCTATTAGGAAATGTTATTCAACCACTACAGGACCACTATTGCAGCCTGCCGTTATTCTTAGGGGGGAGGAGTTACATACCTGTAACGAACCAACATCAATACATACTCGCACCGAATCAACATCCGCATTCTAGCTGATGAAGCATAAAACACAAAACAATTGATGTCACGTTGCACATACACCAAATCAACGACTTCGGAATTGTAGGTGACACAACCAAATAGATGTAACAAGATCACACATCACGTTGTGTCTATCAACGATTACATTTTACCGGGAAATTACCAGACATAACATGACACCATACATTTTGTCTAGCTTGCTAAATTATTAGTAGAATTTATATTAAAATTATATTTTAAGATCATTATTATTATTGTACTCATCAAGTTAACATTGTAGTTTTTTAAATTTAAAATAAATAAAATATCGCTCTGGATAAAATCCAGAGTTTTAAAAAAATAAAAGTTTCAAATCGTGAAAACTATAATTACACACTTCTACACTGCAATAATGCAGCATCAACTACCGGAAGTAGTGTCAAAACCGCCAAAACATTCGTGATCAGCCAGCAAGGGCAAGTTTTACTACCAACTGCATTAGTTAGAGCTGCAACTAGCACAGGCGATTTTTTCACACTAAGAGCTCTAATTGATCCAGGATCACAGGCCACATTAATATCCTTCAAGGCCGCAAATTTATTTTACACTTTGGAGAATATTAAGGGTTTGATATTCATTTGGAGATTTCCAAATGAATATCACAAACCCTTGATATTCGACAAACTCGACCAACAATTACCCGAGGTGGACTTTGCCAAAACCAGCTGGAAGCATCTCAACCAAATACAACTGGCTGATCCACACTACAACCAGTCACAGCCAATTGATCTTATACTTGGCGCGGATTAGTATCTATCAATACTGATCAACAACATCATCAAGGGAGATCAACTATAGGGCCAATGGCACAAGAAATGGAATTCGGTTGGATTATATTGGGCAGCAGGAACAACACAGGTAGTCAGCACAAAACAACGATGATTGCAACTAAGAGTATAGAGGATCAACTGAGATTACTGGTAGAAAACGACTCAATACCTGTAGAGAGAGATACCGATGAAGAAGAAATCACGATAGAGAAACATTTTGAGTCGAATTAGGGGAATCCAGGAAGAAGGCCGCTGCCAGACTATTCAAACAAATATATCATCAATTCATGCAAGAATATATAAATTTGAAGCACATGGAACCAGTACAAGAAAAAGCAGAAGGAAAACAACAACGGGAGTATCTCTAAACGATTGCATGATGAATGGTCCAAAATTACAACAAGATTTAGTAGATATTCTACTACGATGGCGAAAGATATAGAAAAGATGCATCGACAAGTCTGGATTAACAAACAAACCAGAACTATCAACGAATACTATGGCGAAGCAATCCTTCCCAGCCAATGGAGGCATAAATACAAGTTAAAAACGTTGACATACGGAACAACAACCGTCACTTTTTTAGCCATAAGGGCCTTAAAACAACTAGCTAACGATGGAAATAATGATTTCCAATAGGAACAAGCATCATGTTGACAGATTTTTACGCAGATGCTCTGTTAACAGATTCTAACAACATAGAGGAAGCAAATTTAACTGTACAAGAATTAAAAATGCTCACAGAACGAGGTGGACTGAATTTAAGGAAATGGTTCTCTAACTCAAGGGAAGTATTGAATCATATTCCCAGAGAGCTACACGGCAAGGGTAACGTTCAAATAAAGTTAAATAACTACATTAAAACATTGGGAATTTTATACGATTCACAAAAGAACCTTTCCAAATTCAACGTAGAAAAATTACAACTATCACACAAACAGCCAACCAAACGCTCACTATGTTATCCAACTCATCCAATCTCTTTGATCCCATTGGATGGTTTTCCCCAATAATAATCACAGCAAAAATCATGATGCAAGAAGAATGGACATCAGGAATAGATTGGGATCAGGCCTTGCCAGAAAACATAAATACAAAGTGGGTAAAATATAAGAAAGAATTGAGTGAAATCAAAAACATAACAATCCAGAGATGGGTAAATATAACGGACCATGTCGTAACGGAGCTTCACGGGTTCGCTGATGCCTCAGAATATGCATACGCAGCCACAATATATTGTCGAACAACAAATAAATAAGGGATTATAACAACACAATTATTAACCTCGAAGACAAGAATCGCGCCAACTATACTATTGGCAAAATTACTTAAAGACACACAAAGAATCTTGAAAATCATCAACCTTAAAATGGGTGGTCAGATTCGACCATTGCACTGTGTTGTATCACAGGGGAACCAAACAAATTTAAAACGTTCGTGCCAAACAGAATTTCGGCAGTAAAAACTGGGCTACCACCAGCAACATGGCACCACGTAAAGTTATGCGATAATCCAACGGATATAGCATTACGTGGTACGACACCGTTAGCACTCATAAAAAACAAATTGTGGTGGCAACGTCCATATTTTAGATGGAAGGCAATCAACCCTATTATGCAAAGTAGCACACATGAACCAGAGGAGTTAGAAGAAAAAGCGATAAAAATTATGACAATAACTACGGAAGATCACGCTCTTCCATTACTCGAACGATGCTCCAACTACAACAAATTGAAGCGCATAGTCGCATATTGCAAAAGGTTCATCAACAACTGCTCGCATGGAAACAACAATATACTCGTAAATGAACTAACTGGTGCAGAACTCCAAAGCGCAGAAATAATAATTGTCAAGCTCGTACAAGGACAAGATTTCTATAAGGAAATAAACTGTTTTAATCAAGCCGAAAAAAAAGACGAAACGAAGAGCAAAATTCTATCACTAAATCCAACTATAGATGAAAATGGTTTGCTACGGGTAAATGGACGGCTACAAAATTCAAGACTCCCAAGTTCAAACAAAAACTCAGTAATGTATTATTTGCTTTTGTCATAAACAACATTCATCTAAACAACTAATGGGACACCTACCATCAGCAAGAGTGCGACCGGGAAGACCGTTTATCAAAACGGGAATCGACTATGCGGGGCCCATCCAATTAAGATCAGCCAAAGTCAGGGGTCACAAGACTTACAAGGTATACATTGCTTTGTTTATATGCATGATTTATATTCAGGAGAAAATTGTGCACCGACATTACCTCTGATAATGGAACATATTTCGTTGGAGCAAACAACATAATGCCGAGGGATCACCGCCGAACCAAGCGACATTGCCACCAAGATAGCTGAAAATGGAACCAATTGGCACTTCATACCACCTCGTACACCTCATTTCGGTGGATTATGGGAGGCCGGGATTAAATCAATGAAATTCCATCTCAAACGGATCATATAGGCGAAACAATACTCACTTTCCAGGAGCTATGTACCGTGACTACCCAAGTAGAAGCATGCCTTAATTCTCGCCCCCTAATGCCGCTGACAAGTGATCTTGCAGATCTGTCAGCACTAACGCCGGGGCACTTCTAGATAGGAGATTCTCTCTATGCACTACCAGCCGCAGAAATTGACCGCATATTCGAGAGAATGGTTCAGGACTTTTGGAAACGGTGATCCTCCAAATACCTCCATCAACTACAACAACGAACTAAATGGAAGAGCAGCCAGTCAAACTTAATGATCAACAACCTGGTATTATTAAAAGATGACCAACAACCTGCCACATGGTGGAAGCTAGGGAGAATTGTGGAAACACACGCTGGAAAAGATGATGAAGTTCGGGTAGCGACAGTCAAATGCGAAAATGCAACCTATAAGCGACCGATTGTGAAATTGTGTAAGTTACCAATTGAAGAAGACTTACAGAAAATTATGCCCATGACAGCAAACCAAGGTCAACCTAGAGAATGGGGGGTAAGGGGCGCCGGTTTAGATGGTCTTAATATACTAGCTCAAATGCCAACCTCACCTGCACATGGTACTTCCTGCTAATTAACTAACGAGGCTCTGGCGACCAAAATACGGCGGAATAACCGACTACCGAGAACATAGCAAATGATGTTCTCTTCAATGACCCACTACCAACTTGTACTGGTTAGGTTGGTAGTTGATACATAACCAGTTTTAAAGCAATGAGTACAACGCAAAAAGGAAACAATACCCCAGGTGGTAAACCAACTACACAGTTGGCTAATCCACCATCTTACGAGGCTGGCTCAAAGGATTCTGGGGTGAGCCAATCATTGCTAAACCCATTCGAAAGAAGTTCAATGTTGTTAAGATCACCAAACAATCATACTAACTCTGCAAATCAGCAGAAAGACGAAAACGCTGAACTCTGTCGAAAACTCAGTGAAGTAGATGTACTTTTAACCCAACTAAGAAGCAAAATTGAAAAACTAAAAAAAGAAAATGAAGAATTAAAGAAGCCCAAACCAATGGAGATTTCTGAAAACCCGCTAACTTGTTATAATGAAACAAGTACTCACACCAGTTATAACAATGAGTTTCATACTGACGAAGAGGATCTCATGAGAGAAACAGATTGGGTACTGAAAAGGAAGAAAAGACCTACCAAAAAACGAAAAGCAGAATTCTCGCCTGAAGTTGGAGATCATTCGCAAGCTAATGTATTAGTAACTGGTGATACTAATACCAACCGAGCTCACCAGCAACAGCAACAAAATCGGCAACAAAAGGTTGTACCGAAAGAAAAGGCTCCTCCGCCAATTAATGTAATCGGCATAACAGAATTTGCTAGTATACAAACTATAATGAAATCAGTGACAGCTAAAGAATATAGAGTAGTGTCACTAAACAATAACGTGTGGAAAATCAATACACCAGATTCCGATACATATACATAGAGCTCTAGCAACAAAGCTCAATGCGGAAGGTAAAGAATGGTTCACATACGAAGATAAAAACGAACGCGCAATTAAGGTTATGGCCAGAGGCCTTCATTCAACGTGTAAGAAGGAGGACATAATTGAGGACCTAAAGTCAAGAGATCTGCAAATAGAAGATGCAGTAAACATCCTAAAACGAGAGAGAGGTGAGAACAATCAAGTCAAAAAAAGGGGGCTTCCACTCTTCATGCTTACGTTTAACAAAAAGGAGAAAGTTGAAAACATCTTCAACATCAAAGCAATTCTCAATATGAGGGTTAAAATAGAACCGCTTAAGAAAAACACGAGGCTAATACCTCAATGCAAAAAATGCCAAGGTTTCAATCACACGCAAAAATATTGCAGACGGGAGCCAAGATGCGTAAAATGTGCTGGAAAACACAACGCGAAAGAGTGTACAGAAAGTAGAAACAATCCTGCAAAATGTATAAACTGTAAAGGGCATCATCCTGCAAATTATAGAGGCTGTGAAGTAGCCAAAGAACTTCAAAGACTAAGAAACAAAACGCATCAGTTTCCTCATAACCCTAGGGTTACCAGAGAAGAGAAACCAACTAAAACCCAAGCGGAGTCAAAACCACCAGGTATAGGTACAGAGCGGAAAAGTTATTCACAAATTGTACAGCAATCATCTAATGCTACGAATGATAACCCCCTTGAAAGGATTTGTCGAAGCATAGAAGCCATAAATATACGGCTAGCAAAGCAAGAACGTGGTCTAGAAGCTTTATATAAGCGTCTAGATATGCATCAAACCTTGAACGAGGCAACAGCCCTCATATACTAAAATGAGCAGATCATTAAGAATTGTCACCTGGAACGCGAACGGACTAGCGCAACATGTTCCAGAGCCAGAAATTTTTCTAAATTTAGAAAAAATAGATATCTGCCTTATATCGGAGAGCCATTTGACAAAAACATCATTTATTAAAATACGTGATTATGAATGTTACCATTCTGTTCATTCAGGAGGAAAACCCAGAGGAGGATCAACAGTAATAGTGAAAAAAAAATCTCAAACACTATGTAGAACCTAGTATAGAAGAAGAAAGTATGCAAGTTAAAACCATAAAAGTTGAAACTAACAATAATAATGAATACAGTATTTCCTCTATCTACTGCCCTCCACGCTATAATCTAAACAAAGAAGATTATAATAGACTCTTTAGATCACTAGGATCCAATTTTATTATTGGTGGTGACTTTAATGCAAAAAACCCCTATTGGAGATCAAGACTTACAACCCATAAAGGAAAAGAGCTATTCGAAGCCGGACGAATAAATCACGGCGAGTTCCACTCTGAAGGTAAACCAACATACTGGCCTGCTGATATAAATAAAATACCAGATCTCATTGATTTTTATGTAACGAAAGGGATCTTCGAGGATTACATGTGCATCGAAAACAGCGAAGGGATATATTCCGATTATACACCTGTTATCATGACACTCAGCACAATGATAATTAATAAGGATAACCTGCCTAAATTAACAAATAATAGAACTAACTGGGACCTATTCCAAGAACTAATTGAAATGCAAATAAATCTACGAGTGCCGATTAAAACACCGGTGCAGTTGGAAGACGAACTAGAGGTATTTAACAGTACTATTCAACAAGCAGCATGGGAAAGTTCTCCTGCTAGTCACACCGAATCCCGTAGGAACCAAAATTATCCTATTGAGGTCAGGGAGTTAGTTAGAGAGAAACGGAAGGCAAGAAAAACCTGGCAAAGGACACGCGCCCCGGAAAACAAAAAAATCCTCAATTTTCTATGCAATAAACTAAAACAACTTATAAAAGAAATTAAGAATGAAACTATCAACAAGTACTTAAATGGTCTCACCGAACATAAAGATACTGATTACTCTCTTTGGAAAGCAACAAAGGGATTAAAAAGAACCAAAACGCATGTGCCGCCTATTAAAAATGATGAAGGAACCTGGGCCAAAAGCGACAAGCAAAAAGCTATTCTATTTGCAGCTCACTTGGAAGACACCTTTCAACCGTTACCTAGGCAAACAGCAGATGAAAACATAATAACAATTAGCAAAATTGATGAATATAATATTCGATGTGTAACATTACAGGAATTAAAAAATGAGATCAAGTGTAATTTGAACGCAAAAAAAGCTCCAGGATATGATTTAATTACTGGACAAGTCGTAAAAGCCATTCCCGAGAAGGGACTACGAAAATTGGTTCAAATTATCAATGCTGTCTTCAGACTAAAATATGCCCCACGGCAATGGAAGGTTGCTGAAGTAATTATGATCCCCAAACCAGGCAAACCAGCGAACGATAAAAAGTCGTACAGACCGATTTCACTACTTCCTGTAATTTCAAAATTATTTGAAAAATTACTGCTCAAGAGACTCAAGCCAATAATAGAAGAGAGAAATTTGATTCCACCACACCAATTTGGATTTAGAGAAAATCACTCTACGATAGAACAAGTTCACAGAATAACGGATATAATCGAAGACTCACTTGAGAATAAGAAGATATGCTCCAGCATCTTCTTAGATGTAGCACAAGCTTTCGACAAAGTTTGGCACAAAGGACTTGAATTTAAATTGCATCGAGATCTACCAAAGCAATTCTATCAAATTCTTAAATCTTATATCGCAGACCGACATTTCCGTGTAAAATATAACCGAGAGTACTCTGAACTAAAGAGAATATCAGCAGGCATACCACAGGGTAGCGTACTGGGTCCTATATTGTACATCATGTACACCAGAGATATGCCAAATATAGAAGGTGCCACCATAGCAACATTTGCAGACGATACAGCTATTCTGGCGACTGGAAAGTGTATATCAGAAGCAACGACCAAACTTCAAAAAGCAACCGACACAGTGAGTAGTTGGACAAAGAAATGGCGCATTAGCCTAAACGAAGCAAAATCGGTTCACGTAAACTTCACAAACCAGAAAGTTAACTGGATTCCAGTGAAACTTAATTCAAGGCCGGTTCCAAATGCAAATACAGCCAAATACCTCGGCATGACTCTCGATTGCAAGCTTAGATGGAAAGAGCATGTTAAAAAGAAAAAAGAAGAATTGAACATTAAATATAGGAAAATGTATTGGCTAATAGGTAGAAACTCTGAGCTTACAATACATAACAAATTACTATTACCAGTATGGACCTACGGTATTCAACTTTGGGGTTGTACCAAGAAGACAAATGTACAAATGATTCAATGTTTTCAAAACAAAGTGCTGCGTGGCATTGTAAACGCACCATGGTACATTAGAAATGATAACCTCCATAGGGACTTAAACATGGAATATGTAAGTGAAGAAATACAAAATCATGCGAAGAAACACATTCAGCGGATATCTCGGCACCAAAATGCAGACATACGAAGTTTGTTGGATACCACCAATGCAGTAAGAAGACTTCAAAGGCAGAAACCTTTGGAATTGGGCAGTTGTATTTAATTAGGATAGAGAAAAATAATAACTATGTAAATTCTAACGGGAGTAACCATTGGGCTACTGCCCGTCAAATGTGAATCATCATTTAAGAAAGATAAATTACTAAATGATTTGTAAATTTGTAATATTAAATAAAAAAAAAAAAAAACCTAGAGAATTGCAATCACCGGAGAAGAACAATCAAGTTTTAAGGCGGCAGCCTCATATACACGTAAAGAACAGAGGGATCGTCAATCATCTAGCACTATAGCCACATTATCCATTTGTTGCTTTTTGGGACTTGTACAGGCCAACGTACACAGCCAAATAGGTAAACTCGAAGTGGTAGCTATCAAATGGATATTGGTGTTTATTACAACATGAGAAATTACTGGGAAGAAATTGAAACCTTTAAGCATACACATTATGAATTAAAGGCGGCATGCTTGAATATAGCTGGGTTAAATTGCGACCTAATTCTTCAACAAATTCAATGGCAGTATGTACAACAATTTGATTGCGGACAATGAATTATTATTAGCAAGTAACAAGGAGGTACAACAACCGAAACGCGGCCTAGAAGACACCATAGGCCTAGGATCTTGACAGAACATGAGGCAAGATATTACGAGGCACAATTTGAAGCATTTATAGAGTCATACCACCATAATAGGCAACACAATTAAACTAGTAAAGCATAATTCAAATCTCACCATGGAATCATTAAACAATCTGATAGAGCAGCAGAGAAGGCTGAATGCTAAAATGGAATTATTAAATGAATACTCCATCAGAGAAGAAAAAATTCGCTCCATATTAACCTCAACAATTGAACTGATGTTAATTGTAAAAAAATTGGAAGACACGCAGCAAGCCTTACTTGATGTGGTCCAGCACGCACACCAGAATTTATTGAATCCCTCATTACTTGCCCCCGCTCAGTTACAACAAGAGCTCGAATTAATCAAACGACACATACCAACAACCATAACCATACCTGGGCATGGCATCTCTGATCTCCTTCACATATATCACAGCATACGATTACGCAGTAGAGTAACACAGGGCAACATCATAATAAAAATCACCATTCCTCTATCCTTTGCGCAGGACTATACCCTATTGGCAGTATTTCCAGTTCCTAATATTGAGCACAACAATATGCAGTCGTACATTACCACCAATTCGGAATACTTAGCAGTAAATGATCACCGGGAACATTTTACATTACTAACAAGAGACGAAGTGAAACAATGGCAACTATTCCAAAATAACCGATTTTTATGTGAAATATCGCCAATTTATAAAGCAATGACTAACCAAAATCAATGCGAATTAGCGATCTTACAACGAACAGCAAATCTCGAAGAAGCATGTACCATTAGGTCAGTTAAGATATCAAACCATTGAGTTAAGCTCTATGCGACGAATGAGTGGATATACTCCATTCCAAATGAAACAACATTCGATGTTATATGCGGCCAAAGCATTAAATCATTCAGTCTCCAAGGATCAGGGATATTAGAAGTCAAGGCTGAATCTCTAAGATTTTACACCAGTCTTTTTGATCGATTTCCTAACTTATATTGTTCGACACGATCCAGATCCTGCGAATTCTCTCAATCTGACCCTTCAATCTGCGCTCCCAACCTGGCATCAAAGGTGACATGTTAGGGTAATTGGGACTGATAACTGTACCACCCATAAATTTAACCGCAGTCACAGCAGCACAGTATACATACATAATTGTGAATCTCACCAAAACACAAACAGGTAAAATCTTGGTGTAAGCTGTTGTGTTAATGTATCTGATTGTGTTGTTGTATTCCAAATTATGGTAGAAACAACGTCATCTAATTGTGTGTGTAAATTTGTATTTGGTGCATGTTGTACTGATACCTCAGAAACAATATCACTTTGGCCACTACTTATTTCTTCGGCAACCTCATCCCTAATCTGCTGAAGAACAACCTCGGAAAGCAGGCCATTCCTGACAATAGCTCTGCACCGATCCGCAAGATTCTGAATAGTGACAGTTATGTTTGGGTATATGGGTGTAAAAAATTCGTGTAATGTATGTCTGTAAGATGTTGTGTCAGTTTCTAAATGTGTTATAGTGTAATATGTTCGCATGATAAATTTATTTATTTGTGGCGTCCATTTCATGCGAACACATGGTAAATTTGCTAATGTGGTCGCTGGTAAAATAGTGTCCAGTGAAACATCATTAACAGGTTGGGGAATTGTGGCTGTACTGTTTCGGGTCATCCCGACCGCGGCCCGCCTATTCCGCCATCGATCACCATCGGCTCGTATGCTGTCAATTCCAGCGATGGCTCCAGAAGTGACCTGACGTTCCTCAGGTAGCATCCTTTTAATACGGTTACGTAGATTTTTCTCCATTCTTGGGTTTGGTATTGTTTATTGTCTGTCTACCAAAGACTATTAACTATTTACTACGGTTAGTTGGGCAAGGGGCCCGGTTATACCCCCGGGCCCTGGGTTATCACTAATTTGGGTTGAACTAAAATGTACATACTAATAAATGTTCCAAAACACTGGCTTTCAAGCACCACCAAAAAAAAATTGTTTTTTTGTTAAACTACACCAACATAATTTTCAAAATCCCAAGTTTTTATAATAATTTTGTTAATCGCGAATTTCGCTAATTTAGAACAATTTTGATTTTTTTTTTAATTTTTCACCTTAGCCACCTAGCACTGCGACCTAAAAGATCTATTGTGCTGAACCCTACTTAATTATCCGTCCAGTCAATATTTAAGTTCTTAATGAACTTGATAATACTGCCAGCCGATACGTGATACATACTATCTGGGCTTATTGCTCTCCCTCCTAGATGTTTACTACAGCATGTAGTTCCCTTAGAAAGATAGTAGCATTAGAGCCTAAGGATTTCGAGAGGGCTGTCCCATTCCCGTATATTCCTATCCCTGCCCCGTCTTCCGTTTGATTTTACTCTTACGAGTTGCTGGGAATTGCAAATCGCCTGTAGGTCACCCAGCTTTACTACAGGAAGGCTAAATAAAACTGGAGGGTGCCTGGTATCCAGAGTCCGCATATTTTGGATAGATTAACCTATCAGCCATTTATCCATCGGCATATGCTGTTCCACCTTAGATTAGGGTTTTGTGTCAAGGTTTTCTCCTTTAGCGCCGTACTTTAGCCTGTGCCAAATAGCCAAAAATGTACCAAATGGCCTTAGTTACCAGTGGTTGCCACGAGGAAGCAGCACGTACACTTGCTAATTGCGAACTGGTTACCCCTTACACAATTGTACCCATCGCGCAGCTGCCTAATACGGAAGGTTATGGAGCTGGTAGATTAATCTAATCAACTTTGGTACCCCCCCCCCCAATAGACGCCAAACCACCTACTGTACTGTATTTTCACCGCTATCTAAATTTCTACCCTAAACATTTTTGATTTTTTGGATTATTTCTGTAAATCGTATATTTTTGAGATATTTGCAAAATAAATTTTCTGGTTCACGGAAGCAGGGAGCTCGGACCTCAAAATTTATGAAAAAAGTTTAAACATGAAGTTACAGTTTGATTGGTTAAACCATTTGGGCTACAAACTGACAGACATAAAGACCAACAGACATCAAAGGCATAATAAGTTTCTCAAAATTCCCTGTTCGTAAAAGAAAGTCGTTTGTTGGTCGCACCTGGGTGATCTAGATATTTTGCTGCCTATACACACTTTTCACCTCTGAACTTAAAGGTTTTTTCTTTGTTTAAGAATAAAACCACCAGACAAAAATGTTTATTTACATTTTAAAATTTAAGTAAAAATTTCGTTTATTATTTCAAATCAATTTGTAATTGAGTCATTAATTAACTGATAAAAGAAAATGCTACAACTGTTATTGTCTGTTTGATATTTTTCGCTTTTGTATGTACCGATGTGCGATCTCAATTCCACCCACTTGTTACGTTACTCAACAATCGTTATTATCGCAAATTGATATTCAAAAAAAAAAAAAAATACAAACAGCACCACTATAGTAAAACCACTGTATTTATATATGAAAATTGTAAGTACATAGGAAGAACTGTGTACATACATTTTAATTGGGCTTAAATATAAATTTGATAAACAGTTGCTGCCACAATTATTAGTGTTTGCATCATGGAAATCTAAAAAATTTAACGATCTATATATTAAATTTGTAAAACACTAAAAATTCACTTTAGATACCTGAATTGTGGATGTACCGCCCGTCTTTCCGAATAATTTGTCAGCAATCTGCTGCCGCAATTTGCGACGCTGTTGTCGCCGTCTCTGGTAACGGAATACCGGTTTTTCGAATTTTTTAACCGTTTTCTTATACAGTTTACTTTGATCTTTGATTTTAGCTTCTAAATGTTTTAATTTTTCAGGACTAATTTCAGTTGTATCATTCGTTTCACTCAATTTATATTTTTTAAGCATGGCTAATATTTGGACAGCATCTTCTTCGGTCGTGCCAAAATGTTCTGGCGCCGGGGTACTATTTGTCGCACGCAATTTCCAATTCCAATCTTTCGGTTGACTTTCGACCGCTTTATCCAAATGGTGAATTAATAAAATTGTATCGGCCATTGAATCGGGACGCATTTGTTCACGTAATGCTTTATTGTATTCATTGAATTTACTTTCCCATTCCGGATAGCTTAGATGTTCGGTGCACAGTATAAAATTAATTGTTGCCAACAAAAGTAATAATTTAATATAGTGTAACATTTCGCAACACTAAATTCGTGTACAACAGTTAAACAACTAAATAAGATCTGTGTACGTTCGCGGATGATCTGTTGAATTTTATTTTATTTTTTTTAATTTTAGTTATCGCGCATATTTTGCGCACATTTTGTTTTTAATCTACGTAGAAATTACAGTACAGCACTATGAATATTAGAATGAAACGTGGAAAGGTCCGTTGATTTAGAGTTGATTCAAAATTAGACAGTACATTTACTATAGCTTGGACCCTTTGTTTGGGGGATTTTAAAATCCCATTATGATAAGTTGGATAACATCAATTGGACACCGTTTGTAAATAGAGAGTGAGTAGTCAAAACTATTTTATCTATATAGGTAAAATTTCGTGGACCAATTTAGATAAATTCCATACCGTGATATAGGACGAAGCAGATAACTTGGACAAAAATAGATCCATCTTAATCAAGTCACCTAAATGACACCGCAATACACTATCATTCAAGAGAGGGTTGAGTAACACAATTTTGAAAGGTACAAATAGCAACGACATACGGCCAGCACACAACCTAACTCACCTTACGGAAACCAATAAGGTGTAAATCAGCAAAAGCCCGCCACAGCGGGTCACGCTAAATGATGGAAAATGGGCCGGATTAACGTTTAATGCAATCCGTGCTGAAGATCTACAAGGCTGGGGTCCATCTAACAATGCCCAGTGACATCAAGTTGTAATTTGCCTTACATGCGCACACAGATCTTTGCACAAGCGGACCTTACTTTCTCCTATACTCGTGGGAATCATATGGGTCTACAAAACGAAAAAATTAAGAGCACCGGTACTCTCCAAATGCTGACTCTAAGGTACCAAAGCCGGAAGTAAGCGGTGCCAACGCGACACAAGATAAAAGGATGAGTGATATTGGCCTTTAGGCCAAGGAAAAGAGTCCATGTATCTAAAATATAACCGTCTCAGGACGAGGTTGAAATGGTTGACAGCAAGCGGGCCAAGCTGATGATGCGGTCTGATGCGGTATAGTAGCTGGCTAGAGCTCACGGTGCGGCGTGGGGGTTTTCAGACATATTTCCCATGCTTGAATAACCGCATGAAGAACAAAATTAGAGGGGCAAATGGAAATTAAAATTAAATTGCCACGGCCTCAGCGGCAAAAAACAATAATAAGTAGGGAATGATCGATCCGGAGTGGCCGTCTCAATCCCAGGCGATCACCGCCGTGACTGCCACACGGGCCTCCCCTCATCGGGCCGCCTACTGGGATGCTGTTTCTCAGTCGCGACAGCCACCGATGCCGTTATTACGCCCACATGACAATCCCAGCGACAATCCCCTGGAACGGAGACCGTCACTCCGACGCGATCAACTCATATGGCGTGCCGCCCTCCAGCACAGCCTGTCCTGGAGGAACGAAAGGCACGCACGGAACAGGGTGGAAAAGACCGAACCTTCACACGACCACACCTCACATCACTCGATCAATTAGGTTGGATTAACCGCACATGGTGCATCGGAGCACACAACAACAAGAAAATTCAAAGAGAATCTTTGTTACGGTAAAAGAAAAAGAATGAAAATTTTGCAAGATAGATTACGTTAAAACTGATTCTACGTTAATATTAAGTTTCACTATCACTATTCACTGTTTTAAGAAAATTAAGAAATAACACTAAAAAATATCTGAAAGAAAATTAACCGTTATGGGGTCGAACCACATCCAAAAACGGACAACCGAACGGAAGCGAAGTGAAAAAAAAAACAGCGAAAATTCCAAACACAATTACTCAAAACTCTGAGTGGGGTTTCCACCAAATCGGTGCACCACCACGAAACGCCGAAAACAAACGGTAAAAATAGCAATATACATACAGTGAAAATAGAGGGGGAGAAACAAACTGTTACAGACTTTGGAAAACTACAATTTACAGTTACCCAGTTTGTTTGTCCCTTGGTTTTGCTTTACCTTGTTTTTTTAAAGGCCCGTCCGACCACACCGCAAACAGCGCCGACGCAGGATCCCCCTCACACAAATGGTTGCCCTGCCCCCCACGGGCAGGAATACGGCCTCAATGCAACCGTTAACTGGCGCAGTTGCTGCCGCAGATTGGAGTAAAATTTACCAATTTGCACTCAAGTTCACCAATTAATCCACAGAGATAAATATCGTGGTATAATAGTTTTTTTTTCTCATAGGGATTTCATCACCACACAGAACTACTTTCACTCAATTGTTTATTTGATTATTATTTTAAAACGCAAGCGGAATTTGAAGGCTATTCGACATTTTATTCGAACCAAACCAAACTCATGACGTTATAACAAAAACACTGATGAATTTATTTTATATAAATATACGCATATATATAACGGTATACACTTTTATTATTATTAATGATTTTCAACACAAAAAAAAACTTAATTAATGCTGATGAATATGACACCAATGGTTTATAATTTAATTTATTCTCAAAATAATTATTTATTTATGTATAATATTTTATTTTTTCCATACAATACTACAAACTTGACTATCGTCTCACTATATTACTTGTTTCAAAAAATCCAAACTGGAATTATTTTATTAAGAAACAAACTTGACGCATAACAAAAATCTTCAAAACGAGACTTATTTCGTCAAAATTCAAAACTAGACTAACTTATGCGTGATTTACACGTTCCAACAATGTTTTTCCAACTTTTTTTTTGTTGAGACTTAGAGCTACACGCAGTAGAAAATATTTACATGCGATAAAAAGAGAAAAGTATAAAACGAAAATGTCGGTCATGCTATAACTTTTTGGCGGTATACAATCTATGATGTCGAATAGGGCGATAATGCAACTTTATGTTTCAAAATTACAACTTTTCTGGCTAAAATAAAGCTTTTCGAAAGTAAACTTCCATTTTTAAACAAAAATTTATAAAAAAATAAAACAAAAATGTCGGGCATGCTATAATTTTTTGGCGGTATAAAATCGACAATGTAATTTTTGACGAATGCCGCTGCGATACCACTTTATTTATCAAAATTACGACTTTTCTTGGCTAAAAATGAAAACTGTTCGAACGAAAATTTTAATTTTTAAATAAAAATTTAAAAAAATAAAAATAAAGCGCTATAAAAATTTTACAAATCGCCATTTTTTATGTGTTTGTTGTTGTTTGTTTCCATAAAATATACTCGGGTCGAGTATATTTTATAGTCAAAAAAAATGTTTATGGAAACAAAGTTGAAAAAAAAAGAAAAAAAAGTCCAACAAAATTTTGTTTGTTTATATATTTGTTCTTGTCTTTCAAATGGAATTCGCGATATACTAATCTCTTCATTTTTTGTTGGGAAACATTGTTGGAACGTGTAAATCACGCATTATTCTATTTTATATTTTCTTCATCAGAAAAAAAAAATCAGTATTTTCCCCCTCTTCTTTCTTCTTCGTATCGTTTTCGCTTTGCTCGTTGTATCTGTGCTGTGTACCTATTTCATTTGTTTTTTTTTTTTGTTTTTAATTTATATTTTATTTTATGTATCGTGTACACAAATACAACGAGCAAAACGAAAATCGATGACGAACATATGTATATATCTACTCTCAGCTCACCGCCACATCGGATTTATGCCGAATGCACCGATCGGCTTGTTCCCCAGCCACACAGAGCAAATATCACGCGTCAATTTAAACCAATGATACCAAAACGAAAAAATAGAATATTCCAGATTGAACATTTTAATAAAGCAAACATTCCATCTCATACTACACAATACATGTACAAACACCAACTCGCAAGAGATATATATGCTTGTACTGTACATGACAATATAGAAAACAAGTAAATGCATAAAAATTTAAAATATGTTTACATAACAATCGGAGGGAATATTAAACTTAAATTTGGAAATCATAAAATCGAGCATAAATATAACACCATGGTGGTCATGGTATTTTATAACCATAAAAAAAGTTTTTTTTTTTTGATCATTTGAGCGTTTGGGATCTTCGCAAAAATGTTCTCCCTGTTTCAAGTGGAGACGTATGCCAGTCGTAACAAGTTATCGCTACGACGTTATACGTGGCGATAGCTAACGGACACGATTTTGGACGTGATGCATAATGCGTTTACAATCATTACGAAATGGGCTGGCAAATGTGGACTGGGAAATACAAAATCCCGGTAGTTGCCCCTCCTACCTTAAATAGCACGAGACTTACTTTTACTGACAGAGCAAGATATCTGCGCGTTATCTTGGATAGTAAGCTTAGTTAGAAGCCCAACATTCTGGAGAGAATAAAGAAAGCTACTATAGCTATGTAATCCTGTAGGAACGAAATCGGTAATAGATGGGGTCTGAAGCCGGAGCTAGTATATTGGATCTACACTGCCGTAGTGAGACCTATACTCATGTAAGGAGTGAATCTGTAGTGGCCAGCTCTGGACAAAGTAACATTTAAAAATAAAATAGAGAAGATGCAAAGAATGACCTGTATGCCTGTAAACGGGGCATTGAGATCATCATCGACACGCGTCTTAAATATTCTATTGCACCTTCTTCCGGTCAACATTTTGCAGCCGCCTCTCAGTAGAAATATCTTAAAACAGAATACTCAACTATTTTCAGAACGCTGAAGGATGAGCTGGCGAATCTAGACTACCTACATTATACTATATATACCCTACGCTTCGAATCCTTGCAATTCTTCTCGGACGTCTTCAAGCTAAACGCCAAAGTGGGAGCTGGAGTATTCTATGATAAACTAAATGTGAACATTTTTATTCGTCTCCCTGTTTACTGCAGCGTGTACCAAGCTGATGTAACCGCGATTGAAGAGATCTTGACGTGGTTCAAGGATAATGTGGGCAGTCAAGCGGCCATCAGGTTGGTGGAATCAGTCTCTTTGGCGTCACGAGTGGCGTGAGTTGACATTCATCTCTTAATGAGATGGGTGAGCATTTCAACATTCAGTTAATCTGGGTCCCTGGTCACTCGGATGTTATGGAGAACTGCAGAGCGGAAGAACTTGCTAGGCACGGTACCCCTCTTCAGCTGCAACCGGAAAGGGTAAGTCTGGAGAGGCCTGTCACAGAGCTAAAACTAGCGCTAAGGAAACAGGCGCTAGCCTCAGCAGAGAAAAGGTGGACTAACCTACAGCACCAGCACACAGACATCGGAAACTTACAACAAACAACCTTACAAGCAATCATCAACACAATCACCAAGCTATACCCATTATAGACAACTAACGTAAAAGACCAGTTTCCAACCAAAATATTGCGAACAATGTAAGACAACGACAGGATACACGTACAACGAATGCAGAAGCAAGTTTTTAGAGAATACTAATTACGGTACGAGTGATCATCCGAGGAACATAGTAATGACGAATGAAAATGAACTAGTAGTAGAAGACCCGGTTCATTAACATCAGGATAAATCAAATACACTAATCAGATCAAAAGTTGGAGACCAGACACTCTCAACCAACCTGAAATTACGTATCAAACACTGAGACCAGAAAACTTGGACGAAACGACCAATCCAAAAGAAACCCTAAGTATCTTAATGCTATGCATGAAATAACAAGATATTTTCTATCTGGAAGCCGATAAACTGACAATCGTCAAGGGCGTCCACTACGAAATAAATCTATCTACTAACCCAAAACCAGTTCACGAATTACGCAAAAACAAAAAGACGAAATTAACCGACAAGTTCAGGAAATCACTAGCGGAAGGAAATATTAAACTCAGCTTCAGCCCCTTTAACAGCCCATTTCTGGTTGTACCTAAAAACCAGGTAAAGGCGGTAGCCCCAAAACTTAACGAAATTGCAATAGGAGGCTCTAACCCTCTGCTGAATATCATCCAACTTGGTCCCGTAAAATATTGCTCCACTCTTGATATGGCCAGCGTATACGGTTCAGCGTAGTGATTCTCACAAAACGGCGTGACTATAGTCATTTCGAATTCACCCATTTCGAGCCATAAACAACATTTTGCGCGGCAAACAGTTAAAACACGCCAAACCCGAATACAGTATAAGCGGTTCAAAACATTCCCCAATCGATTTTAAGGCCTACGAATTACGATCGCAAATTTATCCCAAATTTCTCATTAATAGCTGAACCATTAACAAAACTTACCCGGAAAGGTTCCAGTTTCACATTCAGAGATGCTTCTTAATACCTCCCCTAGACGATTGTCGTGAGTGAGAAGAGATATAAAATATATTTGGAACTTGCCACTTCGTGAAATGTGCAGTTACCATTACTATCAAACGCTGATAATTGGATATCAAATATTTTGTATTGTGCTGATTGATTTAGAAAACAACTGAACCTGAAAATTGTACCAGTAGATCAAGTAATTCCTCACTCCACGGCCATGTAGTTCAACCACATCATGGACTACCGGTAAAACATTTTTCGTGGAATGTTTCACTTTTACAAAAGATGTGCTCCAACAAGAGATTAAAGAGTATTGGTGAAAGAGCACCTCCTTGTCGATCATCGGTTTGTTGTTAATCATCAGTTAATTGTACAAATTCCCAACAGCTGGTCTCAATTTGAATACAATATTGTGTTTTAAGTCTTCCCAAGAATTCCAACACAAGCCATAGCCTTACCCAAAGATTTACAAAATAATTTAAACGCATTTCTATTAATAGCCCTAGTTTTTTTCAGGTCTTTGGATTGCTGACGGCTCTTCCTATTGACTTGAAGAATAAAACTATGCTAAGTCGCTTTCTACAATGGAAAGCGATGTTGACAACGCTTGACAACGTCTATAAGAGGTGAGTTTGTTTCATGAAATAGAAATAAAGCGGCAATGTGCGAGAATTTTATTCGAATTTGAATTTTGTAGTTTAAAATGCATGAGTAATTAAATTAAAATTTATGTGGAGATTAATTATTTTAATTTAAAATAAACTATCAGCCACAGTTTTTACGCACAAATTCACACTAGAACTGCCCCGATCAGATAAGACGTTCTCTTGCTCCAATGCACCAAAAAATGCTAAATCGATATTTTCTAATTTTAATAAAAATTTATGTGGAGATTAATTATTTCAATTTAAAATAAACTATCAGCCACAATTTCTTTATACACAAATTCACACTAGAACTGCTCCGATATTCTCTAATTCTAATTAAAATTTATGTGGTGATTAATTATTATAATTTAAGATGAATTATCTGCCACAGTTTCCTTACGCAAAAATTCACACTAGAACTGCTCCGATCAGATAAGACGTTCTCTTGCTACAGTGGTACCAAGCATGCTAAATCGATATTTTCTAATTCTAGTTAAAACTTACGTTGAGATTAATTATTTCAATTTAAAATAAATTATCAGCCACAGTTTCTTTACGCACAAATTCACACTAGAACTGCTCCGATCAGATAAGACGTTCTCGTGCTACAGTGCCCTCCAGCATGCTAAATCGATATTTTGTAATTTTAATTAAAATTTATGTGGTGATTAATTATTATAATTTAAAATAAATTATCAGCCACAGTTTCTTTACGCACAAATTCACACTAGAACTGCTCCGATCAGATAAGACGTTCTCTTGCTACAGTGCTCCCAAGCATGCTAAATCGAAATTTAAAATAAATTATCAGCCACAGTTTCTTTACGCACAAATTCACATTAGAACTGCTCCGATCAGATGAGGCGTTCTGATACTGCAGTGCTCTCAGGCATGCTAAATCGATATTTTGTAATTTTAATTGGGGAACAACAGGTCAAGCTTTTTGAAACAATTTTTGTTACCAAAATAGAAATGATTGGGCATGCTCGATGCATTTTTGAAAATTGTGAAAATCACTTAAAATGTTGAAACCTGATGCTACACTACGGCCATTTCGTCATTTTGTGTCATTTCGTGTCATTTTGATTTTTGTTATTAAGCTAAAAATGGTTGGATATATGCGACAAATTTTTTAATATTGTGAAAAAGGCTAAACCTGTTTTAATTGCTGTTAGACTTTTAGACTTTGAAATTATCTGCTACAGTTACTTTACGCACAAATTGATACACGAATTTGTCCAATCAGATGAGTTGTTCTCTCGCTACATTGGTTCAAGCATTACGATAATATTATGAGTGAGACGTGAAGCCTAAGAACCAACCTATGCAATCACATAGATTTAAATTTATGGGAATCCATATTGTTGATGAGTAATTGCCCACGACCAAGGTTAAAATTTCGTGTCGCTCTCTTTCCGAACATGAGGCTCTGAGGTGTGAGACGTTATCACCCTTACAATTTATGAACGGTTATAGGTTTTTTCTAAATTGATTGCAATGTTAACTTGATTGAATTATTCCGTTTTTTTGGTTTGTCAAAATAAATTCATGTTGTTTAAAAAAACGCATTGTACAGAAAAACAAAATGGTTGCAGTTTTGAATCTTTAAAATTTTGGACGTCATATTTGCATTGCTGTAATTGCAAGCTGAAAACGTATTTTTTAAATTAATTAGATTCTTTTAAACAATTATTTTAATACTTTTGAAAACAAGAAAATGTCTTTAGTATATACTTATCAAAAGTTAGTCGAACGTGATTCTCGTTTTGTGTCACGAAGGTGGCAAAGTAAGTAAAATAGTCGGGACATTATTAGTTTGTTGTATTGCTTCCTAAATTGTTTAATCGAATTTCATTTTAATTTTATATACACTCTCAGTTATGATTGTTTGTTTACTAATGGGATGCGCCCTATGTAATTTAGTGGCCGGATTTAAAATTCATTTTATTGACATGAATTTCCAAAGGCACTGCTTTATTAATTCGAAGCTTGCCTTCAAAATGAAACCAGAGGAAATAATTGTTCGTGATCGTGATGAATCGAGCGATGAAAGTATTGAATCGGAAATGGATGATTACAGTTACATAGTTAGTCTAACTGAAATTGATAAATATGCAAGCGTCTGGGGTAACCCAAATATTTGTAAAGCTGCTTCCGTTGCTCCGCTAATTTTTAGTTTCTGTGCAGCCGTATGGATTACAATCTATTTGACGTGTGGCCGAGCTGGTTCTACTAAATCATTGTAGTTGTTTAAGTTGTTATTAAATTTATATTACTACAACTAACAATTTTTTTTTCCATATTTTAGGACAAGAGGAAAACCCTGGAAAATTGTTGTACCGTCGCTGACCTTTTTTATATTGGCCTCAATCGCTAATCTTTTCTTACTTATAGTGGTCAAATCAACACTAGATGGAGTTTGTACACAATTGAATAACCATCTAAGCAGTGTTTACCATTGTGGCGAGCTACTAGATGAATTTAGCTTGGTCGATAGGAAAGATCCGCATTATTCAAAAAACTGCTACTCAGTCATTGTACAAATGCTTATAATGGCGTATTTATTTTGGATTATATCTGCGCTTACAACGGTTATACGAATGGTTCTTCGGTATCGATTTTCAAAAGGACCATATTGTGATTTCGAATCAAATTCAATCCCCGACTCTTTCCATAATGTACGAAAACTGTGAGCCGCAAAAAATTGGGACTCTGTAGTCCAATGTTGTACGTTATTTCATTTATATTTTTAATTTCAAATTATTCTGAATAAAATATTTATTTGTTTTGTTATTCATGTTTATTACAACCCACCCTGCAAAAGATCGGAAATGATTTCAACAAATTTCCCTCTAATTACGACCGCCAAATCATCTGAATAGCCCTGGACTTAATATCCATGGTTACTCAGAAATCAGAAGGGTCACTGGTCCATGAATAACCATTGACTAAAATGGACCCACCTGATTGTGAGAGGCAGAATCCTCTTTCCCCTGCTGCCCTCTATCGATTCATAGGAGGTATTGTCAAAAGCCCCCTCAATTTCCACAAAGGTGCAGATAGGCCACTAAGGGCCGTCACTGTAGATTTACCAGCTTGATATGCAAATTGGGATTTCATATAAAGGTCTCACTTCTTATTTAGTGATCTAAAATTTTTTCTATCGTTTTCAGCAGAAACGATGTGAGGTTTAATTGGGCAATATGCTGGTTGTTTGGACGATCCTTTTCCACCATATTTACTCTCCACCAACGTTTTAGCTTACCCCCAAAAAAAAAACTGAATCAAGCCGGGGAAATGATGTCGTCCCCTCCAGTGGGCTTCAAAGGTTTGGAAGAGCCAACACCCCATCTCACTTTACTGGGAGTGAAAATCCTTGTAGTACGTAAGCTATTTCACATGGCTCATAATAAGAGGCTTTCTGAGATTATGTCACACTGTTCGGGTTTTCAATAAAACTCCCATTTTCCCTCTGGAGCAATCCCAGCCTTTAGAATGATCCCTAGAGAGGACTTTCTGAAGACGCGTTGTAGAAGGCAATTCATTGATTTTTCCACAACAACTTCTCCAAGTTGCTCTCTTGAATCTCCCTAGTCCGAGATTATATTCTGTCCAAACTGGTGTGAAGTTTTGGACACTTTTTTTTTTTGGGACAAATTTTATGCGCGTGTACATCTTTTGAGTGATTTGAATCGAGTGTTTATAATCTATTTAGTCACTATATGAGCCAATCTCTAAAATTCGTGCTATTTGGTATAATATAGAACAACATCCCTGTGCCAAGCGAAATTCGTCGATTTGTTAATTTTAAAAAAAAATTTAAATACACTGTCAAAAGATGTACACGAACATAAATATATGACTAAAACGTTCACAATGTACACTCGCATAAATTTGTATCCATCAACTTCACACCAGTCTGTCAAGACCAACTCGTAAACGCTCCATTCATTGGTTCGTTTTTTCCTTCATTTTCCCAGCGCCCCGCTACCAAGTTACCATCTTAGTGGACCCTCTACGCTTCACAGGACCGCTGTTCTAAAACGCTGAATATATGGAGTAGTGCAGCCGGTCTTAAATGAACTCCAACCCTTCTGGGCACTCCCATAATCGAGGGCATCGGAACCATAATTTCCTGCCTCTGCATTGTTTCGGCGGCTATATCAAATCTAATGAGCATGTGAATGGATAAAGAGGCTCTTCAGATACATGCCAGTGATTTTACTAAACGAGACAAATGCGGGCTAGCTAGTATCAAGACTAGAACCTGTTGCCTAAGCGCATTTTTGACAGTAAATTTTTTCCCTCTGTTGATGATGTGTACCCTGTTATTAATAGCACTGCCGCCCCACACCAACGTGTTCTACCCCAGCTGATTGCAATGGGCGAGCCACCTAACTTGAACGGAAGGCGTTGTTTCGAGTCTAGGAAAGTAGGCGGAGGCCATTTCAGTATCTTGCGTGTTTCTTTTATCCATAACCTCTCGAATGGGAATAAGGTTTAAGGCGAGCTTACCAAAATCCCGCTCTTGGTCTCTGAGTTCCGTTATCGTAAATCAATTTACTCGCTTGTTTTGGTAATCGCTTAAAATGATTACCTGTAGTCCATGGTTCCTGAATAAGGGCCATATCGAAGTATTGGCAGATAAATCTGCCGCTAAGGACGTCCGATCCTGCCTCAGCAAATGCAAGTTTATCTGTAAGCAACTGATTTATATCCTCATAAATTTCAGAGTTTATATGAAGGGGCAGGTTTGCCTTGCTGACTGTTTGATTTGTCCAGCCTGTTTTTATGTAGGATAGAAGGAGTCTTGTCTGGTGGAGTCCTGATAAATCACCATTATCCATTAGAAGGCCAAGGAACTAGAACCAAAATTCCATCGTAATCAATTCTGGATTCCCAAGGAACTATGGTTTATCTTCCTTGTTTTCGTGCTCCTGCATCCTTTTCATAATGCCCCATGGACAGTATTTAGCTGATCCACCGTCAAGGTGAACTCCAGAAACTTCAAGGGTAAGATCTCAATGATCTTCGATTCCGCTGTCCGTCTTTCCCCCTACATAGACTTCTTTTGTGCTGCTGGTGTAAAGTTAGAGGACCACTAATCTCCTTCAGTGGCCGCAGTACCAAAAGTTTTGTCTCCTGCCCGGGGAGTTGGCCCTATACAAGAAGCCATTTGTATCACTTCTTAGCCGCTTCATATAACTTTAAAGAGAAGATCCTCCAAATTCCTTTCCACGGCCATACTTACCACTGTTTCCACAGAGGTGTTCCCCTCACTTGAGAGGGATGCTATTTCATCTAACGAACCTCATCCGATGTTTCCCTTATCGAGAAGTCCATAGTAGAAAGAGTGCCAAGGTCCTCGGAAACCACAACGGTACTTCGTGTGTGACGCTTTAGAAGCGTCATTGAGTGATTCCCACGATTGCGTTTGTCAGAAAGCCACCTGCAGGGTTCCACCTTATATTAGGCTTTTTTATCAAAGTATCCTTCTTTAAAGCCGTACTTTAGCCTGTTGCCGAATCATGATCAGATTGCCACACACTACTAAAAAATTAGGGAGCTGGTAGTGCCTGCTCAACTTTATTTCCCTCCCCTCAATAAATGCCGTGACCACCATACCAAGTCATTGTAGACGCTCGAATTCTCCATCAACTTCAACAAGAGAGTAATATACGAATGGCCCTTTTGGACAAGAAATTGGTCTGGCCTCATCTATTAAGAAGACCTGAAACTTGCGCAAAGTTCCGAGTGGCGATGATGATTCAGTGTTCAAAGTTTCTAGGGTGAAGTTCTCTTTTGAATCTAGTTCATTGATTTTGAAGAATGAGTTTATTGAGTTTTGAAGTTTAATCGGTCGTAAATAATCTTCCGAGAACTCCCGTGTATAGTCTCGAATGCGACACCACTATACTTGGATCAATGTCGTGAAACAGTCAGGTTTTCAGAACATCAATCAACTTCCATCTAACTAATTTGTTGATTGGACATCATTTCATAACAGCCTCCAGATCTTCCTCCGAGAATCTACGGGGCTGCTTTCATGATAGAAGTCAACTGATAGTCGATAACAAAGGCAATACCAGCCTATCCCACACCACCATCGCAGTATCGACCGGGCAGTGTTTGTCGCTCAACCATTGAACTTATAAACTCAGATTTTTGTTAGCATTTGAAATTGGAGCCATGTTCCTCTGAGGACGATCCGACGGACTCACCTCAAATCACCACAGTCGGAGTGCACCACATCGACAACAGAAACAAAAATTCGCTTCAATTTCAATCCAAACCCACCACCAAAGAACAAAACATCTGTTCAAATGATGCAGCCCATAAGGGGCTATGGGCTCAAAGATTGCCGGACCACGCACGTGCTGCCTTAGCTGCCTCGGCCGGTTCTGTAGAGGAGTTTACAAAAATAGGCGACGCCATTGTCGACGTTATGCAGATGCGCACCATCAATGCCGTCGAACGTGATACTGAAACGACCCGATCATTAAGTGGCCAAACATATCTGGAGTTAAAAGCCGAAATTGCTCAACTATCAAAAAGAATTGAGAATTTATGGTCCCAACGTGGAAGAAGCCGTAGTCGAAATTTATCTCGTTCAAATTCGCGCACGAGAAGTCTAACACAGGACGACCCGAATAGAGAATGTTGGTATCATTAACAATTCGGTCAACGATCTCGTAAATGTCGCAGCCTCTGTCGACTAGTATAAAAACGGCTGCGCCCAAAGACGATTCATCAGGATGACTAGCACCTGCTGTTGATACGAGTTTAGCTGATTCTCCATCTTCTTGTGTCAACATAAGCCATCTGTCCATTATGGAGAGAAAAAGAACTGCTATCAAATTGCTCATTGATACGAGGGCTAATGTGTCCGTGCTACCGGCTACGCCGAACGAGAAAAAAGATACAACTGATTTAAAACTATTCACAGCAAATGGAACTATAATAAACGTTTTTGTCAAGAAACGAATTAAATTGGACCTGAACTTAAAACGGAATTTTGAATGGGCATTTTTTATTGCGGACGTCAAGACGCCAATTATTGGACCGATTTTATTCACAATTTCGAATCGAATATTACTAAATTGATGAATGTATGAAAATGGGTATTTGTCGCCCTTCTACTAGCAACGGGGCTAGCCCCTTACATATGGTCAGGAAATATGATGGAACATGGTAACGATGTCGAGACCACAGAGCTCTGAATGTTCAAACATTACCAGACCGGTACCCACTATGAACCCTTAGGTTTCAAAAAAGATCACCGAAACGGGCACAAACATTTCCGATATATGCTGGAAGGAAGAACAAGTCGAATCTATACCGACAATAAACCTCTGGTCTTCGCATATAAACCAAAATGGGAAGGTGTCCTCGACAGATTCATCGAGAGAATGTCACAGTCGACCTATTATTAAGAATCCAACAAATATAATCATTTGTCTATGACCAGTTATCAAAAGAACAGGAACTGGACGACGAATTCACTAAAATTGGTCAAAGTAATTTAACATCATTAATATTTAAACAATTTTCTAGGATAATAAGCATAAAGGAATTAAAACAACAATGAAGCTGGCTACGGAACGATATATATCTCCAAACGTACGAAAAGATGTGGCAGAGTTCGTGCGCGGCTGTATTCAGTGTCAGCGCTCAAAAATACATCGCAAAATAAAACACCGCCGATTCAGCCACATAAACATTGATCTTACTGGTCGTTTACCACTACAATACGGTTACCGATATTGTTTGACGATCATCGACCATTTTACTCGCTGGCCGAAGTCATTTCCATTGCCCGATATAACCACTGAATTAGTCGCACGAGGTCTGAAGAACTATTGGGTAGCACGTTTCGGTTGACCGGAATATATCACTATCGACCAAAATAGGCAATTTGAATCTTTTTTTAATGACGGAAATCTACAAATTCATTGGAGCGGATCGGATTCAAACAACACCTTACCATTCTCTACAACGTTAAAATCGTCAATTCTAGCGTTGGTCAAAGATTCTTGTGTTGACAACTTGCCAATCATTACGCTAAGTTTGGGCATATCGTTCAAGCCAGATAGTCTTACAACGCCAGCCGAATTAGTTTATGGTACATTACGTATCCCTGATGATTTTTACGACACAAACAAATCTACTGATAGTCAAAAAATCGCTATCGCTATCGAGGGACCTTTCGAAGTACTAAAACGACAGCGCAAAGTTTACAGGATTCAAATGAACAATCGCATCACAGATCGCTATTATATCCATTAATCGGCTAAAAACAGCAATAATTTGGAGAGATGAACCATGTACAGATGATGCTATACCGAACTAGCGAACAACCAGTTTCAGCAACAGCCCAAATCGATAGCAACGGACCAACCGAAATGATAGGTGAACATATCCTAACGGTATCGCGAAGGGGAGTACTTGTGGTGGTCTTGTTCATAATTTTAAGTAAATAATTCAAATGTAATGTAGGTAAAGAGATATGCGACACAGTACAAGGGATCTCTCAAAATCATTATACAAGAAGTTGAAAGTTCGATAGTACATTTTTGAAATGCGCATTTCTGGATTAGGTAAAATCGATAAAAATGATTTGTAGATTTTGAAATGTGTCTTCAATTTGTATTTAACACATCCCAGTAAGCTACATCCAATAAAGGAGAAATAAAAAATCAGGAAATAGATTACGATGAGTTGCATTGCTCAATGGTGGTGGAAGAATAGTAATTGATGATTGTTTGTTAAGCCTCCGAATTTTGATGATTTTGGTATGATGGTCGTGATGACTCTTACAAAATGAAAACTTTAAACCTAAAACGTTATCCAGCAGGATTTTTTCTATCTAAAAACACCCTAATTTTAAGAAGGAAACCCATGAAATTTACTTTAACTAGGCAGCCAAATTCTTCCATTTTAACTAGGCAGCCATATTTTTAATTAGTTGTTCAAATTGTAATTCGTCATTTAAATATTTTAGAAAATGACGATAATATTAACATATCACACTTTAGTCGAACGTGACACCCGATTTGTATCACGAAAATGGCAATGTAAGTACCTACATAACTATAATGTAATTTGTGTATTAATTGTTGAGACGTCCATAGCTCATAGACTTTTGTCCCAAATACATTTTATTTATTTACAGTTTCGATTATTTTGCTTCTAAGTGGAATCGTCGTATTATGTTTAGTGGCCGGATTTAAAATACATGCTCTCGACGGTAATTACGATGATAACTGTTTTATAGACTCACAAATCGTCTTCAAAGCCAAACCCGACGAATTAATTATTTTCAGTGCACCCGGCAAACAATCCGGCATGATACACATTCTGGAACGGCAAGACATCGTAATCAATAAACATGATTTATACATTTTTGAACGGACTGAAATCGATGAGTTCGAAACAACATGGGGTGATCACGGAAATTGTATATTTATTTCTCTTACCCCTTTATTTTTTAGTTTTTGTGCGATTATTTGGATTTGTATGTTTATAACGTGTGGCCATGGTGGTACAACTAAATCATTGTAAATACTATGTATTTTTGTTGGTGTGGTGATTTTTCAAGTTTGGTACACAATAATACGAAAGAATAAGTACCTATGTATACTTGTTAATATACCTCGCATTTATCGAGCCAACAAACTAACATAAATTTTTTTGGCCATATTCTCTATTAGTGTACTGAATATGAAAAAGAAAAACTAGCCTAAAAATTATTGATTTATATATCTATTAGATATTTTCATAACTTTTTTTTTTTTTTTGTATGTGCAGCATTGCAGAAAAACCATGGATAATTGTTGTTCCCTCGCTAATATTTTTCATTTTAGCGACGATCGCCACCTTTATCCTACTGGTATTTGTAAAAACCACAATTGACCATTTTTGTGAACAATTGGATGGGTATTTAGAAGGTGATTACTATTGTGGCTTTCTACTGGAACACTTTAGTTTAATGAATAAGGACTCTTCAAATTTTTCACGTGATTTCTATTCAACCATTTTACGATCGCTCGTCATAACAAATGTACTATGGTTGATGTGCACGGTTATTATGGTTTTGCGTATTATTTTTGTTATTGATTTTCAATTGGTTCGTGTCACGATTTCGCATATTGACTCGACTGTTACAGTGGGGAGAAATATGCAGGTGATAAACAAAGGCGGGGGTGGTTTTGATGAAAAGCTAGATTATGATAATCAAGAGGTTCATAGTAACCGAAATACACAAGTGGATGATAATAAACAAGAGGTTGATAATACTAAACAAGAGGATCAAGCTAATGAAAATAATCCTCACCATGAAAATGATGAGGCTGAAAATGATGAGGATGAAGATGGAGAGAACTTAGACGAGTGGCTTTATGAAGGTAGACCTCCTCCTAATCGGATTAAGGTTTCGTTTGAATCGGAAGAACCGCGCCAAAATTCAAAGTAAACAATTTTTTTTTATGTATTAAATGTACAATTGAATAGTTTTAATTTCATATTGTTTTTTGTTTTTGTTTTAATAATCAACTAACACCAATTTTTTTTTTCTTTTAAATTTAATAATAAATAATTTTTCGTGGTACATACTTTCTGTTTTGTTGTTTTTTTTTTTTATTTTTGATTTCACATTAATTTTCAGTTATAAAAAAAAATCTGGTTTTGTTTTTTATTTTTCAATCCTAATTAATTGGAAGATGATAATTTTAATAAATAGTTTTGTTTAAAAATTGTAATTTAATTAATTATTATTTTTGTTCTAAATTTTGTTGGTTTATTATTTCATATAAAATAGTTGTGATTTTAATAAAAAATTAATAATAAACTGGAATCATTTCACAAATCCCCGTCCTAAATTTGAAATTGATTCTAGTCCATTTTTTAAGTCATTTTATTAAATTATATCATTTTAAATTAAAATTAATTTGGATTCTATTTTTTCCCTGTCTGTGTGGGTGTATGTATGTCTGTACGTTGTTTTAATTTACAAATTTAATAAAAATAAAATTTATTATTTTTTGACGGGGTTCCTTGATATTTTATTAAAATATTCTATATTAATAAATACTATTATATTATATAAATAATAATAGATCAAATCAGTCTATCTCGAATATAAATTAATTTATTTTTTATTTATTTATTTATAAACATAATTAATTTTATTTTTATTTAATTTGTAATTTAATTTTTATGAAAAAATATAATAATATTTTATTTAGTATTTTGAATTATAAAAAATAATAATAAATTTAAACAAAAATAATTATAATTTTACAAAATTACACTCGTTCCCACCCCACTTGTGTAAGTGTGCCACATTTCGCGCGCTTATTACTTTCATGATGTTTTTTTCATACCATTTTTTCTAGTACCATTAGCTCTAAGGGTTGGATGTTTCTTTCTACGCTTTTCACTTAACCAATCTTCATCATCATCATCACTAAAAAAATTTCCATAATAGTTATCACGAGAGTTTGCTATACGACGGCTGGCTATGCGAGATGAATTTCTACCCATACCTGAAATTATAATTATTTTAAAGGGTTTAAGAAATAAAGTAGTTAAATAACAGCAAATATTTAATTTTTTTTATATTTTAGATGTCGAATGAAATTATTTTAATTTACAAAAAATGACAACCGAGATCTCAAATCACACCAATTCACACTGTTTTCCTCGGTATCTGTTCAAGACACGTTTTTCAAAACTGAATATGATAAAACGACATAAGGTACAAGGCAGAATATCTCCACAAATCGATTCCTTTCTATTACCGCTTAATAGATTTTACGGGTTTTACACTTCAAATTGAACCTGTCGCCCTTCAAATTCAACCTTTTTCAAATTATATTTATCAAAACCAATATTACTTCGAAGTTCTGTGAAATGATCATTTAGAATGGAACTAGACAGTTTCTTAACTGATTTATGGTGAAATTCGACATGTGCGATGAAAATGATATTGTATGGTAAAACAGTTCTGAAAGGCAAAACATACAAATATTGGTGAGGATAAATCGATTCCACCTCCTCGAATATTGCGGCCGTGTTTCTTGTTCATCAGAACCCCAGGCAAGCATAAGCGTCTTTTTCCTGAAAAAACTTATCGCCAGATTTTAATTGAAAATTAAACTAAAATACACGTTAAATCCCCCTTATGGTTTTTTCCGACCTTAAAAGCCAAATCAATCACTCCTATTATGATTGGCGAGTCGATCAACTATATACAAATCACGAATTGACAACCTTGTCGTGAACTCAAATGTCGACAGAAAATTTCGATTTTACGACAATCGACAATTTTCAAACGCCATTCATAATACAATTTTTGCCAGTGGATATGATATCGATACAAGAACGAAAATCATAATTGGTGTCAATATTCACGTCATTTTACGTAAATGTATAATTAACACAAATATGATATTTAGTTTACAATACAATATAAATTACAGGCGTACAAATAAGTATTTCCCAACAGGATTTCACTCAAAAATTTAACTTTTATTTAAGTGATCAAGATCTCATCAATATTTCTATGTTTTGCTTTCAGAACTGTTTGGCCATTTTCCAAAACTAAATCAAAAAATTATTTTACAATATCATTTCCATCGCTCAATTTCGAATTTCATCATAATCAAGAACTTCATTAAAAATCATTTTAGAGTCCCATTTCCATATAAGAAGTGAATAAAACTTAATTAAGAAATAAAATTTGTTTTGAGAAATATATAATTTGCAAAAGGTTAAATTTAAAGTGTAAAAGGTTCAATTTGACGTATAAAAGGTTGAATTTGAAGTGTAAAAGGTTGAATTTGAAGTGTGAAAGGTTCAATTGGAAGTGTGAAACCTGTATCTTCATTTTTTTGATGGAACCAACATGTGAATTGAAAATGGGATTCCAAAATGAATCTAAAAATTTTAAATTCTGATACCTATACTGTTTTGTAACTGATGTCGATTTGAGTTATACTATTTTGAAATATTCTGTTTTGTACCTGACGTCGTTTTTGGTTTACTTTCAAAAATTATTTCCTGCAGCTTTATTCTAAAAAAAAACTAAACAAAACTTAACGAGTAACGCAACGTGAACGTTCCTTTTTTGTCAAGTTCCTAAACAAATAGAAAAGTGAAAAACAGAATTATCGCCTTATTAACAATGATTTTATTATTATTGTTCAAGTCCTGTCTTTATTGTTGTTCAATTCATTTCTGAATAAGATAAATAAAATGTACCTTTTGGCGAACTGTAGACGACACAGCGTAGCCGCCGAACTGAAATTTTTATTAATTTTAAATTATATTAATAGTGACGATGACATTAAATTAATAACATATAATAATAATGACAGTTTATATTAAACAACAGATATTTGATGAAAGCCAACCAACCGCAGCGACATGCACAGATCAAAGTCCCATCCATTTTTGTAAACGGTCTTTATACCATGCTCGAATTTCTTGCGCCGTTTTTATTCGAAATCTAACAGAAAATTAAAATAAATTATTTGGTAATAAGAAATTTTCATTTGTATTTGTTTACTTACTTCAAATCATCCCAGCAGCTGTATTTTAAAATAGCGATTACCGATGTGCGTCGTCCATTGACCACTACTCACTTAAAAACCATTTTTACTTTTCACTTCTCTTTCCGTAAGTTTAAACGAAGAATAATCCTTACAAAAACAAGGATTCTGCGTTCAAACTTAAAGACCTTAATCGCCCGCCATCTCAATGATTTTTGACCTTTCGTCGATTTCATCATTTTTGAAATATCGACAATTTTCGTGCCAATTTTCAACAAATCATTTTCAACGAATGTCTCATAACGAGTTATCACGATTGTACTTTTCATTGGATTCCAAAGTCGATAAATATTTGGTGTGTAGCCCCCATCATGATTATCTTTACGGCCTTCACATTAAGCTTTTTGCGTTGTTTTTTTGGTATGTGATAATAAGCCGTACAGCCAAATATTTTCAAATTGACCAAATTTGGCTTTTTGCCATACTAAAGCACTTCTTGGATTTCGATTTGTTAAAAAAAAATTTTTGTCGATGTTTGCTCTATTGTCATATCGTTCAGCGGCACCATTTCCCTCTAAACCGTGTATGTTTGTTGAATGCGATCTAGACAGTATTTCTTAAATTCAATCGACGTTTACTCACCGCTATTATCTGTCCGAAGTTGTGAAATGTTCGAAAGAAAATGAGCCTCAATCATTGCACTGTATCGTTTAAACATTTCCAACACTTCACTCTTTTACCAATCATCAATAAACTATATTTTCGTATAGTCCTTGACCGAAACTTTTCTGAATCTGTTGAAATGGTTGAGATGAACGACATTCATTGTTGACAGGAAACGGTTTGCGTGTTTGTTTCATTGCGATTCCAAGACATAGTTTTTAGTTGTTTTTCAGCCATCGCAATAACTTTTTCTTTGTTGTAGATGAAAGCCGAATAATTTTTAAACGAAATTTCTAACCCAGATTCAACCATCTTTTGAATTGATAACAAATTAAATATCAAATCTTCAATCAATAACACATCTTGAGACGGCGTCAGTTGACCATTCGCTAGCAAACCACAGGCGACAATGCCCTTAATCTTTGCATGGATTGCACAAAAAACTGTTGCTTCGTTATTTTCTCCCTTTACGTTCATTGCTGAATTCAATTTCTTTGTGTTTAGCTGACTCAACTGAAATTGATTTTTCGATTTCTATGCATTCATTGCCACGTTCTCATCCAATTTCAAATTTTTCTTTTGCTGTGTTCAACTAGCAATTGGTCTTTCACGACTTTCATTGTTAATTTATCTGCATCCATCGTTATTAATGCTGTCACCAATGGTCGTATGACTTTGGCAACGGCAGTAAAAGAATGTAAACTACGTCTTCTTCTTCAAATTTAGCCCCAACTGCTTTCAATTTACGTGCTGTTTTATCAAACTCCTGAAAATAGCTCGAAATATAATCTTCATCATTATATTTCATCGTGCTCAATTTTCTGCGCAAATGCATTTTACTTGCCATGTTGTGTCGTTCGAATATCCCTGCAATCCATCATAGATATCTTTTGCGAACGTTTTGTCTTTGACATATTCGAGCTGACTATCTGCTTACTGCGTTGCATAAAATCAGCATTTGCTTGCACTTCTTTTCTGCCTTTTCATAAATGGTAACGTATCGGTTCATTGAAGCACACTGTCGGATCAGCATACAAAACGTGACTGACCAAAATACGCGCGCTTCACTTTTATTTCAGCTACGAAATGTCTCTGAAGATTAATTAATCAACTAATCTGAACATAACGGCAAGTCTCTTTCAACAGTTTGCTTATCCAAAATGTTTCGTGTTTCCAAACAATAAAATCTTCAAAAATATACATATACGCTTTTCCTGCCCTTTTCATTACTTGTTCTTTTCTTATTCTTCAAAACGTCAACATTTCACTTAAATTATTTTCTGTGTGACAATGACACCAGGGCAACTAAACTCGTGGCCGGAGATTACAAACTCGAATACAATTTTGATTTACACTTGTTCTCCAATGATATATGTACGAACCCAAATTCTAAGCTTACCTGGTTGAAAATTAATTTTGTTTTAAGAGCCAAAACCAACCTTCAAAAATCGATTTGTTTTTGTATAGTCATTTGTGTTGGTTTTGATCCAATGTAACGGGACAGCGCGCCTCGGCTTGTATAGACATTTGTGTTGGTTTTTGTAAACTGTATAAAATTGTTGTTGAAAACGACACAATACAAATATCCCCAATCCAACAAAGTTTATAGGCAAAGAGGTAAGAAATGAGGAATGTTTTGTTGCGCTGTTTACAGGTGCAAACACCCCCATTCTACATCAGGCAATCAATTTTTCACAAAGGGATAGCCGCAATAATTCATTCTCATTTAATATATGAAAATTTAATATGTAATAATTCCAGTTAGAAACGTTTTGAATTTTTTTCTTGCCAAAGATTCATCAAAATTTTAGTAAGTAAAAAAAACGATTCCTAAGTGTAAATTCCTTATTTGTTGCTTTGGGAGGAAAGGCAATTAATCGACGTGCATCTTAAAATCTAAGAAACACTACAAATAAACCAATCAGAATGACTCTTGCTAGGTTCTATATTATGTTTAGGATGATCTGGATTGATCGAATTCTACAAACACCACTTCAAATATCTGAAAAATTTCAGAATTTTGATGTTAATCAAAATTCTCCAGTATAGTCCAGTTTGTTTACTAAAATTCAAGCCAATGTCAATTGATAAGCAGACAAACCTCGAGTATTACAAAACTGAGCCGAATAAGTGTGGAATAATATTAAATATAAAATTTGTGAAACCTGTATTTCTCGCAGAAAATTACATAATATTATTTGTAGCATTCAACAGATTGCTGCTTTCAGCTTGGAATTATTTAGGTCATTATGAATTGTTTAGGTTAGTACTGAATGCTGTGAAATTCAGTTACATGAGTCGGCACTTCTTGTTTTAAATGCAATTCAAGGTTTAAAGACCTTATAAACTCACGTATACAACAAATAAAGAGACACACAAGCAAATAAACAAAGAAATTTGCGAATTGTACAGTTTGACCTTTCTAAATAGGTCACCTAAATGGCAATAAATAACACGACCTTCAATTTAATGTGAATACTGACAGACACTTGATCTACAACAAAATATGGATACATGCACACCTAACATTTATGACATTCATGGCCAAGCGAATTTCAAGGGTACAGACTTAATTTCCTGCCAAATAAAGTAAAATTTGCTCAACCAGGTGGAATCGATAATTCTGGGTTTTCCAAGAATTGGTATTATTCACAAAAAAAAAAAAAGAAAACTTCTTTGGTATTCGAAAGAAAAGTAGCAACAAAATCAATAACATTCAAATTGCGCAATTGTCAATATACAATATAAAACACGTGAGAATGTTATGTCTGGTTTTTGCTATCAAATTTGAATGCATTTTGCCAATCCAGATTGAGGTATTACAATCAAAGCCTAAAAACGATCAAAATGATGTTAAGTTGGGCAATGGCATTTGTAGCTCGTAGCACATTCGGATTTACCTGGTTCGATATGAATTTTATGATCTTTTATATATGATTCCACTAAAATTATACAATTTTGAATTAGGTAAGTAATCAAATAAATAAAATGAAAGAATGAATATGACTCATTACAACAAATAATTCGTCATTTTTTTTTTTTTACCTAACTAAGTAATTAAGATCAATCGAGCAATTTATTATTAAACAGCATACATAATTAACTTACCCATGCATTTTTCTAAATGTGGTGCAAATCTTTGGGCAGCAACCAAACGGTCACAATTCGGACATTTACAATCGAAAGATTTTTTTGAATTAACCGGGCCAAAAACATTTATATCGGGTATATCCGTAATACCTAATTGATTTTGTTCATCTGATGTTGTCCCTTCCACATCATCCGACGTACCAGTCTTATATGCGTGATGCACTTCAAATACAACGCCTAGTATTGTTTCATCAATTAATGAGTTTAATAGATAATTTGCTCCTAATTCCACATTCACTGGATCCTTCATATAATTTTTGTATTCGGTTAGTAGTTCAGCTACACTGGCATATTCGATATGTGGTGAACTATCATCACTCATATTACAATCAAATATGTTCCCAGCTTATTATTAATACTAAATTTAAGCATATAGAAAATTTGATAAAATTTTATTTTAGTATTTCTTTGTTTAATAATTTTTGTTTTTGTAAGATTTCTAGTCTTCTAAATTAAAAAATAAAAAAAATCTTTTTTTATTTCTTGTATCGAGAGACTTTCGGTCCCAATTCTTGATATTTTTGAACACAATTCACAAATCTTTTATAATTGTATATGGGAAATTCAATTGATAAATTATAAAATAATGATTTTATTTCAATTTTTTAATTCAGTACAAAAAAAAATTATAAATACGAATATTAATTAAAAAAAAAAAAAAAATCTTGTTTTCATCTATTTTAGGAACTATTATCAAGTTGAGAAATTTTTAGGTTATGTTTTATTTCTTAAACAAAATTTTGACAGCTGATGCAATGACTACTTGTTTTAGCAGGGGTGAGAACTTTTTTGCGGTTGATTATTATACCGGTAATTTGTAGAGATTCGCGTTATTTTTTATAATGCGTTGAACGCGTGTTATTGTACGAAATAATTTTTAAAATTTCAATTACTATGTACATATATAAACCTGAACCTGAACCCGAACCCAATATTTCGCGGGTTCGATTCAACCGGGTTCCGGGTTGACAAAAAAAATCGCATATTGTATACAGTGGAAGTCGGATAACACAAAATCGAGGGGAACAACAAAATATTTCGTGTTTTCAGAACTTCGTGCTAAGCGAAAATAATATGAAGAAATAGTGGAACTGGGATCAAAAGAATGTTCTTGTTATCCGATATTTCGTGTTATCCGTTTTCGTGTTGACTGAATTCCACTGTATAATATTTATCATAATCCAACAATTTAGACAGTTGGACTAACTTTGAACTAAACGTATAGCAGGAGTTTACTGTTTACGAATCATTTTCACGGGTCCCCAAGGAGAAAATACTATGGAATAGTGAGAAAAACATAAAATTGAAATTCCACTTTTATACGAAGCTGAAAAAGTTTTGTCAGCGATTCCTGCAACGAAAGCCAGTATGGAATGGGCATTTTCGGCTTTAACGTTTATTTTAGCATCACAAAGGGTACACCTTCAAGAAGAGTCATTAAGATATATCCTATTAGTCAAACTAAACGAAATGTTTTGAATGAAATAAATAAATATCGTCATCTCAGTATTTAAGTGATACAAACGCATTTTTGTAATTTTGGAGTGAGAACTGCCATTTTACGTAAAAATGTAGACTATATCGTCAAATCAGTTTTCAACGTAGGTAGTTATTATACCACTTCGTCAGTCCAGTGTTTGAGTGACACAGATGAGTTTTAGTCAATTTGCAGTTAGGACCGTCACATTAGATAATGGCAACCCTAACTTCAAAATGATCAGAATGCGTTTGTGGCGCTTGAATACTGAGGTGACGATATATAGATTTTTTTAAATATCTGTGAAGTTTTATTTTTTTGCTAACCCGAACCCGAACCCGAACCTGAACCCGAACCCAATTATTTTCTTGCTTTGAACCTGAACCCGAACCCGAACCCAAAATTTTGCCGGTTCGAAACCCTGACTACTATGTATATAATAATATATATTAATATAAATAAAGTTGTAACAAGCCTAAAATTTAAATTTAATATATGGATTAAATTCCCAAGATTTAGCTAATAAAATTTCCGTGACAAATCTTTAAAATATGAATTCATTGGAATTCTTTCTGTTGGGATTTTAACTGTATCCGTATAGATATTCGACTTAAATTTTCGAAAATTTTGAACTTAAAACCCAAGCTACATTTACAAACCGAATTTTATTTGAAATGTCATGCTAAAATGTTCGTTTGTTTTTTTTTTGTATTTACAATTACCATTGAGTTTTATGAAAAACATTTGCTTTCAACCAAATGTTTGGCCATTTATTAATTAATATGAGAAAAGAGCATGTTTAATTCACGTTGGGCTACTTCAAGGAACGGTCACGACATGTTGTCAAGCTATCGAAGCACGAAACAGATCAATTCGAAAACATTGCGGTAAATTGCATGTATTTAAACGGATGACGAATCAGTTAAGATGTTATTAAACACAGAGTTCCAAATGGAAATACGCTAAAGAAGAAAAACGCATTCGAGGAACCACTTTAACGATTAAGTTACTGAAAACCTAAACACTATTTTTGGAAAACCGTTCTGCGAAGTACCCATGTCTCTTAGGTGGCAATATCCATTTCCATCTAGATTGTCGATTTAAGGACAAGGAATGAGAAGCATACAAGACATCCAGACACAAGAATGGATATTGCCAGTCAGCAGCTCGCATTAAATCGAAACGACCACGTCGAAAGGATCGCAAGCGTAGACGGTGTTTCCCAATCCGTCATGACGCCAATCAATAACCGTTGAGTTAAACTGCAGCTCGACACATGATCAAACTGGACAATCATCTCGCGAACAAGCAATCAGCGCATTGCGTGATCGGCTGTATATAAAAGGCAGTTTCCAGGCAAAACTGAATCGGAGAAGCCTACGTTGCAAACTTAGATTTAAATGTTTTTGGCAGCGATTTGATGAAGCTGCTGAAGCTTTTCGATGTACCTTTATCAGCAGTTTGCAAAAGTATTCACGCTAAAGGTACAATTCCCTTCGACAAAAGAGGTCGAAGCGAAGTTCCCCTTTGTGTTTGCGAATACGCTGGAGTTGTATAACAAGATGAAAGTGCCACTTAAACTAAAACTGAAGGCGAAGCCGACCTTCTGCCGTCAGCGCCTGGTACCTTAACTGAAAGATACTCGCATAACAGCCGACTACTAGACATGGCACAACGTCCCGCTTTAGCCAAACTACCCGGCATTTTTCAACAGCTAAAAGACATAATGCTAGCAGGAATTCACACAGTTGCATCATATCTCGATGATATTATTGTGGCTAGGACGAGCAGGACCATCGGAAGGAGAAGTTCTCTATCCTCGACCACATCCAAGACTACGAGTTTACTCTTAAGCTCGCAAAATGCCCTTTCGGCAAGAAGTCGGTCTGCTACTTGGTCCAAATCATCGATAAATCCAAAATCAAGATAATTCAGCAATTGCCGGAGCCAACGAATATCTCAAGGCTTAGTTCTTTTCTGGGAGCCATCAGTCGGTTTGGAAAGTTTATCCAAAGAGTGAAGGACCTGCGAGGGGCCATTGAACGAATTGTTACGAGGAATCATTCATCTAACTTTAAGAAGTTCTGGCAGCAGATCTCGAATTGGAGCATTCCAACCCAGCAAAGCGAATCATTGTCGCTACCGAGGCCTGAAACGTATGTACTACTGCACAAATTCAAGTTTGGAACGCCTATTATGAAGCAGGGCCGAAAAGAATTGTGCGTCACTTTCATTGGCCGAAGAGTGTGTTTTTTATGTTGAACAGTTGTGTGGGGCTAAGACAGCACGCATGTAGCTGTTAGCGCGAAGCAAGCTTTACTGGCCCGGAATTGATAGCGACATTAATACCCACGTCAGAAGATGCGGCATTTGTAAAACCAATATGAAGGCACCCAAAAGGGCGAAGGGTCCATGGACCCGCATTCACATTGATTATGCCGGCCCAGTCACTGAGTTCTATTACTTAGTTATCGTGGATGCATTTAGCAATTGGCCAGAAGTTTTCCAGATGACTAGAATAAAAACATTGAAAACCTCTAGGAAACATTCGTTCTCCATGGACTTTGTGACAGCATCGTTAGTGACAGTGGCCCACAGTTCATTTCCGACTGTTTCAAGCAGATGTGACCTGTTAAAGGCAGGCCACGAGAAGTTGAAGATGGAGAAAGCGTTGATAATATTTTACGGAAATTCCTGATATTCTATCTATACCTGCCTTCGTATGCACTAGCACTAAGTAGGAATGAAGTCCCCATACAAACTGATGACAGCACATGAGATGAAGAAGAAGTTGAATCTGATCAAGCCAACCGTAGAACGGTATGCGTAACTCAGGAATGGAAGAATAGTTCAACGATCATCATGGGGCCAAGTGCTTCACAACAACAGGTTTGAATGGCTGCCGGGGAAAATCGAGAGCCCTGAAGAAGCTGAACAGTTGAAAAGAACTTGTTGATGGACATGTTCGAGCTAACACCGTTACAAGAAGTCGTCGAACCGATGATAATGCCCCAGAAACAGCTTTCTGGTCTGGATGAACGAATTGTAGCCGAAGAGGTCAATGAAGACGTTCAGGATTACGTGCACGAGCCAACACTCTTTCCGGATGGTGGTCAACGAAGCTACTAGGATACCGTGCACGAGCGAACACCACGCCGGACGTCACGAGCCGCTGCCGGGAAGATGCCCTGTAAAATTTGCCAGTAACTCCAACCATCCTGATTCTCCTCAGTCGTTTCCTAGCGGCCTCGAAAAGGTTTCACCAAAAGCGATACATTAATGGGTGCGGTCAAGAATTCAGCCACTGTGCAGTTTATACTTTTCTTTTCAGTCTCCCTTTTCAAAGCGTTGTATTGTAAATGATGCCGCTGGATTAACTAAAATGCGGAGGTTACTGTGCCAGACATTGATAATCTAGGGAGCAATCGAACTCAATCTACCCATACCTCCCAATTAGTGGCAATAGCACTATATTTTAATCGTTTGTTGGAGGTGCAATTTAACCGATATACCGGGCTGACCTTCGGGAGATTCGAAATTTTATATTCGTTTCTCTCTCAAATGGAATCGTCTCCTTTTGATAAATATTTATATAAAAAGGACCAAGTAATACTGTGTCTGGTTAAATATAGACACAACGGATTGTCTTTAATTATCACCCAGAAAATATTTGTTCACTAGACGCATATTGTGAATGCCGTATTTAAAATAGTTAACTGATGGTCTCTATGATATAAAAATCTAAATACCTGCATGGTAATATTAGAATGCTCCGAAATGGCAACGCACCATCCAGGCCAGCACCTGCAATACGATCACAATTGGCGTGGTTAACGCGCTCATTGTGAAATACTAATTTTTCGGTAGAGGTCCTGTGTCTGGTCATCTCGATATAGCATGTACCAGCACGTGACCAGCTTTGTCTAAACTCAATTCGTAAAGCGTCCTATTTAAATTCTTTGTCTTCCAAGTGTTAAACCTAAAATTTATTAGTTTTTGCAATTTATTTAATTAAATTCTGTATTTTAATCGGTCACTTTTTTAAATTGTCATATTTCTGCCCCATAATCTTCAGATGTTGCTTCATCGTGGAAATTGTATCTGTTTTAATATTAATAGTAATTTACATATTTTGTTGGTATTATTTAGTATGTAAATATTTTGTTGGTTTTGACATTTGTTAATCCAAGAAGTACATATGCGCGCTACCATTTTAGTACGCTTTTTAATATCGCGTAAACAATACTTTGCTAAAAAGTATAATTGAGTACGTTTATGCTTAGGGTTCAACCTGGTTTGAACCTAGGTTATCTTTGACTATAAACGGAGTGGAGTCATCTTGTAGTTGTTAACTCAACTCGGCCTAAAAAATTTCTAGGGTCGAGTCAAGTTAACTCTAAAAACATCCACTATAAATAAAAACAACCAAAAATAATAATAAAAAGATACCATTTTGATTTGTTAATTCGTGTACGCATCTCCGATTTTTGTGTGGCAATAAAACTTTGTTATTATGTTTTTATAAAATTCAGAAAATAATACAAGCGAAAAAACCTCCTGACACGCTTCCGATAATGCTACGAACTCAGATTCTGTCGATGAGAGTGCCACACATTTTTGCTTTCGGCACGCCCAACTGACTGTTGCGCCATTGACGATGAACACATAACCGCTGTTCGATTTTCTGTCGCTCTTGTCTTCGGCCCAACTCGCATCCGCATAGCCATACAACAGTTCACCGTCATGTTTGCTGTTACCAAGTACTAATTTCAAACTTGCTGTAGATTTCAAGTACTTGACAACGCGTTTCAATTCGTTCCAATCGTCTTGTGTTGGTGCGCTCATTTTCTGCGCCAGTATTGAAACACTTGCTGAAATGTCTGGACGAGTGTTTACCGAAACAAATACCAAACACCCAATTAAGCTTTGATAATTTTTGTTGTCGATCAGCAAATTATCTTTGTTCACTGCTTTTCCGCAACCAACGCCCATTGGTACTTTTGAATCTTTAGCGTCCTTCAAACCGAAATCCGATGTGATCTTTAGAATGTACCTCGATTGACTTAAACAATAGAAGCCGTCTGCTGTTCTTCCGACTTCAATGCCCAAGCATTTCCTTATATCTCCCAGGTCTTCGATGTCAAATTTCGATGATAAAATTTGTATTACCTCATTGATTGCTTCCATTGTTTTTCCGAGAACAATACCGTCATCGACGTAAAGCAACAAAAAACACCATTCACCGCTGATGTTTCTTCGGTACAAACATCGATCTGCTGTGCTGTATTCAAAATTTGCATCGACCAAGACCGCATGGATTGCCTCATTCCATGACCTAGCTGCTTGCTTCAGCCCGTAGAGACTTTTCTTCAACCAACAAACCTTATTTTCGCCCCTTTCAAAGCCTGGAGGTTGCTTCATGTAGATTGTTTCCTTTAAATTTCCATTTAGAAATGCTGTTTTGGCATCGATGTGACGAACGATGTAATTGTTTCTGGATGCCAATGCCAACAATACTCTAAATGTCGTCTGCTTTCCCACTGAAGCGAACACTTGATCGTAGTCGGTGCCGAACTTCTGCGAAAAACCTTGAGCCACCAGTCGTGCTTTGAAACGAGTAACACGACCGTCAGCATCTGTTTTCAATTTGAAAAACCATTTGCATCCGACTGCTTCACGACCATCTGTTTCACGACCATTTCTTCTTCCGTTGCGAGCTTCCATTGTTCGCATTCTTTACTTTTTAGCGCCTGTGATAACATCTTCGGTTCGATGATGTCTTGTTCTACCATGTGAATCTCTTCAATTAATCGCTTTGGTGAAACACCTTTATTTGATCGCTGTGAAACGCGCCGTTGCTGTTGTTGTCCCCCAACAGCTAAATTGTCTTCGGACCCTTCTTCGTTTTCGTCGATTGCTGCGTTCTCTTCAATTGCTGGTGTCGATTCATCTTCTGGCCTTTCGACGTCTTCATTGGATTCGTCTTCTCGGATTTCGACTGATACCGTCGCTGGAATGATTTCTCCTTTGCCATCGACGAATCGAACATCACGGCTTATGACAACCTTTTGCTTTACTGGATCAAAACATCTGTATGCTTTCGAGTTTTCATCATAACCAACAAAAACCATTTGCGCTGCCGTATTGTCCAATTTTCGTCGCTTTTCTGATGGAATATGAACGAAACATTTAGAACCAAACGTAACGTAATGCTTCATACCTGGTTTTTTGTTGTTCCATAGCTTGAATGGTGTAGTTTCGATCGTTCTTGATGGTAAACGATTTTGCAAATAATTAGACGTATTCACCGCTTCAGCCCAAAACATGTTTGGCAAATTAGCATCCACCAACATGCATCGTGCCATTTCAATCAACGTGCGATTCTTACGTTCAGCAACGCCATTTTGAAAACTTGAGTACGGTGCTGTATATTGCATCTGAATACCGTTGTCCTGTAAAAATTTCTTTACCGCAGCGCCGGTGTATTCTCCTCTTCGATCCGATCGGAGAATAACTGGCTTTCGACCGAACTTGTTGTGAACCATTGCCACGTACTGTTGCAGCTTTTCGAAGACTTCCGACTTTTCCTTTAACAGATATACGACTGTATATTTCGAAAAATCATCGATCATCGTCAACAAGTAGCGTCGTCCACTCGGCGATTCCGTTTGCATTGGCCCACACACGTCCGTGTGAACCAAATCCAAAACATTCTTTGATTTGCTTATTGACTGTTTTGGAATCGGCGACCGAGTCTGTTTTGCCTTTAAACAAACTTCGCATTTTTCCTTGATGCCGCAATCAACGATTTCAATACCATCAACCATTTGCTTCGAACACATTTCCCTGATTGCTTCTGGATCACGATGACGAAAAATTCGATGCAAATTGTGAATACAATTCGCTTTGTGCTCAAGCCTTTGAACAACTGCGTTGACTTTATTCGGTTGACGTAACACATACAAATCGTTGATTTCGTCTGCGATTGCGATTTGAACGTTTCCCTTGATGATTTCGCACATTTTGTCGTAGAAGATTACCTTAAAACCTTTTGCTGCTAATTTCTTGACCGAAATTAGATTTCCCTTAATTCCTGGCACATACAAAACGTCCGTAAGTGTAGCTGCATTGATTTGCCCATCGCTGTTGACAAATTCGATTTTGCATGCACCTTTTCCTTCGACGTGAACCCTTTCACCGTTTGCAACAGTCAAGCTGCTGCCTTTATTGCCACTCACGTGACTTGTTGCAGCGCTGTCGACCACCCAAGTGTTGATGTCACTGATGGTCGATGTAGTGAACAAGAATTCGTCGCCATTTTGCTTTACTGTATTCGCTTTATGTTTTGAACCCTTTTCTGGATTGTTCTTTTTCCACTGTGCGTATTTTCTGCAGTCTCGTTTTAGTTGACCTTTAGATTTACAAAAATAGCACTCCAAATGGCTGGTAATCGTCTTTAAAATCGATTACTTAGTTTCGCCTGAATTTTCGATGCGTCGATGATATTCGGCAATCAACTTGGCTTTGACAAATATCATCGTCAAATCAGCTTTGTCCCTTGATTCAAGCGCTGTAATCAATGCATCATAGCTGGTTGACAAACTGCTCAAAAGCATCGCCACTCGCCATGCTTCCATCACCGTCTCACCATGCTCGACCAATTGTTGAAACAAATCGTTCATATCATTTATGTGCGTTTCAACATTGCCGCCGTCAGCCATTATTTTCTTGCAAATGCGCAGTATATATTCGATTTTCGAGTGTCCTACCTTAGAAATGGTCTCCCAATGCTTTCCAAGCTTCAGCTGCCGTTTTCGCCGATCGAGTGATACTGTGAAGTGGCCGCGATGTGTTCAAAACGATTTTTGCATGAGCCTTTTGATCGTTTTCTTCCCATTCCTTGATTTCAGCCTCTTTTGCACTGGTTTCAGTAGCGACCGGTTTTGCTTCCGTCAAAATCAACCAACATTTGATTTTTTTAAACTTTAACTTTATTTGGTTTGTTTATTTTCACCTTTCGGCAAACGATATTTACTGGGCCTATAACCTGTAGAAACTATAGATCTACTTTAACTGCGTAATCTATTTTCCAGCTGTAATTAGTTTAAGTAAAATAAAAGGAAACCGAAATGCTTTAATATAAATGTATAACTGCTTTATTAGCTGTATTACAAAGAAGTGAAAAAACAATATGAGTTTTGACGTTTAGATATTAGCATGAGTTGATTCAATATTAAATTGGTCTGATCATTTTCCAATGAGCATTTCAACAGGATACCTCTTAATGATTCTTCTTGAAGGTGTACCCTTTGTGGTGCTAAAATAAACTTTTAAGCCGAAAATGTCCATTCCACACTGACTTTCGTTGCAGGAATCGCTAACACAACTTTTGCAGCTTCGTATAGAAGTGGAATTTCAATTTTATGGATTTCCCACTATGTATTCCATAATATTTTTCTCTTTGTGGACTCGTGAAAAGGATTCATAAACAGTAAACTCCTGGTATACGTTTAGTTCAAAGTTAGCCCAGCTGTCTAAATTGTTGGATTATGATAAACAATATACACACAGGTCTATAACATGCGATTTTTTAATTGTCAACCCGGAATCCGCTTGAATCGAACCTGCGAAATGTTGGGTTCGGGTTCGAAAAAATTACTACAAATCTTTGAACCGGAGCAGGTTTGAGGTTCGGGTTCGGTTCGAAACCCTGATTACTTGTGAAAAATATATGTATACAAATGAAGTTGTCAATAAAATACCAAAACAAGAATCTCACTCCAAGTTCAAATACAAATAAAAATCTGGTCACCTATTTATACACATGAAACATACTCATTTCTCAAAACGCATGCGTTTTTTTATTCTCTTTTTTCATAAAAAATTTTGACATTTCTTTTTTATTTCGAAGACGACAAATTCAAAGTGTTCGAGTCCTCTTACCGGATAATATCAGTTGTTGTGCTGTCAAAAGTTAAAAAAAAAAAAATAAAAAATAAAAAATTTTGTGTAATCCAAAAGTTATTATTGTGCAAAAAATAGATAAACAACTAAAATCTATATTTTAGTTAACAAGTTCTAAGTAATTATTGTGGATTTTCATTTAGAGAAACAAAACAAATTATCGTAATTCAGGTAATAAGTTGTTAATCATAATAAATAATTTTTTTTGTTGTATATGGTGACGTCATACTATAAAACAATGTGTGAAATTGCTTTTTTTGGAAATTAAATAATTTTTGAATCGAATTAAATTTTAATGTTTTGATATAATGCTAAATATAGTTTATAAAAATGTTTAAGAGAAAATTAAATTTTGTACGAGTGCTGCTGTGTATTCAGATTACGCCCTATAAAAATGGTGTCATCCCGAAAAAAAAAAAAATTCTTGTACTGTGAGCCTGTGCCAATATTATGTGGCCCTTATTTTTTGGGATTAAAATTGGTTTTTACGTGGAAATGAGTAATAAGTTAACTCATTCACTAGATGATAACATTAAATACATTAATATTTATCTATATATTTTATACACAATGGAGGTTTTTTTAGTGGATATTAAAATGGATATTTTTTTGGTGTCAGCCGTGTCGTTGTTGTTATCCGCGGTAAAAGAAATTCCCGTTCACTGACTCATAAAACGAAATTCTCCCCCAAAACAAAAAAAAATAAAATTTGTAGGTATATCCTCTGTGCAATAAATTCATAAAATAATGGTAATAATTATTACGTGATTTATATGATGATCAAAATTATTTCGCGCACGCTCCTGTTTGCTCTTGCTCCATTTTCTAGAGCGTATTGATTTTTACATTTTTTTTTTTCATTAAAATTATCACAAACAATGGAAATCCAACAACTACACGCACAAAAAAAAAATGGAAAAGGAAAACAACGAATGAAGAAAGAAACAGACTCGAAAAGCTTATTCTGTTGACTTCCGAGCTTTGATGATGAGTCGTTATCGTTAATACATTGTGTTATGTTGTATTGACAGAGTCGATAATTGAATCTAGAGGTGTACTTACATATTTATCAACAGCTGAGACGATGAAATTTTTGTGTTCTTGTTTATAGCCATGACCTTTGTTTATTCACCGGTGTTGCGTTTGTTTCTTGGTATATTGTCTCTAAAGCTTAAAAATGATAAACCGCTCTTGATAAAAAGATATTGGCGGTTTTTGTTTGCTTTATCCTGATAACAATGTACTCGTTTATTTTGTAACAAATTTACTTGGCAAAACAAAACCGCATCCCTCTATACGGATGTATGTTTTATGCAAATGCTTAGTTGGTTCTTGATGATAATACAATAGGATTTTATTGGTCGGATTAGTTTTTTCATATTATGGACCGAAGTTGTGATATATGAATGGTAAATTGCATAGTAAAATTTAATTCAAACAAAAAAATTTCGTAAAAAATTTCAAATTCTGTAATCAGGGTTTCAATTTTAATTTTAATCATTGAAAATTTTGAAATTTGCCTATTGAATGAGTTGAGGAAACTATTTTCAAAATTCCATTAACTTACAACTCTTAATATAAATTCTCAAAGCTTTATAAGCTTTAAATTACGCAATTCTTGAAATCCTTATTCTACATTTTCAAATTGGAATCTTTTGTCTGATTTCTTAAATTTTTAACTAAATCCATTGTTGACAATTTTAAATATTTTTTGTATATAGTTAAGTTCTGTAATTTTTACTTTCGCAAATTTCTTAACATTAAACGTACCGATATTGTTTGTTTGTTTGTTTGTTTTTATCCCTGCAATCTGTTCTGGGGCTCGAGGCACTCCCAACTCTTTCGCAGTTCGCTTTTTACGTCCTACCTTACGCCTTTAGTGGCCAAATCGAGGACGTACGGCTATAGACCCGTTTTCGTTTAAACCACCTGCACATTGCATTGCTTCATGCCAACCTATAGTGCTGACATGAAAGGTGGGTCGGCCCATGGATTCCGCACTCTCAACAGGGGGTCATAGTTGTGTTCATCGTCATCACCGATCGTAATCAGATGATGAAAAATCCCTTTTGCATCCCGCCCCTATAGGGATTCGAACCCGGTACCTCCCGATCCAACCGCCGCAGCTTTAACCACTGCGCCGTTTGCTCGGTAACGTACCGATATTTTTATATACCTATTCCTACCAGAAAGGGGCAAACGACCCCACTATAAAAAGTTATATTTTTACGATGTTGGTACAATTTGGTGTATGAATAAAATATTTTTTTTCAAATAACGATTTCAAATTGTCTATTTATTAAAGTAACAAAATAATAATTACATAAAAATAAAACATTTCAAGAAATTCCAAAATTTAGAAGTTAATATTATGCAAATTTTATTTATGTTTACCACATATTTTGCAAATTTTCACACACATATTTTGTACATTTCAAACAAATGTTTGTAGTTTTATGTCAACACCCATGAGTTAATTCCAGCCAATTCAAGAATATTGAAGAAAATCTGCACAGGTCATCTTCGGGATTTCGAGTTCACCGAGTATTTTCTTGCCATCTGATCCGTCATGTCTATACCGAATTTAGCACTATTATAGAACCTTATCGTTTCAGGTATAAATTTACCGTCTTTTTCAATGTCTATAAATTTATATGCCTTGAGCTTAGTAGAAGCACTTACTTTACAATGATCAGATCTATACGGTTTTGTTGCGAAGAGTGTCATATCATCTTTTGCGTGTTTGGCAAATTTTGGTAATTCTTTTTTATTTCCTCGGATAGTTCCAACAATAGTGTTTTTTTTCTAATAACTTTGTAACTAGTTCGGTTCTAGTAGTTTGAGAACTACGGATTCCCCAAGCGGAGCTGAAGGATTTCTGTTCTCATCCTTCCATTATAAATAGATTTCCATATTTCCGTATTTGGCCTTGACGTCCTAGCCAGAATTTGATTCCAAACTTATCCGGTTTGTTTGGGATATATTGGGTAAATCTACACCTCACTTTGGTTGGGAAAAGCGGTTCATCTATAGTTAGATGAGGCCCAGGCTTGTAACAATTTTGGCTATTCTGGATGAATTTGTACCATAATTCGGAGATTAGAGCAAATTTATCATTTTGTAAACGCGGGCTTCGTTGTTTTTTTTTATCAAATCTGATAAAACGCTTTATTTCACTAAAATTATTCCTGCTCATGGTTTCTGAAAAAAAAGTAGAGCCCCATTTATTATTCCATAAATATGAGATGATCAAATTTGTGGCCTGATTGCGCCACGTGCATATAGAATTGCAATAAATGCATTGAATTTTTCAGGAGAAAAATTCCATTTAGTTCCTAACACCCGAGATGCCTTTTCTTCTGTGCATTATATTATGTGTTTCATTACATTGTCGTCAATAAACAGAGAAAATGCAGTTCTCACTTTCTCTTTCATAATATGCCATTTGGCATATCCTGTCGGGCCTGCAACCTCCCTAAAAATCTTATGAATAGGCGCCCGTCCTGGTGTAGATCCTTTATATATTTCCTGCCATTTTGTACCGTCGGCCGCAATTTCGATGCATCGTTCTTCTTTTTCACTTTCTGAACTTTTGCCCTCTGCGTCTATTCAAATTATTCTCTTCTTCACTTTCTTTCAGATAGTTCCTTTTCACTGAATTCTGAACACTCTTCATCTATATTATTTATTATTTCCAATAATTTCAAATATCTTGAGTTTGTCGACATTTTTTGGGTAAAAATGAAAAAAACAACTTTTTAACTCACAAAATAGCACTATAGCCTGAAATGTTCAAACTACATAACAAATATGATGTAATGCGTTGCGAATACATATAATACACCGATAACATTGGACAGTTTTTATTTTTTTTGTTTTATGTAAAATGGGAAATCTGTGTTCTTAGTAAAATGAGAAATCTATTATGATTCTCTGCAATAGTTTTGCCACACAATAACACATTTAAACCTTTATGATTTAATCTAAATTCACCACAGGGTCAAATGACCCTTTGCAGTAGTTAAGCCAAATTTGTTTTTTTTCTCGGGGGAAAAAGTAGTCCGGAGATGAGGCAATATTAAGGAATAATTTGATTCTATATTTCAATAAAAGTAGTGGAATCAATGGTGATTTCGTAATGTTATATTTTCAAGAAATTCCAAAAAAGTGTTTAAAAAGGGTCATTTGACCCCTTCATGGTAGATTTAGTGTTAATAATAATTAATCGTCTTCAGAGCCATCAAGGACGTTGGTTACAGAATATTTTTTAAAAGAGCGCCACACAATCGTTTCTAGAATGAGATTCCAAGCTTTGGAAATCCATTCTGCCAATTTTGGTGCAGGTACTTTTAGATTTTTCCAGAAGGCGTGAGGAGGGGAAGGTTTTCAGTTAATAACTGGGATTCGTTTAATGTTCTTAAATTATCCTTAAATGGTCTGTTAACCGAAACGCCAAGAGGCGTTGGTTGGTTGGTTATGCCACCAGGAATCACTATTAAGTCACAGTTATCTTGCACTACAATGTCTTACCTACATCTACGATCAAATACCTCTCAAAAGTATCCAAAACTACCACATTAGGACGATTCCGTTGGCTTCAAAGACAACTTTTAGCGCATTCGAACCACCCTGTTCTGTATGCACTTTAATAGCCCGGACTAATTATTTTAACTTCTTTGCTGTTTGGCCCCTTTTGCGTTAACAGTGTAACTGCGCAGCATATCGAAAAACACTGGCGTTTGGTCAGCATGGCCGATTTGGCTGAAGTGATAGTTGTTTTGTGTATAGGTCTACGAGGGCGGATTGAAAATGAAGCTACCTAAGTACGAAAACAAAATTTTTTTTTGCCAAAAACCATTTATTTCTCAACATAGTCTCCATTTAATTCGACACACTTAGTAAGACGATATTCCAACTTTTTATACCATCTGAATAATACGATTTCGGGAACCCCTCAAAATACGCGTTAGTTTCGATAATCACTTCTTCGTTTGAGATGAATCTTTGTCCTGCGAGCCATTTTTTCAAGTTTGGAAACAGGAAAAAGTCACTAGGAGCTAAATCTGGACTATAAGGTGGATGATCAACCAATTCGAAGTGTATTTCATGTAATTTTAGCATCGTATCTAATGCTGTGTGAACCGGTGCGTTGTCTTGAAGAAAGAGCACTTTTTTCTTCTTTAAATGTGGTAATTTTTCCTTGATTGCATCAACCAATTGATCCAATAATGCACGATAATACTTTCCTGTGATTGTGGATCCTTTTTCAAGATAATCGATGAGCAATATTCCGTGTGCATCCCAAAATATAGTGGCCATAACCTTGCCAGCCGATTTCACTGTCTTTGCCTTCTTCGGAGCACTTCCACCAGCTTTGGTTTGAGGTGTGTAGTGGTGGACCCACGTTTCATCAACAGTAATTAATCGACGCCAAAAATCAACAGGATTACGCTTTATCATGTCCAAACACCGCTGTGAAGTGGTCTGTCGAACTCGTTTTTGTTCGACACTAAGCAAACGCGGCACCCATCTTGCCGATAGCTTTTTCATATGCAAATGTTCATGCAAAATGTTGAACACACGTTCATATGATATGTTTACCATTTCAACAATCTCACGCAACTTGACTCGGCGATCATTCATAACGATATCGAGGATTTTCTTGATATTTTCTTCAGTAACCACCTCTTTTGGCCTTCCTGTTGATGGTATTGTTGCAGTGCTTCTTCGGCCGCGTTTAAATTCAGCAATCCAATATTTTACCATGTAATCTGACGGAGCAGACTCACCGTAATGTTTATCGAGCTTTTCTTTTGTCTCTTTCGCCGTTTTCCCTTTCAAATAATAGTGTTTAATCACTGCACGAAATTCGTTTTTTTCCATTTTTCAAGAAACACAAAAGTTGCTTACTTCAAACGACTACAACAAATAAACTAATCGATGAATTTGGGTGAAATTTTAACAGCTGACGTTTGACAGATCGCAATTTCTAAAAAACAAAAAATTTTTGTGTTTGTGCTGCCATCTAGCGCTAGGTAGCTTCATTTTCAATCCGCCCTCGTATAATATGGTGCTGAGTTTTTTGTAGATTGAAAGAACACAAACATACAGAAATCTGTCGCAACAGCCGCGACTGCCTTTATAAACTGTTTTTTTTATTCCAAGGCTTTCAATTAAATAGCCTGTCTAGTAAAGAGCAACCCTTCTACGCGTAAAACTGTTACAAATCTCATCAACTCTTCATCTACTTCGGGAAGTTGCCTTTTTTAGACCCTGTGAAGCACTTTGTTGCGGATTTGCACATAAATAATGATTTATAATAGTTTCTCCATCAATGTCCCTAGGTTGGCCTCACTGATGCCAAAATGCCGACCAGCGGCTCTGTTACCATGTTCTTTTGAATATAAAATTATTTTTCGCTGGAACGATTTCTATAAATCTTATGTTGAATATTAACGATTCAGAACTGTAGCGAAATGCTGTCTGCTTGTTTGATACCTTGTACCTTTCGAGATATAAAGCATCATTTTTACAAGCTTACTAAAAATGGCTTAGAATTGATGGCGCCCTAGAAATCGCAACAAAACAGCAATTCTAAGCCGAGCTTCGAATCCGGATTGAACGAAAACATTAAACCGTAATTAACCGAAATATTTTCGGGATGTAATCTGAATTGTAGTATTGCTTTTTCCAAAACCCACTTGGAAAGTGGGATTGGGAGCAGAACTATAGGAAATTACTCTGGGAGTCCTTCATTGGGATGAGGCAGGCCAAGAAATTATACATTTATAATATTATACGTCTGGGAGAGGCACCGAGGATGGACCGCCAATCCCTTAGATCCCTTACCTGGTTTTTAACAGGGCACGGCCCTTTTAACGGCCATCTACAATACATAAAATGGCAATGTCCCTTACGGACCAGTGCAGATTCTGTGACTGCAGTAACGAGACATCGAAACACCTACTCTTCACATGCGATGCTATCATCCTAAAAAGATTCAAGTTCCCCAATGCGCAAATAATCCAATGGCCTAACGCCGACCCACTGGATATGCATCAGGTAGCGGCGTTTATCAAGAACATAGACCTACATTTCATGTAAATATCTCTAAGGATGCACAATAGGCCTCAATGGTCGCAGTTCTTTGGGCTACAAATACCCACCCTTTTGGGAAAAAAAAAATCGAAAAATAGGAAGGCCGCATAGCTTATTATTTAATCCTTCCCATCCGGTTTCGAACCGGGCTAATCCCGGAACACAAAATATTTTGTAACTCAATCCAAAACTGGGAACAATAAAAATATCGGTTCGATGTTCTGATTTTAAATACGCACCTGATTTTTCGAAAGACCTTTAAATTTACCTAAAATTCTGATTTTAAAATTTTCTAAATTTCTTAGTTAATTATAATAAATCGCCAATAAATTACATTAGTTGATTTTTTATCTCTTAAATTCTTGAAATTCACTTTAAATTTAAGAATTTCATATTTTCAAATAAGTTAATTTTAGTTTAAATTTTTAAGTTCCAAATTCCATACTGACACTTTCCTAACATTTTCAATGAACTGAAAACAGAAGTTCTATTTATAAATTTTGATATATTGTCATATTCCATCTTTCTTCAATCAACAATTTTTAAAATTTTTTCAAATTTGAAAATTCCTTAAAATATTGAATTTGACGGTATGGTATTCAGACATTCAGAAAATCTAAAAATTTATATTACCGCTCCTGTTTTGACAGAACGTCTCACCATGACCAAAAATGTCCTAATATTGTCCTGATTTGAATTTATTAGCGGAAATGCGAAATTCTGGAGGAATCAGAAAACGAACTCCAGCCCAATTGGTATGGTCCAAAAAATTCTTCAGGACGTGATTTAATCTATTTCACATTAGGAATTATTTATAGAATCGGCTTAACATCTCCAATATAAAATTTCACGAAAATACGTCGACAAATGTGTGTGTTTCGTTTGGTGCTGAAGACCGAAAAAATTTTCTGGGTTGGCTGTGTATGGATAATAGAACTGCCAAACCTAATTTTTTCAGTGTTTCAAAATATTTTTGGCCAATTCTGATCCCAGCTCAACCTTATGGGCGAAAAACTTTTCAGGCCATGAAATAATAGGTTTTATATTATGATCTATCTAAAGAATCTACAAAATATTTCGGATATAAAATTTTACTAAAACCCATCAAGAAATATGCTTGTTCCATTTGATGCTGGAGCCTGAGAAGATAGTTTGAATCAAACATGTTATTAAAATCCATTCAAAAACGAGCTAACTCTAGAGTTCCATTTGGACTTGGAGAAGTTTCACAATGCCTGGATTAGTTGAGTATGTAAAAAAAAAAAATTTTTAAACAATTTTTTGATTAGTACCATCCATAATATCATTAGAGGAGTTCCTAAATATTTCTTGAATATGGCTCAAATTTTTTTTAAAAAATCCGAACCAAAATTAGTCAGGAAATTTTCAGAGCGTGAACAATTCGGTTTTATATTAGGAACTACTGATAGAATCGGCTTATTAAGTCAGATATAAAATTTCACTAAAATCCATCGACAAATGTGCTTGTTCCATTTGGTACTGGAAATGAAGTAAAGGTCTGGTTAAGGTTATTTGTTATGTATGTAAAAAACAAATATCTCTTTGGCAAATCTGTTTTTTGGATTTTTTATGGTTTGTATTTATCATTAGTAGTGTCACGTAATATTTGTTGAATTCTGGCCATATTTTGTTTATAAAGCTTAACTCTTGCCTCAAATAGAACTTCTTTCGATTATGCACCAATCCAATTGAAATCTAGTATTTGACTTAACCAACAAATTTGTTGATCATTGAATTAGTTGCAGCACCTTCAAATGATGCCTTGTTTGATACTCTTCTAATACATCTGTTTTGCAGCCGATGAATGGACGTCGCCATCAAACCAATTTTACATACCAACTTGTTTTAAACAAATCCATAACATAAAAGACTTAAAAACAGTCCTGTTTGTTTTTTAAGTCGAGTCCTTCTAGTTTTTCAAACTTTGTAAGATTTCGTCAAGATTTAGTCGTTTTTGACCTGGTGAAAATTTAGGAAAAGCAAAAACTGATTTTCTTTTGTTTTCTTCAAATCTTTATTTAAATTTTGATAATGGATAAACGGCCATTAACGTGACCAAATCGGAACATGCGGCTCGACGAGCTCTTTATAAAAAAATTGTTTGTGAAAATTGCTGGCGATGGCTCGCGGCTTGTTGTGTTTGATTTTTATATCTCGATAAGGGTAGAACGGCTGTTAGTAGAACAATACGATTTGAATGAATGAAACGATCAAAACTATCATAACTCATCTATCTAATTTGCCATAATCAATGCTTGAAGCGACTTGATTTGAATAAAACTAACGTTTCTTTCTTAAGCAAGAGGAAGCGTCTCACTTCAAAGCAAAGACGTATGTAGTTCTACGTTTAAAGAGCGAGTTTCACAAACTGCCGCTTTTTTGTGATTTACCAAATAATTTACGTTATTTCAATTAACAGTATTTTTTAAATTATGTTCCTTTCTACTTCTGTTACGCTTAATTAAACCTTAACTCAAACTTGAGACCAGCTCATTTTGATGTAGGCACATGATGCTATCTCAATAATTCCAATCCAAAACAATTTTAGTTAGTTATAGTTAAGAGCTGAATATTGACCAAAACGAGAAAGGCATAAAATCTTTAAAGATAACAACCTTCCAAATCTTCCAAATGGAAAAAACATCTTCTGGATAATAAGCCCCATAAACAGGCATATTCGATCCATATAGTCTAAAACTTCGAGAGCACTTCTTATTCGGTAAGGATTCATATGTAACGGAAAAGTGTAAAACAACCTTTAGATTTTTGGGGACTTACCTGTTTTCGGGTCTCCTTAGTCCGAAAAATTGGTTTCGAAATGGTCAGGGCCCGTGTCTGCCCTCTCTTCAATTCAGAAGGTTTAACCAATCAATCTGAAATTTCAAATTTAAACTTTTTTCATAAACTGGGAGGCCCGAGTGAATTTGAGTGAAAATCGGCCAAACGGAAGTGGCAGCTTCCGGGGACCAGAAAATTTATTTTGCAAATATCTCAAAAAATATCACCCCCATTTGTAAAAGAAAGCTGTATATGGGCCATATCTCAAATTTGTTTTGTTAACATACATAATTATAAACTCCAACCCCTAACCAAAATATATAAATCCACATCTAGGCACTATCACACTATCACCCGCCTGAGTCTTCTCTGATGAATCGATCTTTGTAAATTCTATTTTAATCGTTTTAATTAGTCAATCTGAACTTTTTGCGCGATGCTATCAAGTTTGATATCAAAAAGTTTCAACTGGTCTGGAGAATGTTGCTTTAGCATATAGAGGATGCAAAATCTGGCCAAGAAACTATTTTATCATTTTTGTGATATTTTCGATAAATTTCTGAAAGACTGGTAAACATTTGTTTAAGTAAGTTTCCGAATTGACCACCAAAACCCTCTTTGGGAATTACAGGATCACTGATAATACAACAAAATTTCTGGTTTGTTGGTGTTTCATGGCGAGGAGACTCATACTATTATTTTCGTTGCCATTTGCTACCTTCCACGGCAAAATAAGACTTGCCATCAATTACACATTTAAAAATTTGTAGTAGAGGCGAACTATTTTTGAGAAAGCTAGCGCTCATATTCTTGATTTGATTGCAGTTTTTTGTTTGTCTTTGGTGGTTGGTGTGATGTTGCTGTGTTTTAGACTTTCCGTGGAATGTTAATACTTTGCAGATACTTCTTGACTGTTTTTTTGCACGGCTTAAAACTAGAAGGCGCTTGGTGTTGTTAATCTTTGTTGTTTGAAATTAGATCGTCACCAATTTTATTTGTTTGATTTAACACTTTTAAAAAATTGATAAAATTTAATTAGACTTCAAGTGTAAAGTGCCTTACCCATTGAAAAACGAAAAGAAAAATCGGATTTAGTTTTTTCGATATAATTCCAAAATTATTGCTTTGTTTTCGCTAAAAACTTCTCGTTTTTGACCGAGTGTACCATACAATACTATTTTCAGTTAAAAAATTTCAAAAAAATTTTAATTAGCTGAGAAAATGAAAATTTAAATTTTTTCGTCCGAAAAAAATTGTTTAGAACCGAAAAAATTAAATTTTCATTTTCTCAGCCAATTAAAAATGTTTTTAAATTTTTTACATTGAAAATAGTATTGTATGGTACACTCGATCAAAAACGAGAAGATTTTAGCGAAAACAAAGCAATAATTTTGGAATTATATCGAAAAAACTAAATCCGATTTTTCTTTTCGTTTTCCAATGGGTAAAGCACTTTAGTTAGATATTTTCTATAAATGGTTAATATCTCGTTAAAACCAGGAATTAAAAATTCAGTGATGAAAGTGCAGATAAAGCCAATAACATAAAACTCGTAATTTTTGTAAAAACATAGCTTGGAAGTTATCAAAGAATTACTCAACTTGTAACCCCTTATATAATTAGAGAAATTTTACTTGAGGGTTACGTCGACAAATGTCAACTGATCTTTATATTTCCCTATGGACAGTAGAACCTTTTAAAATTAAGTTGGATCTATTTTTGATCTAATTCGGCCGAAATAAGCTTGATCTGGTCCGGATCACCGGCTCAAGCGCTCCAATTAGGTTTTCATCTCACACCACATACTAACTCTGCAAAAGTATCGGAGCTATTATTTAGCTTAAAATGAGCCCGTTTTTCAGTATAAGTGAACGTTCTGAATCTTTATCCATTAAATACTAAAATTGGAAAAGTGCCTATTTTTGTCAACATTTTCCAGACCCAAAAGAAGGGTGTCCATACGTAGGATTTTGATATTATTATTGTTATAGATTTTGTCACAATCTGTATTTGAACAAGGGTCAGCTGTACGCGTCGAATATCTATAGGGGATATTTGAAAACTAAAAATTTCATCTGTTAGGAAAATCTGTTGGAGGATGTTGGAAATCTTGAGTGTGAATCTTGTCTACGAAAACTTTTCAAAATCAAAGATTTTGCACTGCGTTTCGGTATTTACTCTTATTGGCCGAAATCATGCAGCACTCTTGGAGATATCAATTGAATCAGGGCTTTTATCATGATTTCCGCGGCGAGTCTTAAAAAATGTCGATATGTTCTTTTCGACCCGCTTCAACTTTTTTATTATGAATTCCGCTATCGAGAAGGCTGTAAACGCAGTCATTTAACGTCATAAACGCACTCATTTAATGTCAGCTTACTTGACGTTTGTCAGTGTATGCGATATTATTTTGAGACTAGTTTTGATTTTATTTCTTGAATAAAAATATATAACTTGTCAACCGAACTAACGCAAAATACCACAAACTAGTGACCTGTCACAATCCTCAACAATAAATCAATCGGAAAATTATCTACCCAAATTCACGTTATCGTGTAAAAATTCTTTCGCGGCGGAACTTATGATAGGGTCTCTGAATAAAGGTAACAATATCGATATTGCGACTTAGCTTGCAATGCAACCGACCAAACAGCATAGTATTCTATCGCGATCTATACCGTTTGGATCTGAAGGTAACGAGTTCAAATCACGACAGGGGTGGTTATCGGTATTTCTAGTCCATACAATTTTGGTCATTTACATGAACTTAAGTGCTATCGGCAACCAGGATGGACAATGTATGATCTGTGGTTTTAGTGACCACGAAACAATGAACTTTAGTAGTAGTAAATACACACGGGAGGAAGTGATGGGATTCTTTGTAACCATCAAGCGAAAATTGTACATATTGTTGAAAAGGCGTATTGTCTTATTTGAATGTGATAGTTGGACGCTGATTGATGATTTAGAAAGTTGTAGCTGCCTAGCGACATTCCATCAAAAGTGTGCTATTTGGCAATAGGGCATAAACGATTTCTGTAAAATCGTAAAATCTTCAGTACAAGAAATTAAAAGACATCGAATAGGCTGGGTCGGTCACGACGAACGACAAACATTTATATTTTTGATAAATTTAGAATAGTCAGTAGCAAAAGCTCACAAAAGCTGTAATATTGGTTGGTCCCGGATTGCGAGACATTGCTCAGTTGCGCGTATTGTGGATGTCTGAGATCCCTGATCATCTTGTTTATTGTTTAATGTATCGGTTATTAAAGCATTTCGCCTCAATTTAGTTTCAATTTAAAGTTTGATCTGATCCGGATTACTATGCGTCAAGAAATGCGACTAATGATGAATAAACTGAGTTTATTATTGATGTATTATCATTTGTATTGCAAAACATTTTTGGCACCAATTGATATTTTATAATGCATAATCCGAGCATTTCCCTTAATTGACAACAAAGCGTATTTCCGCTACAAATTTACAACAGCAATTGCATTGAATAAACTTACACAGGAATTAAATCGGCCATTAGATGTTTTTCCGTATAAAATTTATTTCGAATGATTCTCTATCTTTCAAAATGAGTTCAAGTTGTATACAACAACAATTACACCATCAAATTCCTGCTAAATTGCACTGTGGTGTCACACTCAAAATGGTCACCAAATGGACAGTTACAGTTTAATTTTTCCGCATTCCGCCATATTGTGGTGAACAATCCTAAGCCGCTATACTCATCTCGTCCGACATCCGAAAGTGAATACTATAATGTGTGTCTTCTAAATTTCATATCCAAAAAGTGACATAAATTGTGAGGTGATTGTCACTATAAAAAACGCAAATATTGATTTCTTAATCCTGGGTTAGCTTTTTTCTATTTCTGAAAATTCTTTTGTCCCCAATTTATTAATTATTTACTCTTTGATCGGTCATTATACAGATAGCGTTGAACTCAGAACCAGTCAGTATATGAAGGCATTAAAAATCCATTTTTTTTTGTCGTTTTGTTTTGTCCATGTACATATTATTCAGATCGGTGATAAGATTAGATTTAATGGGATTAATTCCTTTAATCTAATTAATGTTGAAAATTGTTCCAATCCAGCTATATGTAGTATACAATTAAAGTGTACACCGCAACAGCAACTGTACCATAAATTATAATAAAGCTCTTGATTGATAATGCTTCGATAGTTTTGATGAGTACACTTTTATTTTATGCCTACAGGTATTTCGCGAGATGTACATCATTTCATTTTTCTCTGTTTACTGAACTGTGTATCATATCGTTTCTTGTGACTTTGATGATGATATCATAGAATAAATTAAATTCTTTATATTGAAATTTGTAAGATTCCCGGTTGAAGATATACGATTATATGGTGTACATGTTCATATGGTGTGGGTGACTAAGATAATTTATATACGATTATATGGTTAAAGCATGACTGATTTATTCTGATTTTGAATCTGATTAATTATTAATTTCGTTTTTCACAATTCTAATCCATTAATACATAAAATCTTCGACAAAACTGATTATGATTGCAATACTGTATATTTGTGTATGTGCTTTTATTAATTGAGAGGATTATTATACTCGTCTTTTATTATTGGTTTCATTGTGGGACAAATTAATTCATTGAGTTTGAATGGAATGCGATTGGGTAAATTTTTTCGTTTCCCTTTTTATGCTGTAGTATCGGTTCTGTTTTGTTCTATAATTTTTAAGATAAATTTAGCAAAAAATGAAAATAAACCTGCCAAATCGACATATTTTACAATGGATATGCGAACACTTATTTGCATTGCTGACATTTCCAAAAAGCGGCGAGCATATTTGGATTTTGTTGTGGTCCAGATTGCCACAGCTATGGCCCCGGTAATCTGAAAAATAATATCTAGAGACCCCCAAAAAATGTTATTCAATAATAGTGAATTTAGTACTAAGCGTGCAGTGCAAGTTTTTATTAGAGATACTAAACAATCATTTTTCTTGCAAAATAGGTTTAAGTATGACAATCTACTTGTTTAATAATTTCGAAAATTATCCAATCATCGGTAGTTGTCACATTGGAGAAGGTAACATTTTGATGTTGGATCGGCACAAAATATAGATTAAATGCAGTTCTTGTATTGCGATATCTTTCCATTGACAACATTGTCCATCTTGGTATCATAAATAATTAATTTTATGTTTCGATGCATTATATAAACGCAAACTGGACGCCTTCCGCTGCTGCCTTGTTGCACACAGTTTTTAGAATGAAGCAGAGAAAATTTGGAAAACCCAATTTTTTTACGTCTTGTAACCAACCTAGTATTCCTTTAATGTGCACATCGTTAAACGTTTTTATACTTTAACTTTTTCAATAGTTAAGCAATCGTTTTTACCACGCATTATACGACTGACATCATCATCGTTATAATAATTTGTCATAACAAATGCATAAAATTTTATTTTTATTTTATTAATTGTTGTATCCCAATGTTTGTTCTTTTATTTAAACGGTTACTTTATGAGGTTGGCCGTAAAATAAAGTTTTCAGATAATTGATAAAACGCATCATGGGTAGATCAACATCCTTGTATTTTGCAAAAAAACGAAACATACGATTTTGCTGATTTTTAGTATGTCTAATAGTAGTTCTATGAGGAAAATGGTTTAAAAAAAATAAGAATAAAAAAATATGCACATGGGAGAAAATTCAAAAAGAAAATTTCGGCGGCCATTTTGAAAAGGAAGAAATGAAAGATTCCACCATTTTTATAATTTTTTTCTAATTCTTAGTTTTTTTTATAGTAATAAATCTGTATCTTAAAAAACAACAACGATAGCAAAAAATCATGTTGGAACATAAAAATCATAAAATTAAAACATGACTTTCAAAAAATTGTGATTTTTGCATATTTTCACCGAATATTTTAGTGATCTTCACAATTTTTAAAATAATCATTTAATTTTAGGTTATGATAGGACAAATCAATTGGATGTTGTGAATTTAAGATCAGTTTCAATTATCCGTCTGATTTAACACAACATAGTATGATGAATGGAATTCCTTTTGTTTTATGTATTTAGGCTTCAAATTATGAAGCTTTGGCAAGTAGTTTTAGATCTGTGTGCAAACATTCCGTGCCCATTTGACGTTTGACTTCTCCAACTTGTCATTTCCTTAGTGTAATCGGATCTTTTTCAATTGTGAATTCAAAAATGTTGAGATAATTGTTGGATCATTTTGCGATTTTCCTCGTAAGAAATCGGACAATATTGACACGAGATTGTTGCACTGCCGTCAACGAATGCCCAATGAGAAAATGCGCGGTGCTAGACAATATATGTCTTGGTCTCAATAGTATATATGGTTGGTTAAAAATTTATATAATTCACATAACCCTAATCAGGAGCACACGTGATTCCATACATCACTGTTAGTAATTGGTAAAAATCTATTGGGCGGTCTGAATCATCGCGCCGTTCCATTTTCTACCATTTTTAGTCTTCCTCATTTATTTGAATCTGATGGTACAATTTTTTCCACCTCTGTGATTAACACGATTTTGTATACCCTGAAACTTAACAAAATTAGTAAAATGTTGATTGAGCTACTGGATCTTTTGGGATTCCGATGGAGCGATGAATACCACTCGCAGTTATAGTATATCTTCTGGTAATAATTTTCTCATATGACCTAGCTGTCTTTATTCGGCCATGAACATCTTGTATCTCCCGATTCCTTTTATATCTCTTAACAGATTTCAATCTATTGATTGCTTGATAAGTGTGGTTGCCCAGTTCCGGTCGTGAAATTTTGAAAAGAATTTTCACTACAAATCTACCTGCATCATTCCATGTTTTGTATATTCTATGAACTCTAACGTAGTCACTCAAAGAAAGGTTGGCAATGATTCTAGCTGCGGCTGTTGCCCTATTATGACCAATTTGTCCATCAATTAAGATATTGAAAAACTGATTGGCCCCTATTAACATCTAAACCGGACTGGGAACGTTACACTTAGTATCGCGAGCTTTAAAAATCTAAACTGGTTCAGCTGGTTAATATTGAAGGCTCTTTATAACAGGGAGATAGTTATCTTTATCAGCACAAATGCTTCAATAGATCCAACTACGTTCGACTTAGAATTCAGCAACTTGTAACTTAAACCGGCCTCTGGACTTGATTTCTGATTTAAACTTAGTCACTCTCACAAATAACGGATGCTTAAGATCTACACTCGAGTAATGCCCGGCATTGTCTCATGAGGCTTACATATGGATCTTCTCTTTTCATCTGGAGATCTTCACTCGCAATATTGGACAGTTTTATACTTCTGCTTCACGTTTTTAATGTATCATCTCAAAAAATTTTTTCTATTGATCATACCAGAAAGTGCGTTTAGAATAATCGGCGGTAAAACATTTAAAATCATTGATCGTCGCTTAACAGTCTAACATAATTAAATTCGCCGGAAATAATTCCGCTGACAAAAATGAATTTATTTCGTGGCATTTTCCCCTTTTTTTAAAAATTATATTAAATCCGTCGCTTTTATAATCTAATTAGTTTTATTTAGTGAGTCGGGAAAGGTGTAATGCTACAAGTAGTTCTTCGTAAAGGTATAGCGTGGAAAGTGTATTAAACTTCGCCGATAAATATATAATTTAGTTCGCGCGAATTTATTTCATTTTAAATATGAATTAAATCCGCTAAAAAATTTGATGATATTGAAAACCAATTAATTTAGTTATTAGTCAACAAATGTTTTCGATATTCAAACGGTTACGACATCGGTCAGACAGTTAAGATTATATATTACCTTGTTAAGATTGTTTTCTCATCATATTTGCCATGGTGTCTGATACAGCGGCATAAATATAAGTTGTATAGATTTCAAGAGCTAGTTCAGTTGATTCCAATACAACGTCGGCCAACGCTTCTCCTGTTTCAGACTCTGTTGTGAAATCCCACGCATTTAAGAAAGCATTTTCACCGGTTGTGTTATGCATCATCGTTACAATGGTTTTTGAATTATTGGCTGTATTTTTCCATCCGTCAATAACCAGAACCGAATCTTTACTACAATTTGCGGATATGTTAGGCACAGATTTCTCATATAATTGATTTAGCATTTTTGATGAAAGTGATTGTCGGCCTGGTATTTTATCGGCGTAGCTCGACCGTAATGCTCTGATAACATTTTTGAAGTGCTCTGAATCTACCACGCTAAATGGAATATTAATCCGAGGAATTTAGCCAGTAATTCATTTATCTTTTCTTCCTCATCTTTAGTAAAGCGGTCAACAAATCCGCTCATCTGTTTTCGGGAATTTATAGTTTTCCGTGATTTTGTCAGAGTTTGACTTGTTAATTTATTTAGCGTAGCATTGGCAATAAGTAATTATTGCTCGATGAAATTTTTGGTTTACTAGATAAAAAATTGAGATTCTGAGGTTGTGCCACTGGATACCTCAATAATTTGTTTCGGAACATTGAGAAACGAAGACATCTCTGGTTCCCGTGGTGACAAACATCTCTGGTTCCCGCGTACTTAATTCGGCGGTCCTCCTAAATTTTGTACTTATTTACTTTTGTTGTTGTACTGTTTTTAAGTTTATAGACCTATCAAAGAACAAAAACTTAAATTTAAAATCGAAGCAATGCATTGCAGGAAATATATGTATATTGTTTAGAAAAGTCAATTGTATTTATAGACGCCATTAAGGACTCAAAATGGAATTATTTAAAAGATCGATTCTAAAATCTGTTCGAGACTGACGAGTTTCTAAAGAACCTTTTGTGATATGGACACATTATTTCCTTATATTGCGATGCTACGTTGGCAAGTATTGTCAAGAAATCTCTGCAACTTGTTTGTAAATTTGTACCACTCCTCTGGTTTGTCTATTGCCATTTTAATTATAGCAGGAATCCGCAGCAGCTTCCCCGTAGTAATTGTGAAATGCTCTGTGTCCTCGGCTTGATCATAGTCTTGAAATTCTGAAGAAGTGAATGCAGTCCATTTATCACTTATTATATGCAACGGGTTGCCAAACACTGTGTTTTGGGTATCAAGCTTCCTTATTGCTTCTTTTGATGTTGTGGACTTGCATGGATACAGCTACACAAATTTAGAAAATGCATCTATTGCACGAGGTATGAATTGGGCGATATGGTATGTAACCAGTGGTGTATCGCCCATCGGAATTGGGTTCAAAATACCATCTTGTTTCCTTTTCTTTCGTTTAGCTACTAGGCACGGAATACATAGTTTCATAGCCATATTTAATTTATCTAGCAACTTGGGAATATAATATTGCCTTTCGATCAGTTCATGAGTCTTTCTCTAACACTTTCGACTAACAACAAAGCACCATCATACTGACCTAATTCCAGTACCTTGAAAATAGCTTTAACCTATCGTCGTCCGATTTGACACATCTTCTTCTGTAGTAAGTATAACTGGGCTGCGGCCTAATGCACAAACGTGACGCATACGATGGGAGGAACGATATTCAAGTATGTAACTAAATTCCTGAAGTTCCATCGTTACTTTAAACGCGGCGCAATCGGTTACAATTTTAAAATTTAATCCTAGTAGATACACGCTGAATTTCTTTAAAGCTGATATAATCGCTAAGCCATCTGTCAGTCCTAGAAAACCGTGCACTTCGATTTTATTCTTATATTCTTTCTATTTGAGGGCTTCATACGCTCATCTTCTATTTCATAACCTAAATAAGGACTTTGATAAAAAGCGGCATTTTTTCCCATTTTATTTGCCACTCGCCCTCTTCGGCCATTTTTAATATGGCTGTGATTTTCTGCAATGCTTCTTCCGCGTCCTTAGCCGAAATTACTAAATCGTAAATATAAGCACACAGCTTTTTCCCCGAAACTAGCTGCCTAAAAATATTGTTTATAAATAGCTTGAAATATGCTCGGCGAATTACATAAACCAAATGGCGCCCTTAAAAATTCATAATGGCCAAAAGGTGTTACAAATTCCGTATATTTGACACTGTCTCCCGAAACAGGTACAACAACATTCATGTAACTGTTTCCGCACAATCTCGGCTTCCAATGTTGATAACCTCCTTGGCCTCTGGTATATCGGTCGTTCATGATTCCTACACATTTTTTAATGTCTGAATCTTGCCGTTTGGTTTTAGAGTTGTAATTGACAATCATGCTCTTTATTGTTACCTCCTGTTCCTTATCGTTAATGTTGGATATCTCAGGAAAGCCATTGTCATTTTCGATGACAATTGATTAATTTTCCGGTATAAATTTCTTGATTGTTATACTGTAAGGTGACAAGGTTCTTTCCCCAAAATTATATCCACTGGCAAAATTTTGTGTTGAACAATTTTGAAAAGTGTATGAAATTGGTCACCGTTTATGGTAAGCTTAACATTATGAACAATCCAACTGAACCAGCTCCCTTAAATGAGGCACCAATCGCTAGATATTTATTGGTTTATTACCAATGTGGCCTTTACCACAAGCGTACATTTTGATGAAAACTTCTGCTTCGTCTGTCTTGTATTTTCTGGTTTCGCTGCTGAGCTTGATTTAGGTTTCGTTTTATTTGCTCGTAAAGGTTTAGTTTGGTTATGAAGTCTTCTATACCGGTTGCTCCATATAATATTATTTTGTTTGGTTCGTGATCGGAAATACCATCTAGACAATATATGGCTGGTTCCCTTATATCAGCGAACTTGCTCAATTCTCGCGTTGGAGTTAGGTATTATTATTATTATTGATTGAAGGGCCATGTGGGCGATAAGCCACCTCGCAGCGCGACCTAAAAGATCTATTGTGCTGGACCCTACTTAATTATCCGTCCAGTCAATATTCAGGCTCTTAATGAATCTGATTATACTACTGGCCGGTACAAGATACATACTATCCGGGCTCATTGTTCTCCCTCCTAGATGTTGCAGTCTTTGCTGGAAAATGGGTGGGCAATGGCACAGAACATGTTCCGCTGGTTCCGCTTCCAGATCGCAGAAGCGGCATCCATCTGTCATACTTAGGCCCATCTTCTTAAGGTGATACCTTAAGGGGACATGACCTGTGAGGAAACCAGTAAGCAGCCTCAACTCAGGTTTCATAAGTTCAAGACACTCCTTGACCCTGACAGACGAAGGTGATATAAATTTCTTCGCCTGTCGCAAACCTGGAATTCTGCGCCAGTAGGAGGACTTTTGAACATCCTTCCGGCATTTTACCGCTGCTCTAAGGTGCCCCTTAGTGACGCCGCAGAAGGGTTCTGGTCCAATAAATGGAGAGGCAGAACCCTCACGGGCGAGGCCATCAGCTGCCTCGTTTCCTTCGATTCCAGTATGATCTGGCACTCACATAAGTGTTACCTTATTTGAGCCTGCCAGATGTTTAATAACCTTCAGACAATCCCATACCAGCCTTGACTCAACGGTACAAGATCTAAGAGCCTTTAAGGCCCATTGGCTGTCTCATACAATATAAATCTTTGCATCGTTTAGGCCTTTTGCTATGCCTATCCTAGCGAAAAGTTCTATAGCATGGCAATTAGGTAACTTCTTAATGATTCATCCGATTTCTTATGTCACTCTAGTACACTTTTTAAATTCTCTGCGTAAAAATTCAGTTAATCCATCCCAAGTATTTGGGGTGTCTGAAGAAGTCTTTTCGAGTATACTGTTTTCTGGAGGTCGGTCCATACTAAGTATTGACCTGTTTCATCAAAACATTCTATCCACTTCTCTACTGAGTAAGCATCATCTCCGCTGAATTTCATCATTGAATCCTCTTTGAAAAGGAATGAATAGTGCCGCGGAGATCAATTTCTTTTTTGTAGTAGCCATGTTTGATGTTCTACTTTGCGCTGCTGCTTGGACTTGGATGATAAACTTTGTTGTTGACCATCATCATCTTCCTCGCAGGATTCTGCATAAGATTGTGCTGCCTACCAGTCGCTTTTTGAATCCTTTCAATCATTGCCTCACCACAGTTTGTATCTTTCTTTCACTTGCGTCATTTGGGCATTTTGATTTTGTTAATAAAACGTTCTTTGTTTTTTTATAAATTTAATTTTCCCTTAAATATTCACTGGGGTTTTGTTTGTTTTCACTCTTTAGACTCTTCGAAGTATAAGATTCGTATTTGATTTAAATAAGAAACGAAAGAAGCTGATTCGAATTTACAAATAGCTCCTGTGATTTTTTGGTTCTGTTTATTACTTTCTTTTACTCTAGAAAAATAAAGTATAGTAATCATGAAAATTTTGGACCTTGAGATTTTTAGAGATTTATCTGTTTTGAGGTCTCCTGAGCCCGAAAAAGTGGTTTTCGAAATGGTGTCTGTCTGTCAGTCTGTCTGTCAGTCTGTCAGTCTGTCAGTCTGTCAGTCTGTCAGTCTGTCAGTCTGTCAGTCTGTCAGTCTGTCAGTCTGTCAGTCTGTCAGTCTGTCAGTCTGTCAGTCTGTCAGTCTGTCAGTCTGTCAGTCTGTCAGTCTGTCAGTCTGTCAGTCTGTCAGTCTGTCAGTCTGGCAGTCTGTCAGTCTGTCAGTCTGTCAGTTTGTCAGTTTGTCTGTCAGTCTGTCAGTCTGTCAGTTTGTCAGTCTGTCTGTCTGTCTGTCTGTCTGTCTGTCAGTCTGTATGTCAGTCTGTCAGTCTGTCTGTCTGTCAGTCTGTCTGTCTGTCAGTCTGTGTCCTTTCTACAGTCCAGATAGTGTAACCAATCGAACCGAAACTTCAGATTTAAAGGTTTTTTGATAAATTGGGAGGTCCCATTGAATTTTACTCCAAATTCGCTAACCGGAAGTGGCCAGTTGCTTGGTTCAGAAAATTTATTTTGCAAATATCTTAAAAAGTATAGGGTTTACAAAAAACTGCTTAATACAAAATGTTTCCAAAAATTAAAAAAAAATAAAAATAAAATTAAAATAAAAAATAAAATTTCTCAAAATTCTGTTCGTAAAAGAAAGTCGTGTCTTGGCCACACCTCCATTTTTTTCTGTTTTGTGCTTATTCGTACTCACAATAAGAGATTTTTGTGCTTGGTGTTGACCGATTTTTTTTTGCTTGTTTCCAATCACTGGTGCATCTGCATACTACAGACTTTGGTACAATAACCGCTTTTTGTTCATTTGGCCGGTCCCTAGGGTCGTCATTATAAATAATTAATGATTATAATAATTTTATAATCGAAATACGTCGTACAATTATTGAAAACCACAAGGCAGTTGCTTTCTTAATTGCGATATGGATGTATAGTAAATGTAGGAGGTGGAATGCAATAATCAGTTTGTCCTTAATTTTTGTAAAAACTCTGTTTTTTTAATTGGATTTTTTTTTCTTTAAACCTTCCACCGTTTCTTTCATGAGACAAAAATAGCCTACATTTCTACATTGTCTATTGTTTAATTTCAGTTCGGTTTAGAGTAATCTTAGAAACATTTTTCGGTAACTCAGATTTTAATTCTGCCTCAAGGTCAAATATTATGTGATTTTAATTAGAACATATTTTACTATTATATTTAAACTAAATTTGGTCTCGCTAATTAGGAGGTTCAAAATTGATCCGTTTCAATTTCAACTGAATTTTTCGAATCAAATAATTAACGCCAATTATGTTACCTGGAAAAGAAAATCAATAAATTAAGAGTAAAAATAACATATTTTGCATAAATATGAAACACGCTTCTTGATATCAAAAATATAAAAAAACTAACATTTTATTCAAATTTCTTTAAATTAACACAACTTGTCTCTCTGATTTCGATTTGCTATGCTAGTAAGTAGTGTATGCATAGAAATACTAAAAATAATATATCTGCATAATTAATAAATAATAAAAGCAACACAAGTTGTAATGTTTTATTGATTTCTAACACAAGGCGTCACCGACAAGTCGGAAGAACTATGTATCGTTTAGTATTCCAACCGGAATACGTACATATACATCCATAGTAATATTGTGTATATCCATTTAGTTGTGTTTTCTATGCGAAACATGAAATCGGATTTCCATTACTATTTAATTAGCATATTATATAAATGATACACAACTATTTAGTAATGTTTTGTATCGTATTTGTTCATTGATATGAAATTAATATTATTGTATACCTACATGGCATATCTAAATTTAGTTTTGACGTAGATGCTTTATTGCTTTGTATTTTTAAAATGAGCTTTTATGGTGTACACCAAAAAAAAAAAAAGTTCGAACGTAAAAAAGCAGTGTCTATATAACTTTGATTTGCCATCCATCGTACGTGCATATATAAATTATTAAACCAAAATGTTGATGTACAAATTTCAGAGAGTTGGAAGAAAAACACTAAATTTGAAATTGAGCAACAGAAAATAAAAAAGTTTATTAACAATGGCCTTAGGGTGGAAAAACATAAAATTCTCATATGGTGTATTTGAAATGTATCCCCCCTTATACACAAGAAACTATGTAGGTACATATAATTTGATTAACAGTGTTTTTTGTTGTACAAACGAAGGTTAATATCCGTATACATATTGACCTTGGATTTATATGAACGAAATTTTCAGATTTTCCGACCACCATAAAAAAACTAATTGTTTAAACGCTATATAAATACTATAATAATATAGAAAACGAACAATGAATGAAGCTTACAACAATAGTGTTTCTTGGAATAATATTTATACGAGTTTATAATAGTTTACAATTAGCGTTTGCATGTAAAATAAAAAAAAAATTCAAAACTGTGTAATTTTATTATTTTTGATTCCATGACATAAATTAAAATTCTGTAATCAACTCTCCTATTTATTTTCATAAAATAGTAAACCCAATATCCATTCTGTTTATATTTTTTATTTATATAAATAGAACAGTTTAATTCAAAAACCTAAAATAGTATTTAGATTTTTTTTTTTTTTTTTACAACAATACAAAAGATAAAATCATGTAATAAAATGTTTCAAACGCAAACATAAAATAGAGAGACGAAGTGGCAGACAATGTTTAGCATCATAAAAATTGTATATGATGCGGCAATGATTAATTTTGCTCGTGATTTTTAATCTATATTTTATCGGGACGCTTGTATTCTGCTATTTCATCATTATGCTTTAACTTTCTTAACACGAACTTAGCAGGTCATCGAAAAACGTCGTCATGATGTTGAAGAAGGGTGAATGTCGAAAAGTCGAAGAACCCAAATTTTCCGCTCATATACAGTGGTTGGCGTTCGTTTATACGCACTTTAAATTTCCTTTTAATGTTAATTTTTTCTCGGTATAGTTTTTCTATAAATACTTGTGTTGCTTATTAACAGTGAGAGATTCAAGAACCGAATTTTAATCCGGAAAAGCCTTTCGAAAATTGTAGGTGCTGTAACTGAAAAGTAATTAAAATAATGAGGGCTTAGACATTTAGGAACCGTACAGAAATCCATTGCAGCCTTTCACAAAGTGTAACTTTGACAACTTAAGAAACGATTTTCACTCCTCTCAAAGTATAAAATTCATAAATGACCTTGTAAACATAAAGATGTTTCAGTGGCAGAATATTACTAATTTTGAATAAAGGCCGAGGCGAGCACACTCTTGAAATACATTAATCCAACTATAAACTTTTCGGACTGCCTCGTAGTACGTACCGCCCTAGCTGCAAATACGATATCGGAATCTCGACTACGAACACGAAAGGTACGTTTTCCTAATACAAGAATGTAGTAAATTATTTAAGTCAGATATATGTATAACATTTCCAGTCCAAACGGTAAAATGTTTAACCCCAATTATTTGATGTTACTTCATTCAAATTAATTGTGGAATAGTTAGAACTATTGTACACAAAAGCCATATTATAAGCAAAATCCACCACGCTACCACTAAAATTTTGAGAGAAAACCGAATTAATATAAATCAGAAATAAAATTGGGCCAAGTGGTGACACTAGCCCCCAGAATCAATGCGCCCTCCACTAACACAATCATCACAGCGGACACTTTGTGAACGACTAACAATAAAATATTTTAAGTTTAACCAATTATTTACATAACCGACATTCCACGATTTATTTAAACGAACTCAAATGCCTTTGTAATATCGACAAACAAAGCAGCAACCATTTTAAAATTATTAAGACTCAAGGAATCAGCAGTTCAACCAAAATCATCTTCTGTTCCTAAATTGTATCTATTGTACGATCGCCCTTCTTAAATAGTGGAATCATGGTAGCAATTTTAAGTGATTCAGGGAAAAATGCCTTCAGTAACACTTCGATTAAAGAGAGAAAATAAAATTTTAACATTATTAAAGATAATTTTTTTTAAATAGCACTCTGCTCAAACCAAACATGTCTGCATAGTGTTTTTCCTCAAGTGGGTTTATAATGTGAAATATCTCTGTAGCCAAATAGTACCGAATAGTAGGTTTAAAACCTTAAGAGCATTAAGAAATATCATTTTTATGTCTTAGGCGAGTTAAATCTTACTTGCGGAGGACAATTTTAGAATATCTACAGGAGAGAAAAGTCCACAACTTTCTAAGAGATGGAGTTTCGATCGCAAAAATGGATGCATTTTCACAATATTTACTTCGCAATTTTCTAGCGACGCACGCCAAATTTAAAACAAATAATATAACATTTAGATTTTTATTGGACGCTATCGAAACGCTAATTTTTGCGCGGAAAAACTAAAAAGTTAAAAAGTATTTCGGCGACCCTGCCCCTTCACATTTCGCGGTTCATAATTGGTGCTCAGGGGTACTATTCTTGAACTATCACGAAAACTTTCGTATTGGAAGTTATGCGCTTTGCCCACTGAAAAACGAATAGAAAAATCGGAAAATTTTTTGGACGAAAAAATTAAATTTTCTCGGTTAATTAAACGTTTTTTTTTTTAATTTTTTAAATTGAAAATTGTATTGTATTCGAAAAAACTTAATTCGATTTTCTTTTCGTTTTTAAGTGGGTAAGACGATTTAGTGTCAAAGTATTACGAAATTAGGGATTTCGTAATAGTTCAAGAATAGCATCCCCGAGCGCGGGTACAAATTATGAACCGCAAAATGTAAAGTAGTACGAAAGTTTTCGTAGTAGTTCAAGAATAGCATCCCAGGAGGCCCGTTGAAAACACTACTGTGGAAATAGTCAACAAAATCCAACATATTGTGTTGGCCGCTCATCGAGTGAAGATTAGAATTACGTTTGGGCATGAAAAAGTGCTCTTCCAAAACGACAACACACCGGCTCACTTGTCCGCAATCGCCGCAGCTAAATTGGTCGAATTATGCTATGAAACGCTGCCTCATTAATCATGTTCATCAAACTTGAGCATTTGTGTCTTCTTCATGTTTCCAAACATGAAAAAATGGCTCGGAAAACGGTTCAGTTCGGGGGGGAGGGTGGGACCTAATTTGCAGAGTTCGGCAAATCAAACAAATTAGAACATCGGAGCTAAGTTTATCTAAGTGTATGTGTATATATTTGTAAGAAAAACTAAATATGGGGAGGGTGACATATTCTCAATTGGGCTAGGGGGGGGGTGGTCAAAATGCTAAATCAGGCCCTGAGGGTAGCTGTAATTTTTAGTGTGTTTCAGCGTATCAGGGGTCCCCTATCGATTGCAGAATTATCTTGACCTGATATTTTGTATTGGTTTTATCAACAAATCTTCCCATTCTTAAAAAATTAGCTTTTAAAAGTTCAAATAATTTAGGTCGCATATTTGAGATTTCTGCATAAAATCTATTTTATTGTTTTTCGTCGGATAACGAACATCCGATATTAACCGATTTTTAAAACAACATGAATTGTATTTCGAGTTCGCCTTAAAGCTAATTCGAGATTTGTTTGGGGCTGAGTGTGATTTAAGAGATTGTATTCGAGATGTTTTGAAATTATTCAAGGTTTTCGATTTTATTCATTTGTAGTAACTTGAGCGTTGAAATTAACGATAAGTGAGTTTGAGCATCATGGTTTGGCATCAAAGTTATTCCAGTTAATTTTGTCGAGAAACATTTTTTTTGCTGTTTGATTGTTTCATGTTCCTGAACACTTTAGAAAGTAAATATGCCACTAGAATTATCAATGGGAACTCTACAATAATTGATCATTTTTCAACGAGCTTTATAAATTTCAAATTTAAACTGGCGTTATCTTATATAGAAATATCGCATAATAAATTAATTCGTGTGCGATTCAGCTTATCAAAGTGCCCAAAAATATTATTATTTTCAAGTGACGTTGGTGAAATATTATACAATGAAACAACAACAACTGGAAGCTAATTTTGAATTCTAAATGTATTGGAACATTTCCATCGAGCTTGTCTCAAATTTTTAAAGATTGCACTAAGTTCAAAAAGATAAATAAAATACCTATGATCATTAAAGTTATTATAAAAGTTCCAATAGGGCTTCCTACTTCAAGTCTCTTTGAGGAATTTCAACCACTAACAGTGATTAATAAAAAGCAACTAATTCTAACCAGTTATGATATAGTGAATAATCTCTAAAGCGTAATTTTCTATTTGTCACAACTGTGATACTCCTCGGATAAGTCAGTTTCACAATGATTTGTTTGGATTGGTGTAGCAGTGCTCTTTACGGAGGTACCATCTACACGTATCAGAAATGAACCAAGTCAAAAAAAAAAGTAAAACCAAACTATTAGAGTACGAATACTTTATAGCAGTCGAGAAGAAACATAGGGGATTAGTGGTAAAATATTGTTACCCCTTCCTTATGCTCCCCTGTCACGAGGCATTTACAAGTGGTATTTTTGAAACACCGATTGAGCTGATTTTTGGATATCTAGCAAAATCAAAAATAAATCGACACGTGTATCATTATATTTTTAACGGTGATGGTAATGGTGATGGTGATGTTGATGGTAATGGTGATGATGATGGTGAGGGGGATTATAATTGTGATTGGGATGGTATAATGGTATTATAAAGGTAGGATGGTATGATGATATGAAGGTACGATGCTAGCTAGCATTATGCAATGGTGTGGTGGTATGGTAGTTTGATGGTATAATGGTATGATGATGTAAATGTATGATGGTGAGATGGTTTGATGGTATGGTGGTTTAATATTCATTTGATTTTTTCGGCTTTTTATAGACACATATATTAATTGTTGATATGAAAATGTTCTTTTATCTTATGGGTACCGGATGTCAATCCGACAAAAATCGACCAATTACTGAAAAAAGTTGGTGTTGCAATAAGATAATAGCGCTGGAAGAGATTAACATTGAACCTCGTAGTACTTTGAAGAAGCTGATGGTTCCCACGGAGGTTGTAACGATCATCAAACCTTAAACTACATTGGTTTGCCAAATCAATTTCTGCTTTACATATAACGGCTTTAAGTTATTTATGTCGCAACCACCCAAACAAGATAAGTTCCAGTTTATACGTTATCAGAGAATATAAAATTGGCAGAACAGGAACTGGACATAGGTCACGAAGGAAATAAAAAACCCTGGAAGCTTGGAGTTCATATATAATTTTAAATTGGTATGGAATTAGTATAAATTAAAAACGGCAAAGGGCCAACACTGAACCTTTAGGAATACCAACGTTCAAGGTTCTAGGGTCGCTGAAAGTTCCATTTATGATGATTTTCACCGTTCTGTTTTCAAGATACGAGGCAAACCGTTTGTTCGATGCCCCTCTAAACCCAATATCAGAAAGAATTGACAAGAATCATTTATGGTCAACCATGTTAAAGGTTTTAGTAGCATCGACAAACAAACCAGCACAAATTTTATCACACTCAAGCCTATAATAAATGTTATTCAAAAAGTCTAACAAAGCCGATTCTGTGCTCATTATATAAAGGACCCGTCATGGTCGAGAATGTTAAACCGTATAAAATTGGTAACTCTATTTTTGACTACTTTCTCGAGAACTTTTAAAATCACCTTTATGACTGGCGACACCATTTTTGAATATAGTTAACATCTCAACATTTGAGTCGATTTGAGTCAATAACTCAGAACAATAATCAAACGGGAGATCATAATTAGCAGGAGTGACATTCGCAAAATGTTTAACTCTTAAATTATTGGTAATACTCGTAAAATATTTGGTAATATCGTTCAAAATATCTGAGTCACTCGATAAAAGAGTATCATTATCCGATAGAATGCTCTTAATCGTGCGATCCCTAGCTGTTCTATTGAAAATTTCATTGACGAGGTTCCAGTTCTTTTTAATATCACCAGGGTTCACGGAAAACAGATTGACTTGATACGCTTTTTATTTTTTGGTATCTTCAATAATTTTTTGCACATACCTTTATAGATTGCACGAAGATTCGGATTAACTGGTCGAATTTTTAATTTTTTAAGCAACAAATTTGCTGAGATTGTATGTGGCGTTGCTGTAATACATTCGATAGTATATTAAGAAAAACCACAGCTAAGAACACAATTCCAAACCTTATGCTCAAGTCGCAGCTATGTCTATTAACAAAAAACATAAAAATAAATAAACATAGATCTGAAATCTCATTAGTAGCGTGTTAAGTGCGGACATTTTACCGTGATATATCTAGTAAACCCGTGTTATACAAACCGTGTTAATACCTGTATCGTGTTATTTGAGGGTTAACTGTATTTAAACACATAAACAATTAATCAATCATTCTGTCGTTCTTTAGTTTAGGTGTTTAGTTTTGAGACTTATAGGAGAGGAGGCCAAACCACTAGACGACTTTGTTGTGGAAACAATAAAGCTCTTTTCATTTTTAAGGTTATTCGGTATAAATTTAATTAATATTTCACGGATAAATTTGTTCCGTGTCTGTCCAAGTATGAAAAATGTTATTTTCCGCACGAGATTGTAACCGCACTGTGTTTTACGCACGTGTGCATAAAACACTGTTTTGCAAATTTATTCGCAACCAGTTTAGACCAGTTGGACATCACTAGATGTGCAATAAAAAATATTTAAATTAGGTTAGGTTAGGTTAGGTTAGGTTGGAGTGGCTGCTTACGCACACTTAGACCGGTGACGGTCCATTGTGATACCACAGGATGTATCCCCCTTTTACCCCTATTGGAACCATTTCGAGCTACTTATGTAGCGTAAGACGTCCCGCACTTTACTTTTTCTAGATCCGAGAGGCAGTCCATCCTGAACTTACCTAAGTGTTTGTGCCTTCTGAGAGCCAATGCTGGACACGAGCAAAGGAAGTGGACCAACGTCTCTTCCTCCTCTTCGTCCAAGCAGCTTCTGCAGAAGTCATTAGCCTCCAGACCCAGCCTTCTTGCATGTTCTCCAAAAAGGCAGTGTCCCGTGAGAATTCCTACGACCGTTCTTAATTCACGTCTGCGTAAGGATATTAATGCCCTAGTGCGCCCCAAGTCCAGCTTTGGCCAAACTTGTCTTGCAACTCTACAGGTGAGGGTGTTAGACCACCTTTCCCCCGCTGAGGATAGCGCCTCCTTCCCAAGTGCTTGTCTCAGCGCTGTAATAGGCCTCCCCAGACTTGCCCTTTCCGGTTGCAGCTGGAGAGTCGTACCATGCCTAGCAAGTTCCGAGTGACCTGGGACCCAGACTACCTGGATATTGAAATGCTCACCCATCTCATTTAGAGATGAGTGACAACTCAACGCCACCCGTGACGCCAAAGACACTGATTCTAACGACCGGATCGCCGCTTGACTGTCCACATAGATTGTGATATCGTCTGAGGATAACACATTATGCTTCAACCACGTCATGACCTCCTCAATCGCTACGACTTCAGCTTGGTACACGCTGCAGTAATCAGGGAGACGAATAGAAATGTTTACATTTAATTTGTCACAGAATACTCCAGCTCCTACTTTGCCGTCTAGCTTGGAGCCATCTGTGAAGAATTGCAACGCTTTGGTTCCCGATAACGGTCTATCCCTTCAGGATTCCCTTGAAGGGAAGGAGGTCCGAAATCGCTTCTCGAAGCGTAGAGTAGGTTTAATGTAGTCAAGATTCGCCAGCTCATCCTTCAACGATCTAACAATAGTAGAGTGCCCTATACTAAGACACCTCCACTGAGAGACGGCTGCAAGTCGTACAGCCGTATTTGCCGCCATCTGTTTGCCAAAAATGTCGACCGGAGGAAAGTGCAACATAACCTCTAAGGCACTTGTCGGTGTCGACCTCAGTGCCCGCTAACAAGCATATAGGCTGTTCTTTGCACTCTCTCAATCTTACTTTTATAAGTTACCTTGTCCAGAGCTGGCCACCAAACACCCACCCCGTACATGAGTACAGGTCTCACTACAGCGGTGTAGAGCCAGTGTACCAGCTCGCTGAAGCTTACTGTCCAAGATAATGCCCAGATATCTAGCTCTGTCAGTAAAAGCAAGTCTCGTGCCATTTAAGGTAGGAGGGACAACTACCGGGATTTTGTATTTCTTAGTAAAGAGTACCAGCTCTGTCTTGGACGGGTTAATACCAAGTCCACATTTGCCAGCCCATTTCGTAACGATGGTAAGCGCATTCTGCAATACGTCTACAATCGTGCCCAGGAATTTCCCGGTAACAGCTAAAGCTACGTCATCTGCGTAAGCGATAACTTCAATACCCTCTCTCTCCAATTCAAGTAGTAACCCGTTTACCACTATGTTCCAGAGAACAGGGGACAGAACCCCCCCCCCCCCTGCGGGGCTCCCCTAGTTACTCGCCTCTTGATGGTGGAGTCCCCGAAAACTTCGAGCTAACAATCCTGCTTCCCAGCATATAATTGATTAACCCTATCAGAGGAACGTCCACCTCCAAAAATGACAATCCCTCCTTGATTGCCTCCGCTTTCACATTATTAAAGGCGCCTTCTATATCCAGGAAAGCCACCAAAAAGAATTCCTTCGAACTAATCGATTTCGCAATCGTACACACCAAGGCGTGCAGAGCAGTGTCCACAGATCTACCCTTTGTGTACGCATGCTGAGACGATGCCCACTTCCTGGCACCTATTTTATCTCTGATGTATACATCCAGCAGCCTTTCCAAGGTTTTCAAAAGAAAGGATGAGGAGTTATTGGTCTTAGGTCCTTAGGATAGACATGTGAGCTTTTCCCCGCTTTCGGTATAAACGCCACATTGACCTCCGTCCAGTACCTAAAAATATAGCCCAGCATCAAACACCCTTTGATAATAGCTTCCAGGTAGGGAAGAATAATTACTGAGTTGTTTTGAAGTTCAGCTGGTATAATTTGATCCGGACCAGCCGATTTAAATGGTTTAAAACCCCTCAGTGCCCATAGGATCCGTTTTCTGGTTACGATATCCTCTGGGAATACTGACAGTGACTCCTGATGATTGCTACGCACCAACAGGTCTTCAAAGCTCCCTGGGAAGTGTGTCTCGAAGAGAAGCTCCAGAGACTCTCCACTAGAAGCTGTCCAAGATCCGTCCGGTTTTATCAAAAAACTGGGACTAGATGTACTTTTGGAAAGAATCTTTCTAAGACGGGAGGTTTCGGATACCCCTTCCATTTTATCACAGAAGATTCTCCAAGACCTCCTTTGTGCCTTTCTTAATTTTTTCTTATAAATTCCGAGTTTCTCCTTATAGGAGTCCCAATCCTGAGCCTCTCTTGTATTTTTGGCTCTATTAAAGGCTGTCCTACAAGCCTTCCGATAGGCTCCCAGTTCCCTGGACCACCATACCGGTTTTTGTCTACCCTTAGGCTTAGCCAGTGGGCAGGCAGCACGAAAGGATCGGAGGCATGCGCTAGTAACGCTAGCCACCATGTCCTCCAGCTCCCCAACGGTCGTCGGGGGCTCCATAGCCTTCGTCGGTAACATTTCCTCCAATAATTCCCCATATTTGCTCCAGTTGGTCCTTCTAGGGTTCCTGAAGGCTTCCCGGGTAGCAGGGTGAATATCGAGGCTATAGGTTAAATATCGATGATCAGAAAAGGAGTGTTCCTTATCCACCCTCCAATTTTTAACCATATGAAGAATATTATTTGAGGCAAGGGTCACGTCTAGAACCTCCTGCCTGTTACTAATAATAAATGTGGGTTCCCGCCCAATATTACACACTGAAAGGTTAGTACTCATCAAATAATCAAAAAGCGACTCACCTCTTTCGTTAATGTCCGTGCTTCCCCAGATAGTGTGATGCGCATTAGCATCCACTCCCAGTACCACACCTACCTTTGATTGTTCCGCTTTACGGATCAGCTCCTCCAGGTTATCCGGAGGAACCTCCTTCTCCCGGTCCATGTAGGCTGTAACTAGCCAGAATCTACAAGTGCCTACTTCCAGGCTAACTGCAGTAGTGTCACCATTGCTGTATTGAGAGAGAAGGAAAAGATTAATATTATTTTTCCCAAGAATACAAGATCTGATCTTCCCAGACTTACTAGAGAATATAATTTTGTACCCTTTGGTTCTGAGGCCACAGATCCTGTTATTGTTAATCCAAGGTTCTTGGATTAGTATCACATCCTCACCCGAACTAGTCAGCCTGAGGAGTAGAGCTGCCGAAGCAGCCTTAGAATGGTGAAGGTTAATTTGAGTTATCTTAATCATAACCATTTAACCTCTACCCACCTCTATGATAAATTCCTGCTACCGCAGGAATATTAATTCCCGGTAATTTGGGATGCGCCGGATACGCCCGTCTCGCCACCCCTCATACCCTCTGTAGAGGAAGTGTCAGTGCCCCCCCGTCTGGCCGGGCTGCCGTCATCCTCCTCCATCGGTACACCAGCTCCTTCGCTTATGTGCCCCTCCTCATCCTTCGAGAGAGTCCTTGCCCTACCGAGGTCGCCGGATTCACTCTCCCCCCTACCCTCAGCTTCTCCCCCCATGCTGCTGGTACCCCCTTCGGGCCTGGGCGGGTTGCCACCATCCTCCGGTTGGCCTCCTGTACGCGCTTTCGCCCCATCCTTCTTATAAACGTTCAGAGTAATTGAAGATCCGGGTTACTGGCCTGAATGATTTTCAAAGCCCCGTCAGGGCTAGCCGGTTCTGATGGCAGCCAGACACGTGCCCTCGGCCTGCTGGGAATTTCCTCCCGGCTAACTGCCGCAAGCTTTGCGCCTGGCCACACCTCCCCTACTTTGGCTATAGCCTTTTTGTAAAGATCCACAGATCTAGAGTCCGAGCATGCAGTCACCTTCACACGCCCCTGATACCATCCCGCATCTCTGCAGGATGGGGGTGGTCCCGGATTTTCATCCAGGACCTTTAAAAAGACGAGGTTGAGTGCATTATACAGCAACCTCCATTTTTCCGTCGTGATGCTCCCATCTTCTTGACTTTCGTCAATGACGGCTAGCATCAACACATGCTCCCTCAGGACATCGCTGAACAGCTTTGTCCCTGAGTTGGAGCTCGGCTTCTTTTCAGTCACCAACTTGGCCCGCTTGCTGTTGACTACTTACTTCTATTACGTACTATTTAAATTACCTGCCACAATAATTTTTATTTAAATTACCTGCCACAATCTTTGGTCCCAGATAAGATTAAGTTTATGATTATTTTATTATTATTATTCCAAGCATGATTGATAATTAAAAAAGAATTTATATAATTTACTTTCTAAATATTCTAGACAAATATCTTTATTATACTATTTATACCGAATAAGACGTATACATTACGTATATTTGTATTATACAGGTATAAACCCTTTTCCAGGTAAATCAAGCTTCAGGCAACATAATAAAACAAGAAAATTATATTACTTTTGTATTTGAGTTTTTCATTTTATGCTTCTCTGGGTTATTATAATGAAAATAAAATAAAATAAAATTTCGAGAATTTATAAAAAAAAAAAACCTTTTGAAAATATGGCATTTTGCTTATTTGAACTATAGGGAATTATTAACTGTATTAATTCGCAGTAAATGTAATATGCGATACCGTATAGCAAATCGTATTTCAGGGTAAATAAAGGAAGAGTAAGGTAAACCACACCTGTTGCTAAATACTAATCGTTTTGTTTTGCTCGTTTCGAAATATATACGTTTTAACTCTTGATTTAACTGCTTGATATATATAATCAGTTCTAAATCTTCACGAATGATTCTATAATGAGCTTAGAAGAAGAATTATAGAAAATCGTAGTTATTTTACTATGTGTTGTTTACCTTTTAGTTCAAACAAAATAGTTTTACAATAAAAGCTCGTTATCAACTGTTTGAAGATTTACGATTTCAAATTATATAGCATCACGTTTAACCATAAAAATGTGAAAAAGAGCGATGTTAGATACCACAACGTCGCCTCCATGTCTATTCTATTAAATACGAAATCTGAATTGACAACATTACGTATGCTATATGGTTATGGTTACGACGACAAATGCCAAGAATAAATGATCGTCATCATGATGCAATATATTGATACAATATCTCTTAAAATACCATTTTCAGTTGTGCTGACCAAACTGACTTTAATGAATTCTTTAAAAATACATCATCACCAAAATTAGCAAAATTCAACAATAAAATTCCATAAATTATATTTATTTTCCTTGAATGTATTCCATTTACACAACAATATATTAAAATCTGGAAATTTTGTTAACATGTATGTATGTTGTGAAAAAGTCACGAAAAATTATATTTCCCCCCTACTCCTTCTATTTGCTTTAATAATATCTTGTCTGGTATATAGAATGTAAACACAAAAAACCAGAAAATGTTTAGAATATCTCAAGAAAGACAACCAACAAGAAAAATATTATGACGTATGAATTTAACGTATATTCTCTTGTAACTTTAGATAATAATTTGCAAAGTAATCAATAATACCAGAAAACTCATAAAAAAAAAATTAAATTAACGAATGATAAATGATTTTCTGCAGTTGGAAAATATTCAAGTGTTTTATGTATAGACATATTGTGAGCTGAATAGTTATTAACTCAAACCGCTGTCGGCATTTTAATAATTTTTGAAAAAAAAAAATAAAAAAAAAAAATAAAGAGCTTAGTTTGAATTTGATTCAGTCTAAATACAAAACGCAGATTTTGTTTTAGTCCTGAACAGAGATCTTGTTCAACTTGACCCAATTACAGCCAAATTATTTCATTTTTTTTACGTCTCAGTTTTAAAATAATTTTGATTAGATTTTTTTTTTTTTTTTTTAAGATAACTGCCAATGGCTTTATTCCTGAATCTTTTCTACAAAGAAACTAATAAGAAGAAAGCAATTCTTATAAACTAATTTTCTTACGATTTTTAAGTCTTATTTTTAATACAACTTATTTTAGCATCTGTTCTTCTGTAGTCTTTATTATGATAGTATACTAAATCTCTATGGAGCTCATTAGGATGTACAATCTGTAGTTTCTTCGTTGAATTTTATTGTCTAGTGATAATTTTGTGCATCAAAACATTTGGGCTTTTTTTTCTATGTATTTCGGCTAATGACAAACGCTTAAACGCTTATCAATCTTCTATTTTATTCAACTTGTTCTGTAATTCATTTCAGATGGCATTTTGTGGAACAAAATTGCTTTTTATCTGCATAGGGAATATTTAACATTGTTTGTAAAAGGTGAATCGGCTAGAATGCTTCTATTTAGGGTAACACTATATTTGAAGTAGATATCTGACCTTCAATTGTTCATTGGTTCAATTGTTAATCTTTGTGAAACGGTCCTGCAATATGCAAGAAGGCAACTCTGAATTGTACCAAGCTAGCTAAGCAACATATTGCTGGTCTGAAATAATTTCTTTTTTCAGCTCAGCTTCTGTAATAACAGTTTTTCAAATAGCCTTGAGATTACAGGAAGTACCGTTCCCTGGTTGTCTTTATCGCGCTAAGGCAATTTTTGACTAAATTCTTTATCCCTTTCAATTTAAATTTTAGTTCCTAACATGTTAGTTAGCAGAGGTGATTTTTGGTGTTCAATTGTTGAATAATAGGAGGAAGAAGTACGGATAATAGGAGGAAGTACGGATTTTTAGGCTTTCCGCTGCCGCATCAATATCTGCTATGGTGTTAAGGCAAAGGTGGATTACTACTTCAACTAACTTCTATATTAATCCCAATTAGTTCGTTTATTCCTTTGCAAACACATCAGTTTAGGAATTTTTGCGTTTAAAGCATTAGTGCTGATAACTATTCCTGTAGGCCTATATGTCGGATGTTCAGCTCAATCCAAAAACTGATCCTCGGTTACTTCAAAGATATATTTAGCCTTTCGGTGTCTTTAATTTTGTACCCCATTGAATTTGATTAACATTGTAATGACGCAAAGAATTTATTGTCCAAACGCCGCTAGTTGGACAATAAAAACTCTGTAGAATAAACTGCCGTAAACTGCCAAATTGAGTTGTTGATGCCAATCGATAGCAACTCTTAGGTGTATATTGCCGTATTAAAACATTTTTAGTACGGCAGTATACACCTAAGAGTTAACTTCAAAATGAATCAACTTTGTGTATTGTGAGAGTTAAACCTGGATTAAACTCGACTCAACTCGCAGCACATGCAAAATAAAAATGTCTTTTCGTAACAAGGAATGTTGAGAGATCTTCGAGTTTGCACTTCTGTAAGTTATATGCCACTGGCGAAGGTTCATCGTTCAATCCTTCGTCAAACGCATATCCGAAGAAAAAAAGCAAATTTGTGTGAGAAATTTGTTTTTGCAAATCGATGCTCAAGGTTAGATCTTTACTTTCCGTCTTAATATTATTGTTAGCTTGAACAGACTAGGCACAGGTTCCTTAAGTTCTGCCGGGCACATGCCATGAAAATATGTTTAGTTCACATATAAGGCTTCGACACTCCGTTTGTGGGAAGCGATATTAAGAGTAGAGGAGATGATAGAATGCGAAATCATTCGGCACGCTCGGTTCTGTGTGAATTATATTCCAGTTTGGGTCAGATTAATGTTTTAAAATTTGTTAAGATTTCCGATGAATTAGAATAAAATTTACATCGTCGTAAATAACAGAAAGACCAACTGCACTCACCGCTGCCTTGTCAAAGGAACATATCAACAGATTAGGACGTGCTCATACTGATTTGGTGCCAATTCGTCATTTCGGTCGGTGAAAAAGCACAACTGAAATGGGAACGCTGTTAGCCTCATAGCAACTCTCTCTCTGCGAGAACATTGTTTCGGTATAAACTAGTTATGTGACTAACGTCACACCTCATAGATAAAACTTCTGGTAATCTGGGAATGTATACATTTTCGTAGCTTCGGTAGAAATACTTACAACTAAAATTTCAAACTAGTTCAGGTCTGGGGTCGAGGTGCTTCCATACAAAATGAAAAGTGAAAATCCCTAATTAAATATTGGTAGTAGAAGTTAAAAAATATTTTATGTTTGGCGACAATAATTTATATTTCTATAAATTTCAAAGTTATCGGGCCCCTGGGTGTGTGATCTCCCATACAAATATTCTTAATATACATACTGTATAAATAAACAGAAAATTTCTGAAATTTAAACATACATAGTAAAACAGAATTGCATATTTTACACCCACAAGTTTGGTGCATATGATCTATATTTCGAATATTGGTGTTGAATGGAATGTTTACTTTTTTATATGGGTTATGACAGAAACAGATCTAGGAGTTGAAAGTTTTGACAATTTTTTGTACACCTGGATTAGGAGCTTTCTCCACAATCGTAAACTTCAAGTGGACAGTATAGCTTCCGAATGCTTGTGTTCCACGAGTATTTTTCTCAAGTTCTGTTTTTAATATTTATAAATGATTTGTTATAGTCCACTCTTAATCCAGTTAAAAGTACATTCAAGAATTTTTTATGATTTTTTTGGCCGTATTTTGAAAATTTTTAGATTTATTTCAGATTTGTCGAAAAGCGCGTCATACAAATGTGGGGAATGAATGACATACTATATAAGTTTCCATTATTTCAATTTACACGAAGAAGCTCTTGTCGGATATTAGAATCAACAGAAAACTGGTTATTTTTTTTGCATAAAATTGTCCTACAGTTAAATATTTGAATGAAATTGGGTAGTCAAAAATTTAAGTCTCCCGTCACAACGTTCAAGTGTAAAAGAAATAAAATTAGCTTACATTGAATTTGAATTTTGAAACAAACCGCAATTTAATAAAAGAAAAATGAGACTATTTAGCTGATGGTTAGCTATTAATATATTTGTGTTTATAGAAAACCGAAAAACTTTTTAAATGTATTGTGTGGGCATTACACACACAAATGAGGGTTTTCCTTGAGTTTTATGATTTGGTGAATTTAATTCGCTAGATCAGTACGTTCATACTTAATACATTCGCTAGATCAGTACGTTCATAGCAGTAATGATATCAGCCAAAATTAAATTGTACTGAATTTTAAATGTAAATAGTACTGAAATTCATATAATTGTACTGAATATTTTCTTAACTAAAGAAACCATTTAAATAATAAAATATCTTTATTCAGTCAAAAAATATTAAAAAATAATCTCATTTCAAATCAATTTAAATATAGGTACAGTGTAATTATTCTAACAGTTCTACTTCATGTTTTTTTTTATTTGACAAATTTGTTTTTATCAAATTACTTGATATTTTATAAGTATGACAACAATCAAATTTTATTAAATCTTTTGATTGAATTAATGACGAACATGTATTGACTTGTAGTCGATTACGGCATTTCGTTTTAATTAAATTTTGTATTGAGAAAATTCTCTCAACATTAGCCGAAGAATGAGGAATCGACAAAATTCCTTGTACGATACGGTAAATATTACCGAACATTGGCTCATTGAGTTGATTTTTTACCAAGCCAACCCTTGCCCAAAATTCCTCAATGGGCAAATTTTTAAATTTTTGTATTTCATTGTAATCGGCTAGAGCTCGATACTCAATATTTATTTCTTCCGCCCGTTTTAGTTCAGTATCGTTAAAAATTTTTAAAATTACAGGTAATATACTGGTAATTTTTCCAGATGTAACATTCTCTGGAGAAAAATGAGGTAATAAATTTAATATTTCATTGTTAAAATCGATTCGATTTCTAAGATCTTCGCAGAAGCTAATATACAATTTTTTTACATTTGTTTTAAATTCAAAAATAATTTCTTTAGCCAAATTTTCTGTAGTGTAATAAAGCTCAGCCTGTGTGCCGCAATAAATATCATCCAGTGGGATATGATTTTCGTTTAAATTCAAATTCAAAATTGAAGTAATTAAGGCATCTTTTCTTATAAAATTTCTGCAGAATTGTTTGAACAAAAACTCCATGCGAGGCATAAAAATATGAATTTTTGCTTCTTGGGATTGCATTTCTCTATTAATTTTGTTGATGATCTCCAAAACGTAGGAAATAAAATAAAAATATAATTTAATTATCTTACTTTTTAAATTATGTGAAATAAATTGAATATTTTCATTCCCATATGCAGATTCAAATTCGCCCAACTCAAAATAATATTGAAGTGGTTCCCATTGCTCAATAACTCGATCAATTGCAGCCTGAAAATTATAAATAATTAATTTTAAATGTAATATTAATGTGGGTAAAATGTGTTTACCTGATGAGACAACCACCGTGTTGCAGCATATTTCAGTATTTGATGGGTCTCGGTGCCAAAATACTCTTGGAATTTTACAAAATTATCTTTCCTAATTGGAGAATGGCAAAAATGATGATTAATCTCCCTTAATAATATGTCAATATCTTTAGGTAATCGAGATGCTGCACACATTGAAATTAAGTTGATGTTGTGGCAAATACAGCCGTTCACAACTAATTTTGGAATCAATGATTTTAGTTTTGCTTGGACACCATTGTGTTTACCCATCATAACGTTGCAGTTATCGGCAGTAAAACCTATTAAATTATTCAAAGGTACGTTATTTACCTCTAAAACTTGCATCAGTGTTGTAAAAATGCCTGACGCTGTTGAATCTACCAATGGCGCCAATTTTAAAAACATGTCGCTGCATTTTTTATCATAAATTCTTATAATAATTGCCAAATTTTTCGATTGTGTGGTATCCGTACTTTCATCTATAACCAATGAAAAATATTGACGATTTGTCACTTTACAAATTTATCTTGTATTTTCTGGTCCAGTTAAGTCTGTAATAATCTGTTGTCCCTTAATTCTATTTATACACATTGTTTTTATAATTTTCGAATCGGTTACGGAATTTTTTAATCACAAATTTAGGTGATTCAAAATTGAAAAGGGAAGATTGTGTTCAGCTACAAATAAAGTCAGCTGTATTTCGAGTTTTCTAGCTTCATCACTAACAACTTGAACCGATTTTTCAAGCAAACTGTCAATTTTTATTTTTTGCTTGGCAGTGTTGACGGATTTCTTATGCATATCGCTTAATGCATGCCTTTCAATATGTGTTTTCCCACCGCCAATTGGCGTATTGCACAAACTACACTTTTTAACTTGCTTAACCATAGGATCTACGATGAGCCACTCATAACTGTATTTCCATTTGTTATTAAATACAGTCTGATATATTTTTCTTTTTTTCACTGCCGTTTCAATATTTGAATTTGAAATACACAAAACATCACTAGGATCTCTCGCACTACGGAAAATGTTTGAAAAATCCAAATTAAATTAAAATATATACTCAATCATCAAAATTGGCTAAGATAAATAAAAAAATACTTACTCGTTTACCTCAGGATCGTTGATGATTTGTTCTTCTTCGCAGAATAAATTTATCAGTAAATCATTTTGTGAGGTTAGTTTATCGGCAGAAGTATTTTTTTTTATTAACCAACTAAAATTAAAATTATAATATAATATTGAATATGAAAATGAAATACTATCTACTACCTTTCCATTTTTGCATGTTTAATATATATTAGATTTAAATATTTTATTTTATCACAATGAATATTATTACATTCACTGAATTGCACCAAGCCATAAATACAATAAAAATAAAAACTGGAAAGCCCCGATTTTATTTTTCAAAAAATATTTTACACCCTATCGTATGATGAACAAATTAATTCTACACTACAAAAAGCGAAAAGGTTAATACAAAATTTTGACATTTTACAATTACTCAGCAGTTTTTTTCAGCAGTTTATCCCAATAAACCCATATTTTGTAGAGTTATGTTTGTTTATTGTGTACAAATAAAAAAACTTCCTTAACACTAAACATATTATAATATTTCTACAAAATTAAAAGTGTGTGGTGGATATAAAGAGAAAATTGTAGAATTGTACTGAATTTTCTTAGAGTGTACTGACGTATTTTTCAAAAGCCGATTGTACTGAAAAAATCATCACTGGTTCATAGTAATTACACTTTGTATAACTCTTGGGGTAAAGTACGGAAGGATTGATATTTCTACTTTTTTGGCTAGATATACCATATTATAAATGATTGGCCTCTTGATTTTTTCTGATTAACCAATCGAAAAATCTTGTGAATGTCATTTATTACGAATATATTTGTGTCTATAAAAAGTCGAAAAAATCATTTGATATTTATAAAACAGACCAACTTCTCTTTACTTTGTAATTATTGTTGATTTATTTTAATTCAATTATGAGCGAAAATTTCCTTACTGAAGATTACTGAAATTTGAACAAATTAAAAGAAATTTTCAACATTTTATATAAGATTTGCATTTCTAATTTTATGTTATTGGAAAATTTGATGTAATGTTTAAATAAACGTGTTGAAATTTTGAACATTTTAAGTTGCATAAAAATCCTGAAGTATGCTGGAATTTTTCAATTTGATTTTAATTTTTTCGTATAAACAATTCAGACACGAGACTGAGATTAAAATTTCGAATGTTAGGGAACAAATTTTTCCTTTAAAGGACTGCCTCACAGCAGATGAACCTCAATAGCTGCCTGGTTTACAGAAAACTCAACAGACAATAGCTTTTATGATATTGTGTGTTGATGTTTTTATGAATCTGGCAGCTGTTTGAGGTTTCTCATGTTGATATATATGTATTGTATATCGAAAATTAGAAAAAGTGGGTGACAGCACCAAATCTCATTTTTGTAGTGCATATCGAATTTCATCATAATCAGTTAAGGAACAGTCATGTTCCATCCTACTTGGCCATATTCCAGAACTTTATCTAAAAATCACCATCATCCAAATTTCACTAAAATCGGTTCACACTATTTTCGGGAAAATAAATTTTCGATTAATCGATTATATTTCTCCAATTAATCTGACTGTCGAAAAGTATAGGAGTGTTAATTAATGTGCAAATTCATGCTCTCATTCACGTTGAACTTTTCAGTACTTTGAGAAGCCGTATTATCCACTAATAAAATTGCTTTAAATGGTTATTTTTTGGGCTCTATGTGTTAAGTTACTTGTGGAACAAATATGTATTTATTTGTATCATTCCGTTAAGTACACTTGGCTGCCACATGTCTTTAGAATATTTGTAATAGAGTGGAGTTTCTTTATTTTTAAAGTACCGAGAGGATTTTGCTTTCCCTATCATCACCAACTTTAGTTTTTATGGGCCTGTAGCATTTATACATAAGTGTTTCTTTTTCCTTCATTGCTTTTATTTCGGCAGCAGTTTTTTCGAAATTGTTTTTATCACAATTTTAAATTTGTTCCGGTAAAACCCATTTTCCACTAACAATTTTTTTGAAAGTGTTGTTCTTTACATTTTATAAGCCATCCATCATTCGCCACAATGGAATCCGATCCAATTTTCCGGACCACGCGAGTAACTACCAGGGGAAGGCCTAAATAAAAATAAGTGTAAATTCAAAAGTTGTGGGGGGGGGGGGGAAATCATATGATGACCTTCAATTTCACCTTGAGGTCAAATTTCAAGGTCAAGGTTATTTCAAGGTCAAGTCGTTTTTTTTAATGGAACCAGCTATTTTTGACTCTGGATTCTGAAAGATGATAGTTTACGGTTGAACGTACTACCTTGATCAACAAGTTCCCGGAATAACCACCGTATGGCGCTCCCATCGTTCCGATTTGAGTTCTGTTTTTTTTTGTTAAGTTGGTACATCTGTTGTTGATATTCCCTCTAAATCTTAGCGTCATAGCTTGACATTTGCAAAAGTTACGTAGTCAAGAGTACTCTGTGTATGTTGGCGATTTTTCCATTATTTCCTCTCGGCTGCTGAAACGCGTTCCCCGTAATGTTTTTTTTAACTCGATTGAACAGAAAGAAGTCATAGGGAGCCAAATCAGATGAATTCGGTGGCTGTTGGATGGTATTTGTTGCATTTTTCGTCAAAAAATTACGAATAATGATGGCACTGTGCGACGGTGCATTATCATGGTGCAAAATCCACGAATTTTCTGCCCACAATTCTGGTCTCTTTTGGCGAATTGCTTCACGCAAACGTCTCCTAACGCCCAAATAATACTCTTTGTTTACGGTCTGGCCTTCTGGCAAAAATTCATGATGCACTACACCGTTGTAATCCATGAAAACCGTGAGCATTGCCTTCTTTTTTGACTGAAAACGACGTGTTTTTTTTGGTGAACGCCATTCACTTGCCTGATGTCTGGATTGTGTGTCATACTCATAAACCCACGTCTCGTCTCCAGTAATGATGCTTTTGATGAATGTGGGATCGGATTCAGCCTCGTAAATCATGTCTCAAATTGTAAATAATTTCTAAAATTGTAAATAATCGCCAACACACACAGAGATAGATGTACTCTTGACTACGTAACTTTTGCAAATGTCAAGCTATGACGCTAAGATTTAGAGGGAATATCAACAACAGATGTACCAACTTAACAAAAAAACAGAACTCAAATCGGAACGATGGGAGCGCCACACGGTGGTTATTCCGGGAACTTGTTGATCAAGGTAGTATAATTTTACGTGCTTTCAGAATTCAGAGTCAAAAATAGGTATTTTCATAAAAAATGACTTGACCTTGAAATTATCCTTAAATTTGACCTCAAAGTCAAAATAAAGGTCATCATTTGATTTCCCCCCACATTAATATGTGGACTATATTAATTACAGCTGTACATTTTTATACTCAAAAACATAGTCTTATGGATATGTTCGGAATTCACATCTTTGATGGACCTTCTTTCTTTTTGCTACTCTGAAGTATTCTTAAAGCAGCAATGCTATTCGTCCGTAAATTTGTCATTCATTTCCAACCGTTTCAAAATCGTATCAAATATCAAAAATCAGAGATACATACCCAAATGAAACACCCACTCAACCATACATGCATGAAGCATTTTCTAAATTAAATGAAACGTTTTTCAATGGGAATGAAACGAACAATAAAAAAACGTTTAATTTAATTTGGAAAATGTTAAAAGATTCTCATTCTAATTGCAAAATGTTTCTCGTAAATTCTTGGAATTTAAAACGTTTTATAAAGAAGTTATAAAATTTTTCTTTATTTCCCGCATTCACTAAAGTTAATTGGAGTTTAAATAGAAATTAAGATTTATGTTATACGGAAGACGTTGATAGATCGACTAAAGTTTCATGAATGCAAAGATACTTAATTATAAAAGATTTATCAAATTAAATTTTGATAATGAATTTTCAAGCCCAGACCCATATTTTTAGATTCAGAAATTTTATGAAAATAGGAATTTATGTCAAATTCGGAAATTTATTTTAAATTAAAGGTTTGTTTTAAAAATTTTATTTAAATTTAATTTTTAAAATTCTTGTTTATTAAATTCTGAAATTAGAGTGGTTGGAAAACTTTCCAATCCTATTTATGCGCCGCGTTTAGTGGTAAAACTGTACACAAGCAAAATGTTATACAAAATGTTATAATTTTTGCTAAAAGTTGCACACACATTTGGTTTTTAAATATAATCCTTTGTGGAAACCAAAATAATGCGTACAAAAAGCTTAATCAATTTTTCAATAATCATGTTAAAGTATATTGTAAGCATGACATTTATACGTTAACTGTTGTTACAGCGTAAACGCCTACATAGCAAAAAATAAGTAGCATTTTCTTATTATTTCCCCGTTACAATCACAAAGTTTTTTTTCTTCCAGTGAAACTAAAGCATTTATTGTACCGAACGAGAAAAACATGTTTTTATATTTTGTACATACACAAGTACATGGCCAGCGAAATATTTTAATGCACACACGTTTTTATACCGTACGCCAAGACTTTAAAACTACATTTCAGTGCATAAAATATTTATATAATATTTAAAATTATACGTTAGCTTTTATTTTATTTATTATGTTGTTATAAAGCTTTTATGTTTGCATTATATTTATGTACATAATAAATTTTATTTTTGGAAAGTTTGTTGTTACTAAATTCAATATTTGAATGTTGATGTTGTTTTGTTCTAAATATAGATTAATAAATAAAAAAACATTTTTTTTTTGGGCGACGACTTCTGAAATATTTTGTGGAATTTTTTTAAAGAATTTTTTATTTTATTTCGCTGTAACAAGTGTTTTTTCCCAGTAAAGATCCCTTATTTAATAGAAATTTTCGATTCGACTTGAACACAAAATGTAAAAGGGTTGAAATCGATTTTTTGTTGATGTTGTTGTTATTCTGCTATTTAAATTAATTTTTCCTTTAGTGTAGTTTTTGTGTAGGAATTCCGGAATGTGGGAATAATTTATTTTATGGTATATAAATATGTAAAATTGAATTAGTTGTGCTTGGGCATGACTGATAAGATGGTGTAATGGAATAGAATGAGTGGTACGTCTAAATATATAATGGCATAATTTATATTTAAACAATTTTGCTTATGATTCAATCACAATGTAGGATTTATACTTCCGCCTACTCAGATGTAACACATACCCACATTATTACAGAACAAATGTACGGAAGTAAAATATCATATTCGTTAGGATTTGTTAGGGGAAAAATCTCAAAAAAATGATGGGTTAATAATTCGACCCAAACTAAATTGCAAACAAGAAATCAATGGATTCAATTGAATTTTTATTAATGAAATTTGCTAAGAAAGCAGCTAAGTACATACGTGTTTATATTTTGGAAATAGAAATTGATGAAATGTCATCCATTAGTTCGTCAGAGAAATATTCAGAATATAAACCATTTATATTTTAGAAATTCGTTGAGATATAATGAGATAATTGCAGAGGTGCTATTATTGAACTATTACGAACATTTTCGTATTGCGAGTTAGTGTAAAAGTATTATGAAAACTCTAGTTTTCATAGTACTTTTAACTAACTAGCAATACTGAATGAATCATCTTTAATATGAGATTATTTTGCTACGGGAAAGTCATTTTGGTTCTATGTGATATCCAATTAGTTCATTCGGATTATTGATTTTCAGCTAATTAAAAACGGTTTTATTTGAAATTAAAAAAAACTTTTTCAATTTCAAATAAAACCTCTTTTAAAAAGCACAAAAATACGTGATACTTATCTAAAGGTTGTATCAGCTTCGTTATTATAAAATTAACCTAAAATTTTATTTGACAAGTGGTGTTTACAGATTTTGATTGAGTTTAGTAGGCATTATAAAATATAACAGTTAGCTGTAAAATTTTGTCGTCAAGTGCCCTTTCAATTAACATCGATGTTTGATTTCCGATACATGGATGTCGACCAATCGGTCTTTCCCCTTTAACTTAGCATCGAGAGTCATGCTAAGATATTTCGCCGTATTTGCATCAGGTTTAAGTTCCACCAGTATCCAGTTAAGTTTTTGGTTTGTAAAGTTAACATGTACTAATTTCGCTTCATTCAGCTTGATTCGCCACCTTTTCGTCCAGTTGCTCACTGTGTTAGTGGATCTCTGAAGTTTTCATGTCGCTTCTTCTATGGTGTTACCAATTGCAAGGATTGCAGTATCATCAGCGAATGTTGCAATGGATGTTTCATCGGCATTGGGTAAATCTCGTATATAGAGAAGATACAGTACTGGCCCTAGGACGCTGCATTGCGGTATTCCTGCTGATATTTTCTTTAATTCAGAGTATTCTCCTTCATATTTAACCCGGAAGTAACGATCGGTTATGTAAAATTTTAGAATCTGATAAAACTGCTTTCGTAAATCTCGATGCAGTTTGAATTCTAGACCTTGATGCCGCACTTTGTCAAAAGCCTGAGCAAAATTGATGTGGAGGAATAAGACTTCTTTCTTCTATTATTGGTTTTAATCTCTTTAAATCGGTCTATACGATTTTTTGTCATTAGCTGGTTTATTTGGTTTTGGTATCATGATAACCTCTGCTACCTTCCATTGGCTTGGAATATATTTCAGTCTGAACATTGCGTTGATTATTTGGCGTAATTTTCTTAGTGCTTTAATTATTTGGCGTGTAAATATAGGAAGACCGAGATCTATATAATCTCGGACAGCCAGGCAGCGCTTCTAGCCTTAGGAGCTTCAGTGTTCAACTCGTAATTGATCTGGAGCTGCTGCTGTAATTTATTAAAACTGGGTAAAGCAAATAAAGTCACCCTTTTGTGGTCTCCTGGCCACTCCACCATTAAAGGAAATGAGGCAGCAGGCCGATGTGCAAAAATGGGAGCAAGCCGAGATTTCCTGGGTCCCAGTCCTAGTATTGCTTTTTCCAAAACCCACTTGGCAGACGGTATAAGGGACTGGGAGCAGAACTATAGGAAATTACTCTGGGGGTCCTCCATTGGGATGAGACAGGCCAAGAAATTATTCAGTTATAATATTATACGTCTGGGAGAGGCACCGAGGATGGACCGCCAATCCCTAAGATCCCTTATCTGGTTTTTAATAGGGCACGACCCTTTTAACGGCCATCTACATAAAATGGGAAGGTCCCTTACGGACCAGTGCAGATTCTGTGACTGAGGTAAGGAAACATCGGAACACCTACTCTTCACATGCGATGCTATCATCCTAAAAAGATTCAAGTTCCTCAATGCGTACATAACTCAGTAGCCTAACGCCGACCCATGGATATGCATCAGGTAGCGGCGTTTATCAAGGATGCACAATACGCCTCAATGGTCGCAGTGCTCTGGGCTACAAACACCTACCCTTTTGGAAAAAAAACAAAAAAAAAATTGACCTATAATTAAATCGTATCCAGGAGATTTTCTTGCATTTAAGTTGTAGATTACCTCTCTCAGCTCTTGTAGTGTTACTTTACGTATATCAAGTTCATCCAATTTGTTTACTGGATTTATATTTTCATCTGCTAATTTTCTAGGCAGAGGTTGAAAGGTTTGCTCCGGGTATTCAGCAAACAGCGTGGCTTTTTGCTGGGCTCTTTTAGCCTGGTCACATTTAATTGGAGGCACCTGCATTTTTGGTCTCTTCTGGGATTTTGTAGCTTTCCAAAGCGAGTATATTTTTCTCCAGTTAGACTACTTAAGTATTTGTTGATTGTGCTGTTCTTAATTTCCTTGATTAGATTTTTCAGTTTATTACATAGATAATCGAGTACTTTTTAATTTTGCGATGCATGATTCCTCTGTCAGGCTTTTCGTGCTTTCCTTTTTTCTCGAACCAATTCTCTGACTTCCAGAGGATAGCTTGGAGCCTTATTTATATTCTTGTGGCTAGTAGGAGTACTCTTCCAAGCTGATTTTAGAATATTATGTGCTTGTTGGTTGCTGTTGCACCATTTCTAAGAATGTTTTACGTTCTCGTGGTTTTGGAGTAGGAGGTCTAAGTTCCACTTGCTTTATGGTTTGTTTTCGCCCGTTTGATGTTACACGATTTTGTGAAACTTGGTGCGCTTTATTTCTTAATTGTTGTAAAGTTTTAGCTACTGCACAATCTCTGTAGTTTGCATGTACATTTTTATTCTTCGTACAGTCTTTTGCATAATGTTTACCAGCACATCTCACGCACCGTGGTTCTCGTCCGCAGTATTTCTGCGTATGGTTATAAGTTATAACTTATAACTTTGACATTTCTTGCATTGCGATATTAAACCGGTGGTTTTTCTTAGTGACTCAATCTTAACTCTCATGTTAAGGATAGCTTTTATATTGAAAATATCTTCAATTTTCTGTTTATTATTAAAGGTGAGCATGAACAATGGAAGCCCCCTTTTGATTACTTTGCTCCTCTGAGCATTTTCTTTTCGTTCTTTTTCAAGAATATTAACTGCATTTTCTATTAGCACCCCTCTTTGATTTAGATCCGCCACTATGTCTTAAATTGGGCAAGTTGGATGAAGGCCTCGAGCCATTACTTTATTTTGCGGTCATTCTTATTTTCGTATGTGTACCATTTGTTTCCTTGTTCATTGAGGTTATTTGCCAATGCTTTGTAGGTGTCGGAGTATGGCATATTAATCTTTCATACGTTGTTGTTAAGAGACACCACGCGGTACTCTTTATCTATCACGGATTTTAGTATTGATTGCACCTTACCATAATCGGTAATGCCGATAATATTGATTGGCGGAGGCGCCTTTTCTTTGGGCATAACCCGTACCAAGTTATTTTGCGGTGTTTTTTGTTTATTACTAATGTTTTCACTAGTTGATGGTTGCCTATAATCAACTTCAGGTGAGCATTCGGCTTTCCTTTTTTTATTTGATTTTTTATTAGTTTTTAACCTCCAGGCGTATTGTCCGGTTTCTCTTTCAAGTTCTTCCTCATCGGTATGGTACTCTTGTTCTTTAGTGTTGTTTATAAAAGCCAGAAGATCCTTTTTCAGCTCCTCGTTTTATATCTTGAGCTTCACAACTTCGCCGCGCAGCTGGGTAGTAAAACTCTGAATTTCGTTTAATTTCTTTCTAACATCATCAATTTCTTTTTCTTTGTCTGCTTGGGAGGAGTAGCCAACTATGGGTGGTGGTGAGTTAGGAAGTTTAGGCCTCCTTCCAAACACGTTTTCTGGTAGCAATGAGTGGTCCACCCCAGAATCCATTGTGCCTACCCCCGCAAAGGGTGGATTTGTCGAATAATTCAGCTTGCCACCTGGGATATTATTCTCATTATTGTTGTGCTGCATTGCTAATTGTTTGGTCTTGTTACATCTACCACTCCGACCAGAATGAGTTGATAGTGGGCCCTGGATGAGAACATCATTTGCTAAGTTCTCGGTAGTCGGTTATCCCGCCGTTACTCGGTCGTCAGAGCCTAGTTTGTTAATTAGCAGGGAGCTAGTGAGGTTGACATTTGGGCTGGCATAGCTAAACCAATTTTACCGGCACCTCTTACCCCCCGCAGATCTTATGAAAACAAAAAGGGGCCTACATTTACTTTAAAAAAAACTTTCTATAATACTATAACAATTAGGCGGCTAGAATGGTGATTGAAGGTTTAGTAAAAGCTACATCTAAGCTTCAGAGCATGGATATGAGTTCGGACCTGGTTAGGAGGCTCTTACAGCAATTATAATAGAAATGGTTCATTTCCGCCTTAAACATTTCAACATCAAAGGACCTTACATCATTGTTCATATTGTTGTATGAACTTATAGTTTATATTGTTGTTTATATTTATATTTATAATATAGCTTCATTATAATATTTGTATGGCTTGTGCATCTTTCTACATCTGACATATCCTACACCCATTTTTGCCAAGTAAATTTCTTTCTCCGATACTGCAATGGCTGGAATTAGTTGCTTTGTGCTTTAATGCCCACACTTGCCATCGGGAATAAAATGATTATGCCAGTTTTAACAATTTCTACTGACTTTTTACCAATAACCAAAAATACGAGGACAAAAGATTCGAAAATTTGAAAAAAAGATGACCAAAGAGCGCACAAGTTCTTGAGAGAACGGACGACCAAAATAGAGGACTGTCCTCTGCAAAAGGGGTTGAATGGTCACTTTCATAGAATAAAATAAATTTCGTTTTTTCTAATCCTTTTTAAATTGAAATATGGATGGACATCAGTGTAGGGTTCGATTTTTTAATACTGTAAACGTAAAGAATTCGTTTCAAGTTATATCTTTTTATTCAAGAAGTTACAAAACAAAATTAAAACAAAATATTTATGGTTAATTAGATAATGAAAAACTTTAATTGGCTCTCCTGAAAAATGACATTTTGCATTTGTCATACTTTAATTTGAACACGACGCAGTTGCAAAATAATTGTATGGGCATATAATGTGAAGGAGAATTTGACTGTCAGTTTTCTTATGGACATCACAGACGTTACAATTTATTGTACTGGAAATCGTAAAGTTAATTGAACTAATTTATTGTAGAGAGTAATTATTTTTGAACCAATTAGCAATCATGTCTAGACTTCCGACTATCGCTTCAAGCGACAATACATGTTCGCGGGTTTGCCTTATTGTTAAATGTACAATATAAAGGTCCGCCTTAATTAAGTGAATGACCAAAAGATTGGGCCATTTTCGTATTTCTTGGCATTTCTCCGAGACCGGTTTGATTTTTCTTGATTGTTTTTATAAAATACATTTTAATATTTTGATTCGATTACCAAACGCAAAATTAAATCTGATCACAAAAGCTTAAATATGGCCCAAATTCGTTTTCAAAGTTTTTATCGAATTCTCTTATTAGAAAATCATGCTAACATGTTTCTTCAACGTGTTTCTGTACTACTCTACTACATATGTACATTTGTATTGACGATTGGAGGGTTTCGATTTTTATGTATCTACTTCATTTTTGCTATTTTCCGCAGGAGCGCTGATAGTACGTGTACTACGGTTGCGTCGCAATTTGTATGTAACGCTTCAATTTTTATATCTTTCGTAAGAGGCGCTTTTCCTACTTTTACAATCGTCAATTATAAATCGTATTTTATTTGACCTAGGAATTGGAATTCAAATTTGGTAGCATTTTGAATTTTTTTGTGGCGAAACACATTTTTTCGCGAATAAAATATTGGTATGTGGGTTTGTTTACATTTACAAATATTTTTTATACTTTTAACTGTCAAATAAATAGTCAAAATAATAACAAATTTCACAAAGCCAATCTACAGAACTAAAAGAATGTGGTCTAGCGCACCCAGCGTAAAGTAGGTAAACTAAACGAAGAATTCGATTTTCAATTCCGTCAATTTAGCAGGAATTCGACTTCCTACTGAGGAATTTAATTGACGATTGGAGACGTGATTTTAGACAAAATATTTATTGCAAGTTTGCTGCAAAAAATTTCCGCCAAACCATATTTTAGGCGTTCTGCGAGCACTGATGCTACTTTTTTTTTGTAGTTACAGTTTTATTTTATTCCGATAGGTAGTGCTTTCCCTCTATTTCCAATCGTTAATATTGCAATTGTTGTTGTAAATTGTCAAGTGAAATACGGCTATAATTTGTTGTAACTTTCATAATAGTCCTTGGAAAGACAAAAGATGATCAGAACTTCGATCTTCATTAATTCAATTCAAAAATCATTTTAAAATCCAATTTCCAATCCACATGTCAAATTTCATCATATTCGGTTGAGAAATAGGCCAGTTCCATCATACTTGGGGCCATATTCCAGAACTTTATCCAAAAATCCAATACAGACGCCGAATTTCATCATTATTGGCTGGGAAATATGCAAGTTTCATCGTACTTGGCCAAATTCCAAAACTTAATCTAAAAATCATACACATATGTTGTACATACATACAAACACTCACTTATATAGATTGCTCAACTGCTCACTAAACACTAATCCAATCCCAACTCAACCCCAATTTAACCCGCAAACGGCCCCCCACTCAACCCTCTACCCAAACGCAAACTCTCTTTCAATTCAGCCCCCAAACTAGCATATATTTATATTAGCCAACTGCTCACTATATCTTAATCCAACTTCAACTTAAGTCCAACTCAACTTCAACTCAACCCGAAAATTGACCCCTGACTTAACCTTCAACTCAACCCAGCATATATAAAAAATTGGTAAATATTTCGATAACCAGGGGCCCTATTCTCGAATTCCACATCCATTTTCCACATGTGGACATCTGTCAAAATTCATAAATATTGAATTTTTTCGGTACTAAGGGAATATTTCCGAATGGGTATAAGCATGTGAAAAAAATTCCCCACATAGGAAAATGTCCAAGCCGCATGTGTTTTATATAAGAATTACAATTTTCGAACGTTTTTGTGTGAACTTTGACAGATATCCACATGTGGAAAATGGATGTGGAATTCGAGAATAGGGCCCCAGGTATTTTGGGTGAATTCGTATGGCAGGTACCCGACCCTCTTGACACACAGGTTCCAGAAGCTTTTCAAATCCCGGCCTTGACCATAGAAACAGATTGGAAAAATAAAATTCTAAATTGAAAACCGTTCTCGAGATACCATCGGTACATACCAACAGACATCCAGACAGACGGACGGACATTTTTTTTGTTTTTGTTTTTTTAGACTCAGGGACTTTCAAAACGTCGAGAAAAGTGGTTTTGGACCAACCAAATGTTTGATCATTTTTGACAGGATTTCAATACTTTGGTCTTTTTAGACCGAAGTAATGTCTCTTTCTGACGTATTAAAAAAACGTTAACAAATTATACCCAATTTTACCGTAGATTTGTTAGCATGCATAGCTTAGGGTTTAATTTAATTCCGATAGTTTCACTCTCCATATGTTTTATATGGGAAGTGTCATGGCTACTAAGGTTTATTTTATTTTCGATAGGTATCGTATGTTGCAGTTTTCCAATCATCAATAGCAGAAAAACTATAAAGAAAGTACGGATTAATAAAACTAAGGCACTCGTCAAAAATAGAATGCATTGACAAATAGCAGAAAAGTTGGTAACTTTATCTGTGTGAGAATACTTTTCGAAAAGGATTTCCCCCTTAAAATCTGCCGCCATAAGTAATTGTTTTTAAGTGGTTCTCAGGTTCAAATTTTGAGCGTCGTAAAACGGCGGTCTAATTGCACTTCAGCAATGCCTGCTTAATTTTGTAAGCGACTCTTTTCCACACAACGGGAGACGGAACACCCGCAGCATTAGATAAAGTTAAATTTTTGTGAAGTAATAGGTAAATTCGTAATATGTATTGTGCCAGTCACAAGAATCCAGCTATTCTGCACAATTCTTTTAAAGCCAAACATCGCCAAATTCTACACCCTGACTACCTCCATAAACATCGCCGAACTCTACACCCTGACTACCTCCATAACTCTAATTAACAGGCCAATAAATAGTAGCTATAAAATAGTGAAAAAATATAATTACTGGCCATAAATTTGATCAACGCGTGATATCAGTAATCGATTAACAATAATTAATATTCATGCTTAATTTGTTTAAATATGAATATTAGTTTCTTCCGTCAATCGTCAGTTTCTTAAAATAAACCAGGGGTATTGACCTTACACGGTTCGGTCGTCGCATGTCCTCAACATTTACAAAAATTATAATCATCAGAACAGACAGATGCTAAAATCGGTAATATTCATTATTTGCAAATGCAAAAAGGCAATTATAAATTTTAAACTAAATTAGAATATAAAAATAATACTATCCAGGTATATGTACAGTACAGTGATTATTGTAGTTGACAGTAACCGTAATTGAATAGAATAACAGATAAGGGAAAAACAGAAAAATGAAAATATAACAATTTTCCACAGAATGGAAAAAAATCGATTTTTTTTTTTTTTTTGTTTAATTTCACAAATTATTAATGAACATAACAATCTTTTTTTATTTTTTATTTATGTGTGACATATTTTTTATTTACTGGGGGAGCACATATTATTTTGATTGTATGTTCATGAATAAAAATTGAATTTTTAATTTTTATTATGGTTTTTCATATTTATGCAAAAAAAAAAAAGAAATGATTTAACATAAATTTATAAAAAAGTCACTTTCGAGAGTATTTAAACGTCAAAACTATTAAAATGTGTAATCGATCTGAAATTATACAACTTTTTGTGTATCACTTTTTTTTTTTGTTGTGATTTATCATTTTGGGGATTGCTTTTTACTCTTTTCATCTCTCAGATGCTATCCGGATGATAAATGATATAAAATATCTTGTTGGTTTATAATACAGTCGTATCAATGGGTGGTTGAAATGTCGTATCAAGTGAATCTTTTATATAAATTGGTAGAAAATTATCATTTTGGAATTGTAGAATTATTGGCGTCTCTTTTTATAAAAATTGTGATTTAATGCGATTCTCAGTTGTTGTTTAATTTGAGGATTAAATTAGATATTTAATAAATTTTGAAACTTACTAATGTAAAGTTTCATCAATAAATCAAAAAAATGTAAGTTTAGGTGAGATTCGAATAAATTTGTTGACCAAGCATGCAGCATACTTTTAGGCGAATTTTACGCCTATGAAGTCCTGCAAAGGCGATTGATGTTTGAATTTCGAAACAAAAAAAAAATCTCTGATTATGTTCTTTGCACTATATAATAAATCATATCCAATTTAATTGGAGGGTTCAAATTTGAGGCGATTTTCAAATTGATGAATAATTCTGTAAAGAACTGAGATTTATTAAGGTGTTCTCACTGCAACTGCAGTGTCGATTTCTCAATCTTTTCAATTTCAAATTTGATAAATTGTTTCAAAGAAGTCATTAGTACTATCGACAGATAAATTTCGAAATTCGAACGAATTCTGATGAAAAATAGTTTTTTTTTAAATATCAACAAATGCTTTCCCTACCCGTTCCAAACATCGAGCTAACCTGCTTTACAAGTATAGTACGTAAATTTCGAGGTGTGAATTAATTATTAAATAAACATGTTAAATGGTTGTTAAAATTTATGAAAATCTATTGCGGTAAGAAGGAGCGGTTGAACAGTGACTATAACTATATTGCTTTGTGAAAACAATAAATGGAATATTAGTAAATAGTGAAATAAAACAAATTGAATTAGTGTTAAACAATTAAATTAACACGTTAACATACTAACGTGGTATTATAGTTCGGTTTTTGCAACTTTTGCAATCAGTGAAGTAAAACATTTTTATGTTCAGTTTTTCATAAATTTTAAAGGAATTTTTGGAATTTCGACAGATTGGCCAAATTATTTAAAGATTGCTCTTAAATCAAGATATGTTTGTTTGGAATGTCCAACACATGATGAAGACATCATTTATGAATTGAACTCTTCAAAAAATCATTTTGTAGAAAAATTAAAGCAACATTTATGTGTGAATTCCACAGAATTAAATTTACAATTGGGAGAGATCAAACCGCATGTAATATAAATTCAAGCCAAAAGGGACATCATTTGCATCAGTAGTGAAATCCAAGTCTATTAAGCTATTATTGTTACAACCAAACAATATATCAAAGGAGAGTGAGAAAAGAAAACAAGATGTAATCAGCCTAATTCATCCTGAAAGTGTAGAAATTATCTCACCTTTGAAGCAACAGAACGCCTTTTCTTGCCAGGTTGTATCCAAAATTATAAGTAGTACAGGGTGTTGAACAACTTTGACATTTGTCAACCGATTGACCTTGATTAAACATGTTTTTGAAACGTCAATTCAGTACAATTTTAACCATGAATCGCGTCACACCGGAACAACGCGCCGAAATAGTGACGATGTACATATATTGAAAATAGTCATTCAGTTGTGTTAACTCAACGTGCATATCGTCGAAAATATCGTGACCAACAGGCACCGTCTGACAACACTATTCGTCGTTTGGAGTCGAATTTTGTTAAGCATGGGACAGTAAGAGATCGTCAACATGCCGTTCATAAACGACCAAGACGTTCCAATGAACTGGTTGAAGCGGTCAGAGAGAGCGTTACCCAGAACCCAAAAGTGTCGTATCGTCACCGCGCTCAGCATTTTGGCGTCAGTGGAACCACTTTGCTGTGCATTTTGAAGGATAATTTGCGTTTGTTTCCGTATAAAGTGCAACTAACGCAAAGAATATTGCCGACACACCATCCACGTTGATTGAAATACGGCCAAACAGTCGCTCGAATGATTGACACTGAACCTGATTTTTGGAAGCAAGTTTTGATGACCGACGAGGCCCATTTCACACTCTCTGGCGGTGTTAATAAGCAAAATTGCCTTATTTAGGGGAGATCCGTGACTGTTTTGGGCCGGCGTTTGCGCCAACACCATCATTGGTCCATATTTTTTCAGAGAAAACGAAACAGTCGATGGAAATCGATATCGGTGGATATTGGCTCATCATGTCTGCCCACAAATGCGTGAAAAATGGTTTCTGGTTTCAATAAGTCTTTGCGCCATGCCTAGAGCTGCTGATTTTGCATAGATAGAGCTTTCGATCTTTTTAGAGTACAAGCGTTTTTGATTCCAAAATATTAATTTTATAACGTAAATTATCTCTCTTTATTAAGAAATTTCTTTATCTCTTGAATGGTGAGAGTTACAAACTTTTTAACAATACTTTCTAATAGTAACTTGGGTATGAGGAATCCGAATGTGGAAATATATCAATTTTCGAAATTCGAAAAAAGTGCTACACACGGCTTAAGTTACTATTAGAAAGTATTGTTAAAAAGTTTGTAACTCTAACCATTCAAGAGATAAAGAGATTTCTTAATAAAGAGAGATAATTTACGTTATAAAATTAATATTTTGGGATCAAAAACGCTTGTACTCTAAAAAGATCGAAAGCTCGAGCTTTGCAAAATCAGCAGCTCTAGCCCATGCCACACTGCAAATCAAACAATTCAGTTTCTGCAATGAAAATTACCTGGACATCTGATATCAAAAATAGGCGCCATTGACACCAGATCTCCTGATTTTACCTCTCCGGACTTCTTTTTGTGGGGTTATATGAAAAGCAAAGTGTACGCCAGCAAGCCTCAGACCATTGACGAGCTCAAGGCAAACATTCGTGCCGAAATCATCGCTATACCGCCCGAGATGCTCGAAAAGGTAATGGAAAGCGCAACTAAAAGGGCACATTTTGCTTTGGCCAATAAAGGCGGCCACTTATATGATGTTGTATTCAAAAAATTGTCCAAATAAATTGCAAAGGACCAAATTGAATAAAAATACCTCATTTATAGAAATCGGTTGTTTTTTTTCAATGTTATTCAATGTTTACATACCCCCATAAAAGATGGCGCATCACATAAGAACTCTAATGCAGGAGTAGATGGTATAAATCAGACTTTCATGATGGATGCCATGAAGAATAAAATATTCTCAACAAAATTTACCGAGTTAGTTCAATATAATTCCATTTCCTAAAACTGACACCAGAAGAATTACGCCCAATCAACGCTGCAATATGTTACCACCGTACGAAGCTATAATGGAACGTGTATTTAAAAATCAATTAATCAACCACATTAACAAAAATAATATACTAGTCGACCAACGATCTGGATTTCAAGAGCTGAACTCATTCGAAACAGCATTAAATCTAATGCTAGGTAACTGGAAGTCAGAAACAAATGATAATAAAGTTGTGATTTCAGTTTTCCTTTATTTTAGAAGCGTTTTTGAAACAATAGACATACAATTTTCGGTAAAAAATAAAAATAAAAATAAAAAATTGGGACCGCATATTTAATAGTGTGTGTTGCCTCCACGAGCTTCAATTACAGCATACCATATGTCTTGCTATCCCCTCAATAAGATTTATAAAGACCCTTCCCCAATAATATTTTCACTTAATGCATTCAAATCAGCAGGAGCCGAAATTTGGGCTCGGATCAGCCTCACAAGTATATCTCATATGTGCTCCATCGGATTATATGTTGTCTACTGTAACAATTTATAATTTTTGAATTCTAAGCAAAATAGTTATAGAAATTTTATTTACATAATCCTATTTGAATTTTTGGTATTTAAAAATCTAATATGTATTCATAAAAGTGCACATGAAGACCGTTTCATTACAAATAAACTAGACGATATTGGCGAAAGGAAAATACAGGTATAAATAACAACTTTGAGGAAACAAATAAAGCGAGGAACATTCAAAAATCTATGGATTGGATTAAAACCGAAAAATGAATAATTCTGTAGTTTAAATATAAAAGGTGAAACTCGAATTATTACCTTTTATGTCTCTTCATTCTAATTGAATCTTCATAAAGAGTCAATAAGATTCTTTCGGCTTTTTATAGACAAATTATAGTAACAATAATGGCATTCACAACATTTTTCGATTGGTTAATCAGAAAAAAATGAAGAGGCCCAATCATTTATAAATATATCTACCAAAAAAAGTATAAATATCAATCCCCCCTTACTTTACTCCAAGAGTTATACAAAGTGTATAACCCTGAACAAAAACTGAGAACTTTCCTTGAGCTCATTGTGTTGGTAGTTTTGTTTCGTACTGAAAGTGTTGGTCTACTCATCAGGCAGCTACGACCAAATTACAAAAATACAATTCCTACTTAACACAGATAGTGTCAAGTACGAACGTACTGATTTAGCGAATTATATTCACTAAATAAAAAAACTCAAGAAAAACCCTCATTTCTGTGTGTTTTATGCCCACACAAATAATTAAGAGAAAGAGAAGTTTGTCTGTGTATTAAATCAATAAGATTCTTTCGGCTTTTTATAGACAAAATATATTAACAATAATGGCATTCACAACATTTTTCGATAGGTTAATCAGCAAAAAATGAAGAGGCCAATTAATTTATTTTACGTTTATAAAAGAGAACACTTAAGTTTGCTTGAATGTTGTAAGGTATAAAAGGGAACGACTCAGAAAATTCTATATTTTAAATCAAATTATTTAAGAACCTTTAAAATAATGAAGTTAAAATGATTCAGATAATCTACCAAACCTCAGATTTTTTGCCATAGTGAACAATGTTGTGAAAGGTAATACTATATTTCAAGTCATTCTGCGTTTTGTCTTTTGGTTTTAAAATATTGGGTGTGGAAGGATTAATGTTGTGCTTAAGATTTTTTTTCTCCTTAATATCATGCACACAAAAACACAGATAAACAGCATTATTGTTATTATAATTATTTTGTTTTGGGAAGGGAGAGGGGAAGAAAATTTATGAGTCTTAACGCACTTTAGAACATATTCACACACACACCTACAACCCAATCGTGACATTTTTTCCTTGTCACCGCTGGGAATCAAACGCGGAGCCCTCGGATGATACAGCAAGCGTTCTACTCACTCTAACAGCAAGAGCGATTTAAAGAGTAATATAGGGTAGTAATTACATTTTTATCAAAATATCTTTAATTTATACTAATAACCGTCACCTTACAAAACCCTTGGTCTCTAGAATTCTTTCTTTTTTTGGAGACCTATGAAAATATGAAATGTGTTCTACCGAAAAATTGAAGTAAATTAATTGTTACCTTTTATCGGCGCAAAACTCGCGCTTTAAATTTATATATTGATTCCGGGTCCCATTTGAAACGCGATAGTTTAAAACGCGATTTGACAAAACGCGATATTTCCAAACACATACCCTAGTTCCATCGTACATGTTCAATTTCATAATAATGAAGAAAATTTTAAATGTGAAATGAAGGAAGATTAATAATTTTAAAATATCGCGTTTTGTACCATAACGCGTTTTGAAATATCGAGTTTTGAAATATCGCATTTGGTACCATATCGCGTTTTGTACCATATCGCATTTTGAAATATCGCGTTTTGTACAATATCTCGTTTTGAAATATCGCGTTTCGAGCGGATCCCATTGATTACATAGGGGGTGAGTTGATGATATTTTCAAAGACATACTTCTTTATTAACTCTTTCTATCCGCTCTTTTACTTGTGATTAATCGTCGTTCAATCTCAATACTCCGGGGTGAATTGGACTTAAAAGCTCACTAAAAATCATAAAACATCATAGCAGAATTTCGATGCCAATTGGGAAATTAATCCAAAATCCCATTAATCCAAAATCCTCAAAATCTCAAATTTAAAAAGTCTCATCTCTGTAAAACCCATGTAACTCAATGCTATGCTTAATTAAACTCCAAGATATATTCGAGTGATATCGAAAATCTCCAATAATCTCAAACAATTTCTCTTACATAATACTCAAACCAAGGCAATCTAAAATAAGCTTAAAAACCTAGAAAATCCCTTAACTATAATTCTTTAACATAACGCATCTATAGCACTTTACAAATTTGGTGTAATATCGAGAAACTTGAATCATCTTAAAATTCTAGAATAATCTCGATATTCTCAAAAAATTTAGAAGATTATTGACAATATCGTATAAACTAACTAAGTTGATAATTTTGAAAAAAAATCTACATTAATCCAAAAATTTATAGAAAATCTTGAATAATCTCACAAAATCTATAAAATCTTGAGAAATTTTCAACCCAAAACAAACCTTGAATGAGATTAAAACCTCGAAAAATCCGTAATTTGGTAACATTTGGCGCAACTCAACGTCAAAATTCGAGACACTAGAATAATCTGGGATAATCCGTATTAAGGCATTTTCAATATATACAAAATTAAATTTATTTTTTACATGAATAAAATCACCAAATCCTAAGATGAGAATACCTGGTGGATGATTTTGTAAGCATCATATAAATTTCGAAATTTTTTTGAAAATTCGACAAAACGCAATTATGTAAGATTTTCCGAATACACTTGGTACTATGTTAATTACCAGTTGAAATGTAAGAAATTGAAATGTAGATGGATTACGACAACTGTGTATAACCTGCTGTAAAGCAAATTGAAGTACAGTGAAGAAATTAAGAATTTGTTTTCCTCCAACCAATTTGTAGACAAAATTGTTAAAAAATTAATTCGATTTATCACATGCGTGAAAATTTAAATCAGCAGTCGCCACCGCATTTTATTATTGGGATACTTCTTAGTAACAAAATATAATAAATTGGCAACATTTATAATTCTGGGTAACTATTATTTTTGGAGCATTTTTTGATTTCTGCTTTTTTGATTTAACATTCTTTGATTTTTTTGTAGGACATTTATGCATTGGGGTGTAATTGCTGCACCGCGTGTGTAATACATGAAACCACTCTATCTTAAAATGGACGGTGACGAAGTCAGATTTCTGAAAATAACCGATGTGTCACATTTAATTATATTTTTAAAATAAAGTCATATCGAGCAGAAGGATACAATGTTCGGCCTTGAAGTGGCTGGTTTAAAAAAAAAATCCGTAACCTGTTGAGTGTACTTGTTGAGAATTTCATTTAACTAAACAAGAAATTTGAGAATATTAAATTTAAATTTATTCACTGCATTCCCTAGACTTCCACTGGTTTCGTGCACATTTCGTGTAGATTAAATCGTTTTTGAGATATTAGCCGTAATTATTTTTGGAACTTATTAAACATACATTTTAACATATTATTTCCTAACCGATTTTGTTAAAGTTCAACATGTGCAAAGGAAATAGGACTCCAAAATGATTTTTATAAGAAGTTCTAGAATATGGCCAGTAAGGATGTAACCAAAAATATTGTTTAGTCAAAAATGAAGAAATCTGAATTTGTGGAAGTACTTTTTATGCATAAACTGCCGTTCTCCGAATAACGGAAAATACCGAATACGCTGGCTCGTTTAAAATACAATATAGAAAAATTAAACTTTTAGATCCAAAATGTTAGTAACCACCTACTGATTTGGTGTTTCTAACGGAAATATCTGAAACCAAAGTTTTTACCGAAGTCCTATAAATTCCAAAATATTAGTTGTTATTTTATGAATTGCCCGAACAAATTTCACGTAGATTAGTTCTAAATACAACTTTCTCCTGTCAGAAGTTTTTTACATAAACTGTTTTAAATGTTTTTTGAATATGTATTTATGGCTGACACATAAATTCTCCTAAACGAAATTTAGACAAAACCCAACTTTTATTATCTCGTAATAAGATAGCACTCATTCCGCTAATAATATCTTATTATGATAAATTATCTCACAGTATGATCTCATTATGCCGTTTATAAGTAAAATCAATTATAGGAATAAGAAAAGTATTATGATAAAATTATGGATTAGATAAAAATAAAATAAAAACAACAACAACAACATTATAATAAATGATATTTTAATAAAGTATTCTATATATAGATTACGAGTAGATAACTGGTGGATGATGTGGAAATATTTCTTATCTAACTGTCAACAAGAATCTTAAAGCTTTACTTATATACAAGTGTATAAGAATACAGATACAATTCTTAATAACTAAAATTATTTACGACTATATACTTTCACTATTATTTTCTTTTTTACATAACATACACAAGCATTTATTACAAACTTTTTATTGAGCGACACATAAAGATTAACTGTAACTAAAAAAGAAATTGCATGTTTTGTATTTGAGTTTAAGAAATATATTTATGTATAAATATAACATAAACATATTGAACTTGTTCCCATTTATTTACAGGCCGCTTTTTTAGTGTTACACGATGGTTTTGGTTTTGCTATGAAGGTACATGAATAAAAAAATAAAAACAAAACAAATTAATAGTTTTAATAATAAGCTGCATGCAATATTATATGAGGCATGAAGTGACATGCCCTTCAAAATAATATTGTTGTTATTATTCGTTTTATCCTTTCGCTGAATACATTTTTTTTATGCAAATAACATAAACATAAAAATAAAAATAAGGAAAATTCATTTTTCTTGGGTAATATGTTTATAGCTACCAGTATTTTTTATTTAGAAAAATCGCTTTTGATTAATAGCGTTTAGGAACTATGTTTGTATGTATGGTATAGTATAAACTATGTGAATTTATCTTCCGATATACGTTATACATACGATTTCCGTATAAACTTGAATCATTGTGAAACGACACAAGGTTAAAACGCTATTAAATGAATAAAGTATTAAGAATGTTGAAAATAGATTGATGCACAAAAAGTATTAAATCATGATGAATAAACATTTTAAGTTTTTAAACTTTATAGGGTGATGCCATTATTATTTCCGAAATTGTTCCACGAAGTCTTTGAGGCGTTAAACACAAATTGATGTCGTCATCATTTCTATTAAAAAACCGTGAAACTTTTCATTTAACTCAAATAATTTGGTTTTATTTTATACAAAATTAGCTGTTGTCCGCGGCTTTGTTCGCCTGCACTTTGGGGTTTAGTTCGGGGTTTTGAAGGTCAAATTACACATACATGGAAAAGCACACATGGACACAAAGTTTTCGGAACAAAAAAGCAATGAAATTGCTTCCATTAATCATAAAAATTTCTTAAAGTTTTTCAAACAATTTCCAGCTCATGCTTTCATATTTTATTTTGAGGAATAGCTCATTTACAATAAAATGTACAGCAAGAGGTTTAATTAACAGTGATAACAATGTTAATAAAAATAAATAAAAAAACTACATATTGCCCATCAATCACGCCACCTCCATAAATGTAGACTTAAATAATTCTGCCGATCCTAAACTCCTAATGTGCAGTGGAATTGAATTCCAAGAATTGAATTGAGTTCGCTAACATATAAGGATTTTTTTAACGACCTACAACAATTTTTGCCCGGAATTAGGAAAGAAACCTACTAGAGCAATTTCCTATAAAGATAACAAGGCTCTTTAGCTATGAGAAGTTTAAAAATAAAAAGACAAATGCGAAATTCGTAAAAACTAGATAAACTACATCCTAAAACAGGGCTAGAGCAGGCAGAAATAGAACATTCATATTTTCCTGAAGCATATCGAATAAAATTAACATTAGTGAATCCTGCAGAAAAATACCAGGAAAGGACGAGGTATCTAATGCTTTTATTCGCACTTAAAACGAGCCAATCAGAACTGACCAACTAACGATATTACTTAAGTCTTCATTTATCAGAGAAACATTCCTAACAATAGAATCCTGATCTAAACGACTATTTCTATAAATGTTGACGTCATCAGCGAAAATTTGAAATGAACAATGAAGAATAGCGGATTCTATGTCATTTTTGTACATGGAAAATAATAGAGCACCCAACACTGAACCCTGAGGGACGCCAGAAATTACAGGAACGAAATCAGATAGAGAATTGTCGAAAAAACTGTCTGTGAACGATTAGAAAGATCAGCGGAAACCGAAAATCTAAATTGAGATAAGAGTTTATTAAAAAGAATTCTGTGATTAATAGAATCAAAGGCCTTAATCTAACAAAGTTAAAGAAGTCAATTCCCTATTATTTATATTATGCCTAATATCATCACGAACATTTAATAAAGCAGTAGAAGTGTTATGAAATTTTCTAAAACTAGATGGGAAGAACCTAATTTAACAATTTCTAGAAAGCTTCAGACAGAGAACGTAAAATGCTAATTGGCCGAAAATGGGATAGCTCTGAATGATTACTGATCTTTAGGATTGGGATTATTTTGCTAAGCTTCCACTGATCTGGATAGGAAGAGGATGTTATCTAGACCAGAAGATTCCGATTTAACCTTCGAAATAGCAAATTATGAATCGTCAAGAGAAATATTTAAAAACGAAAATGAATTAGAGGACGCGTTAGAGAACAAATCGACGGTACTACTGAAGATTGAGAAGAAGAGGTGGGAACAGATCATTTGAACGAAAACAAGATCTTACATGAAATTAAGTAATCGAAAAAGTGATAAAAAAAAAATATAAAAATCCCGTTTCGAAAATCTCGAAAATAATTATCTGGAACAAAAAACCCTCGTGTGTGATCAGCAAAAAAATCGAGTTCGAGATTTTTACAATTAGCCCAATTACAAATGTCAAATCTGTTCAAAAATCGATCAATATTATTTTCGATATTTTCAATTTGAGATATTTTCTTCGATATTTTTTGTTCGAGATTTTTTTTCGAGCTTATGTCTTTCGGTTATCCATATGCCATACCAGAAGAAGTTTGTACTATATTCCCTTTGAAAAATCGCTATACACCATGCCACAAGTTCTCCTAACTATTTATTCAAATTATTTCTATTTTAAAATGCTTTGTTTCATCTATACGTCGGATTTTCTTAAAAAAGTTCTTAGCCTTCTGTGTCTTTAGAACTTTAAAAATGTAATAGACTTCTGGCACTTAACTTTGTGTTTTTCGGGATTTTTGTTTGTTTTTAAAATTTTTGAAAATTCTAGGGAATCCCTTTGCACGCAGAGGACCAATGGTAAGCGGCTTTGAGGTGAACTCAATTTTGGTATGCGAAACACAAACTTGAATAATAATATAAATAGCTTTGAAAAAATTGTGATAATTTTTCTGTCATCCTGGAGGGAACGGTCCAATGCTAAGGGGCTTTGGGAGTCTGTTTTAGTGCTATATGTGAATAACTAATAAAAAACTTATTTTGTGAAAAAGAAAAAAAATTCAAAAATTTCTATAAATCACCAAAGGTTTGAGTGGCACAGTCACATGCTCTAATTCTAAGCTAAGGTACAAAATGAATTAAAATTGGTTTGGTATCGTTATCCCAAATAAAATAATCCCAAAAAATCAAGTTTTTTAAATATAACAAATTTTTGAAATATTATTTTAATTCGTTTTATACCTTATAGGATGGGGCTGCCGCCCCTAAACCCCCGCTTAGCATTAGACCCTTTGCGCAAGTTTAACAGAGAATTGTCAGAAAAATTTCAAAAATATTTTCATTTATAATAATATTTACGTTTATATTTCACATACTAACATAAAAAACTACCCAAAGCCGCTAAGCGTCGGCCCTTTCTGCGCAATGACTACAAGAAATTATATAGCTTCCTTCTGTTTCCATATTATAGTTAACAAAAATTTAATGGGGTTTTGCTTTTTAATGGGGTACGTTATTTGGCATTTTTTGAGATTTTTTTGGGGATTTTTATTTTTGGGAATATGATGGTATCCCCAATGTCGTTTTTTATTTTAGTATGTGAAATACAAACGTAAATATTATTATAAATGTTAATATGTATTTTTGAAATTTTTCTGACGATTTCCTGTTATCCTTGCGCAAAGGCTCCAATGCTAAGCATCTCTGGCGAGTTACTCTATTTTAGTATGTGAGTAATTAGCTGCATTTCTTGATGCATAGTGATCCGGATCAGATCAAAATTTACATGTGAAGCAACAACAACATTTGATCCAATATTCGTTTTGGATCACAAATGGTGATCTAAAAATAGTTGAACAATATTTTGTAGTTGAACAATATTTTGTAAAGCGACAAAGAATATAATGAATACAGTACGAGTATGAAGAGGCAGATTCAAAACGAAACGAGACAAAAAAAATTGAATTTTGGTGTTTGTTTGTTTTGCGCATTTTTGTGTCGTTTCATGAGACATGATCTGACCTGGATCAGATTAAACGTCAAGAAATGCGGCTAATATTAAAAAAAAATTGTTTTGAAAATTTTCCAATTTCTATGAATGTTAGAATTTCAAAAAATCGTCAAAGCGGCGGTTTGGGGGCAAGAGCCCCATCTTCTAAGGTATAAAACGAATTAAAATAATCATCCTTATTAAGATTGACGAGTCGGTTGATAATCGACACGACTCTGTATTGCGTTTTCGATTTTTTCATTTGATATTAACAATACGAAAAACGTGAAGGCAACACAGAGCCGTATCGATTGTCGATCGACTCGACACTTATAATAAGGGTGAATATTTAAAAAACTTAATTTTTTGAGATTTTTTTTTTCCCCCGATTATGTTATTTTGAATAACGATACCAACCCAGAATCCTTGTTTTTTGGAATTTTTTTCTTTGTCAAATCCGGTTTTATGTTCTCTACAGCGCTTGATTCTCAATTCCCATGAGACGGATGTATGGCGAATTGTATTCAAGCATTGGTTTGAATAAAAATTCATCGGTTTGTCCCAAAAACTCATATTACAGATTGGTTACACTTATTAACCAGTAGAGGAATCAAAATTTATACGCCATTTTAATATTTAATCTTTCATTTGAACACATAAAAATTTTATTTTGATCTGGCAATTCATTCTTTATTTACAAGTCATTATAAGTTAACGTGTCAGTGTATTCGTTTACAATGGAAAAAATCGAATATCGTACAGTGATAAAATTCTTTGTTTTGGAAGGTTTATCAGCAACAGAAATTCATATAAAAATGGCAAAAGTCTTCTTTCATATAAAAATGGTAAAAGGCATCTGCTCCTTCATTTCCAACTGTGCATCGATAGGTTTTAGAGTTTAAACGTAGTCGTTCAAGCGTTGAAGATGAACCACGTAGTGGACGTCCAAAAAGTGCAACAATACCAGAAATCATTGAGCAAGTGTATAATATTGTTTGCGAAGATCCAAGTTTAACTAAGCGTGAAATTGCTGATATCATAGGCATCTCGGACGAACGAGTACTCCATATTTTACATGAAGAATTACGTATGAAAAAATTGTTTGGAAAACTGGTACCGCATTCGTTAACAATTAAACAAAAACTGAATCGAAAACCAATTTCTCAGCGTAATTTGAAGCGTTTTAAGCAGAATAAACCCAATTTTGTGCGGGGATTTATAACTATGGATGAGACTTGGATCTACCACCATGATCCTAAACTGAAACAAGAACGTTTACAGTGGGCTGAAGCTGGTTGTTCAGCTCCAAAACAGGTGAAATCAGAACGATCGGCAAAAAAGGTCATGTAATCAGTTTTTTGGGATGCAAAAGGGATTTTGTTGATTGATTATCTTAAAAAAGGTAAAACAATTAATTCTGAATATTATTGCAACCTTTTGGACCAGTTGGATAAAATAATTCGTGAAAAAGACCCGTTTTACAGAAGAAAAAAATAATTTTTCATCAGGACAATGCACGTGTTCACACGAGTCAATTGACGTGGCTAAATTGAACGAATTAAAGTACGAAATGCTTGAACATCCACCGTATTCACCAGATTTGGCTCCCAGCGATTACTATCTCTTCAGAAACCTCAAACAATTCCATCGTGGGAAGCGTTTTTCGTCGAATGAAGAAGCTATTGCAGCCGTGGAATAGTATTTTGCAGAGCTTCCGAAATATCATTACAGAGATGGTATAAAATTATTGGAGGATCATTGGAATAAGTGTATTGAAGTTGAGGGAGATTATATTGAATAAAAAAACTAATTTCATTAAAAAATTCACATTCTTTCATTTTTGCTTTCAATACTTTTCAACCAACCTGTAATTCGAGATTTTAGTTTTCTGGATTTTTGTTGTTGAGATTTTTGGCTTTCCAGATTTTGTCGTGTCCTTTATTTTTATGGTTTGGCAACCTTAGCTCGAAAAATATCGAAAATATTGAAAATACAAAAAATAAAATTCAGAAGCATAAATATCAAATTTTTATAAAATTCGATTTTTCATTAAGAGTTTTTAATATTTATGATGCTGAAAATCGCTTCTTTCACCTTGCAGGCACATATCAGAGGAGTTTTATTGCTCATATCGCTTGTTATATTTAAAGATTTACCACAAATGTTTTAAATTGGGTTTTGGTGTGCTTCATGTGTTGTTGTAGTATAATAGACGAATTTATTGGAGCGAATTGCGAATTTTTGTTAAATTGGTAAATGCTTCGTCATATCGCTTCTACTGATATATCGCCCCTTCGGAGTAACAAAGACGTAAGTGGAAATTTGTAAAAGTCTGAGAAAACGTTTTTAAAGTTTGTGAACTTCAACTTTTGCGGAATTAAAATGTTCAGTGAATCCTTTAATTTGTACTGTTGTCGTGCTGACAGTTGATTTTCTTTCAATAGTTTGCAATATGCCCCTTTTAGAGGTTTTTTATCAGAAGACCTCCTCAATTGTGCCATTGTTGTCTTTATTGTTGTCTCCTCTAATCTTAGTTCATCATCTCCAGTTGAGTTCTTGAAAGCTTCACATTGGTCACATTGATCCTTTTTTGGAATATGAAACCCGATGTTGAATTCAATGTTGATTATGTAAGAATACGCATCATAGTTCGCTGATGGCTTATCAGCCAACTTACGTAGAAATTCATAATTTCGGTGTATCTCTGCTATGGTAAGTCCACCATCTATAAATTCTCGGCTGTTGGTAGATCGCACATAGTAACTTTCTATTCTAGGTATAGAATTTATATGTACTCGTACCGATTCTGTAATTTCTTCATATAGTTTGGAATGATGATTGTATTTGCCTCGATTGTCATCTGGTGTTGCTCCGATACCACTAAATGTAGCCTCCACAACAGTGCGAACAGATTTCGCTTTTATTCCTAGAGTACTCATTAGGAACGGCTTACATATTTGAATTTTTTTTTCCGTCTTGTAGAAAAACAAATAAACAGTTTGGTCTTCTGGGCAAAAAATTTCGTTGCTTTTCAAATGAAGATAACGACCAATATTGTTGAAATAAGATTTTCCTTGCATGTTCTGGTACTTTAGTCGCACAGCTAGGTATCTGCATTTTCCTTTCTTCTACAATTTTTCCACGAGATGATATAAATAGGATTTACCGGAATTTTTTAAAATTTTTCGTTTGTTATTTTTCCACTCCTCAGGTTTTCTTTGTCTTTTTTTCTCTATTTTCTTTGCTAAAGAGTGGTCATCATTTACAATAGAATTTCCATTATCATTTTCTCAGTCGCCAGTATTTTCATTAATGTTAGTATTTACAGAAGTATGTTTTCTACCCCCCGAGTCGTTATCAGATGACGAAGATAAACCGATTTCTGCAGGAGGTACACATTCATCGCTGTCATCTGCAGAAAATAGATCTTCATTTGACGAGTTTCCTACTTTATAACTTGAGCAGTTTACTCGCTTAAATCTTAATTTCAAATTTGGCTGTTGTTCCTTTTGAGAAATTTCTGAAACTGAAAAGAAGAAAGTTTCTTGATAAATTCGGCTTAATTTTGCAAATTTGATTTTTTTTTTGGTTAACTGTTTTATACATACCTTGGTTAGATTGATCATTTGAAAATGAGTTAAAATCCATTATCGTAGAATCAACTTCTTGTAAAACACATGAATCACTTTGCAGTTTTACAGATAGCGTAATATTTTCCGAAGGCATGAAGGAATTTGGTTCTTCAAGAAAGCTTTCATTTTCGTTCGTTATGATTATTTTATCTAAAAATTAAGCCATTATTGTAAAAAAATGGAGTTTTTTATAATAAATTATCTATCATGTACTTTCATTGCTTTGGCACATTTTAGGAGGATTATTATTACAATCCGTCTTTGTTGCTGAATTATTTTTTACATTTTCCGTATTTTCTCCGGATTTTTGAGAATTGGTTGCCGCGGTCATTTCAGCTAAAAATTGAAAAGTTTTTGATGTAACGGCCACATTTTGTTCTTCTAGTGCTAATCGCAATTAACTTTAGCCCTCGAGGCTCCATGTTTTTCAAACTAAAATATTATTAAAATTAAAAATCACTAACAGAACACAATATTTAACTGTTTAGTTTTGCATAAAAATTACTGTTATTCAGAGGAATAAAGACACGTCATTACTCAGTAGTATGACATTAAAATTGAGAAAACATCGACATAAAGTACATGTGGGTCTCTGTTAATCCAATATAAATTATGATATTTTAGTCATAATTACCTTTGTGACGTTGTAGTACTAACACCTCCATTCGATATGAAATCTCGTTTATAACTGACTAATCGAACGTTGTTGTGCCCGTTAGGAATATCATTCGCCAAATACAACAAAGACACAACGCATTCTAGCGATGAGTATTCGAGGTACAATTAGGTCTTTGTAAATATAGATAGTTCAAACGGTTTGGCATTAAAATCTAGGTTTTCAAAAAATTTGCACTTATGTCGTTGTTACTCCGGAGGGGCAATATATAGATGTACCACAAACGTTTCTAGTTGTAACAAAGGTCTAAAAATTCTTATAAAATTCATTTTTTTTAATCAAATGAAACAAAATATTTTTCTAGAGTAGAGAAACCGTATCATTTGCTCCGCACAGTTTCTTGGTGAGATGTTACTTGTCAAAATACTTGTTGTCGATAACATTTTATTGCTATTTCCACAGAAATCATTTTATAAATTCGACCAATATGTTTGTTTCTATCTTATTCCTAAATGCTACCGAACCAAAAACGGACAGTTTCGTAGGATGCTGATAATCACAGACAGATCGACGCTGACAGTTCGACTTGAATATGAGGAAATACCACCTATCTGTCAATACAGGAAACCTTTCAGCCCATGAAGTAATCAGAATTTTTTTGTCTTTCGAGATTATGTTTTTCGATTTTAGCACACTATCCTCATTTATCTGCAAATAAATTATTTTGACAGTTCTCGTTCATAAAGAAGATTGTTCTTTACGAGATAATTGATGTTGCTTCAATTTATCAGCGGATGAAAGGTAGCGATAAATCGCTTAGTGTGTATCCAGTGAATGAACAGCAACGTCATGAAATCTTGCCAAACAAAATATCGAATTCGGTGAAATGTCAATCAAAAAATTGCCTCAAAATCAAAATATTGTCTTCGAAAATATCGAATGCTAAAATCTCGAAAAATTGGATGCGTCTTAATTAGAAAATGTACATTTAGCGAAGACACATTTCGACCAACTGCAAGCGATCATAAAGTTCTGGAATATATTACCACACTTTCTGATGCGATGTAGTTTTTATGTGCATTTTTAACACGTTGTTTGATATCAATTTATATTTAAATTAATCATAATTATTGATTTATTAATTCAGAGTTGTTCAATTTCAATTAATTTAATAATTGCAATGAAATATAATTTAACTGAAAATGCGCATTTTAAAAAATGTGCATTTAAATTTGCATTTCGGACAGACCTTAAGGGTTTTTAAAGAAGGGAATTCACACTTAATTATGAAAGTAAGGGTGCGTACGAAATGCGAATTTAAATGCCCATTTTTTAAAATGCGCATTTTTTCATAAAATTAAATTTGTCTATAACCATTAAATTAATTGAATTTCGGCATCTCTGAATTGATAAATCGATAATTATGTTTAATTGAAATATAAAATTACATCAAACAACATGTTAAAAATGCACAATAAAAACTACATCGCATTTAGTTTTTTGAAATGTGTCTTCGCTAAATGCACATTTTCCGTTTCGGACGCACCCTAAAAATTTTTCTAAATTTTAATTTCATAATACATTAATTTAGAACATTTAAATAAAACTTCATTATAGTTTAAAACCAAATAAAACTAAATAAATAAAACTTCATTCACTGATTTATAATTAGATTTTTTGTATTTATTATTTATTAGGAAATTTTTCAATTGGAACTTTTACAATGGGTGCGTCCGAAATGAAAAATGTGCATTTAGCGAAGACATATTTAAAAAACTACATGCGATGTAGTTTTTATATGCATTTTCAATACATCTGTTTGATGACAATTATATTTTAACTAACCATATTTATCGATTTATTAATTTGGTTTTGCTCAATTTTAATTAATTTAATGATTTTAATGAAATTTTATTTAATCCAAAAATGCACATTTTCAAAAATGTACATTTAAATTCGCAGTTCGGACGCACCCATCGATTACTCATGTAATAATTCGAATTTTCTTCCCAATTAATATCAACAAAATAAAACTTATTAATTTCATTTTGTAAAACATTACTTTGCCTTATTCATAAAATTCACAAGTTACAATTTTTAATTATCATTTTTATAGTAAATTATGATTCGACCTCATTCTAAAATGTTTTTGTTATCAATTTTGTTTAATTCATTTTGTGGGGGGTTGATCTCAGTGATGGCCTTTAATCAGACAAGGCAATATCGATAGCTAATTGGTTAATCTATTTAACGTAGATTATTGACCCGACAAAACTAATTTAAGAAAATTGATACAAAAAATTGTGTGGAGCCTATTTTTAAAATTGAAAGTCTGTTAATTCATAGTGATTCATACTTCTACTGTCTTCCCCCCGTAAAAAGCGCCTAGGCATTGTACTCGCTTGGTCCAAAAAATGTGAAATTTTGAAAATGAGAAGAAATTGTTCGTTTAGAATGCCAATTCAAATAGAACGCCTAGGCGTTTAAATCGGTTTTTTTTTTAAGGTCAGGTATTCAAAATTGTAAATATTAAACAGTACAAATTTTCTATATCGTAAAAGCGGTTCGTAATTTTTTCGAATATCACCGAGGAGATCTCTAAAGGCACGGTTCATGCGTTTTGCATTTTATATTCCCCATTCAGAACAATACAATAATATTGGCAAATTAATTAGTTTTGTTTTATTGAAGTTAATGGGTAGGAAAATTCGAATGATTAAATGTGTTAATCGCATTGGAATTTCGTTCAATTATTTTTTTGTTGAATACACACTGTTAAACATATTTTATGCACTCGCATAAATATTTTTTAATAAATTTTGTTAAGAACGTCACACCGATAAAGTAACATTATAATTAAAACCCGATAATATCTTTTTCTTAGGATAGATTGATTGTTAATTAATTTACATGAAACCAAGTGACGTGAAATTTTAGTCATTAAAAATGATAACTGTCCCTAAAGATTAAGCCATTTCAAAATTTCGTATCGTTATTTTAAAAATCGGGTTTTTGATTTCGAGAACACGACCGTCGACATTTCATGACCAACCCCGAGTGAATATGTTTTTTCCGGAAATATAATGCTCTTCAGGGTTGGGTGTGATACGATTATGTTGCTAAATTATATTGAAATCTGGGAATTTCAATATATCGAATATCGAAATTTTAAAATTTCAAAATCAAAATCTCGGACTTTCTCGAATCGCGATTTTTTTTTATAATTTTGTAAAATTATTTGCGGCGCCGGAAATAATTTTAAAAAATTTTGTTAATTATTCGGGTATTGAGATAATTATTTTTAGTGTTTGATAATGAAATTTAGTATGTTGAATTTATCGAATAGGGTTGTTGTATTTTATCGAAAACAAATTGAGAAAAAAAAATCCGAAAAGCGAAAATCCAGAAATACATTTGTCAAACACTCAAGTTTAGTTAAAATTATTTCTATAAAATTCGATCTTTCCTTAAGAGTTCTTAATATTTTTGATTTGCCTATAAAATTGAATTTTTTTTAGTTACATTAAACAAAATATTTGTCTGGCAATTTTTGGATTTTTTCGGAACTTTTCTTGATTTGAATTTTAAAATTTCTCTAGCACGACAAATTTTTGGGTGATATTCTAAAATTCGATATTCTATAACTGCATCAAAAAATCTTTTCGATATTTTGTTTTTGCTAGTAAGCTGTTTGATGTCTTGAAGTTAGCCTATCTTTATTTTTTTACCTTCCTAATTATTTCTGGAAAAGTTTTACTGCAAGCGGTGGCAGTATTAAACCGCTGGCGGTGTCTTAATATGCATGTGTCAGCTAGAAAACCTAAAAAAGGCACACAAATTGTTACTCCCTCAAAATTCCACCAAATTCAAAGTAATTACATACATCTTAAACGTACATTTTACTACGTTTTGCTACTTACAATTCTGATCTCTTTATTTATTTCCGAGAAGGATTTTTCTTGCAAGTTTTTTTGTGTTATCCCTGAAAATAATCAATTGGTGACGCTCCTGGTACTTTTAACTATTTGCACTATTATTTTCCAAATTACTTCAATCTAAATTCCAATAGTAATAAGACGCAAGATTCCTGCAAAAAAAAACTTGATAAATTCACAAATCTCATTCTTTAATGCCGAATTACGTTACCGGTAATAATCAATATTCAATAAAATTATTTTCACCAATTAACTAACTCAATCAAACAAAAACAAAAATAATTTCTATGTTGTGTTGAACACAATAAAATATTAAAACAGCGGATAAAGAAGAAAGCATGTAGTTCAATAACTAATAAACCATGTAGTTGTTTTTATTAGCAAACTTCTTTTTTTGCTTGTTGTTTTGTTCGATTATTTATTGAAGTTTTCGACATTAATTAGTAAGAATTAGCATTCAACTGTATATTTTTTTATTTTAAATGGATTTTATGCTGCACACATTTTTAACTCCCGACAAATACATAACATTCACAAGCGCACACAAAAAAATTGAGTAATAACCATTAAGCGTAATTATTGTGATTATTCTATTTCTCCGCCCTTTATTAAGATTTGTATTTTTTTTGTCTGGTTTTATTTCTTTTGCTACAGTCAATTAAATTTCGGGTATATTTGTTTAACAGAATAATTGGCAAATTACAAATGAATTTTTATTATTTTTTTTGATAGGAATTTTTTTTTAATTTGAGGATCGAAAGTGCGGGAAATTCATTCCAAATTATTTTTGCTAAATATGTATAATCAAAATAGGAACCACGGGATTTTTGCGGAATTTTAAATCATTTTTAATTATTTGAGTTGGATTATATTGTAATGGAGGAGATAGCAGAATTTGTTTAAATTATCACCTTATTGGCAACCTCCTAGCCTAAATCTTTGAACAGTTTTAGCATTATTATTTTTTTTTTTTGTGAAAGTATTCCGGTCAAAACTATGGGAGGCCGAGATATATGTCTTAACCGGTGTTGTAAGAAGGGTCAATTTTGAAATCGTTTTGCTTCTTATTTCCACCATATAAATAAATATATTAATGTTAATCTTATATACATTTCTTAAGGCATTATTATTATTATTAATAATTGGTTGGAACCACCCGAGATTCCGCACTGAATGCTACGAAAGGCCCATGGTGTAAACCAGTTATTCTGTCTTAAATCGCGAAAGCGTTCTGCAGCCTTTCTAAACTGAAGTAGTTTAGGCCAAGACAAGGAAGACAGCTGATCTTCAGTAATATACCTAGAGTTAAATAATTGCCACAACTGCACACGAAGTGAATGCAATCATCATCGTCTTCAAGCCAATACTCGCATACAGCATCATGAGTTAGCCCTATGCGCTGAAGATGTATTTTAAAATGGCCGTGACCAGTAAGAGTCGCGTTCAAGACTCTCAACTGGGTCTTACTGAGAGATAAAGCAAACCTAGTGGTCCTCAAGTTAGGTCCACTAATAAAAAGTTTCGCAATGCGGCATCTACCAGTAGCAAGTCATTGCTGCTTTAATTCATTTATAGCGCAGTTTTTGATCGCCTTCTTAACAAAGTTAGATGGTAAGGAAGCAACTGGTGCGGGACCGACAAATTTAAACCCAGCCCCAGCTTTTGCTAGAGAATCAGCAATATCATTACCCTCAATGCCACAACGGGCAGGAATCCACATGATAGTCACTCTATTACTTGAATAGAAAAGATGTAAAAAGTATTTAAAGTCTTTAACAAATTTTGACACAGTCAAGGGATATTTTATTAAAAAAAATAAAAATTAGATGCCGCGGATTTAATTTATATTGAAAATGGAATTAATTTCGCCATTATCGTCATCTCAGTATTTAAGTGTTACAAACGCGTTTTAATCTTTTTGGAGTTAGGACTGCCATTTTGTATTGTGACGGTCCTAACCTTAAATTTATTAAAATGCATTTATGTCATTGAAAAACTGGGATGACAATTTGGTATAATAATGATTCTGGATTCTAATTTGGTGATCCTGTCTTCAGTTTTACGTAAGGTTGTAGATCTAACTCCAAGATTACTAAAATGCGTATGTATCACTTAAATACTGGGATGACTGGGACAAATTTCTGAGGCAATACCTACATTTTTTGCGGCACGTTTGGCACATGGCCCCATTCTGCTACAAAGAAACTTCAGTAAATTTTTACGAATTTTACCTAAATACTTAAGTAGTTATCGAATTGTTAAGTGCCAACCACCGAAAAATTAAAAACAAAAATTGAGAGTTAACAAGAGAAAACTGAACGTCACCTTCTTAACGAAGCTTCGTTAAATTGGAACTGTAAGGCTCAACCAGCGGAAAATTGTCAATTTAAGAATTTTAACGAATTTTTTTTTTTTTTGATATTCCAACCAGCAAAAAGTTATAAACTTAAGAATCTTAATGGAAACAATATTTTTGACATTTGATTTCCAACTAAAACATCCTTACTTATGAAATTAAATTTGAACTATTTTATTATGACATAAAAAGAAATTAAATTATCCGTTGTTATAGGTTATGTAAAGTACAAAATGAGGCTAACCTCATTTTGTATTTTACCTAATGTATTTCGTAAATTTTCCGCTGGGCGAGCATCAAAAATGTTATTTATCATATTTTTGAGCTTTGTTATTTATGAGATGTCCCAAATTGCTTCCCACAGGTGCGCCCACAGTTTACGCACATTAATTTTATAAAACTAATGTCATGAAAATTGTTGATCCAACCATGCTTAGAAGAGTAAAATAATTCGTTAAAATTTCTTTAAATGTCTTTAAAGCTATCAAGAGATATATTCCTATAATGCGAAGGCACTAAAATCTTTGTTCTCTCTACTCCAAGGGTTTTTTTTTTGGGCAGCAAAGACACCTAATCCTATTACAAGAGATATTGCCCAGTTCCAGTTTAATTGAAATTTGACATCGAGATTGGACAGTCAAATAATTATGTTTGGCATTATAATTCATACCCTAACGCATAAAACCGTTTGTAGTTAAGAAAAAGAAAAATTACACAATTCCTAATGTCGCCACAGACCATTAAACCATTGTCTGTATACAGACAAATAATAATAAATAAGTTTTAAACAAATTCTTAAACAGTTATTTACAGTTATATTTTGCTTTCTATAAAATACTAAATTTACTATAAAATTCTAACTATCTTTGCTTTATGTTTTTTTTTTTGTGATGCAATCAATAAAACATTGAACTTCTCTTAGTAAATTATTTGTCTCAGTATCTTACATAAATATAAATTATTTTGCGGAGGATGCTGTTGCAGTATAACTTTATTTCTTAGTCATCGAATGCGACTTTAATAAAACAGACTGTTGTTTGGGGGCAATAACCAACATTATTTTTGAATCACAAAAATATTATCAGTCATTGTAATGACGTTCAGTTTTGCAAAATTTGAGATTCAGATAATCTGTCTCTAACCAGACCGGGGGTTATTTATCTATTTGAATAATTTTCTCGCGGTGTTCTAACATATTATGAATATTAGCTAAAATAAACTTTTTTGTTTTTAAAAACAAACTTTCATATTAAGCCAGATTATCAATTTTCGTATAGACACATTCAAATAGAATTGTTAAGTACAATAAAATTGTAGAATTTATGATTATTTTTATCTCATTACTATAATGCACAGCATAAAATTATACATTTTTCAATAAATAATAAATTAATCCGTTCACGGAATGATACAAAACGAGATATCGTTCGAGAAAAGCAGCGGAACATTTTATATTTCAAACGAATGAACAAAAAAAAAAAACAAAAAAATAGTTTTTCTCGATTCATTCCACCAAAGCTTTTCATATTATTTCGATTCCAACTTTTATTAATACGAATTTAAAAAAAAATCATTTTCCCTCTTCAATGTATGGGATATTAACAGCAGCAACACAATCGAGCACAAAAAACGAAAATTTGAAATAACAGAAAAAGTCTAATCTAAAAATAAATTCATAAATAAGCTTTTGTAATGTAAATATTTTTTATTTTTGGTTTGTTTATTAATTCTGGAAGTTACATATTCTGATTGTGTTTTTTTTTGTATTTTTTTATAGAATGCCGTCTGCCGCTCCAGTTTCGGAAAATGGTGGTGCACCAAAGACAGAGTTGCAAGAAGTGCAATTCAAATCACAACAGCTTACAGATGATGTAAGTATTTTATACACCAACAAGTTAATTGCAGCGAACCATTTTGAGATTAACTAATTAATCGTAAATCAGGGATATTATACAAAACAATAGCCGTCGGCGTATCGATGGGATAGCGACATCAGAAGCAGTATGTCGAACATCAAAGTGTTTGGTGTTTTAGAATTTTTTCGAATACATTTTAATAGTAACTAACTAACTGAATAATTTAGGCGTGTGCAATTAAAATTGCCTAACTTAATTTGCGGTAAAAAAAAATTGACGAATCAGAAATAAGATAATAACAAAATTGTTTATATTTCAAACCGCACCTCAGGCATAAAAATATATATGTACATATGTGTATTTGCTTTGTTTTAATGAAAAACTCGACTAATGACCAGCCTTTGAAGGGGTTAATGGAACTATTCCTGAGTCCAGCGGTCGCTCGTTCCATATTATTGTAAATAATCTATTTTTCATCTCCTTCGAAAATCGAAGAAATACTCGATGGGAAGGAGAATTAGACGTTTTCAAACAAAATTTTCTGAATAAGAGCTAAGAGAGGGCTTCCCATCTTAGGGATTCCGACCATCAACACATTCTCGACGCCACCTGTGACACTATAATACTGTTGCATTCAAATGGTTTAAATCATATTTGGGAAACAGCATTCAGAACATTGAGCTTGGTAACAGAAGATCAGAATTAATTCATTCTCAGGAGTACCGCAACGACATAACTGAAGAAATACAGCATTCCAAAGTATTAATGTTTGCAAATGATCTCAAAATTTTCAGAACACACGAAAACATTGGCAATATCAATAAACTACAAGATGACATCGACAATCTAGCGAAATGATGTAAGACTAACCTTCTCAGTCTCAAGTTTTACTAAGCGGTGATCGGGGGATATTGATGACCTGTAGACAATTAAGATCCTCTTGTATGCCTACGTTAGTCATTATTACGATGGTCCGAAATATTGAGAGTATCCGAAAAAAGCTCTATTCAACATGGAAAGATGGATATGATTACGGCCAAAATTTACCGTACCACGTTAACCTGAAGCGATTAACACCAATCCTTACAGGATGCAAAAGATGTCACATGACGACAACATTGGAAAATTGACGAGACTTTTTAAAAGGTCCATTTGTTGTAAATATTTTTCTTCAAACTATGGTGACAATGAATCGGTAAACATGATGTCCAAGAGTTTTAAAATGGAATTGACCATCTATTCGACTTTTACTTAAGGAACGATAGATTTAAACGTAATTCGAAGCAATATTATGCTTTGTTTATTGTTTTTTTAATGTTGTTTGCTCCATTTTAAATATCATTGTACTAATTTATACTATGTCAAGTCAAATTTGGAGACTTTTCTCTAAGAATAATTAAATAAGAGACTGGATAGAATAAACTCTTTGTTTGGATGTTCGATTGACATTCTTCCTTATCCTTCGATTTATAGCGCAGTAATCCAATTATCTGCTATTAATCATCGTCTTAGGAATGAAACAGTTCATTTCGCTCAGCCTCTCTAAACCTCAAAAGTCAGCAATCATTTATAAAACCACGAGTGTAAAATGGCGACTATTTTTGAAGAAGCACCACTTTGAAAATATTTATAAAATCTAAAGCCGGAAAACTTGACAATGATCAGAGTGCCCAGGGAGGAGTCATGCGACTGCAGTAGGTTAGGTTAGGTTAGGTTTAGGTGACGGTCCACTAGCACCAGGCATAGACACAAAAATTCCAACTCATTGGAACCATTTTGAGCTGTTAACAAAGCGCTGGATACTCCTGACGTCCATTCTACAGAGGTCCGTCTGGTCCTTGAAGGGGGGTGTCCCTAGAAACTTTAGTCTGTTTCGTGCCAAACGAGGGCAGGTGCAAAGAAGATGAAGTACTGTCTCTTCGTCCTCGCAACTACGACAGTAGTCATCTGAGAAGACTCCAAGTCTACTAGCGTGCCCCCCCTTTGAGCCAGTGTCCCGTAATCACTCCAACAACCACACTAATCTGACTTCGCTGAAGTGAGATCAGCTGTTTGGATCTCGCGAAGTTCAACTTTGGCCAGACCTGCCGAGTTATTATGCACGAGGTGATACTTCACCATCTGCCATTCGTCAGCTTGCTATCTTCTTCCTGAAGCAACAGTTTGTATACCGCAAGAGGCATTTCAATATCCTTTCTGCTTTCTGAGAAGTGGTCCATTGTACCACGTCGAGCCAGTTCATCCGCCTTTATATTCCCTGTACTTATGAAATATCCTGGCACCCATAAAATGTGGATGTTGAACTGATCTGTCATTTCGTGACTGCGGTAACTAACCATGAAAAACTATCGGGATAGAAGGAAATCTAATAAGATTTCTAATTTCATTTTTAAATATCGGCACCAATATTTAAATATCCACCCAGGAACGGACAGACTTTTTATTTACCCTACATTGCCCTACTATTCGTGCATCATTTATTACCTCGGCCGGCCAATCCACCAATGCATCGCCTAACATGCAGGCCTACAGTAGCTTCTGAGAACCTAGATATTTTCACTTTGCTCTGGAAAACAGCTAATGTTCATCCAGCGCCCAGAGGGTTAGCAAATTGGATCCTTGACAAATTCGGAAATTATCAATAGATTATTCAATGAGTTGAGTAAATTTATGCTATACGTACAGAAAAAATTATTTGGCTATTAACAGCGAGATTGCAAGCCTCAGCGACATTGTGTGTCAGTGCTTTTAATTCCACCTGAAAAACAGTACAATGCGAACCCAGACTACTAAAAGATCTTAACTCAAATTGAGGGCAATAAGTTCCAAATCCAGCTCTAAGTTCAGAGCAAGAGCCATCTGAAAAGAAGGCAAGTGACTCGGATATTTTTTTAAGAAATTGCTGCGAGTGAAAACCACAAATCTCTCGGATGGCAATAAGGTATCATTAACCATATCGATTTCTGGTATCAATAAATTTTAGTTATTGACATTCTGTCTATGCCCCACAGTTGCACCAAAAACATTCCATGTCCTAACGCACCTGAAGGGAAACGCCGCAGAGCAAGCAGTGCTAAGAATGAAGGTGTTCAACTGAGGCAAACACACAACAGACTTCATTGCAAGAAGTGGAGTCGAAGCCATTACTCCAATAATAGCTCTACAGAAATAATTTGTACTCCACCAAGACAATTAGATTAGACTTAGACGGGTTAATGTGTAACCCCTTCTCAATACACCATGCCTCCACTATGTGCAAGGTTTGTTGCATTAAATCGGATAAGACATTCAGGAATTTACCTGCAACTGTAGCAATCAGATCATCAGCATAGCTCTGGACAATAAAGGCAGAATGCTGCAATTTAACAAGTAGCTCATCAATGATCAAAAGCTACAGCAGAGGAGAAGGAACATCACCATGTGGACAGCCTTTAGCAATATTGATAGAAACGGATAGGTCATCTAGCTCCGCCTAAACAATACGACTTAAATTCATATTGAGTGATCAATACCAAAATTAGTGCAGGCTATAGTAATTATGCGAAATGAAGTACTATCAAAAGCTCCCGCAATATCCAGAAAAGTGTACATAAGAAACTCATTATTATTGAGGGACCTTTCAATACTGCCGTGCTAAGAAAAAAAGTGATATTTGCCGTTTTGTAGTTTTGAGTAATTTCAATTTTTCTGTTTTTGTTTGCCATGTCTTAATATGATACTTGACTATTAAATAACGTGATTTTATGGTATTTAATGAAGGATATTTGGCTTTTTGAAAAAGTAGAAAAATAGGCATTTGTTTGCAGACCCCAAATATGACTCTAAAGCATTTTTCGACTTTTGACGTTTGTGATTTTTTTTCTTAGCAAGCCAGAATACTAGTAACTAGTTTCACAGGACTTGCCAACTTTATAAGTATGTTGCATGTTACTGAGTAAAATAATAATCTCTAATAAATCTGTCGATGATCCTTTCCAGAGGCTTAAGAAAGCTTGAAGAAAGAGTAATGACTTTGGTTCTACTCCAAGATTGTGTAACAATGCCAAATGCAATGTACGCTTGGAAGATGTAAAGCAGATGATTGCGAATGTGGGGAAACCAATGCTGTAATTCAGCTAGAAAAATCCCATTTGGACTACCATCCTCAAACGCTCAGCTTGTGAACCAAGTCCCAATCAAGCGTTTCAACAGAAAAGTTAATGGGTTCGGAAACAACTAAGTTAGTATTTATAAAGTCACAATTAGGTAAATAAACAGTAAGAAGCAACTCACCAACATCCCTCTTGGAAGAGCTGAGCTGTCCGTTTGCTAGACGAAGAGTATTAAGTTAAAACACATCATTTTTAGCCAAAGCATTATTAAGTGTAGCTTTAGCCGACAGACTATCAATTTCCTCACAGAAATGAATCCACGAAGCTCCGTGAGCGTGTCTTAAACTTTTTTTTATTAACCTTTTGAGACACTAAGAAGTTAACCCAATCAGCCTGAAGTTTAGATTTGTTGTAAAAATTAAATCAACTTTAGGCATAGAGCACAAATTGATGTGAATTACTTCCTGTCGAACAGAGTTACCAAATATTGGCTCACTACTTTTAATAACAGGAGTCTTACAGAAGATTCTGTCATTAGCGGATTTCAATCTAGAAACCGTACCACCATCCAAAGCATACGGCTCCTGAGTTAGGTAAATATCTGTGTGCGTTACACCAAGCAACTTCCTTAATTCTGAGAAGATCTTACAACAGATTCTCTCCAGGACGAATTGCAATATTTAGCCGGAACCAGTAATGCTCTTGAAGGATTTTAGATCAACACGAAAAACAATCGATTGGTCATTAGACTCACGCTTGCTTCGGACGACCTTTCAACCATTCGGCGATATATTTGGATTCATCAGACCAATATTAGTAGTAACAACGTTAGGATCCTCGTTTATAACAGGAACCCGACAATGAATAAAAAGTAGTTTCGGAGGATCACCAATCAACAAATGACAACCATTTCAAATATCCTTTAAGCTAGAAACTTCCTCACTAAACCAATTGAAGAAGTCGGACGATTTTGCAGCTTTAATAACCCAGTGACTCATTTCTAGCAGGAAAATTCCCCACGTCCAGGAGATTGTTCGGGTTGTTACCCCAAATACAATTTTTTTTAACCGTCGAACCTACGACCGCTTGGGCGTAAGTGCCCGATTTTTTAGCAGGCGTCTCAGGTGTTGCACCGATGGAATTACTAATCCGTTTGGGAGTGATAGAGGAGTTATTAGGTGCCTCAGGAATAGGGCCGAGCATCAGATTTGACAACTTCTTTTGCAGACGCTGGCGATTGCGCTTGCGTAGCCAGGTTCAGGAAAAGAATCTTGACCATCCGATTTAAGCAGCATACTCTCTGAGCCTGACGCTGTATCGGACACGCAACTTGTGACACTGGTAGTGTCTAGGTAAATCAACCCGGCGTCGGACTCAGGGGCTGATTCAATCATAGAAAAGATGCACAAACCATGAGGTTGAATTACTGAAACACATAAGAAAAAATCAAAAGTCTAAATGGAAATAAACGAAAAACATAATATGTGTGAGAATCATTCGATGCGCGCACTTATCACAATAACGACAAACATAAGTGATAATGAGAATCAATGATAAAAACTGCAAAATAAAATTATGAATAATAAAGCAAAAAAATAAAAAGAACGAAACAAATAAAAATTATTACACAAATGCGTTAATGACGTAAAGCAAAAATTTAATTAATTAAAACAATGAAACATAATATTAAAAAAACATTAAAAAGCGGTGCGCTTAGCTGACATGTTCCAATAAATAGCGTGCATGCCTTCAACGCCAAAAAATACCGTCACATGAAAGATTGGTAGAAGCCACTAGAATTAATTACTGTTATCAAAACACTGAAAACAGCACGATGATGCCTTGAATACCGGACCAAGTCGGCTGTTTTCAATGAATATTGAAACCGGTCGTAATATTAACTTTTTTGCACCATAAAACACCACTCATTAACACCGAAAAACTACTATAGTGTCAAATCAACTTGCAAAAGCACACGGATAAATACCCACAGCACGGGTTAATTAGGTAAAAAATACAAAAAATAAAAATTAATTAATTTGAGCATAAAATAGATTAGACCAAACTCGCTTTTTACACGGTCATTTTTACACTGTTTTTAATTTAACAGGGTTTTTTTACGGATTATTTGGTAAAACCTCATTTTACACCACGTAAAAAAGACTGTGTTAAAAAAGATTTGGGTATATTATGAAAAATTCAAATCGCTATAAACTTCACGGACCAATTTTTTGAAAAATAAAAAATTTAACGTATTTGAAACTGATATTCACTCATCCGGCGATACACGATAGAAAATGAACGCATCTGCGGAACTTGGAACTAAGTAAGTACTAAGTAAAATACTGGGTTTGAAATTCTACTAGAAACCATTTTTAAAAGTGTAAAGTATTTTTTTAAGCAATTAAACGAATAGTATTAAAGTCTCAAAATGGTTCCAAAATAAACACGATAATTTGCTAACATTTACATTTCATTTTTATAGTCCTTGGAAAGTACAAGACGGATGCTGTCACTATGTGAAGAGGTGAGATTTTCATTTTTATAAAAAATTTTCTTAATAAATATTTAGATTAGTTTTAATAAATAATAAATTAGATAAAATTTAAATTAACAAAAAATGGTATTTTAAATTAAATCACGAGAAAAATTATTTTTCTCTATTTAAAATATAAAAATCTCAATTATTTTAGAAAATTGTGTGATTTTTATATTTTATTAACAATTATTACATATTCTATAGTTTAATATAATAAACTATGTTTAAAGGTAAATAATACGATTATATAAATCCAGGATAAAGGATATAATCATAGTTCATATTTTATTTTAATTTTAATTTTGGTTTTGTTGTTATTTTTAAATAATAATACGTTTAATTTCTAAATATATGTATTTAAATAAATTTTATGTGCTTTTTGGGAAATTTTTATGGAATATATGGTCTGTGTATATTTACATACATATATACGTATGTGTACAGGTTACGCTAATTAAAACCAACCTTTAATAATTAGGTTAAATAAAATAATATTCTAGCTTTGGGAATAAATTATATTACAGCCAATATACTATATATGGTAACCTAATTTTGGATTATAATTAAATGATAACAACAAATTTTTTGCTTTAAATTTTGTGTTCTGTGTCAAGTTCATTTTTGTGTACATAAATATATGCCCCGTGTGGTGTAATGGTACCATCATTATATTCAAATTAAGTATATAACAGCAAGAAAAAAAGAAACAAATTTAATTTATATATTGATCAAAGTTTTTGTTGTTTTGTATATAAAAAAATACGACCAAAAATTCTAAAAAGGTTAAAATTTTGTATTTCTTGATTTAGTAAATGGCTTTAAGCGGTTTTTGCTCTTTTGGGCAATTTAACCCTGGTACAAGAATTTCTACTCTTATACGTAAAGTATACTCGTAAACATGTTTTTTCCCCTTTCGTGCGGAAATTGAATTTTTTGGATTTAATATCCAAATTAATTTTGGTGTTTTGGCGTTAATAGAATTTCGCGTGTAATACTATCCCCTAATTAAAATATAAATTTCAAGGTAAATGTGATTTCATATAGACTTAATTGAGTTTTTTTTTTTTTTTATGCTAAATTGAGATAAGAGAATGATGAATAACTTAGTACTGTTTTTGATATTGCACTTAAGTAATTATCAAATAAGTTAGTGTGAGTAATTAACCGAATATTTGTCATAATACAGCTTGCTTGATGTGATGATGAATGTTTATTATATTCAAGAGGATGACAATTAAGAAAGTTATAGCAATCTAGATTCGGGGAGCTATTTGTTTATGATTAGACTATTCAGGGTTTTAACATATGAAAAATATCTCGGATATAATCGGTGATATAAAAAATATCTCGAATTAAACCTATATACACTTCACTTCAACATATTATTCAAATCCTTGAAAAGAATACAGGACAGCTTTAGGAACATATTAAAGCCCGATTTTAATTTTATCGTAGGATGATAATTCTTCAAAGTGCATCTTCTGTCACTCAGCTGTCATCTCTGGATACTGTGAATTTTTAGCTAACAGCTCTTTGTCAAACACGGTGTATTTTTCTGCGAATTCTGTGATTTAGTTGATCGTTCATTGGATCTGTTTTAAGATTTTTCCATAATGGAACCTATCCAGATCAATTGTCAGATCGGATTGTTCTACGCTCATATGGCATATACACATGAATCGCGATTTTATTCGTACAAATAAAAATGATTCGAGGAATTTAAACTAGTCTAAATTTTGAACGAGGTGATTGAACTTGGCCTCGTCCCGAACTACTCTAGCAGAATTCATTATAATCTCTGCATGTTTGGACGGGAATATCCTGGCAACGAAATGATTGAAGCCGCTAAAAAATGAGTTTGTCTCGCGCCTGATTTTTCGTTTTCTTTTACATTCGATATGTTTAAGATTAGGTTACTTGATTGCTCAGTAGTCGTTTACTTTCAGTTAAAATTTTGATCTGATTTTACACCCATTCCGCAGGTCTTGGTTTAGATTATGGTTTACGTAGCAAACCTATTTTTTAAATAAGAAAGAAAAATAAACGGTGTGATTACAAATTTCTACAACGCCACTGATGACTAAATCGAAAAATGCGATGACTAAATAAAATACAAATGCATGATGTACGAACGGTACTTACTGATGGTAAAAGTCTTTGAAATCTGTTGATGATGGTGCTTATTTTAAACAACGAATGGTTAGTTTCCGTAATGATACATACAATATGTGCTAAACGATGATTTCTCTTGTACTATGCATTTCTTCAAAATTCGCAACTCATCTAATATTAACATGTCTGTTATAACTATAAAGTGTCAATTTATCAATAATTAAAATATTTTTTAATGAAACGCGGGCGTTTGCTATAAGCAACGAGTTCTATTTTTGGAGTTTTATTTTTTGTTTTAGTTATTCAGCTTATAGTTTACAATAAATATTATTAATTTATTTATTTTAATTACTGATTGAATGATACAAATATAATAATTGCAATGAATGTAATTGTTTCTATGGATAAGTTGGTTATGCTCTTTCCAAAATAATGTGGGTTTTTTAAAATGCTGCTTATTTTGGAATATAGATACTGATCTGCGCTTATCCAAAAATTCTCCGGAAAAAATAAACACGGTAAATAAAACGAAATACCGTATACAATTTTATATTTTTTATTATTAATTATCGCACTTCTGTTTTGCTTGGTAATTTTTATTGAATATAGATATTGTGGTGTTTCTTTTTCAGGCCATCTTATCCGTGATTCGATGTTAACATTCCGTCGGTCATGAATCGCCATGATTCATTGATAGGTAGTCTGCATAATTTATGGATAGGTCGTTGGATGATTTTGGTGGAATTGGCTATTCGTATATCTACCACCCGTACTTTGCCGTCACTTCCTGGATGTGTTTTTGCCAACCTTGGCCAGTGCCCAGCATGTTGATGATGAATTGACCTCTGCAATTAGGACGATGTCATCGATAGCAAGGTTGTTAGACTTGGTGATCCATTTATTTCTCTTTTGGAGTACAGTGAGATAACCTCGATGCCACCTACTCCAAAATCGCTGCTGCATCTGCTTTACCATTTGCCATCTAGCGTTTGGAGATACGCTTTTATTTTCAACATTTTCGTCCGCAATGTCCGTGTAGGCTCGCCCAATTAAAAAATGTGCTGGAGTTAGACAATCGACATCTTCTGCTTGACTTCGTATCCCCGACAACTCTTCCCAGGTGAATTTTCGCATGCTTTACTGCCGCCTCCCATATGCCTCCCATGTGCGGTGGCCCTAGCGGGATAAACTTCCACTCAATTTTGTATTTTAGCAGTGCCGATGCTATGTTAGATGCCTTTGATTTTAAAAACTGCAACAGCTCCCTTAAGTAATTATTTGCTCCGACGAAGTTTGTGGCGTTGTCGGAATATATCGTATGACAGCTCCCTCTTCTTGATGTAAGACGTGTCAGTGATCCGAGGAAAGCTTCGGTTGTGAGGTCGCATACCGTTTCTATATGCACGGCCTTTGTGCTTAAGCACACAAATATGCACACGTACACCTTCATGGGTATCTGACCTCTCCTTCTCGTTGGTTGAACCTTGAATGGTCCACAGTAGTCGACACCGATATTATGAAATGGTTGATTCAACTGGACTCTTTCTGCTGGAAGATTACCCATGATCTGACTGCCCAATTTTGGATTATGCTTGATGCAGTTAATTCAGTTATGAACAATTGCTCTGGATAATACCTTGGCTTTTATGATCCAGTATCTTCTCCTTATTATGCTTGTTAGTAAGCTCACTCCCGGATGATTATAAAGCGTATGCGCATCTCTCACTAAACATTTGACTGCATGATGCTTCGTTGGTAGTATGCTTGGATGCTTCGTGTTGAATGATGCATAAGATTTTTGAATTCGGCCGCCTACTCGAATTACACCTTTATCATCTAGAAATGGATATAGACTTATTAAATTACTTTGTCGCGGCAAGGGGCGGTTATTTCGAAGGGCATCCAATTCAGTAAAGAAAACGGATTGTTGTATGTTTTTTATTATTCTCATCTCGGCTGCTAAAATTTCGTCTCTACATGATTTCTTCTCTAAAGCTCGTCGTTTGATTTTTTAAGTTATCGATATACCGCCTTATAAGGGCCAATACCTTGGCCATCTTGTGAAAACTGGAGTATCAGCTTATGAAATTATCCATTTCACTATTGGTTGATGCTACGAATGCATCAACTTTTGGTGTTCGTAACTCTTCCGTGGTGGTTTCTCCTTCGTGCACATACTTTAATTGAAGCCTTTTCAATTGTTCTTCGTCAGTTAACCAATAGGGTCCGTGTCACCATAACTTATTTTGAGGTAATTCACTAACCGTGGTACCACGAGAAGCGATGTCGGTAGGATTGTCTTTTGACTTTACATGGCACCAGTATTCCCTCTTATATTTTTGGACTGTTTCACTAACTCTATTGGCCACAAATGTAGTCAAATTTCATCAAGTTTGCTAACAGCAAGGCACCCATTAGCTCTAGTCTAGGTAGACTAATTTGTTTGATTGGCGCTACTCGTGGTTTGGCCATAACTATGAGTGATTTAAGAAGACCGTCGGGTGTTACCGCATATATCACTGCGGCATAAGCGTGTTCGCTTGCATCGCTAAAACCAATCAAGATGATTTGGTTGGTTGTTTGTAGCCATCTTGGGACTTTAATCTTAGTAGTATTACTCATATCGCTTCTAATTGCTAGCCATGATGATAGTATCTCTGCAGGTAGTTCGTCATTCCATGTGAGGTTCTGGGAGAAAGAGGAATGATTGCAGTTCCAGATTGTTGGTGATAAACTTACGAAGTGGAAACCCATTATTTGCCAACGTCCGTTTTTTTTTTTTTTTTTTTTTTAATCTATGCAATCTGTTTTGGGGCTCAAGGCACTCCCAACTCTTTCGCAGTTTACTTTTACCGTCCTACTTTTCGCATTAGTTGCCAAATCGAGGACGTACGGCTATAGACCCGTTTTTTGTATAAACCATCTGCACATTGCATTGCTTCATGCCAACCTATAGTGCTGACATGAAAAGTGGGTCGGCCCATGGATTCTGCTCTCTCAACAGGGAGTCATAGATGTGTTCATCTTCATCACCGATCATAATCAAATGATGAAAAATCCATTTTGCATCCCGCCCCTATCGGAATTCGAACCCGGTACCTCCCGATCCAACCGTCGCAGCTTTAACCACTGCGCCGTTTGGTCGGTTAAAACGTCCGTTTTACATTTGCTATTAAATTTTTGCCTTCCGTTATTGAGCTTGCTTCGGTCATCATGTCATCGACGTACATATCATTCAATATTGCCCATGATAACTTTGGCTCTACTGATTGCAGTTTAACACCAACCTCCTTTAGACAACGTGTTGCTAAGAACGTACCGTACGTAAGTGTTGTAAGCTGGTAAGCAATAGGTTGTTGGTTTGGGTTAGGTCGCCATAAAATATTTTGGTATTGAATACCCTTCTCGTCTACCCACACTTGCCTGTACATCTTCTCTATGTCTCCGCATACCACGAATTCGTACTGTCGAAACCTTAGCAATATCTCAATAAGTGGTGGCTGAATTGTTGGTCCAACCATCAGCATATCATTTAATGATAGCCCGGTGGATGATTTTGCGGAAGCATCGAAGACAACCCTAAGTTTAGTGGATTCGCTGCTTGCCTTCAATACTCCAGGGTGTGGAAGATAGTAACTATTGGTACCCCGTTTACACCAATGCACCTTTTGCATATGGCCCAGCTGTTCATACTCCATCATAAATGCCTTGTACAATTTTGTAAATTCTTCATCTCGTTCAAACCTTTTCTCCATGGACTTTAATCGATTAAGAGCGGCGTTATATGTTGTGCCAATCAAGTTTTCATTTTGTTTAAATTGCAGCTTCACTATAAATTTATTTCCTTTGCCATGCTTGATGGTTGATTGGAAGAGCTCCTCGCATTTCTGATCTTCTGGCGTTTCTTTTACAGTTATCGGTAACTCTTAAATTTCCCAGAACTGGCGGAGGGATTTATCAATATCCAGTAAAAGATTAAAGTTATTAGCTGTTACTGTTTGCAACCAAAAATAGTTCTAACGGCTGTCAGTCCACTCGGCAGATTTAAACTTCGGGCGGATCTTAGTGCCTTAAAAAAGACGTCAGCTCCCAGTAGCACATCAACATGACCACGTTTGTTAAACCCTGGATCTACTAGCTTTAACTCTTTCAGTATTTGTATATCCACTTCTGAGATATTAAATTGACTATGAATTTCGGATAGCTAAGAGATAATTAATGCCTGCGTTGCAACTACAGAAATACCATCCATAGATGCAATGGTTATTTCTACGGAACCTTTGGTTGTTCCCATTTTGGCTTCGCCTAGTCCTTTCACCAGAATTCGATTGTTGTCGCGATTGAGTTTCAGTTCGTGGATACATGCTTCGGATACAAATGAAGCTTGAGATGCAGAGTCCAACAGCGCGCGGTAAGTATGGAATCGGCCACAAACATCTTGAATCTTTATCAGCGCGGTCGGCAAAATGGTTTGTGCAATTGCTTGTTTTGCAGCCAAGGTCTGCACTTGGCTTATTTTTGTGGCTTCATCAGTTTCTTGAAATGTTGACAGTATGGCTTCATGAACCTGTGCACCCGCAAGATTATCGCCTTTAGTTGTATTTACGTCACCCGATGTTCCGTGTAATGACGTATGGTGCTTTCGAAAGCACTTTTGGCATCTTGCTCGTGATCGGATTGGATTATTTTTTTTAGTATATCCCTTTATTGACTCGATCATGTCAATACATTTTCCAAGGAACGTTAATAAATCTTCGAACGTTTGGGAACTCTTTCTCTGGTGTCTCTTGCGCCCACATATATCTTGTCTCATTGTCCAACTTATTTATGGCAATATAAATCAACCAAGAATCCCTTCCTTCGGCATTTGAACCCAATGCTTTGAGCCCTCGAATAGATTCATCTAGTCCACCCACCAGTCTTCTAATGTTGGCAGAATTGGCTTGCTGTATACTAGGTTGCTCAATATACATCTTTACAAAAGCGTTGACAGTATGATGCTTCCTATCGTACCTTTGTTTAAGTTTCTGGAAAGCTTCGGAGTAATTAGCGTCTGTTACCGGAAGATGCCAAATAAATGTTGCTGCCTCTCCCTTTAGAAGTCCTCTCAGGTACTGCAATTTTTGTGTTGCCGTCAAACCGGCTCTTTCACGGATCGTCGAAGTAAATATGTCAAAAAATGACTGCCATTGCATATAATCGCCATCAAATGTTGGGATGTTTATTTTTGGTAATCTGACTTCAATTGTCTGCTGTTGCGTAGAATTTATGGTGCTGTCTAGATGTGGCGATTTGGGTACAACAAGGCTTTGCTTTCTTATGACGGCAGTCAATCCAGTAAGCACAGTATAATAGTTGTCTTCAAATTCTGAGAAATCCGACTCCACCTCGCTATCCAAATCCAGCATGGCCTTTTCAATTGCTTGGAAGTCTTGTAACATTTTCTGCGTTCTCTCTTATTTTACGTAAAGCTCTTCCATACTAACATTCTTTAAATTCCCTCTTATAAATGTTAGCTGCTTCGTCATTGAGCCCTTTATTATGGCACGTTGCTTCTTTAGACTCTCCGTTGCGTGCGTGTATGAATGACGTCACTAATTGTACGGTAAGTAGCGGTATCGGATAAATCGTTAGCGGCATTAATTTATATGAATGTTATTTCACTGACAACTTCTACAACGGTAAGTTGTAGCTTATAATTCTTACACTAAATGCACGTTTGGCACAGCTTAGATGTTGGATTGATAATTTAATTCGTTCGCCAGATTATTTTAATGATTAGGTATTAGGAATAACTGTTAAATAGTGTGCTACTCACGATTTTTCCGTTAGGCCTTAACGGTACAATGCTGATCGCTATTCGCTCCACGTGAATCTGCTAGTAGCTTCTTGTTGAAGTAAATTCCTTTACGTTGCGTATTATGTAATTCGGATGATATTAAATGGGTGAATACACTGTATTTCCGTATGCTCCAAGATACTCCTCAGATTTACCAGTATTTCAGGTCCCTGTTTCGGCGCCAATGTTTCTATGGATAAGTTGGTTATGCTCTTTCCAAAATAATGTGGGTTTTTTAAGATGCTGCTTATTTTGGAATATACATAGATCCTGTTTTGCTTGGTAATTTTTATTGAATATAGATATTGTGGTGTTTCTTTTTCAGGCCATCTTATCCGTGATTCGATGTTAACATTAATGTTGATAGGTATATTGTGATCGACACAAATATAATTGATATATAATAATTCAATTTTCTTTAGCGTTTTACACTAACAATTTGGCATGGTGTAATTTTGTTCATAATCTTTTGTCAATTTATAATTTTGGTTTAACTTTATGTACGCTGCCAAAATTTGTGATTAAAGAAATTCATTTTACGGCGCTTTATACTTATTCGAATTACGCCGTTGGCTTATACTATTGGCGGACTAAGGATTAGCTAAGCGCGATTAGTAAAATTTTCGAGATTTGCTATAGTGCCATTTAAGCGCCATTTATGCTAGTGATTAAGCGCCAGCAACTTCATCTATTTTTATTGACAGAAAGGAAAACGCCTCTTTCGGCAGGTAGATGAAACGGAGAAGATAAACATGAACTACGACGCATGCCTAGTAAATCTACTAAAAGCACTGTTGCGGAAAATAGAAAAAATCGACATACACTAGACAAAAAATATCAATGACAATGGGGACCATTTATCTGTCCTAATGTCCTTGACCTTCAGGTCAATTTTCAGGGTTATTTGAAGGTCAATATCATTTTTTAAATGGAACCCCTATTTGTGTTACCAGATTCGAAAAGAGTAAAAAATTCTACGTCCGAATATGTATTTTCCATGACCTCCCAAGGTCATCTGAAGAGTTATACTGCTTATGATTGGCTATGAAAATTTGATAGTATTTTTAGAATTTAATTTTTTTGTTTTTTTAAATTTGTATAGCAAATCATAAGCATTACAACTAAAGTACATTCCTTCGGTAACCTTGGTAGGTTATGGAAAATAAGTATTCGGACGTAAAATTTCCCACTCCTCCATACAAATAGGAGTTTCCATTTGAAAAATGGCCTTGACCTTCAAATGACCTTGAAAATTGACCTGAAGGTCAAGAATATTAGTTCAGATAGATGACCCCATTGTCTCTGACAGTGGGGAGCGATGACATTTGCATTCTGCCATGCTAAGCCAGATTTACTTAACTACATTTTTGGCCAAATTGAGTTATTATTATTATTATTATTGGAGGGCCATGCGGGCGATCAGCCACCTCGCACTGCAACCTAAAAGATCTATTGTGCTGGACCCTGCTTAATTATCCGTCCAGTCAATATTCAGGTTCTTAATGAACCTGACAATACTGCCTCCCGGTACATGATACATACTATCTGGGCTTATTGCTCTCCCTCCTCGATGTTTACTACAGCATGTAATTCCGCTAGGAGCCCAAGGACTTCGAGAGGATTGTCCCACTCCCGTATTTTCCTACTCCTGCCCCGTATTCCGTTTGATTTTACTCTTACGAGTTGCTGGCAATTGCCAATCGCCTGTAGGTCACCCAGCTTTACTACAGGAAAGCTAAATAAAACTGGAGGGTGCCTGATATCCAGAGTCCGCATATTTTGGACTGATTAACCAATCAGTCATTCATCCATCGGCATATGCTGTTCCATCTTAGATTAGGGTTTTTTGTCAAGGTTTTTCACCTTTAGCGTCATACTTTAGCCTGTGCCAAATGGCCAAAAATGTGCCAAATGGCCTTAGTTACCAGTGGTTGCCACGAGGAGGCAGCACGTACACTTGCGAATTGTGAACAGGTTATCCCTTACACAACTGTACCCATCATGTAGCTGCCTAATGACAAGACCAGAACAGCTCACGTGATGCGTACCCTACTGGAAGGTTACGGAGCTGGTAGATTAATTTACTCAACTTTGGCCCCCCTTCCCCCCCTCCAATAGACGCTAAACCACCTGGCCAAATTGAGTTATTGACAAACTTTATCATTGAAATTAACAAACTTTAGAACGCTGTTGGTCACTCAATTTATAGTAGATTTGCTTTATTCTAAAAAATTATTTTGAAAAAAAGTTATCGAACTATAAATTTATTTGTATCAATTCAAATTGCAATTTATATCACCGGATCAGCCACTAGTCTTCCGTCGGGTAGATTCAAAAATGCATTCAACTGCGCAGATTATGAAGCACTGCGTTCAAAAATTAATTCTATAGAATGGAATTTACGAATAGAGCCTGAGCAGTTTTTTGCAGTTTCTTTACACCATCTGCATTGATTCAAAACCGACTCCAATATTTGGTACTGACTAGAAAATTGACCGCAAAATCTGCGCCGATTGCTTGAGGTTCGAAAAAGTCACATATTCATAATAAATTTAAACAAACGCACAGATGCAAAAACTGAATCATATTTTAATCTTTTCCTACCCAACTTTTGTTTTTAATTAGTATATTTCGAAAGCTTATGACCCAAAAAATATATGATACCCAACAAAGTGGTATGTCTGGTCAACTTACCACTTAGGCTTTTTGAAAAAAAAAAAAAAAAAAAAAAAAAAATGATTTCTACATTATTTGTAAGATGTAGCCAGTTATTTTCGAAACTTTGTCTTTGTAGCATCGGTATTAATACAAATATCATCACTCTTGTTTGAGTTGATTTTTTTGATTTTGTTCAAAAACTAAACCAAAATAAAAACAACGAAAACATTAAAAAAATTATTTATAATTTAAAGACCTTAATTATTAATTAATATTTTCAATTTCTTTCATTACTACTACAAATTTTTGTACCTTTAAAAATGTTGATAATAGTTCCATCTATATTAAAACAGCGCAACTTGTATTTACAATTTTATTTTAACATTTACATAAAGTGGCGCAATTTGTACTATGACTAAACTTACTAAAAAGGGGTTAACTTCAAAATATTGAGAGATTAGTTCACTAATCTCAGTCAAAAATTTTGTGACCAAAAACCCTTTCAAGAAGGTTGTTTATAAAATCCTAATTCAAGGGTTATTTTTCTTATGTTCTGAATTCTAATTCAAGTTAGGACTCCTTTCCAGCCATGTCATCTTCGAAATATTTCTGCCAAGTATTCATTCATGACTCTGGAAACGTAATGTTTTATATTATCTTGCATTAGCATAAAATTATCGTCATTCGGTTAATTTTGAACGTTTCAGATTTTTGATTTTTTTTATGTTTACGATTAATGTACGTTTCCTTGCGTAACTTCCGTGTACGTCTACATTTAAACAAATTATCCTTTCCCCTAACAGGGTATACAAGTTACTCTTCCCCTGAAGCTCTATGAATTTAGTGAAATATTAAAAATTGTATTGAAAACAGCATTTGGAATGTTGGTTAGCGCAGCGCAGAATTTTTTTGAACTAACTTCAATCTCATGTTGAACGGACAAACGAACTAATTTATTCGAAATAGTATGTGTGAAATAGTGGTTTCGAATCCGAACCGTAACCAGAACATAAAAATCAATAAAAATCGAAAGTGGACCGGAACGAAAAATACAAACATAGAGCATAACCTTCATCCGATTTTTGACAGTGGTTCTTTTAATGTTTTTGGTTTTGTGCGTTGTTCTGTTGCCCTCCATCGTATTATAATCAGATCATAAAACCACCTGGTACAGTGATTTTAATCACGTGCTTTACGTTCCTTTTCAAAGGAACCAGTGATTGTGACATTGGATAAATTCTGTTTTTTGCTTGGCCATAAACCGTTTAGCTCTTTGATACCGTCCCATACAATTATTATGCGATTTTCAACGCTACCTATATTTTTTGAAGTGTGATCGGATTCGTTAGTGGTTATAGATTTGTAGAGTTTATAGATTAAAATTTGTCTTTTGAATTGTTTTCAAGATTTGAAATAGGCAAATAGAATTTTTTTTATTTTTGTTTAATAGTTTTGCACTAAAAAAAACTGGTACACCTTTTTCCAAACAGATCTTACTCTTCTTGAGTAAGTTTCCTAGAAGATTACCTCAGGATCATTAAATTCGTGATATAATTACAGGCATAATGGTGTTGTCCATCAATTCGGTTTACTAAACCTGTTGTCTTTGAAATAATTTACTCATTTTAAGGATTTGTCTGTTTGGGATAAGCTCGCAACAAATTTTCTGTTAAAAATGTCGTACGTCCTATTCGTGCTATGTTGTTTTTGTATTTTTTCTTTTATTTCCACTTATATAAGTACATAAATAAATTTAAATGGGTTATCACGGAGAAAAAAGATATCATGATGATACGATGAAAATTTTAAAGATTTTTAAAGGAGATAAAGGATAAAGAATTTATCACACTACGATTATCTGACGTTTTTAATAAAGATTTAAAGATAATTCAATAAAAATTTTATTTAATTGGTTTATAACTTATTTATGTTTATTTTACGTTTTTTACGAAATAATCTCCGATGTTTCGGTTTTCAAAGCGCCTTGATTATTTTATAAAAAATTAAAAATGACATAAATTATAAATCAATTAAATACAATTTTTATTAAAATATAAATCTTAAAGTTGGAAAATTAAAAAAATAAGTATATTTCAACGACGAATTTTCGATAAATGACGGCAACTACAGACTAGGTAATCCATTATTAGACCACTTTTCTCCTAACAATTTCAAATTTAGCCCAATTTTAAATAAATTCACCAAAAGCGGGAGCTACTAGATGGATGTGTATCATCAATAAATATTGATAATTTACAATCGGCGATAATTTATTGCCTCTAGTTTGGAGGTCCCCTCATTTTGATGTTTGCAATTAACAACAAAATTTATTGTGTTCGCAAATATACACATTTTTACTTTCACGCCAAAATTAGTTGAAAGTTTTATTTCATAATTACTTAGTGAATATACCCATCACTTTCATTTTTAAACAAGTACAAAAATATTTTAATTACCTTTCTCTTTATAAAAAAAAAAAAAAAAAAAAAAAATGTTTTATGTACTAAATTGAAAACAAACAGGGAGAACATAGACAACATTTCAAGAGCTACAGTTATACTCTTGAATTAAGTTAAAAACAAAAATCAATTTCAACTTCAGACATTTCGACTATAATAAATTTCCTTTTTTACGTAAAGCGCTTTTTACGCTTTTTGAAGTATTCAAAATCACTGATAACACATAATGTAATCGATATTACAAACAACACAATGTGTATTCATGGATATATAATATACCGTCGATGGAATTGACATTTTTTTTTTTTTGCGATTGTTTACTTATTTAATAGTAAGACGCTTTGCTGTAATTTTGCTAAGAACTTTCCCGAATACATTTAAAATTATTTTCGAATATAGATTAAATAATTTTAGTGAAAACTATTTAAATACATGTTGGATACAGAATGGTTGATAAGATATTCCGAGGGTTTGAAGTAAAAGCACATAAAGTTTATTTATTTTTTACATATTCCTACAAAAGAATCGACAACGACCAATAAATATTAAAGTTGAAAATTGAATAGTATTATTATTTTTAAATCTGAAATCAATAAAATTTTTATTTATAAGTTTTCCTTTTGTGTACAACTAAGATTTTTTTGTATAATATACACTTGCGTGTGTATATAATAGGAATAGGACTGAATAGAATTTTAGATTTAGATAGTCTAAAAATATTTATTTGTATTCGAGACGTTTATATAGATTTTTATTTATTATTAGTATTCTGGAGGAGTTTGAGGTTTGGGTTTTTGTTTGGGAAAAATTATAGAGACAAAATTTTATTTTATATTTTTTCGATTTATAGGTCAAACTGCTAAATTAATCGTATACACATGTGTGATATTAGAATTATTCATTAAAATGCTGTCTGCGTAGTATTTCATTATATCATGTATCAAGAGAATTTTTTCCTTTTTTTTTTGTTAGGAAATAATGGAGTGAGTGTGGCGCAGAACTCTTCAATATTATGTAACTTTGTGCCAATTAGTATAGCAAGATAATACTTGTGTATTTGTATTTTAATATGTTGTAGACTAAATTCCACAGAGTTGTACATCTCAGACATGAATATATCATAGTTTTAGCTGTTAACTTGTTAATTGTTAACATGAAATTTCAACGCGTAAAGTAACGTGCCACACGCTAGATTTTCTATTCTTTTTCCAATTGCTTAGAGTTTCGACTTTTTTGAAAAAGAGAACGAAAAAGGTTTTTAAATCAAAATTGTAAAACGTCCATTCTAATTTGCCCTTAAATTCTATTAAAAGCTATGCAATTATATGCGTCCTAGCCATAGTAGAATGTCTCCTAGAAATTCATAATTTTCAAAAACCAATATTTTACATTTTTGCTTTCGGAAATTTATAAAATGTTCGTATTAGACAATTTCCTCTGGATAATCCTCTCAATTTAAAAAAAATCTTAATTTTTTGTTTTATTCAAACATTTTTCAGATTTTGATTTTTATTCTTTGAAAATTAACATAATAATAAACCCAATTCCGTTTCCCAAAATTTTAAATTTTCCAAAATTAAAAACAAACTAAAATTAAAAAAAATAAATTTCTGTTAAATTTTTGAACTAGGTGAATAATTTAATTCTGAAAATCTGAAACTTAATTTTAATACTCGTATTCTGGAAGAAATGTCGGAAAGAAAATATCCAGAAAAAAGAGTCCAATTATAATTCAAAATTCTTTCTAGATTTTGATATTTTCTAATTTTGGAAATTATTTTAATAATAAACTCAATTTTGTTCCCCAAATTCTAATTTTTTTAAGATTAAAGACAATCTAAAATGAATAGAATAAATTTCTATCAAAATTCAAATTTTCTTAACCAGTTTATTAGTTAGAACTTCTATTCTAAAAATCTGAATCTCAGTTTTAAAATTTAGTTCTGGAAGAAATGCCAATTTGTCAATTTTCAAAAACCATTCAAAATTCTTAATTTTTTGTTTTATTCAAACATTTTTTCAGATTTTGATTTTTATTCTTTGAAAATTTACATAATAAAAAACCCAATTCCGTTTCCCAAATTTTAAATTTTCCAAAATTAAAACAAACTAAAATTAAAAAAAAATATATTTATGTCAGATTTTAAATTTTTTGAACTAGGTGAATAATTGGAAATTTAATTCTTAAAATCTGAAATTTAGTTTTAATAGTTGTAATTATGGAAGAAATGTTGGAAACAAAATATTTGGAAAAAGACTCTAATTACACTGAAACTTAACTATTAAATTCAAAATTCTTTCCAGATTTTGATATTTTCTAATTTTGGAAATTAGGTACTTTAATAACAAACTCAATTCTGTTCTCCAAATTCTAAACTTTTTAATATTAGAGACAATCTAAAATTAATAAAGTAAATTTCTGTCAAAATTCAAATTTTCTTAACCTGTTTATTAGTTAGAACTTCAAATCTGAAAATCTGAATCTCAGTTTTAAAATTTAATTCTAGATGCCGGAAAAAAAATATCTCTTTAATTACATTTTTTTAAGTTAATTAATTAAAATTCTAAATTAAACTTTAAAATTAAACCAAAAGCTTAACTTTTTAATTCAAAATTCTTCCCAAATTTTAATTTCTACTCTTTGAAAATTACGGTAATAATAAACTCAATTTGGGAAATATCCCAAATTCTAAATTTTCTAAAATTAAAGATAAACTAACCTTATAAAAATAAATTTCTGTCAAAATCTGAATCTTAGTTTTAAAATTTAATTCTGGAAGAATGCCGGAAAGAAAATATCTGAACTTACCAATTATATTTTTTAAATTAATTAATTTGTACTTTAAAATTAAATCTAAAGCTTACATTTTTAATGCAAAATTCTTTCGAGATTTTGATTTCAACTCTTTGAAAATTACGATAGTAATAAATCCAATTCTATTTCCCAAATTCGAAATTGTCTAGAGTTTGGACTTTTTAGAGTTTGGACTTTTTTGAAAAAGAGAGGGAAAAAGATTTTTAAATCAAAAATTGCCAAACGTCCATTCTAATTTATAATTTTCGAAAACCAATATTTTTCATTTTTGGTTTCGAAAATTTATAACATTTTCTTATTAGACAATTTCCTCTGGATATAATCCCTTCAATTTAAAAAATTCTTAATTTTTGTTTAATTCAAACATTTTTCAGATTTTTATTTTTATTCTTAGAAAATTAACTTAATAATAATAAACCCAATTCCGTGTCCCAAAATTTAAAATTTTTCAAAATTAAAAACAAGCTAAAATTAAAAAAAATAAATTTACGTCAAATTTTAAATTTTTTGAACTAAGTGAATAATTGGAAATTTAATGCTTAAAATCTGAAACTTAGTTTTAATAGTTGTAATTATGGAAGAAATGTTGGAAACAAAATATTTGGAATAAAGACTCTAATTACACTGAAACTTAATTATTAAATTCAAAATTCTTTCCAGATTTTGATATTTTCTAATTTTGGAAATTAGGTAATTTAATAATAAACTCAATTCTGTTTTCCAAATTCTAAATTTTTTAAGAATAAAAACAATCTAAAATTAATAAAGAAAATTTCTGTCAAAATTCAAATTTTCTTAACCTGTTTATTAGTTAGAACTTCAAATCTGAAAATCTGAATCTCAGTTTTAAAATTTAATTCTAGATACCGGAAAAAAAATATCTCTAAAACTTGTTAATTACATTTTTTTTAAATTAATTAATTAAAATTCTAAATTAAACTTTAAAATTAAACCAAAAGCTTAACTTTTTAATTCAAAATTCTTCCCAAATTTTAATTTCTACTCTTTGAAAATTACGGTAATAATAAACTCAATTTGGGAAATATCCCAAATTCTAAATTTTCTAAAATTAACGATAAACTAACATTATAAAAATAAATTTCTGCCAAAATTTAAATTTTTTGAATCTGATTATTAATTAGAACTTCAATTCTGAAAATCTGAATCTAAGTTTTAAAATTTAATTCTGGAAGAATGCCGGAAAGAAAATATCTGAACTTACCAATTATATTTTTTAAATTAATTAATTATAATTTTAAATTATACTTTAAAATTAAATCTAAAGCTTACAGTTTTAATGCAAAATTCTTTCGAGATTTTGATTTCAACTCTTTGAAAATTACGATAGTAATAAATCCAATTCTATTACCCAAATCCGAAATTGTCTAGAGTTTGGACTTTTTATAGTTTGGATTTTTTTGAAAAAGAGAGGGAAAAAGATTTCTAAATCAAAAATTGCAAAACGTCCATTCTAATTTATAATTTTCAAAAACCAATATTTTTCATTTTTTGCTTTCGGAAATTTATAAAATTTTCTTATTAGACAATTTCCTTAAAAAATTCTTAACTTTTTGTTTTATTCAAACATTTTTCAGATTTTGATTTGTATTTTTAGAAAATTAACTTAATAATAAACCCTAAAAACAAGCTAAAATTAAAAAAAATAAATGTATGTCAAATTTTAAATTTTTTGTGGACTAGGTGAATAATTAGAAATTTAATTCTGAAAATCTGGAACTAAGTTTTAATACTCTAATTCTGGAAGAAATGTTGGAAAGAAAATATCCGGAAAAAAGAGTCCAATTACACAAACAAACAATTGAAACTTAACAATTAAATTCAAAATTCTTTCCAGATTTTGATATTTTCATATTTTGGAAATTACTTTAATAATAAACTCAATTCTGCTCCCCAAAATCTTATTTTTTTATGATTACAGACAATCTAAAATGAATAAAATAAATGTCTCAAATTTTCTTAACCTATTTATTAGTTAGAACTTCAAATCTGAAAATCTGAATCTCAGTTTTAAAATTTAATTTTGGAAGAATGCCGGAAAGAAAATATCTGAACTTGCCAATTACATTTTTTAAATTAATTAAAATTAAATCTAAAGCTTATATTTTTAATGCAAAATTCTTTCGAGATTTTGATTTCTACTCTTTGAAAATTACAATAATAGTAAATCCAATTCTATTTCCCAAATTCTAAATTGTCTAAAATTAAAGACAAACAAAAATTATAAAATTGCGTTTCTGGGAAAAATTTAAATTTTCTGAACTTCAGTTCTAGAAGTGTAAACCTCATTTTTAAAATTTTCGAGTTTCGAATTTTGTTAAATTTCAAGTTCATTTTATCCAAAGAAATCATGTTGTTTACATCATAAATTTCGAAAAATTCTAAATTAAGATTTAAAATCGCGATTGGTAAAACGCGAACAAGTTTTATGATATTTGGGTCAAATGGTGTCAATCAGTGAAACTATTTTGGTTGAGTCGATTTCTGAGAAATCGGACTGGATACCTGGAAAACTTGTCAATCAAAATTTATCCATAAATTAGATGTCTGTTTTTATTCCTAATTTCATAACCGCTGATGTTGTGTGAAATTATCTTGCTCTGCCAGAATTTAGCAAATTTTGAAAAACGTAATTTTATTTCTAATTCTATAATTTTGAAGTAGAATTTCAATCCGGATTTTTGATTTTTAAAAATTTGGTTCGTAGAAAAGTTAAATTTTAGTTTTTGTGAATTTTAATTTTATGGAGTTTGTTGGATTTCAAAATTTTTGTATTATGTGTAACAACAATATATTTTAGGTCTTATAAAATTTGCAAGTCGAATTTCTGAATTTACAATAAGGTTTTTGTGTTTAAAGCAGATTACGAATTATCAAATTTTATAAATTTTTAATCACTTAAAATCAGTTTAATTTTTTATGGATAAAAAAAAAAATTTAAATTTTGGAAATATTGAATTTATACTATTTTGAATTTGAAATTCTTTCAAATCTCAAATTTTAACTCAACGGATTTAATTCTAAAAAATTCTGAAGGTTCCAAATAATCCAATTAATAATATAATTAATTTTAATTCTAAGATTAGTAGCTTTCAAATTCTGAAATTTTAGACCTAAAATTTTGTTATTGGAAACGGAAAATTCAAAAATTCCATTATAATAACGTATAACATTGCTGCCCAATTTTCAACTGCTCTAATTGCAGATTTCAGCAAAATTAAAATCAAAGTATGCAGTTTTGATTGTTCTTCAAAAGTGTAAAATAAAGTTCAGAAAAGGATTTGAATAGAAGAATTTGGTAAAATTAAATACAAATTTACTATAAAATATAGAAACTGATTCTGAATTTCTTGCATTTTTAGAAAATTTTGAACAATATTTCACATAAATGAATTTTGATCTGTATTTTACCTTTCTGAGTGCTAAATTTGTTGCTAAAGGTATTGTCAAATTTAAACTTTACAATTTCGAAATCTGACGTTTATGTACATTTATGTTTATCTTTTTTAAATTTTCAAATGTTTTAGATTCACTATGCTTAATTGTTAAAATTCAAAATTTTAGTACAACTGTACATATGTGTATGTGTATGTTGTAAATTCAAACATCGAATTTATTTACTTTGGTGAAAAAAATCGGGAAATTCATGAATACTCAAATGTTGCATAAGTTTTAGATTCTATCAAAATTTAATGCTAATTTCCAATTTTGTATTTTTTTAAATTCACTATAGTAAAAATGCATATATTCAGTTATTCCAAATGCCAACTTATAAAATCAAAATTTTCTGAATCGAAAATTCTAGCTTCCAACACCTAAATTAAATTCTTAAAATTGAAAATTTTGGAATCTGGGGGAAAAAATTTTGAAAGGTTAGGACATATAGATCTAAGAAATATTTGATTATTTAAATTTCTAATTTTAATAATTTAAATAGGGTAATAATAATTTAATTTAAAATTTAGCAGTTTTAATTTAGGTTTTGATTACATTTAAAAAAAAATTGAAAATTAATTTTTAATTTGAAATCCTTCAATTAAAAAGAATTCTCCGAAAAATTATAGCATTTCAAAAATTTAATTTAAATATCGGTCCAGAAAATTATTTTAACAAAATTCGAAATTTGTATTCGGAACTACGAAATTTTAAAATTCTGTCTGCTGTATAATTTCAAAATAATTCTATGTTTGAAATTTCAGAGCATCTAAAATTTCGAATAATTTTTACGATCTTATTTACGAATTGCTGCTCAGAATTTCATGAAGTTTTAAATTTTAATTCGACAGATTCACAAATTACAATGAATTAACAAAAGTAACAAAATTACAAAAATTACAAATTCGTATTACAAAAAAAATAGCTTTCCACTATCAAAATCTTATCTTGCAAATTCTAAAACCTTAGATCTCTAGAAAAATTTAGAAACCTTTAGTTAACCTATTTTGATTTAATATTTGTTAATCTAAATTCCCAAATTAGTTTCTAAGACTTCAGAGATTTTAAATTTGAATTGTATTCAAATGCAATTCCTAACATTGGTTTCTGTAAGATTTCCGATCCGTCGCCATATTAACAAAATATTTTAGACTTTAAATTTTAAAATTCGAATAATTTATTATACATCTGCAATGAAAGTTTAAAAAATACAGACATATTTTAATGTGAGGCAAGGTTTAGATTTCAATTTTAATTTACTATGTTTGGAATTCCCATGAAACTTTATTTCAGAAAATTAAAATACAATTTTGGAAACTATTAAAAATTATTGAATATCTTTTGTAGAATTTCCCAATCATAGTTATAAAATTCGATTCTCCAAATTGATAAAATTAACAAATAAGAAAGATTACGTCATTTTGAGATTGAATTTAAATTGAGTTGAAATCTAGGTTAAACGTGACACATTAGATCGAAACTATAGTTAACTCGAAAGTTGCTCAAATTACCATTTATGATTTACATATTAAAAAACTTTATTCATTTTTATTGTTTTATTTCTCAACGATTTGCACGCATTTTTAGTTCTTCCATCTTCCATCTTAAAATAGATTATTATTTATTATTGAATGACTATTGAACTCTTTATTTATTTAGGAAATACACTTCTATGAGAATGTGGTGTGTAGGTTGTTGTAGATAAGGATATTTTCAGAAACTAATTATAGAATCGATATACTTCAACATATTACGTAGACAGCATATTATTATCGACAGATTAAATGATGTACAAAAGTATTTATAGAATACTAACTGTTTTAAGACCAATCTAGAGTATTAATTTTAAAACATTTAATTAGTAATATTATTTTTCAAATTGACGTCATAATTCTATGGCTGCAAAATACTATGTTTTATTAAATGTTTACTGTTTTCGCTATTCATATAAATGGTTGAATGTTTATAAAACATTGCAACACCACCTACATGGGTAAATATTTTCCATTATGTAGGTATCGTAGTGCAGTGATAATTTGTTTATTGTTATTTTTTTTTTTTTTTATAAAAATATATATCAAAATGTTACTCCCCAACTATTATTATTATTATTATTAATAATGAAAATGCAATACTAGAAACCAAAATTTATATACAAGTTGTCCTGGAATGTTCATCTGGATAATTTATTGATTTATTGCTGTGGACAGTGTATCGCTGTGTAGCGAAAAAAAAATGTTTATCGTTGCAACAATAAAAAAAAGTTTAATACTTTTTAAAACTATGGTGTAAAACTAACTTTTGTTTATTGTACTACTGTTATTATTTATTTTATTACGATATAATGTTATTTGATTTCTTCTTCAACTTTTTTAGTTTTAGTTTTTATCTGTTAAGATTAGAAAGTTTTAGTTTTTATGATTTAATCAGTCTCAAAAAATTTGCTACTTCTCTCTCTCTCTCTCTTATTAAATCTTATGTATCAACTTTAAGACACTTAAATTGTTTCCTCTTTTGTTTTTCTCTCTAGTATTTTACCATTTATTATTTTATACATGGGTTTTAAGTTTTTCTATTTTCTTTTTTGTATTTATTTATTATAATTTTTATTTATTTATTTTCATTGTTGTTAATAATAATTTATTTCTAAATTAATTGGCTATCAATGTTTGCATGAATATATTCATAAATATATTTTGTAGTAAACAAAAAGAAACTATTCTACATACATAAAAACAAAATAAAAGTGTAATTTGTGTCTTTTAGTGGTGTTTAGCTAATCGTTAAGAAAGAAAATAAATGTTCCCACATTATCATGAATATGAAGATAAATTTTAAGGCTTTTTGTTTTGATTTGCGCCAATAATGATGATGAGACAAAATAGTTTTACTAGTTCCTGATTTAGCCGCGATCTTGATAGCCAACCAATTTAGGATATAAACAAACACATCTCTCTATATAAATATTTACAAAAATCAGGAACTCGTCCCAATCACAAGACACCATGTTTTCGGAGGTTGATGTTTTATAATTTTTGTTTACTTAAATTTCACATTGATGTTATAATATTAATCAATTTTCTATAATGCAGACCCACTATTTATAGCCACAAATAAAAAAATATGGTTTTAATGAAGTTACCACTTTGGAATTGGCGTTTTCAAATTTGATGTTAAATTCAAGTGGAGTCTGCTTTATAAAAAAAAAAAAAATGTTTAAAATGTTTTATGTATGTCCATATATAAATAATAATATTGTATGTAAAAAAAATAAAATACAAATTGTATAAAACTATTTTATTAATGTTAACCCTATAACTGTTAGAAACTATACATTTAAAAACTATAATATTAATATCTAATTGTTGATATGCGCAATGTACATCAATATGGCTTTAATAAATATTTATGTCAGAATATTAACGTTTTATTGAGAAAATGTTTGGAAGATTTTTAATTCAAAGGTCTCGAAATGTGTTGTAACAATCAATTAATTTATGACATTTTTGTCACTCGAAAAGGTTAACAAACATGGTTGAAATTTCATGTGAACCGAAAAAACAGACACTAACGTAGGGCAGGCAGAAGAAAAAGCCACTTTTGTCAAAGGTGGTTAGGTAGTTCGAAAAATGTCGTTCGGATTTTCTTCGAAAGATAAACATACGGATCAAATCATACATTAACTTCTGCGGATATGGGCTTCAGGCTCAGAATACATCACTGCTTCAAATCACAATAAATTAAATTAAAAAAAAAAATCATTTTTCCCTTTTCCCCCTTATAGCTAATATAATTAATTTAAACTTATCTACGATTAGTTTCATTTTAAAATATGGTATTCTGAGAATTGTTTAAATTTAGTTAATAAAAACGTTTTTGCCAAATTTCATCCTAATTTTTATCGCTCTAAAAAGTCAGAAAGCAAAATATTTAAAATTTTATATTCGACATAAAATTTAAAATTTTCAATAGCTCAACATTTTAAAATAACCTGAATATTGGGAATTTCAAAGGATTAAAATATAATTCGATAATAAGAATCGAATGTATTGTTTTCAAAATGCTTAGAACATCCGATTTTCTGAATTAAAATTTAAAATTCTGAATTGTGAACGTAAATGTAATATGGTCCAGGAGCCACAGTATAAATTTTCAATCTCATTTCGTACAGTTTGGCAGTTACTGAAAGGTAAGGGGGAAGGGGGATATGTCTCCATTACATCAAAAATGTAGAATAAAAGCCCCTTTTTTCTTAATCTATACAGCTCATTTTGCTGGTAGTATGTCTAATATAGTATATTGTGTCTGAGTCTGTTTGGGAGGAGGCAAAGATATGCCCGACTGGGGTAAAGTAGTAAAATTTCACTATAATTTTCTGATAGGCCTTAAAAGTGTGTATTTTAATCATGCTCATATCCGTTAAAATTTCGTAAATGGTTTAGACGATACCCCTGATTAAAGGTAGGGGATCAATTTTCTTGTTTAACGCATTTTAGTTGTTGTTGATTAATCTAAAATTTGTTTAAGATAAACTTCATTCGCATTGATATTTTCAATATTTGTAGCTTAAGCCACCCAAAGAACTAAGATATTATTGCCAGTCTTTTTAGCAGATGCAAAAGGAGGCCAGACTACGGTAAATTTAAAAAATGGTTGATTTACCGTAATCTGGCTCATTTTGCCTCCGATTAAAAAGTCTAACAATAATATATTAGTTCTTCAAGTGGCTTAAGCAATCACTTTTCCCAACCTGAAACTCCATTCCCCATCCCAAATGTCGGGCAATGCCAAAGAGAGCTTTAGGGAATGACTCAAGGTGTGTTTTTTTATTTAAGTCAATCCGTAATACTGCTTATAACTGCGAGACTGTATAAAATTCACACAGATTGAAAATTTGTGTAGTGCCCGGAGTTGCAAAAAACTCAGTTTTTTTTGTCTGTAATTTGAAATCAAATTTCTGACTTAAATTTACAATTCTAAAGTGTAAACGTTAAAGCATTAAGAATTAAACCGTTTTATTCCGAGCTTCGATTAATTTGGTGAAATCAAGTTCGTATCATTTTAAAATGTCTAAATTTTGAGAATTCAGATTGAAATTTGAAATTTAGACGGTACTCTATTCAAAATTTAATTTTTGCGAGTTGGCAGACTGTGCTTTATTACAGCCGCAGGAAAACGTGTATCTCTGTGCAGGGTTAGATGCCATTATGCTTTGGTGTAGATAATGCTATTACTTAGTTAGAATATCTGGAACAGTTTCAGTTAGATTAAGAAGATGGTAGTTTTTCGCGATCCTGAAACTGTTGTTGGTTTCCGCATATGATATCTAGCATAATTTTACTCAATTCAAATGTTTCGTTGAAGCCATCGCGGTTTGAATATAATTCCAAAAAAAGATTCTTACTCTTAGAAGGTTTGAGAGCTCGACTTGTTTGTAAATATTTTTCAGTTCAAATTCTCAAACTTAATTCAAACACTAGAATATTTGGTTGGTTCGGTGAAATCAGGGGGCTTTTTGTGAATTCGATTCAAATGTTCACGATTCGTCGAAGTATTAGATTCGTATTTGATTTAAATAAGAAACGAAAAAATCTAATTCAATTCAAATAAGAATCCAAATGATTTATACTCCGCTTCAACTGAGGAGGTGTAAGAGTTTTTATATACATTTAACTCATTATTTTTATATCGTGTAAATAAATCCACCATTCAATGTTGCTAACCGTTTGTTTATGATGATAAGTAAAAGACAGTCACTTTTCCTCCAATTCTCTTCTAAAGCTTTGCATATGAAAAATAGTAGTGGTTTTTGCATTTTTGGCTTCAATAATGAGTTCTGCCTCCTTTATTCATAATAAATTCACAAATTCTGTCCGGTATAGAATCATAAAGTGCTTTCAAATAATTGAGTGAAATTTTATTCCAACTTGTTTTTATTTCTGCAATAAGAGTTTCTCGGTCTTCAAATTGTTTACCGGGCTCATAAACATTGTGGACTAACGAGCCCCAAACGTTTCCTAATAGGATTAGGTCGGATGAGTAAGGAGGTCACTGTACACTCTACACGAGCTGTATGGATTTTTAATACTACCTTGATCAACAAGTTCCCGAATAAACCACCGTGTGGCGCTCCCATCGTTCCGATTTGAGTTCTATTTTTTTGTTAAGTTGGTACATATGTTGTTGATATTCCCTCTAAATCTTAGCGTCATAGCTTGACATTTGCAAAAGTTACGTAGTCAAGAGTACATCTGTAACTTTTGCAAATGTCAAGCTATGACGCTAAGATTTAGAGGGAATATCAACAACAGATGTACCAACTTAACAAAAAAAACAGAACTCTAATCGGAATGATGGGAGCGCCACACGGTGGTTATTCCGGGAACTTGTTGATCAAGAGTATTCCTTTGTAAGATGAAACTGCACCCCAAACCATAACACCTCCTTCTCGACTAAGGTGTCGTTCTAAATAACGTGTACCTCTTTCCTTAAATCGTGGAAGTAGTAATTATAGCGATGACGCCATTTCATTTGACACCTAGCTAATTCTAGGCCCTTACACATTCTTAGTTGGTTTAACGGTGGTTTCTTTTAAATTTATAACCTTTTATAATGCTTGGCGCTATTGATCACTCTTCAAACTGTTGAAACACTATTGTGCTATAGCATTTACACCTGATTTTTGTTTAATTTTGGAGTCACACGAATTGGAACCAAGTCACACTATTGCTCTTCTGTTAGTGGTTGTTGTTACCGTTTTCGGACCTGCTTTCATGTTTTTACCGTAAGCTTCTTTATTTCTTAGGTAAGAATAAACTAAATTAAAGATCCGTTCAATTTTTTCCGCTATATTGCGCCCGTTTAATCATTGGTCCTTAAGAACTTCAATTTTTTCCTTTTCTGTACTATTAAGGGCTGCTGCTAGAGAACTTCACTAATCGCTTAAATACTTCAGTCTCCTCCTAAATTAGAGAACCAAACAAATTATCCATATAAGGGCCTATTCAGTTGACGCAAAAAACACTACATTTTTTCATTATGCTTAGCTTTAGAGTAAAGTGGGAGAAAAAGTGACAGTAGTATTTGGAATTTTTCTCTCATGAACGAACGGTTAGCAACCTTGAATGGTGGATTTATGTACACGATTTAAAAATAATGAGTCAAATGTATACAACAAATCTTGTCCCTATTCAGTTGAAGTGGAGTGTTTGTACTTTGATCGGAATTGCAAAAAAAGCAGGTTAAGTTATGTTAACACGTTCGAAACTTAAATGTTAAAAAATGTCACGTATGAGCCCAGTCTCCCGGTGACACTACTTGACACAAATATGTGTCAGGTTCTCCAAGAAACAGCCAAATCGCAAGTAATCAAGTAATCATAACAAAAAGTACTTCAAAATTATTCTTATATTTCGTAAAATTTTGCATTACAAATGGCATCAGTTTTTGGGGAAAACTAGCATGTCACATATTTATATGTGATGATGAGCCGCGAACGTGTTAAAAACATATAGTTTCTGAACCTGCTAGAGCCATTATTCACAAGCAAAATTCCTGATATCGATGCTGTTCTAAAAAACTAACAGAATTCAAAAACTGAAATTTTTTGTTTCTAATTACTTAAAGGTCAATTGTCAGCCACTTTTCGGCCCACTAAAAAGCAGAATGAAATTTCCACAATTTCATTTCCAATCAAAAGTATGGGGTGACATAAAATTTCAGTTTTTGAATTGTTACAAAAATATACACTATTCCTAAAATTATTCCAATTTTCACTCACCAAATTTTCACTCACCAAATTTTCACTCAAAAAATTTTCACTCAACAAATTTTCACTGGTATACTAGAAAATGAAATCTTTTCAATTTTCGATTCAAAGAAAAAATGTTTAACAAAATTTAAAAAATTAAAAAAAAATAGAAAATTAGTTGAAACAAATTTGAGTGGAACTTTAAATGTTATAGGTAACTTAGTTTATATGGGTCCCATCGGAATGGTTGAAGCACTTACGAATACATACTCTAATATGATTATGATACGTTCGAAGCGGGTTTGAACATATTTAGATCAGAAAAACAACGCCACTAATGCAAACGATCGGAAATCTCTGAGATTTCTACAATTTCAGAAAGTTCTTTGAGTGATAATTTTGAAATATTGTAGTACGGGTCGTTTCAACATCGTCGAAGCGATTTTGAATACTTAAGTATATATAGATGATATAAATACCCCACTATAATGCACACGATAGAAGGTCTCTGAGGTTTTCACAGTAAAAATGGTCTAAGTTTTGAAATATTGTAGTTTTCACTATACGTATTCAAAACCGCTTTGTACGAGCCAAACTACAACATTTCAAATTTTAGACCGTTCATTACTCATAGATTTTTCCGAAATTGTATAAATCTGAGATTTTCAATTGTGTGTTTTAGTGGGATGATTTTTCAAATCTAAATCTGTATTCAAACCCGTTTCGACCATATCGAAGAGAGCCGTACAAGTCAAACTACGATATTTCAAAACTTAGACTGTTTTAACGTATACTTTAAAAGGGGTGGTTTTTTAAATTTAAATACGTATTCAAAACCGCTCCGACAGTGTCGATGTGACCCGTACGGCCCAAACTACAATATTTCAAAACTTAGACCGTTTTTAATATCACTCAATGAATTTTCACGAAATTATGGAATAAAGTTGATTTTTCGGCATTTTTTATAGACAAATATATTAATTGTTCATGGCAATCCCAATATTTTCAATTGTTCATGGCAATCCCACTCTGGGCCTTCAGCCAAAATTAAAATTACGGGGAGGGGGGAAGATATTTCTACTTTTTTCAGTAGATATATTGAGAGCGATTGGCCTCTATATTTTTCTGATTTACCAAATCGAAAATATTGGGATTGCCATGAACAATTAATATATTTGTCTATAAAAAATGCCGAAAAATCAACTTTATTACAGACAGACAAATTAAATTCTTAACAAATATACGTGTGGGCATAATACACACACAAATGAGGTTTCTCCATGGGTTTTTATATTTGATGTAGTTGAATAATAATTCGCTATGTCAGTACGTTCTGGCCAGATACTTAATGTATGTGGTTAGAGTGGAAATTTTTGTAGTTTGGTCGTAGCTGCCTGATGAGTAGACCATACTTTTCAGTACGAAACCAAACTACCAACAGAACTCATGGAGGGTTCTCATTTTTGCAGAGTTATACATTGGTATAACTCTGGGCCTTCAGCCAAAATTAAAATTACGGGGAGGGGGGAAGATATTTCTACTTTTTTCAGTAGATATATTGAGAGCGATTGGCCTCTATATTTTTCTGATTTACCAAATCGAAAATATTGGGATTGCCATGAACAATTAATATATTTGTCTATAAAAAATGCCGAAAAATCAACTTTATTACAGACAGACAAATTAAATTCTTAACGAAATTATGGAAATCTCAGAAATTTCAGATCGTGTGCATTAGTAGGCTGGTTCTTATAAACTAAATACGTATTCAAAACAGCTTCGGCCATGTCCAAAGTAACATACAACATTTAATATGAAATTCCACTCAAATATATTTTGTTATTTTGGGATAACCTCCACTCCGATCGTATGTATTTAATTCAATTTGCGTAAAACTACCCCCAAGATTCAGTGTCTATGAAATTTATTCAATTTAATTCGAAATCCACTCGAATTTATTCAAAAATCTTGAACAAAATTCGTTAGTACATACATATCGTAAAGTTTGAGGACATCATTAAGTTTGAAATAGGACCACTCATCTAAAATGTTTGAGAGCCAATTTCCGGCATTCAGTGGAGGTTAACCTGGGTAATCCTAGATTATTCGAAAATGTGACCAATTTGTATCTTAACAGAATTTCTAAGAGAATCAATATCTTGTGATTTTCACCGATCGGCAAACACGCCACTATGATATTTCGGTAGGCCTATGTGTGTGCTTTAATCATGCCAACCCGTTTAATAAGTTATTGGGGTTTACCTAGTTAATCCTAGATCATTCAAAAATGTGACCAATTTTTATCTTAACAGAATGTCTAAGAAAATCAATATCTTGTGATTTTCACCGATCGGCAAACATCTGACTATGATATTTCGGTAGGCCTATGTGTGTGCTTTGATCATGCCAACCCGTTTAAAAATTTATTGGGGTTTACCTAGTTAATCTTAGATTAATCGAAAATGTGAAAAATTTTGTCTTAAACATGTCTAAGAAAATCGATATCTCGAAATTTTCACCGATCGGCAAACATCTCACTATGATATTTCGGTAGGCCTATGCGTGTTCTTTGATCATGCCAACCCGTTTAAAAAGTTATTGGGGTTTACCTAGTTAATTTTAGATTATTCGAAAATGTGACCAATTTGACATTGTGAATTAATTAAAAAGAAAATTAATACAGGTCAAATAATGTATAACATATGGAGAATTCCACGTAAAATGAAATTGAAACAATTTTTATAGAAACAGCTTAAGAAATTTTAAGCGACCTTTTTTCCGACCTCTTAACATTCCAAGCCAATTATTACAAGAAACGAAGCAAAATAAAATGCATTTGAAGGAAAGGTCGACCAATCTTCGCAGAACTCCCAAATTACGATTGCTTCACTATTTTAAATAATGAAAGTGAAACGGATATTTCTGTGGCTTCTGGGCAAAATCAAAACCTGAATCAATACCTGAAGTCAACTTATTTGTATTTAAAAATCTTGAAATACACAATGTTTGTGAAATTTAATGATTTGTTGTTGTACGGAATTCCCAAGTGTAACGAACGTGTAACAAACTTTAACAGGCGAGTAACTAACTTTTTTAGTCCCCAAACAAAATTTTAGCAGAGTACACCAAAATGTTTCAAATTAACAAAACTAAATAAAATATACATTTGCGAGGATCCAACAAATATGTTTGGCGTTTGGCATAACTTAAAATAATCAAATACTAAATATCACAAAAAGTACCAAATGTCATAAAAAAATCAAAATTCAATTCTTTTTGCTAGAATTGCTCACTTTTATGCTAGAAAAATAAATTTAGCTCAATTTCTGACGTAACAATTTCTAATATATCGTGAACACTCAAGGTGTGTACATGGTCCAATTCTGGTGGGAAAATGTACACCACGAAGTTATATACTTAGCTATTATAATTTTTAGTTAAAATTAATTTTTGTTTTGATTTATTGGTAACCCTGGTCAACTATTTTGTTCTAGTTGGAAATAATTCAACTCAATACAGCTAACTTCGTGGTGTACATTTTTTCACTCGAAATGTAGCATGTACACAGCTTCACTCTTACAAATTTTTTCTAGGGACATTATTTGTCTCATGATTAAAATGTTGAATGTTGGAAAATTAATTAGTGTCATAAGGTCGCTTACACGGGTTAGATTGCCCCGTATTAGGTTTTTAGCATTTTACAAGAAGCTATTTATAATGATGTACTATGTATTTAAATATCACTTAAGGTTTGTTAATGGCCAAAAGTTTAAAGTTATTTATCTGGTTTAGTAACTTTGACAGTAACAGTTTAGTGACTTTGACAGTAACAAGTTTTTTGGTAATTTCGCAACGAAAGAACTTGATATACTCGTACATATGTATAAAGGTTCAAGTTATGTAAAAACAAAAATTGTTCTCTTACAAATTTACTCAAAAGTGGGTGTGAACTCCTCTATATTCAGACAATAACCGTGTCAATCATTTCTCAATTCTTCTGCGATATAAATAGTGTTTGTATAAAACACTATTCACAAATCTATAAAATATTCAATTTTTAACGACACGTCTTATCTTTATCGTTGCTATAAACGAGAATATTTGAGTAGAATTTAATATTCCCAATTTTATATCGTTCGTATATATCATTATATCATATCTATAAGACAACCAAAAATGTGTATTGTAAAACTTACTTTAGATGTTTCCGTTTTGTCTATGTCAATGACGTAACGTTTCTTTAGGGCGTACAGTGAAGGAAAAAATAATATCGATGAATTTTACCCAACCCAAAATTATCTTCCCTACAGGTAACACGATTTATTGTGCAACGAATTATGTTTTCGAGATGTAATAACCAAAAAAAAAAGTCATAATAATTTAATGATAATAACTATTTGATTGTTGATGTTTACACGTTTTTAGCTAATGTGTCTGGTGAGACGGAATTTCCCATCGCGTAGATCAGAAAACGTGAAATTTGTATAATTATATTTAATCTGTTGTTGAACATCATCAATTTTATTATTAAAGATGCGATGTGCTTTTGCATTTTATGCTTTTATGTTTTTCTAGCATAAAATGATGTTTGATGTTCAATGTTTAATTTAATCTATGTTTAATTTTTTTTTTATGTTGTGTAACCAATAATAGATACATAATTATTTTTGGAAAATCTATTAGAGATATTTTTTGTGTGGGTGTGTTGTTAATATTGATTAGAAAAACGTTAGCCAGACGTTTTGTTGTGATTTATATATATATATATATATATATAAATATATATATATATATATATATATATATATATATATATATATATATATATATATATATATATTTGTTGATGTGCTAGCTTTTAGACAGCTACGATTTATCTTGCCTTTTTTGTGTTATGGTTGGTTTTTTTTTGTTGTCGTTCTGAAATTATATAGAATTTTAAGAATAAAGCTAAATGTTAAAAAATGAGAGAAAAAAGAAAAACTCATTTATGCCATGTGCTGTCTCGAACAATTCTACAAAGTTAAATTATTAAAAGAATGAAAAGCTGTTCGGAAAGTGTGGCGAAAGCTCAAAAATGCATATAGACAAATGTCTTGAAATTGAAATAACTGTTCAGTTTCAATCAACTTTATGTTTTTATTTTTTCAAACATGTTAATGATATCCATAAAATCATTGTCTTCCAATAAATTAGAACAAAATTAGATTTTTCAAAAAAACTTAAACATTTTTATATTTAAGACGTTAGTTGTTAGTCCTTACTTCCTCAAAAATAAATTATCTGCCTATAGACTAAAGTAAAATGACAATAGTCGTGTTTTCCATGAAAACTGCACTAAAACTCGATAAACTTTTAATTCCTTTTATTCTATGTAAACCGAAAAAATAAATAAATTCATAAAGCGCGAATGTGTGTTCAACATAAATACACATTTTAAGCTGTTATATATCGAAGGGGTAAATTTTTAAACTTAAAATATTAAACTTAATAAAAGGAGTTTAAGTTTATCGTGTTCTAGTGCAGTTCTCATTGAAAAACGGCTAATGTTATAATTTGATATCCGTAATTTGATTTAAACTCAAAAATTTACTCTGATTTATTTTGTTTTGTCCCAAACTTTCCTTATCGGTCGGTTTCTAAAATGTCTGGTAGTATTTCCAAATAAATTTAAGACCGCAAGAATTACTTTCATTACATGTTGAAATGTTCAGGAATTTAAAAAAATCAGTAAATAATTAGACGCAAACTGTCCTAGATGTAGGACAAAATGATCCTAACAATTCTTATTATCAGCGTGTCGGAATTTAAAAATTGCATTGCGAAATTTTTCTTCGACCTCATCGATTTCAATTTTTTAATTTTTATCGTGTTCCTTATACAGATGTATGTTTGTTCCTCATTTGTGCGACGTTGAAGATGGAGCTGTTTTTGCATTTTCAATTTTTTATCGTGTTTATCGTCTTAAATGATTTAAATTCTTAAATAGATTTATATTAAACAAAGAACGTTGATTTTAGCCTTGCAGACTATTTATTAGAAGTGATTAGATAAACAAAAAATGTTGGTACCCCCGCTTTACACGTGCTATTCACTCAATTGCATTGATTAATGTTTTTCTCATTTTCGTCATTTAGAGATCAATTAATATTTTATTTTATTTCTACCGTATGTGGATGTGAATGAAATGTTAAATATTCGTGTTACATTCTTTTAATTATTAAATAATTACAATCAGATCTTTGTTCATAAATTGTTAATTTGGTTATGGTTGTTGTATGGTATTTGTTGCATTCCTGGTTTTATAAATGAGTGGATATGCTGTGCCGATCACATTTGTGATAAATTTAAAACAAAAATTGATTCGAAACATTACGTATCAATACATACATAAATGGCTAATTTAAAAATTCAAATTCATTTCTAGCAAAATTTTAAAAATTTTGCCACCCTACTCTTAAGAAAATATTGGTAAACGGACATTAAAATTGAAATTCTAAGTAAACAAATTTCAATATTTCCAAAATTTTTAATATTTTTTAACGTTAAATATTTGGCCAGGCAATTAAATCATAATTCTGATTTGAAAAATTCTGAATATTAAATTTCAAGCAAATGCCAAAATATAAAATTTATATTTTCAGAATTATAAACTTGGGAAATGAAAAAGATTCAAATTTTGTTAAATTCTAATCTGGAAATTTTAACAATTTCCTGAACGTTAAGAAATAAGAAAAATTCAAAAAGCAAAATTCTCAAATTTCCTCAAAATATGAATATTAAAAATGCTATGTACGAAATTTCCAAAATTTGCTAAATTCTTTTACATTTTAAATCTTAAATATTTGCCCAGATAATTAACTCATAGCTCTCCCAAAATTGATAATTCTGAATATGAAGTGAATTTTCGTATCAAAATTTGAAATTTTAATTTTCAAAATTATAAAATTACGAATTGACAATTTAAAAGACTCAATTTTTGTTAAATTCTAATCTACGAATTTTAATATATAATTGCCTGGAAATTTAGAAATACCGAAAGTTTAAGATCGCAAAATTGATTTAACACAAAAATTCAGATTCTAAGTACGAAATTTTCAAAATTTGGAAATTTTTAAACTTTTTAAGAATCTTAAATATTATTTGGTCAGGCAATTATGCCGATTTCAATAATTCTGAATATATGAAGCGAATTTACGTTAGTTAGTGGTCACATACAGATATTTTTAAAGATAAATGTACTTTAATGTTTTGACTTTTGACTTTTGAATGGGCGTTCACTACTACATGAAAAAGTCCGATACATTATTTGGAAGGCGAAGGTCAAACCATGGCAGAAAATGTATTTAGGTGAATGTAGTTTGACCAATAAATTGCTAAACAATTGAAGAAGAATATTTTGTATCCTAGCACCAGCTGCAAAAAAATCATTTATAGAACCCAAACCACATCTGTAGTCGGTGAAAATTAAAACTAAAAAATTGAAAATGCAAAAATAGCCCCACTTTCAATGCCTTAATCAGTTTTAAACCAACTATTTGTTTGAAAGACAATAATCTCTTTGCTTGTAGTTGCAATATCGAGCAAGGATCTTGAAGTTTTTTAATCTAACGGGTTGTCTTTTATCGTGATTTGATCATAAATTGTCAATTTTGATCTTTTGGCACAATTATAATTGACGAATTCTATAACGATAGGCCAGCGAAGTCAACATGACGTTTCGACCGTGAATATTCAGTTGTCTCACCCGAGGAATGTTTTACCACGGAGACGATCGCTACAGCCCACGAACAATTTGGGCATAATTTTGTTCTGCCTTCGATAGAGTCCTCGAATAGAATGAGATCGACAATGACAGCTTCATATTATAATGAATCTGCACACTTTCAGATAACACAATTTATTTGAGGTGGTCCAACTTGTTTTGATGCATTTCGCTCCAATTCCAATTCTAATTTTTGTCCGACAGGCGATGGATTGGCTATGCGACTATAACATTCTGTGGAAGAAACAAATGATACAAATTTAGAAGCCAGAGGAAAGCATGAAGTTGCTACTTGTCTGTCGGTAGCGCGGGGTTTTGGATGCCTTCAATTTTCTCGGTGGTCAGCCTACCCAAAGCGTCGATTTTGAAACCAAGCAAGGTGACGGTCATGACTCCAAACTTCCACTTCAGCTTGCGCAAGCGAAGACGTATTTATCGAATCGCATCAAAATTTCGTCGAGATCGCAGGCGAGCTCCTGCTCGCCCATTTCTATGATCACGATATCAGTAATTCCGGCTTCGACCAGCCCCTTTATGGCAAGTGGAATGCGGCGTGGCAGTAATCGAACTGAATGAACTGTGTCATCGATTTAGAGGGATACTAGTTGACCTCGAACCTGACCCAACACCTCGGAGAAAAGATGCTTGATTGTGTCTCTGTGCGATTTACATCTTGAAGACTGATCCCCAGTAGTTTAAACCACTTACAGCCAAGTACATTTTTGGCGATGACCATCCACAATCTCAAGATGAAGATTTTCGATTTCCGCACCACTAAAAATGATATCGATATCTAAAAATACCTTCATTGGAATTACGTTGCGTTGGTAATCGACCAATTGCAGATCACAGGCGTAAACCTCCGGTGGCGATGGCGGACAAATGAGCTGAATGTCCGAGATAAGATAATAGTAAATCAATCTCGAATTCTTACTGATTGCGATTAATCTCAATCTTCGCTTTCTTCTTTAGATCGACTAATGGAAGAATAAGACGGATACTTAATATTGAAAGGCGTGGGCGACGTTTGCCTCCCTGGTCCGATAAAACTAGTTTGGTAAACCACGGTCGGCACACTCGTTTTAAATGCCCTTCGATTCCACAACTAGCACACACAGAATCGAATTGTGACGAAGTTAACCTTTCGTCAAATACACCACATTCTTTACAATGCGGTCGTTGTTGGTTGACATTATGGTGCGATTTAGGTTGTCGAAATTCTTGCGCTGAATGTTACTGGATTTTGTGTATCCACAGTATGCTTGACTGCTTCTACGGTGGTTGATTGGTCAATGACGTCGTGTAAGATTAAGTTCTTATCAGCAAGTAGTATCCGCTGTAGTCCTTCGGCACAGAGACCACAGGTCAATTTAATTATCTGTGTGATGTCAATAAGATCAAGAGATCTTACAAATCAGGACCACACATGGTCAGGAATATTCGCATTGACGATTGTTTCCTTGTACCTCATTGCCCGTTAGGTACAGCTCCAAAACGTGGAAAATATGAACTCCATAGAACGCCAGTCAAAATCGACATCTTTGACGAATTCACAGCTACTGCTAATATAACTGAAGTTTTAATTTCCACATCTTCAAGATTTAGCTGTTTTTGGCAGCATAAATGCGCATCACTAAAGAAACATTAATTTTGTAATTTTCGCTATTTATTAATACACTTGCGTATACAGAATGATAAAGTGGATCCTATCAACTGCGCCAATATTGTGTTACACAGAGTACTGTGATGTCTATAACTATTCTGATTTTATTACAGCTAATTATTAAACGGATTATATAACATTTATAGGGTATAACAAAATATAATGATCATTTAGGGGAAATCAGATTGTAGTTAAAACCAGACAAATGACTAATTTATGTAAGAGTATTTCAGGGCCCTATGCTCGCATGTACATAACACAAAGTAAGCCACTTATTACAACAAAACCACACACGTTGAATGAGTTGTGTTCAATATTCTTACTACCTCGGTTGGTAAATTTGAATCGTAACTAAATAATTTCAATATTTTACTTCTCTAAACCACTTTCGGTATTTTGTTCAGACTTAAAACCAAGAAAATGTGGTTTAATTGGCTAATGGGATAATGGTGAAAAATGACCGCAAGCTAGATTGAAACATCTAAAAAAAATAATCCACGAAAAATAGTTTTGAACATTAGAATTAATATTTAATAACTTCTCATTTAATTATGGTTTAATATATTGCTTCTCAGTTAATTAAGGAAACAAAGTTGCACGATAGTATGAGTCATTACGGCCGTAACGCAATTCCTAAACTACTCCTTAATTTGAAAAAGTGTTAGAAAATTAGCCCAAATCGGGAGTAACCTCAGGAATTGCTGATTTCGTTTATATGTTTTCCTCTTTATTGTGAAGCACAAAACAGTAAACTGATATTTTTCCTATTTCCAGGCAGTCATTTTGGCTGATATGTCAATTCTAATTACGTCATTTTCATAAAACTTTTTTTTTAAATTGGAAGATATTTTGGTAAAATTTACGAAAATACCCTTGCAATACGCTAACAGCAGTATAGGACATACTCAAACTGGTCAAACATGTGGGCTCTGTTACATCAGATTAGAAGAATGTGTTTAGGTGGATTCAATTTTAAATTCAGGCTCCTGAATATCAAAATATGACTGCAAGAAAATTTTTGCCAGACATTTGCATAACCTCGGAAAACTAAACAAAACTCTGAAAGATTACAGGGGATATTACTGGGTTTTGGTCGTGCAAAAAATTAGCATGAAAACAGCCGATAAGTCGTACTCATAGAATAAAATTAAAACCACGGTTCATTCATGATTTAAACAAATTTTGAAGATATTGTTTGCATATTCTGTTATTACCAAGAGGATTGGTTGGATCATTTCATAAAACCTACAGTAAATCAATTAAAAATACTTACGATTGCTAAAATGTGGGATTTGTGTTTGTGATACATTTTGTTTAAAAAAAGCAAAAACTCAAATAAAAGTATATTCGTTGCCCTTTGGTGTGAGACTGGTGTGGGTTAGTCGATGTTCAAAATGTTTATGTCTATAATTAAAATTAAATCGCTTCGCCATCCTTGTAGACAAGATTCAAAGAATTTATCTCGCTTGAAGGTCTCTTTTAAATGTCAATTTTTTTTTTTAAATTTCTATAAATATTTGCCTTACAGGCTTTCTTGAAATGCAATTTCACTTTGAAAAAGGCGGTAATCTTTAATATTTAATTTTTATTAAATTGTTTTCTAAAGTATTGAGGCACCATTGTAATGTCCTAAGAAGCCCAATTCTATGTATAATGATGTAAACAAACGTACTCCAAAATCCATCCTTTTGATTTTAATTTTTATATTTTTTGCATATTCCTAAAAATAAAGTGACGTATCAGAAAAAATACATCGCAAAAATATTTTTAATTAGCCTTATTGACACAATTGCTGTACTGCATTAGTAAATTTGCAACTACAAAACAAACGAATGTTTTAAGTAAAACAAAACAAAAATTCGATTAACGTAAAACATAAAGAGTAAATAAATAAAATTGGTTGCTGTTGCTTTGGACAATTGCTAAAACAGCTAAAATAACTTAAACTTGTTTTACCAAAGTAATACAACAAATCATAATCAAAACAAACAAAATTTTGTAAATTTTGTATCTCGCAACCAAACAAAACCAATTATCAAAAATAAATTGGAATGGGTATGAAGGGCCGAATTTCAAAGGGCCGAATGTCGAAGGGCCGAATGGCTTGTCGAAGGGCTTTAGATTTGAGCTTCGGGGGACGTTAGAGCCGGGATCAGCAAACATGCCGCTCTGTGTGCCGCACGTAGGAGCGGATTATCTAGAATCTATTAATTACACCTACTAAAAAGAAGAATAATTGGACTATTTTGTTATGCAAGATTTTGCAGTTGTAACATTTTGTAATTGCAACATTTTGTAGTTGCAAGATTAATAAAAATAAAGCAATATTATGTTAATGCAACATTTTGAAATGCAAAATTTTATATCGATAAAATACATAAATTCATAAGAAATTAATTTATGCTTGGTAAAAAAATTTACAAAATATTCCTTAAAATAGCAAATTTCAAAAAAATATATTTCTAAAAACAAAACGAAAACAAATAAAAATTCGGCCCTTCGACCCATTCGGCCTTTCGACATTCGGCCTTCGACATTCGGCCTTCGACATTCGGCCTTCGACATTCGGCCTTTCGACACGGCCCTTCGACATTCGGCCCTTCGACATTCGGCCCTTCGACACATTCGGCCCTTCGACACATTCGGCCCTTCGACACATCCGGCCCTTCGACACATTCGGCCCTTTGAAATTCGGTCCTTCGACATTCGCCCCTTCGACATTCGGCATAAATCTGACATAATCTCAAAGTGGTGAACAAAAAATTCCGAATGACTCAAGAATAGGGTATTTGGTTGCATTTGTAATTTACATAGGGAAATACCAAAGAAATTATTAAACGAATTTTGATAGTTGTCTGTCGGTTGTCCATTATTCGATATTTTAGTGTTGACACTTGACAGTTTCTAAAATATGATCAGCATAAAGTATTATATTTTCGGTTCTAAGAATAATATCTTTAGAAGCCATACCATTTTGGAAAGATCTTAGGCTAGTCTATATTAATGCGTAATTTATAATTGTATAAAGAACCATTATTTTAGACGTTCTAATCTTAATCTACCTAATCAAACTTAATAGTCCCGAAACAACCTTTTGATAAGTGACACTCCAACTTTTCAGAAAAATGTAAAACCCTGTTTGATCGCGCCTTGCTTTAGCTACCAGGCGATAGATTCTGATGAAATATTGTCACTGAAAATTTACGATTGTGATGACATGAGCTTGGATATTTACATTGACAGCCGTTTAAAGCAGTTAAGAATTCGTATTGTATGAAATTATTTCCAAATTAGTTTTTACTGTCACATATTTATTTAAACAACTTACAGAACAAAACCCTGTGTAATTAAAATCAATGATTTTCTGCAATTTGTCAAATTATTAATTAGGAGGAAATTGTTTTCGAACCATAACTCGGTCAAGAAGCTTGTGGTACGAAAACAAGTTTCCATGATCTAACCTTTTATATTCTTACATTATCAATTATCTTACGCTCATCGATACATACATCGATTGATTTCCATATCGTGTGGGTTTAATCCTCTAACGCCACATTTTCGTGCCGAAATATTTAAGATAGAGTAATTTCAGCGCTAGTAATACGAATCCAATGTCAGAAATTAAATTTTCGTACACTCCTCACCAAATTGTAATTATAAAAATCCGCCGATCAGGGTCGAATGCAAAAAATAAAAATTAGAGATTGGTAGTTCCGATCAAACAAATATTTATTGAGCAAAAATAATACTTTACAGAATGTTAACGGTTACAAAAATTGGAGAAATAATTCTGATAATTGTATTGCCAACATTTAAATTACATTTTTTGCAAAATGCTACGGTTTCTGATTTGCAATTTGACATTCAAACCTTTTGTATCTAAAATCATCTGGAGGCATGTATAATACTTCTTTTATTACGCTTAGCCGGTTGAATAGAGCACAAAGAGCTGCTGCTACTTCGTTACGAAAGTAAGGAAGCTATTCCCCCCTCCCCTCCCTCCCACTTTCCCATGTGCCTGTCGTACTCCTTAATGTTAGTTGGACAATACATTTTTATATTTTGTTTATTTAGTCGATCCCATGTGACAAAAATGGCTTGGTCGCAACATACGAGGGCGGATTGAAAATGAAGCTACCTAGCGCTAGATGGCAGCACAAACACAAAAACTTTTTGTTTTTTAGAAATTGCGATCTGTCAAACGTCAGCTGTTAAAATTTCACCCAAATTCATCGATTAGTTTATTTGTTGTAGTCGTTTGAAGTAAGCAACTTTTGTGTTTCTTGAAAAATGGCAAAAAACGAATTTCGTGCAGTGATTAAACACTATTATTTGAAAGGGAAAACGGCGAAAGAGACAAAAGAGAAGCTCGATAAACATTACGGTGAGTCTGCTCCGTCAGATTACATGGTAAAATATTGGATTGCTGAATTTAAACGCGGCCGAAGAAGCACTGCAATAATACCATCAACAGGAAGGCCAAAAGAGGTGGTTACTGAAGAAAATATCAAGAAAATCCTCGATATCGTTATGAATGATCGCCGAGTCAAGTTGCGTGAGATTGTTGAAATGGTAAACATATCATATGAACGTGTGTTCAACATTTTGCATGAACATTTGCATATGAAAAAGCTATCGGCAAGATGGGTGCCGCGTTTGCTCAGTGTCGAACAAAAACGAGTTCGACAACCACTTCACAGCGGTGTTTGGACATGATAAAGCGTAATCCTGTTGATTTTTGGCGTCGATTAATTACTGTTGATGAAACGTGGGTCCACCACTACACACAATGGGTGGAAGCTGGTGGAAGTGCTCCGAAGAAGGCAAAGGCAGTGAAATCGGCTGGCAAGGTTATGGCCACTATATTTTGGGATGCACACGGAATATTGCTCATCGATTATCTTGAAAAAAATTCACAATCACAGGAAAGTATTATCGTGCATTATTGGATCAATTGGTTGATGCAATCAAGGAAAAACGACCACATTTAAAGAAGAAAAAAGTGCTCTTTCTTCAAGACAACGCACCGGTTCACACAGCATTAGATACGATGCTAAAATTACGTGAAATACACTTCGAATTGGTTGATCATCCACCTTATAGTCCAGATTTAGCTCCTAGTGACTTTTTCCTGTTTCCAAACTTGAAAAAATGGCTCGCAGGACAAAGATTCATCTCAAACGAAGAAGTGATTATCGAAACTAACGCGTATTTTGAGGGGTTCCCGAAATCGTATTATTCAGATGGTATAAAAAAGTTGGAATATCGTCTTACTAAGTGTGTCGAATTAAATGGAGACTATGTTGAGAAATAAATGGTTTTTGGCAAAAAAAAATTTTGTTTTCCTACTTAGGTAGCTTCATTTTCAATCCGCCCTCGTAAGTCGCCACACCTCAAATCGTCTGTTCATTTGGAAAGTTTCCACCCGAACTACCTCGTCGAAATCCAAGCGTTTCTGAAAAATGTTTTTCATACAAAAGTTGTATGATTTTAAGGGGGAAGGAGGATAATATTATTTATTTTATATATTTGGGTCATCTTAAAGGTTATTTCAAGGTCAAACTAGGTTTCTGAATAGGAATCTATATTTTTTAAGCATCGATTTGAAATATTTTTTGTTCGACGTTCATTTTTCAAAATAGCTATCAAAGGTCGCTACAAAGATCGACTTTATTTTAGATTAAAATGGGGAGCATAACAAAAATTTACTGTAAATAGTAGATGTTATAACAAAGATCTTGTTTGTTCTGTGTGAATTGTAGGGAAAATGGCGGGAACGACATCATATCTCATTTTTTTGTTTTCCAAGCTTACCTGGGAACCACCAATATGTTGCTGCTTAATGAAATATAGGTTCCGATTAAAAAAACTAGTTTGACCTTGAAATAACTTTTAAGATAGCCCCAAAATATAAAATAAATAATATTATCCTCCTTCCACTCAAACCATAGAACTTTTGTATGGAACACATTTTTCAGAAAAGCTTTCGTGTGGAAACTTTTCAAATGAACACACCGTATAAGCGTCATGTTGAGGCTTATCTTGTAGTTTATTCGAGCTTTTCGAGATTATTGGTTCAATCCAAGTTTCTCGATATTACTTAAAATATGGAAGGTACTGAGAAGTATGATGTTTTAAAACTAGTGATAAATCAAGGTTTTCGATATTTTATGAGGCTTTTCGAGGTTTCCAAACTAACTCGAGATTTATTCGACATTGAGCGGTATTATTCTTTAGTTGTATGTTGTTTGAGTTCTTTAGTTGGTGTTCTCGAAAATGTTGGAGTTACCTGTAGTTACGAATTTGAATAGCGATGAGTTGGTTTTATTTTGTGATCGAAGTTAGTCGAGGTTAAATATATTATTGAATAATTTCGAGATTATTCGGAGTTTTCCGGTTATGGTTTCCCAGATTTCCTTTTGAGTTGTGTAACATGTGTAGGACACTGCCTTGTCTGCATCAGTTTTCCGGAGGGGGGAGGGGGCGACGTTTCTTGATGTAACCTAATATGTGATTAATCGAAATTCTCGATTTTTTTATATTCTCATTATTTGTAATTTTCGAAAATATTTTAGGCTTTTCGAGATCCTGGATTTTGAATTAATCCAGATAATACCTTTCAATATTGAGTTTTTTGGTATCGAGGTTATTATTGAAAATTATTCGACATTTTTGAGATTTTCGAATTTACATTTAGATTAATAATTGTAATTAAAATAGATTTATTATGTTTTTAATGTATTAGAAGGAAGGATGTGTTCACCGTCGAGATCAAAACTTAAAACTGACTTGACAATCAATATTCCAAAAAAGATTAAAAAAAAAATTAAAAATTAAAAAAAAAAAAAAAAATCTCAAAATTCTCTGTTCGTAAAAGAGTGTCGTGTGTTGGCCACACCTCCATTTTTTTTTTTTTTTTGTAATTTTTACATTTTTCTATGAATAAGGAATATTAAATAAATTTTTGTGTGGCCGAAAATTGTCCTCAACTTTTTCATTAGATTATAATTATGGTATAAGGTGGTTTGTGTCTCTTTAAGTTATGGGACCACCAAACGATTTTCAATTTCTGTAGTCCAGTGTTTTTTAAAGAGGCTATCGTTATTTTGGCTTTAAATAGTTTCAATTAATATAAACCTGATTGAAACTAAACAAAACATTTTTTTTTTTAATATGCATGATTAGCTGTATTTTTATTTTATGAAGAACAATATTACTAGATCAGCATAAAATAGGTTATTTTAAAATAATATTCTTCTTATAAAATCACACACCATCTTTAAATAATAATAATATTCTTAAATTGTATATATAATTTCTTAAAAAAAAAGATGTCGTTAGAAAATATTTGTCGCATGTGTATTTTTATATGTTATAACAAAATAAATAATAAATATATTATAGATCTTCTACAAAACTCTAAAATGCCTTATATGTTGTGTACTCTATCTTTGAAAAATATGTAGCATGAACAACTATTTATTTTTTTAAATATTTCAAATAAAAAAAAACAAAACATCTAATTTCTATTCTAATTTTCTCTCATATATAAATTCTATTTTAAATAGACAAATCATAAATTTTATAATGAAAATAATAAAATTTATATTTAAAAACAAAATAAAATTTTCTCAATAAAATGCTTTTATTTGATTATATATTTATATTTATTACAATAAATATTTATATTAATATAAAAAATAAGCTACAAACTATAAAAACACTGATCCACTGCATTTTTTTTTATTAAGTTTATTAATTAATTTGATTTTCGTTTATTTATTTATTATTTATAAGTTTTACTATAAATATATATATAATATAAACATGTACTCAAGTTATTAATTTTTGTTTAATTTATTATAATTTTTTTTACGTTTTTTAATAGTTTTTAAATTTATATATATATAAATAAACTAAAAAAAATACTTTTTATACTTTAAAAAATTATCTATATAAAAAAAATATACATTTTACATTTCAGGATCAAAATTTATTTTTCTTAAAAATTAAAAAAAAAATTATAATACCTTTTACATTAACTAATATAATTGATATACTTCTAGGTTACTAATAAACGAAAATACAGCTTCATTACAACATAACTTAAAATTAAAATTATTTACAAAAAAAAATTTAAGTAAATAAAAAAGTTTTTAAATTTAGTTTGGGAGGGCATATTTGCCATTAAATTAACTAAAAAATAATAAAATTTAAAAACTTTTTTATTTATTTATAACAAAATTATGTTTTCGTTCATTTATTTTTATTTAATTAATTTTTTTATTTTTATTTTTTTTACATAATCTGTATTTATGTTTCTTTATTTACTTTTAATATATAATATATTTTGATTTATTAAATTAAATTTATAAAATATATTTATATAATTTTAATTTAATACAATTAAATTATAATTTCAAAACTTCTTCTTTTTTCTCTATTTTTATTCATTTCATTATTTTAAAAAAATATTAAAAATATAAAAAAAAAACATTTCAACATCAAAATGACACCTAAACTTTATTGTTGTGCCGCATCATAGAGCAAGGAAGCCGGGATACGTACCCTGGTAGCTCTTGACGATCAGGGAGGTGAGTCACCTTGGACACAAAAACCCAAATATTTTCAGTCCTTCCTGACCGTTTTATGTTATTTAATTTTTGTTTGGTTTATTTATAATTTTTTTTTTTTTTGTTGTTCATTTTTATTTAATTAATTTCATTTTAATTTACACAACCCAAAAAAAAAAAAATACTGATACTTTATATTAAAGAAGTTTTTTTTTTTAATGGAATATTATATTATTTCCTATTTTTGGTTTTTAGTTTTCCTTAATTTTTTTGATTTATTAAAATAAATTTTTACATTTTACATAATATTATACCCTCAATATATAAAATCATAATTAAAAATTAAATGAAATATAATTAAAAAAAATATACGCTCACAATATTTATGTTGCAGTGAAATTTTTGTAAAGTGTGTTGATCAATTTGTGAGGGAAGGTTTTTTTTTTTTAGAAAAAGGGTAAGTATTAGCGACTTACGCTTCGACGTGATCGAATGAAGAGCGATGGTTAAGAGAGTTGCTTACCACTTAAATAATTTATTAGCTAAAAACGAGTGTGTGTAAAATTATTCATTGGGCTGACCTTGTTTCTAGCGATTAATTGTTTGTGAACTGAAAATTTGGTAAATTTTTATGAATTTTTCACCTCCCCAATCATTTGTAGTATTTGAACTGCGGCTGAATAATTGTAAATACATTTTTAAAATGGACTTAACTAAATTTAATTAAAAATCTTTTGGAAGAAATCAGAATTATCTTAGGGGCCTTTTTCACCACTGGTTCCCTGGATTGAGTTCTACCTGATAATTAATGATTTTTCCTAAATACATTTAATTGCATCAAAGACTGGCTACGAGCCAGTCAGTAAGTTAATTTCTAGAGATGGTACTATCCTTTGGTTTTGTGGGATCTTATTTCAGTATTTGCTTTTCCATCTTGCCATCACATTTAAAGTTGACTTTAAAGAGGTTCCAATTACCGCGATTTACTTACCTCGCACGTTTTGATTGCAGTGAAAGTTTCGATTATTCCAATAAAAACAATTTTATGTTTTTGGTTTATTACGAGAACCTACTTTTGGTGGCTTCGTATCAAGCTACAATTTTAGCCTATCTGATAAACGTGACCACACTGGCGATATGTTGCTTCATATTTTGATAACGCATTTAACCTTATGTCGGTTTTAGTTGCCTTTAGAACAAGAATTTATAGTTTATATTTAGGTCATCCCCAAGGGGTCCTATAGCTCTACAAATATCAGTTGGGTTAGCCCTATTACTAACAACGAAGCCGTGATTAGACTTGTGGTACGGATCCTACAGAATTTAAATGGGTTTCTAAGATTTTCTAGGCCACCAAGATTATCTGGCCTTACTGGTCAATTGAATCTGACTTTGAAATATGTAATTTATGTCGATTTCGATTGATTTTTCCCCTCATTCGAGAACACTAAATAGAGTACCCTATTTTTTAACGTCAATCGAATGAAAATATTTTATTGCACTAGTGTTTAATTGTGTGTGTGTGTGTGTGTGTGTGTGTGTGTTTGGTCGAAAAATTTCAATAATAATAAAAATAAATGGAGAAATTAAATGTAAATTTAGAAGATTACTATTTGGTGTTTGATATCGAGGGATGTGTTTTAATGAGTAGGGCTTGGCGATGTTGGAATAATTTAACGGCCAAATTCAAAATGCCACCATTCAAATCACAAAATGTCATGAATAATAGCCACCTAAAATCAAAATTTCATCACGACAAATCACAAAATGTCATAAATCAAGTAGCCGCCTAAAATCAAAATGTCATCACGACAAATCAAAATGTCATTACGACAAAATATAATTGTCATATTCGTTGGTGTGTGTAAAAAGAGGGGTTACTCGACCAAAAAAGCTAGAGTAGCAAAAATTGCACTAGTGCAAAACTAGTACAATAAAATTTTACCCTCAATGCATCTTTTTTTTTTTTTTCAATGGGACGGTTTGACAGCCAATAGAGTACTATTTTTACCCTTCGAGTGAAAAATTTTCTACAATCGAATTCGACATAACAAAATTAAAAATTTCTCGAAAGTAGAAAATTTAAAAAAAATTGAAATTTAGAAATTCGGAAACTTTTGCTTGGAGCTATTCCAGAAAATAAATATTCAAAATACTAAACAAAAGGAAAACACGATTGAGATTTGACCGCATTTAATTAAATTAATTATTTATTGATTGTTCCGTTGGACAAAATTTATATACGACCTTAACCTCTTAACCCTTACACAATTTAAAATTCGAGTTTCGACATTTTTTCCGCCGATCTCAGAGATGCCACCCTAAAATGCCGTTTGGTACCCCATTTCCTAACACTTAGACAATTTGAAACCCGAACCTCAGTAGGAAAGTATGGGAGTTACGGATGAAAATTAACTACAACGTATTAGATATTTCTTAAAATTAAACCCAGCCACTTTCGAAATTTCTTGCGGCGAAATTAGAGAAGCCTTCCCAAAATGGCATATCGTACCAAACTTCTTTACCCCTAGACAATTCAAAATCAAAGCCTCGTTAAGAAATCATGGGGATTAATATTTATTAATGGGGATTAATATTTACTTAAAATGAAACATGGCCATTTTCGAAATTTCTTGCGCTGATCTCAAAAATATCTCATACGCATCTCTATACACACTAGGCAATTTAAAACTCGGCCCTCGAGTACCAAAAGCCAGTTTAGGGCCTTCATCTCTGAGGTCAAAGCAAGCGACATAGAATTTGAGCATTAGCCGCTTACTGTTTATTCACCATTAATATATATCTGTGGCAAATATTTAAAAGGTGATAACTCAAAAATTCGCATTGTTCAGGAAAACGTTTTTAAAATTTAAAGATTTACTCAAAATCGTACGAGTTTTTAAAATTCTGCTTTTTGTAAACGCTTATTACGGTTGCTTGTAGTTGCCAGAATATTACAAAAAATTGATATGATATGAAATCGAATACGGAGATTTCGAATTTGAAATAATACGTAAAAGGGTTTAACTCGAGTTATCACTTTTTAAATATTTGCCACGGAATTATTTTGTCCAATGAAACTATCTAAAGATATTTAATTTACTAAGATGCGGTCAAATCTCAATTGTTCTCTTACATTTAAATTTCCTTAATTTTTCCCGGAGACACATATTTTGATAGAAAAAAAGCCTTTACGAAATAAAAATTTCGTGCTTACTTCTGCTATGTGAAATTGGCCAATTTCCGTTATATTTACAAAATTAAAAATTCAGAAGGCTGTTAGGAATTTTGAAATTATCTTTTGAATTTAAAAATAAACGAAATTTAGGTGTTTAGTCCATAATACCGCCGCTATTTAGGAATTCAGTAAATTAAGTATTTGGGGACAAATATGTGTAGATTGAAACTGGAAGAAATTTGGGATTAGACTTTTTGAAGTTAAAATTCGAGAAAGAAGTTAAAAATTTATAAAATTGCGAATTAGGTAGATTTCGAAATTTTGATAGTTTACAGATTTCAAAAATTCTTATATACTATATATTGAAATTTTTATTTTAAGATTTTTTAAGAAATATGTCAAATTTTCAAATTTCTTATATTAAGAAAATTAAAAATTCAGACGGATATTTAGGAATTTTGAAATTACCTTTTGAATTTAAAAATATTTATATAAAATTTAGATGTTTAGTCAGTTCATAATACCGCCACTATTTAGCAATTCAGGATTTTAAGTATTTGGGGACAAATAGAAATGATCAGATTGAAACTGGAAGAAATGTTAGTTACGAATTTAGAAAATTAAGATATAGAATTTTAAAAAATATCTAAATTTAGAAATCCGAATAATTCAGAATGTTAAATTTAAAAATAGAATTGTCCAATTTTTAAAAATTCTACAATGGAGTAACTAAATTTTCTGGGCCATCTTAATCTTTCTTAGGCAAACACAGTTTTTTTAAAGTTATTTAGGCAACTGAAATTATAAATAATTGAAATAGACAAAAAAAAGTAAAGTTGAACTTAGGAAATTTGCGATTATACTTTTTGAAGTTAAAATTCGAGAAAGAATAGATTTTAGAAATTTTGTTAGTTTACAGATTTTATAAGAAATTTGGCAAATTTCCAAATTTCTTTAAAAAACATCAAAATAATTTCAATATTTCAGAATGTTAAAATTAATAATTTTATAATTTTAGGAATATTACAAATCGCTTTTAATATTTTATTCTGAATGCAATAAAAATTTCCTTAAATTTTATCGGAGGCGTATATTTTGAGACAAAAAATGCCTTTTCGGAATGAAAATTTCGTGCTAACTTTTTCTATGTGAAATTTGTCAATTTCCGTTATATTTAGAAAATTAAAAATTTAGAAGGACATTTAGGAATTTTAAAATTACCTTTTAAATTAAAAATATACAAAATTTAGGTGTTTAGTCCATAATAACGCCGCTATTTAACAATTCAGAAAATTGTGTATTTGGGGAGAAATAAAAATTATCCGATAGAAATTTAAATTTGATGAGGAATGTGTATTAAGAAATAAGAAAATTAATTAATTTTTAAAAATTTTCTAAATTTACAAATTCGAATAGCAGAGCAAATTTTAAAAATTCTACAATGGAAAACCCAAAAATTAAAAGTAAAGTTGTAAAGTAATTAAGAAAATTTGGGATTAGACCTCTTGATTTTAAAATTCGAGAAAGAAGTTAAAAATTTCTAAAGTTGCGGATTTAGTAGATTTAGAAATGTTGATAGTTTAAAAATTTCAAAAGTTCTAAAATATTAAAATTTCTATTTTAAGATTGTTTAAGAAATTTAGCAAATTTCCAAATTTCTTAAAAATATCAAAATATGAATTTCAATATTTCAGAATTTTTAAAATTAACAATTTTCTAATTTTAGGAATATAAAATTTCGATATTCAGGATTCTTTTTTCGAGCCTTTTTGCCCATTTCTATGTTTGTTTGAAGTAGATAGGTATCCTGTTGCACTTAAATAGAATTAATTTCAAGCTGGATATCGTTCTGGAAAAGCAAATAATTAAACACACAAAATGATCAACAAATTGAATTTACAAAATTTCACTGTAACTTTCATAATTTTTATATATATATATTTATTATTTTCATTATAATTTTCCATAAATATTAAATTCAAATTTTAATTTATTTATTTATTCGTTGTTTATTTGTTTTTAAATATTTTTTTTTGTTTTTAATATAATTTTGTTATAGAAAAATCATTCAAAATAAATTACATTCAAAATAAAAAGTTTGTTTTGCATAAGAACTATAAAAAATGCCTTTTAAAAAATAAATCACATACCTAATTACATTTTCTTTGTATATATAAATTTTGAGTTTAATTTTAATTAAAATTATATATATATATAATATATAATATAAACAAGCTAAAGCTTTTTGCTTAAGCTTTTTTAGAATTTTCACAAGTTTTAACCAAAAATTCTAAACGTAGTTTTTTTTACTATTTTTTTTATATTATTATTATTATGTATTGATTCTTAACTCCTAAATTTAGAAATATTAATTATTTTAAAATATATTAGTAATTATTGTAAATAAAATCTTATATTTAAAATAATATAACATTTCTAAATTTTTTTATTTTTTTTTTTTTTATAAAATTTTATCTTTATGCACAAAAGTTCTTGATACCATTTTTTTAATTATTGTAGTCTCTTGCATTTATCTGAATATTTATATATAGTAGCAATGAGTAACAATTTTCACTATTTATTATAATAAATATTTTTATTACACAGTGATTTTTAATTTGTAAATAATTTCTGCAAATAATATTTTATGTACAATAAGTTCTATTTTATTGTCTGTAAACAATTTCCTTATATATTGTTCTCAAGAAAATTATTATTTATTTTATTAATTAATTTATTTTTAAGTTTTTTTTTTATGATTTTATTTTATTTATCTGAAATTAGTCAAAAGAAAAAGTTTTTATTAAACAAACAAAATTTTTTAGAGCGAGGATGCCGGTACTAAAACTATAAATATGATAGGCCATCAAGGGGGTAAGAACCTAATTTAAACGAGCAAAAAATAATTAAAAACGATTTGGGCTAACAAAAATGTGTTTTCTAAATAATAATTAATAATATTAATTGCTTTGTTTTTGGTTTTTGGGTGGATGGTTGTTGGTTCTGTTTAATTTTTTGGTTTGTCACAATAAAATCGACAAAAATCTGCAGGGAAAAACTAAAATTAATAAGCTACTATTAATTTTATGCGTTAAAAATCCAATATTTATTTATTTCGAACGTCGACAAAAATTATATTAAAATGAGCTTTTACACCACAAGAAAATAATAAAATGATTGTAAATATTTTTTATTGATTTATAATTTTTTTTTTTTTTTTTAAATTTAACCAAAAATTAAATTATTATTTTTTTTTTAAATACGGATATGCTAAGAAAATTTGTGGTGTTTTTATTTAGAGTACGGAAGTTGGGATGCGTACCATCGTAATGCTGGATGAACAAGGAGGTAAGATTTATACACAAAAAAAAGACAAAAAAATAAAAAGTGCAAAATATTCAGACAATACCAAAAAAAAATTTAAAAAAAAAAAAAAATTTGAAAAGAAATAATTAAAAATGCGCTCTTTATGTATGTATATTTTATTTTTAAATCTGATTCTTTTAGTTTTTTTATTAAACTAATTATTTTTATTAATTAAAAACGAAATATATTAAATTATAAATTAATTTTTAATTTTTATTTTTAATATAAAATTATATCAAAATACAGTAAGCCAATAACACATCCATATTCAATTTATATTATATATAAAAAATACGTTTATGGATTTTGTACATAAATTATTTATAATTTCGCGATTTACAAAATATTGTAGTTTAACGCTAATTTTTAATTTTTTATGTACACTATCCGAAATCCTATATTTACATAATAGAAATCAATGATATATACATACATTTGGATACAAAAACACAAAATCAATTTTTTTTTTGTATACTTTAAATTAAAAAAAAAACAAATAAATAAAATTGGAATTCGCATTTTTACAAAAAAAAAATTAAATAATTATAACAAATTAACAAAGATCATATTAAAATAATTAATAAAAATTACTTTTATTTATTTTAATATGATTAACAAAAAATCTATTTTATACAAATAAAAATTTATAATTAAAAATAAACTGTAACAAAATATATATTTAGAAATATCAATTATATTTTATATTTTTGAAAAAAAAAAAAAAAATGGGATATATAATATTATAAAATTAAAACAAATCACCACTTTCCACCCACTCTTCAATCAAATCACCCACTCTACTAAAAAAATATAAATTTAGTATTAAAAATATATATATATTGAATACTCTCTACACAATATTCCAAGACATGTGAGTATCTTCAATTTACAACAAAAAGGAAAAAATGTTTACAAATGATTCTAAATTCTGTTGGTTTTGTTTTATGTTTACTAATTTTTTGTTAATACTTTTTACATTATTAATTTAAAACACAACTACTTCTCTAAAATTATATACTATTAAAAAAAAATAGTTTTTTATTTTTATTTTTTACTACTCTACATATTTTTTACCACACACCTTTAATTAAAAGTAGATCTATAATAAATTACAATTTAAAAAAACTTTACCAACCAAAAAAAAAACGCTTTTTACTATTAAAAATAATTTTATTATTTACTTTTATAATTTTCATTACAATATTTTATTTTAGGCCATGAGTAAAAAATTTAATTTATAATTTATTTTTTTCTTAATTATGATTTGTATTTAGTTTTTATTTACATTATAATATCTATTATTTTATTTATTTGGTACAGTTTCTTTTTAATTATGCAATTATTTGCTAGAAAATTATATAAATTAATTACAAACAAAAATGCATGCGGAATGTTAATTTTTCTTAATTAAAAATGAATAAAAAAAAATACAAACAAAAAAAAGTAATATATTTCTTCTTCCTATATAATATTATTAAATATTTATATTCTATTTAAAAATTTAAAAAATAATAATATTTTTTTATTTATTTATTTTATTTTATTTTTCATATTTAAAAAAAAAATTAATTAAATTAAAATATAGAGTTTTGTAATTTATTTTTGAAAGAGTATAAAAAAATAAATCTAATCTCTCGTTTCATGTAAAAATTCATTAGTAATTTTATTAATTTTTTGTCAAATTTTATTATTTTATTTATTTTTTATTTGGTTATAATTTAAATTTCATTAAAAAAAAATTTATTAAATTACAAAAAAAAACCGTACCCCAATTTTATTTATCTATGATACTAATGCAAATTATTTTTATCTTTCTGCGTGCTCTGTACGATGTATATTGGATATTGGATAATCATCTACAAACTATTTTACTATCGATAAAATAAATTAAATAGAACAATTGGATCGTATTGAGGAGGGAATGGATCAGATTAATGCCGATATGAGAGAAGCTGAAAAAAATTTAAGTGGGATGGAAAAATGTTGTGGATTATGTGTGTTGCCGTGTAATAAGTAAGTGAGAATAAAATGGTACCTACATAATTTTATTAATACTAAAATATATGCATTTTTTTTTATTTATCTAGGAGTGCATCATTTAAAGAAGACGACGGTACTTGGAAAGGAAATGATGATGGTAAAGTTGTAAATAATCAGCCACAGAGAGTTATGGATGAACGAAATGGTTTAGGTCCACAAGCAGGATATATTGGAAGGTGAGTATTTTGAATAAAAGCTATTTCAGGTTTGTCGATTTTGCAAATAAGCGAAACAATCAAAAATTTATAAAAGACATTCGCATAGTTATACATGCTAATATATTCTCACGACATGTGAATGTAAAAATCATTTAAACCTTAAACCAAGTTTTAAGAAGTAATTATACCTAATAAAATCTCTTAGGCAAGTGTGACCCAAAGATTTATGCTGTGTCAGGTAAGTTTCTACTGTATTTATTCAGAAATACGATACTACCGCAAAATACAGAGTTCGGCACTAGTGAGATTGTTTTGAATGAGGTGGTAGATGGAATTTTCAAATTTGTTACCATTACTCAATTAAAATTAACGGATCAGGCACAAAAATTCACTTCAATATTTTACCAGAATCTGAAAACTCAGATTTAACCGATGACCAGAATGGAGCTCATTATAGGTTTTGTGAATTCCAAGATATTGTAAATTTTGCAAGAGCTTCAATTCGAAAAATCCACGCCACCTAAATAAAAAAACAATCGGAACGATTTCTTGAAACGAGCGGCATAAAAAAACAACATTTTTGAAATGCATTAAATCGAATAAATTACGACCCCCTGCGGTTTTATACGGAACTGCGGCTTAATAGAGATTTACAAAAAATTGGTTATCAAAGAAAATTTAAAAATAATCGTAAATCGTTAAAACGGCATTGTTTCTGAAATTTTATCTAAATTCAAGTCTACATAGCCAAGTTTAGATCGACATAAGAAACAAAAAAAAAAAAAATTAGCTATAATTAAGATTTCGATGCATTCGAGAAACTTTTTTTCATTGAATTTCGCCTTTTAGCTTTAAATCGAAACTCAAGTTCAAAATTAAATTATATTAAGCTAAATCAAGGCATACAGTTTGGTTTTCTGTTGGAAAATTAATCTTAGCTTTGTTCGAAAATCACTCCAATTTTCATTGCAAAACTAACTACAAATTTTGATTAAAAGAAAACTGAAACCAAACTTAAAGTAAGTTCTAGGTAATAGGCGATGTAGGCAGGGATTTGAACACAAGTGATTTGGACCTGGTTGTATACACTGTCCGAATTTTACACATTTTACTCGGCATATGTTTGAGGTAAAGTACGAGAAATCAACGAACTTGTTCACTTATCTTTACTATCGAGAGATCGTTCCTGATCACATTGGCTATATTGTGTTTATGTATAACGAGCTTTAATAGAGTTAAAAATGTATGATCTCGAAAATAAAATTTTAATATTTTGCTTCCCCTTTTGTCTCGTCGGCAAATTTCATGCGATGGCTTTTATTTACAAATTGAATTCAAGTGAAAAATCTGCACGAGACTATGGATAGATATATAACGCGATCGTTAACCAAATAATGTACTAGTCACATGGCAATTACACCCCAACGCATTAATGCCCCAAAACAAAACTGAAAAAATGCCATAAAAATATGTATAAAGCTTCCCTATTTTAAGAATATGATAAATGCCCCAAAATTTTGGGGTATTTTTACTATCTAAGCAAAGTCTTTTCGCTTCGTCTCGATAAGGCACAAGAGGACATTTCACTCGGAAGATTATCTTCTAAAGCTGCTTTAGAGATGATCGTGCATTTCGATAAGAAGCAGCGTGACGCGGACTGAAGGTCTGAGCCAAATTTAGTAAGCAAATAATTACTTTATTGTTCCACACTCTGGAGGGGCTCACCAATTAAAGGTGTTGATAATTCAAGATCATGTCCATTGGTTTATATATTTTAAAAAACTCATTTGATGTTTATTAACCAAAACTCTGTGGCATTTAATGAAAAATGAGAATCCACTGAAAATATGCCAAAGCCTTAGTTGTAAATCATCTAATGTAAGTTGAAACATTTACCAACCTTAGGTACACCAAATGAGACTGTAAACCTATCAGAATAATTTTGTTCAATACGTACCAGTGATACCTTTGGAAAATACTAATACAATTAGAATTTGCTTTAAATAATTTATCAATTAATAATTTGTGATTAATTTTGCCAAATGGCTTGCTGAAATCTGTATAGATATTGTCAACTTGGGCACCATTATCTAAACCGGATATCGTATCAATAACAAATAACGGAAGGTTGGTTGTCGTTGATCTACCAGAAAAAAAAACCGTGTTGTTAGGGAACAATTACAATCTACGAATATTTCCAGCACTGGGGAAAAATACCTTGCCTAAGGCTGTAATTAAATAAATGAGCTGAATGGCCACTTAAGGCTTCGGCCCAATTATTTAAAAGTAATGAAGGAATACCATCTGGGCCCATAGACAATTTAGTATTAAGTCCAACTAAGATCTGACCACGTTTTAAATTCGGATTTTTTTACTATGCCATAAGCTAACCCACATAACTTAGCTTGAATGATATCTAAGAAATTTCCTTTCGGCTTTCTCTACGGTTTTAAATACTACATAACAACATGCTATGAACTTGTCTTATGTAAGCTTTTACGGTTCCCTTTAAATTCAGGACTAATTTTTAAATCATTCTTTCTAGTTTATTATCACTGAGCTTTAGAAACTACCTTGAACTTCTACGTAAGTTAATTTTAGATTTAACACCCGTTTTCGTTATACCCATTAAAAATTGTCAATGCGGTAATAAGCATTGATTGAATGATGGAATTTTAGAACAATCTCAAGAAATTAGATAAGAATATTTGAATGAAAAGAAAAATTCGTAAAATGGTCCTAACATAAATAATTAAATGAGCTTACCGATTTTAATGCTTTATAGAAATACCGCAAGCATTTGACGCGATTGACCTCATGATGATGGACATATTTTGCAATCTTTTTCAATCTTCCGCTAAAATAGCGACGTTATAATATTTCTTTTTTTTTATGGCGGCTGATTCATAATTTCCATAATATGAATTTATAGAAAATAATTTTTTTTTCTTCCAGATATGGAAGATAATGGTATTTGGCAATCAACCGTTTTTAAATTAAAATTTAGTTTTATCAGTATTTACGTCATTTGCGCTTAATCGATTATAGATTCTAGCCAATACAAACATATATAAATTTAGATGAATTGCAATGGTGAGCGTCAGCATCACATCCAAGTATCACACCGGTCCTTCTTTGTTCCGCTTCGAGGACCAGTTCCTCAGATTATCCGACAGAATCTTCTTATCCAGATCCATGTAGGCTAAAACTAGCCAGACTCTATTAGTGTCATTCTCCAGCTGCAGTTATGTCATGCGTACTGTATTGAGAAAGTATGAATTATTTTTCCAAGAATACAAGATCTGATCTTCACAGGTCTACTTAATGTAATATTCATAACATCGGTAAAAATATCAAAGGATTTATTTACGTACTTTCTTCTCTTTCTATACTGGAGTTGAAAAAATTCTTACTTTGGTGAAAAGTATCAATGTATCATTGATTTTGAAGATGGAGAATCGAAATTCAGGCATATTATGTGCTGTTAAGTCATGCACAGCATCACGTAGAGTAAACCCGAAAAGAAAGTTTTTTTTATTTCCATCTGACAAAAATATGTTTGATGTATGGATTAATAGGTGCAGTTTATAACATTGGAATTTACCCAAGCGGTTAATTATATGTGAAAAACATTTCGATCCCAAAGTCTTCGGAAAAAGAAGATTGAAGAAAAACGCTGTGCCGGAATTTTACCTCACTTATCCTGATTTAAAGGTCGATAATGAAGTCCCGTTTCGATATTAAGGCATTACCACTTCTGAAAACTCAAAAAAAAATGCGAGAAGTTTCACAAAATGAGTCAAATACGAGTAGTTCGCTAGATTTCTCAGTCGATTTTACCCCAGAAAATATAGATTCATCCGCGGAGCAGCCTGGACCTTCTTGTAAAAATTGTTTGATTCAATTTAAAAATTCATTCCATTCCATTAATGAAGCAGTTAAACGCATTGATTTATTACGCAATACAATTAGAGTTTTGAATTGGCGATTATTAAACATCAGAAAACAATTTAATTTACGTCAAAAAAAATTAAATGTTATAACATCAAGGAAAGATATTTCAATTTGTAGATTAGTTGAAAGATTACCAAAAATAAGTGTAAATGCTAATGAATTTGTGAAAATGTTGGTCGATAGAAAGAAGCAGTGGCCGCAAGAACAGAGAAATATTGCACAAAAAATTTATTTTAAATCCCCGACCTGCTACAATTTTCTTAGAGATAATTTACAATTGAATATGCCTTCAAAATCTTCGTTGTGTCGTTGGGACCCTATCAAAAACTTAAAACCCGGTTTCAATGATTGTATTTTGATAGGACTTAAGGAGAAAATAGATCAATTAAGCAATAGTGAAAAGGTAGTAATTCTGATGTTTGACGAAATGTCTATTAGAGCAGATTTGGAGTACGATAGGGTAAATTACGATATTGATCGACTTTTCGCAAATAAATAAAACAAGAACACAAAATATTGCCAAATATGTAATAGTTTTGTGAAAATAATATGGATAGTGAAAATTTAAAAGAAATTTTGTTGGATAACCTTAGCGGCGTTGCAGAGAATTGGAGTAACCAGGGTTGCAGTAGTTTGCGATCAGAGGCCAAATAATAGGAAATGTTACAGCATGCCTAATGTGTAAAGAACGTCCTTTTTTTATTTAAATGAATTAAAAAATATTGCGTCAGCAATACATTTATTAGTAGTAATTTAAAAACACCTGATGGAATTGTGGTCGAATTCGAAGCGGAGAAATGGAGAATCACAAAGTTGTGTCCAAAGTTAACCAATCGTCATATTTATGCGAATTCTTTTGAAAAAATGCGACTGAAATTTGCGACATAGCCGAACAGTGGCAGTAGGTGTACGAACTATGTCCGATTTTAACAATTTTTCAACAGAAACTAAATTATTCGCGTCAGCTACAGCTAATTTTATTGAAAAAATAGATAGACTTTTTGACAATCTTAACAGTAAAGTTTTATTCTATCGAAACCCTCACAAATACGGTTTAAAAATTGAAAACCGAGTTTACGAAAATCTCAAAACCATGATAAATTTTTTTTCTGAAATTACACCACAAACAAAAAAAAACTGTCTACTGCTTGAATGATATAATACAATCTATAAATGGGATTTTATCTCTAATTGACAATTTACAACAATCTAATTTTGAAATAAATTTTATTTTAACCGCTCGATTAAATCAAGATCCTTTGGAAAACTTGTTCGGCATTATTAGACAACGAGGTGGTTGCAGTACTAATCCATCGATTTATGAATTTAATCATGCAGTGGCAAAAATAATGACAATCAAATTATTAGAAAACTCGGCTTTGACTAATTGTGAAATGGATATAGTAGAAGAAATATTGGTAACAGATCTTTTGGAAAAATTTTCTAATGAGTGTACCGATAATAGTTTACAACACTCGATGGATGTCACACCTGAATGGCTCGATAAATGTGAAGGCGGGGACACGGATTTAGTAATTTTAGAGGCAGACATTCAGTACGAAGACAGTTTTGATGATTCATCTATAAGGTAATTCATCGGGTACGTTGTATATAAGTTTTTAAAAAACAATAAATGTTCCAATTGCAAGCAATTGTTAATTAAAGAGAGAACCAGCCAACATTTAAGACATTTAACGTAACAGTGCGGTATATGGAGTTTACATGTTACTGTCCAGCGAACCTTTAAGAAATGTTCGTTCAGTTTCGTTAAATTGAAGTGTCAACTTAACAGAGCGAAAATTATCGCGCAAAACTGAAGGAAATGTCAAAAATCCAAATTGCCCTTTGTGCAAATCTTCTTGTGGGAGCTCATTGTACATTTTAAGCATAAATTCAAAATTATTTATTTAGGTTCATGTAGGTAAATTGAAAACCGAATTATTAAAGACTTTATAAATTGTAACATCAAATTATTTATTTTCAAATTTATTTATTTTCGCTTTTTTTCTTACGCCACAAGATCTGTGTCTTTTATTATTAATGTTTATGTCCTTTAAGAATTTTAGGGTTTTTTAATAATTGAAATAACTTTCGGAGTTCCTCCAATTCCATCGCCAATTCTAAATTCTACACAAATTTTTAAAAATATTAATACGAGCTACCGTCACCATCAAAGCAATTGACAAGTTGTGTTACAGTTTCGCTAGCCAATCTGTCAAATTTTCTGTAAGAAAAAACTTTCGTTAAATTCTGTTAAATGTCTTAAATGTTCGCTGGTTGGCTCTTAAATCTGAAGATATTTTAGAAGCTAAAAGTGAACGCTTTTTAATATATAAAAACTACACAAATAATACTAATTTTGGCTCGCTTCACGCACAAAGTGAAATATTTTTTAAGATTTCAAAGTTCCAAATTGATATTTTTGCGACGAAAATTTTTCAACCACAGCCTCAAATGACGAATATTAAAAGTGACATTCGAAATGTTTGTGTGACACATACAAACAGCGAAGAAGAGTTCGCTCATTGGTACAGTGAGAATAACCCCTGCCACCAGCACAATTTGGAATTGCTGGACTCTATCTTATTAATACTAATTCAAAAACATGCAAAATGGAGCACAAACAAATTTCAGGGGTTTAAACAAAGCAAATTGAGCAATGAAAAGCAGCAACAAGCCAAATCGGAAATTAAAAATATTAAATCCTTAATTGCCAGCGAATGCAGATTGTGCGTATGTCTCTAAAAAGTTGAAGTTTAACTATTATAATAAATAAATTTAAAAGAAAATCGTTGATTTTAATTTAATATACAACCAAAACTAGTTAAAATATATCACTACCTTCCACCATCGTCTAAGAGTCTCGTCCTGGTTCATCCAATCTAAAGATTTGATCATATCAAGTTAAAATTAAATCATATAATGTATAAATCCCCTCAGATCATAAATTATTGTTTAGTATACTCCAGCTCAGAATAATTTCAAATTCAACGGTTCACATCAACTGTTCAAATCCAAATACTGTGATTTTTGTGTTTGAACAAATTTACTAAAATGAGATTTCCGAAAACTTCTTCTTAATTTTGAATCGTTTATCCTTTCTTTGCGAGATAAGAACTACAGACATACAGTACATAGCCATTGAATTAGCAACTTTTATAAAACTTAGTTTTTCGGGGAATTCCATATCAGAGCATCAATTTATTTATCAATATTTCATTGAAATTTTTAAATTAAGATTTAATAAATATAAAAAAATTAAATAAAAGTTTAATAGATCTATTATTTAATATTTAGTCCACATTCCTTTATTCTTGAGCAACATTTCGACTCTTTGTGGCATAGTCTTGACGAGTTTATTATGGTTTTTTAAATAAGTGGGTCGTTGAACCATATATTTTTAATTTCCTCAATCAATGTTTGTTTGTCTGTGATGTGTTTTTTCGATAAATGCGAATTTAAAACCGTCCAAACATTTTCTATTGGGTTCATGTCCGAAGAGTTCCCCGACCAATCTAATAGCGGTATTTTTTTGGAACTCAAATAGTTTTTAACCGGCTCGGCGGTGTGACAAGGAGCTCCATCCTGCTGAAAGATGTACCTTTGCCGACGGCGAAATAATTGGGGGAGTTTTGGTAAAAAAACGTTATCCAGCATCTGAATATATTTATCAGCATTCTTAATGTCATCTACTAAATGAAGAGGGCAAGAACCTTTTGCGGTGATACACCCCCAAACCATGACAGATGTTGGATGTTTAACCTTTTGTACAACATAATCTTCCTTGAAACGCTCATGTGAGCGGCATTTAACAAAAATATTTCTCTCGGCAATAATTTGGACTGAAGATTCATCCGAGAAACAAACCTGAAAATTTGGCCGTTTAAGAAAATTTGTAAAAACGAAACGGCAAACAGGAATTTTTACTTACATTAGACCAATCTGACACTGAGAAGTGCTTGTATTTCCGTCCCCATTCAATTCGTTTAATTATCATGTTGGACGTTAATTTTTGTTTAATAGTCGGACGACACTGTTTTAGTCCAAATTGTTTAAAGCGGCGTCGCAATGTTCTATTCGAGATGTTTATGACGTATTTCTTTATAATGTCATTTATTGAAGCCGTTGATCGTTTACGATTCTGTAAGGTTAATTTTAAGATGATTTGGTCTTCTCTTTCGGATGTTTTCTTTTGTTTTCTGCAATTTTGCCTGTCCGGTGGAGTCACAACATTGCCATTTTGGAGTGATTTCTTAATTCTAGACACAACATGTTTACTGGTTCCAACTATTTTGGCAATTTCATATAGTTTTAATGTTGAATGTTTCAATAAATCAGTAATATGTTGTTTTTTTATCAATGTAATATCAGCTTTTCGTCATATAATGACGGTAACGCGAAACTCTCAAAAATCACTTTCACAATAAAGAACCACTAACACAGTACTTTATAAAAAAAAATTATGATACCTCATTTATAACACTATTTTAGTATTACCGTTACCTAATGTTCATCAATCGCACGCTCGGCGAAGTACAAAATTTAGAAAAATATTCAATAACAAATTCAAGAGAAATAACGGTAAATAAATTTGTGCGTCATAAACGGCGTTAGACTTGTGCTATAAAATAAAGATAAAATTTCCCGGAGATTGCTTGTAGTAATAGTGCAATTTTAGAAAATCAAAAGTTTCTAATTCAATGGCCTGGTATATTCCAAAATTTATAGAGAATGTACAATAAAAACAAACAAAAACAGAAAAAATAATTTAAGTTAGTTCTAATTCTCTCTCTCTCTCTCTCTCTCTCTCTCTCTCTCTCTCTCTCTCTCTCTCTCTCTCTCTCTCTCCCTCTCCTGTTTCTGTCTTTCACTAATGAAATCATGATATAAGTTCTATTGTAAATCCTCGAATTTAAATTAAATGCCATTTTATGTCGATGTGGTATATCTTTGTACTCTAACATTTTTGCTACTATGGTATTTTTCACCGATGCCGTAAATACTACATGAGGATTCGATTTTATATCCTTATTTCATTCTGAGGACACAGATCCTGTTCTTGTTAACCAAAGGTTCTTGAATTAAAACTACGTCGTCACAAATTTTGAAAACTTTGCATTGCTAAATTCAAAACAACGTTTTTTTAATTTATTTTTAGAATAACAAATGATGCACGCGAAGAAGAGATGGAAGAAAATATGGGACAAGTAAACACAATGATTGGTAATTTAAGAAATATGGCACTTGATATGGGTTCTGAGCTCGAAAATCAAAATCGACAAATAGATCGAGTTAATCGCAAGGTAATGTATACGATTTTTATTTTGCTTTATATAACGCGAACATTTTATCGTGGGAATATGTTATTTTTAAGTTTTATTTTATTGTACTTTCTTAAATCGAATTATTTTATTTTTTTTTTTGTTTCTTGAAAATATTTATTTACAAACTTAAAAAATAAAATAATTACATGCGTGCACAAACAAACACAGGCTGAATCTAATGAGACAAGGATAGCAGTTGCAAATCAACGTGCTCATCAGCTTCTTAAATAAACAGTTTTCTTTAAAAATAATTATTTTATGACCTGTGATGATATAATAATATTATTTAAAATTTCTATATTATCACAAAAAATCAAAACCCACAGAACAAAAAAAAAAAAAAAAAAAATGAAAATAAACCATGAATATTTAATTTTAAATAAAATGAGTTAAACTACCAAACAATTAAAAAAAAACTAACTAAACTAAACTAAGAAGGATGTATAAATTTTAGTTTCAATATTATTATTATTTAAAATATTCTATTCTAAGAGGGAAAAACTATAAATATTTAATGAGATATGTATGTACGTTTGGGATAATTATATCCCTAGTTTTACTCTGAATCTATTCAGGAACCTAGACTCATTTTGTATATTGCATACGATCCAAAATATTGATGAATAAAAAAAAATCTCATTCCAAATTCGGGTAAAGTTTAATTTTTTAATTTAAGACAAAATGCAAAAAAAAAAGAAAACAAAACATAATTTATATAAATATATTCTAGTGATGTACTTGTATTTAATTAATTTACTATCTACTATATTATATCTCATCTCTATTGTATTATATATAAATAAATATGAAACTACCAAACAATATAATATTATTAACATAATTTCCAAAAAATAATATAATTTAAATAAAAAATACCTACTGTCTATGCTTTAAAAAAAAAAAAAATACTAAAAACTTAATTATATAATAAATTATAAAAATATTACACTGACGGTTAATTTAATAAGTATAAATCTTTTATTTTGACTTACCCATTAAAATAATTTGATGATTTCCCACCGGAAAATTAACCAGAAAAATCATATGTATTTAAAAGAGATTATATTTTTGTTAAACAAAAAAAACCACAAACACACACACACCCATCCATCCACACAACAATAAAAGTTTCATAAAATATTTATACTTATTATAAAATGCTTGAATGGTAATGAGCTTCCAGAAATTATAAAAGAAAAAAAAAATCATAAAAATTTAAAAAAAAAAAAAAATTTGCTATTTAAATAATTATTTATATTATATAATCGCATTTACTTATTAAAAATATTTAATTAATCTGCTCAACAAATTTTAAAATATAATTAATTATATATATTTCGATTTGGTATTAGTTTTGGGTTTCTCAATACATTAACATTAGAAGATTTATATTATGAATTTCTGTGCGATTTAAAAAAAAAAAAAAAAAAAAAAAAAAAATGCCATTGTGCCAAAACAAATTTAAAAAGAAATCAAATTTTTTTGAAGTAGCACATTATACAAAAAAAAAAAAATAGAGATCCGTTTACATACACACAAATATATACACACACACAGACATAAATAGAAGATTTCTCTTTCGGCCTTGTTAATTACTTTATTAAAAATTATATAAAAATCCTAAAAGCAATAGATTAGATATTATTATAAATATTATGTTCTAAATATTAATTTTCACAAGTAGCCGCCAAAAAGAAAATCAGAAATTAGAAAGCTTTGAATGAAAGTGAAAATTAAGCTTTAATACATTGCGCCAAAAAAGCAAAAACGGAACAGAAATTTTTTTCGAAATAACGCCTTTCAAAAAAATTATTTTATTTCTAATTGAAGGAAATTTTGTCTTCTTTTCGATACTGGAATCCGTTTTATTTTATTTTGTTTTTTTATGACTTTTTTTGAGTAAAATAAAAATTGTCTAAAAGTAGAAAAAAATATGGTGCTTTTTGAGACTGTAAACGGACTTGCTCGATATTTCATTCCCAAAGCCAAATTAGTCATTTTATAGAGAATTTAGAAACCTTAAAAATGATGCTGTGGAAATTTTTGTACGACGACTCCTTGTCGAGTTTATGAAGTTTTAGAGAAAACGTATCAAAAAGCGTATAAACGTTAACAAGTAGATCTTTTTTATCTTGTAAACTAAGCACTCTATGACTAAATAATATATCGTTTTCGATTCGCTTTTACCGCCTCTTTCAAAACTCAATCCGTGAATCGAACAAGAAAATCAAATTGCCCGGTTATTTTTATATGTGTGTGTACTTTTGACTTCTTGAAAAATATTATTGAACATAATATTTGAATAGGCATAGCAACAAAATGACAGTTTTAGTGAAAATGACAGTGAAATGACAGTATTTGTTGTTGGTATTAGTAAATGAGGGGTAAATCTGACAAAAAATCGAGATTTATAACTGAGCAAAAATTTTGCTCGACCGATTGATTTTATTGGGCGAATCGAATAACTTGACAGCAGAAAAATCAATCGATTGAGTCACAGATTGATTTTATTTGGTGAATCGAAGACGATATTAATGTCATTTTCGATTCACCAAATAAATTCCACCTATGACGCAATCGATTGATTTTTCTGCTGTCAACTTATTCGATTGATCTCCACCCACATGTCAAAAATGGAAGTCCACATGTCAAAAATGGAATTATAACGTCATTTATTCGAGATAACGTCATTTATTCACAAAGTAAAACGATGAAATTCATTAAAAAATAAATTTAGGACAGTTAGCAATTTAAATTGGGATCTGTCATACTTTTTTTTTATTTATTGTGGAACTCATAGAAACATGTTTTATTCGGTGGGTTACACAAACTAAGGATACATTTCACACAAAATGCTTGTGTTTCAGACGTGCATTTTGGAAGTTTACATTGGTGTTTACCTGATCGGTCACGAAAAATGCACCAATGACCTACTTGGTCGTAACGGAACATCTATACTGGGAAGATATGCTCTCCTGGCTGGTTTTGGGGAAGCTGTTTGAGATGTATTAAATGTTGCCCAAAATTTTTCTTCTCTACCATCATTCCTTTCAAACAGAGTGATTTAGCCACTTCAGTCCGAAATGTTGGAAGCTTAATTTCTTCTTGGTTTAGGTTTAATCTATGGTACAGAAAATTTACGGGTTTTCATGCGTATATGGTAGCGGTCTAACAATGCAATCCATCAAATCGACACCCCCTCCCCTCCCCCCCCCCCCCATATGCCGGTTGTCCTTCTTGATTATGTACGAACAATCAATTTCATACTGTTGCAAGGCTGTGGTTGCACGGTGGTGGTTTAACATATGTTGACAGAAGCCGTACGATTTTTGTGTTTTGCCACAAATCTGACAAAATGTCGACTCCAATACATTTCCTACATGATCATCCTTCGAATTATCGAAATAAAGAATATGGTTAACAAAATTAGGTACATATATTCTTTGAAAGACGAGCAGCAACATTCGACGGTGCTCCTAGATCAGATGCACCTTTGGCAGTTTTGTTATTCCCAGCACCACAATAAATTTCGAATGCGTAAGAAAAACTTGAGAATGATGATTTCATTAAAATGTGTTATAAGCGGTCGAACCTTGAACAACCGATCCGAATTATTGTTGAAGTGAAGTTATAGACGAATTTCTTCGAACCTAAGCCCAGGCATCACTTGTCAGATCGCTTCAAACGCGAGTCTTCACCACTGACATAAAGACTAACACACCTATAAATTTCTGCATGTCATTAATTAGAATCGAGTGTAAATTTCGTTAAAATATTCTTTTGATGCGCGTATAAATTGAATTGTTCTGTTATGCGCCGAATAAGATCGTCGTTTATCAAATATCTAAATATCTGAAGCACTCGTAAGGGGTTTTAAGTTCGTTCAACTTTGGTGGTAATTGTTTGTCGCCTCAAAATATTATATCGTTGATATATAACCTTAAGTTTTGTTTTTTTCCAAATTATAAATTTGAATGCTAAGTCTGTTTGTTTCTTCTACCAATTCTGGTGATCGGATTTGCTTTCTTCACCCACATATGTTTACTATGAGTAGGTGTTGGTAGCTCATTCTCAGAAGGTTCATATGCCTCTCTCAATGCATCTCTACTAATATCAGTCAGTTCTGTTGTTGTTAAATCGCTTAATGGATTTTCATCCAAGTGATAGGTTCTTCGATTTCCTCATTAGTCATTTATGAAATTTTGTAAGCTTGCCGAAACGCCATAATATCTATATACAATACAGATGTTTCAAATAAAATCCAGCGAAGAGCTGTTGTTACAAACACGTACAAACAGACAACTAAATTTATTCAGAAAAACTTATGAATATAAATGCAAATTTGCATTGTAATGCACAGGTCCGCCTACAGGCGAGTATTACAAAATGCATCGCCATAGTGCCCCAAAAGAATGTTTGACTAAACCAACAACAAAAACTGAGATAATAAAGCCAAAACTACTTACCAATAATTTTTTCAGCCCTCTAAAACGTGTTAAAATATGCGAACTAAAGCAAAACAATTTTTAATCACTTTCTATTAAAATTTTGACTGCAACGGAGCACAATATGTGCGGGCGCACAATTCATGATAACGTAAAGTCCGCTTTTAGGCGGTTAGATGCATGACAGGGTTAAACTATATTCAAACGTAATAAATCTAAAGTCTACGAACAAAATGAAATTGTAAGTATTATAGTGTGTAATTGTAGTGTATTTGTTGCATGGTGATTTGTTGTCATTCTTCTTGTAAAGAGAGAGTTCCTGCAAATTTGTTTGTTGCCTTGTCCGTTTTCTTATACACCGTTGTAACATATCCCAGACGTGCTCTATAGGGTTTAAATCTGGACCTCGCGGAAGTTAGGGCTGTATGCGGCCGGGCATTATCGTGCATAAAAAAAATGCACGCCCAATTTGCCTTTTCATGGAAAGTATATGAAGCCTTAAAATTTCTTCCAGATATCGTGTTGATATTAAAACCTGTCTTGTAATTCCACGAAATACCCGCCCAAATCATCAACGAACCTCCATGAAATGCTACGACTGGCGTCACGCAATTACGGTTTAATCTTTCTACTGGTGAACGCCCAACTCTACATCGGCTGTTTGATGCATACAAATTGAACCGCAATTTATCCGAAAAAAAGGACATTACACCTGTCCCTCTGAGTCCAGTTTCTTTGCTGCAACACATAATTCCTTCGTTACCGACTATGATTATCAGTCAGATACGGAACTCTAACACGTCGACGTGATCATAGCCGATAAGCTTTCAACCGATTTATTATCATCTGTTTTGATGGTACTGGTACATTACTTTTAATTTCTTGACCACTTCTTGTCCTGTTTTTTGTACCATAACGTGGGATGGCTCGATCTTCTCTTGGTGTAGTTTTTCTTGGTCGACCAGATCCTTCACTCGATGCCAAATCCGGTTCACAACACGACCGGCTTCAATTAAAACCACAATTTTTGTTTCGATTCATCTCGCTTGACTCTTGAACGCGACAAGGAGTCGTCGTACACAAATTTCCACAGCATCATTTTCAAGGTTTCTAAATTCTCTATAAAATGGCTAATTCGGATTTGGGCACGAAATATCGAGTTTGTTTATAGTCTCAAACAGCACCATATTCTGATTTTTTTTTTTCTTTTAGACAATTTTTATTTTAAAATGGATTTCAGTATCGAAAACAAGACAAAATTTCCTTCAATTAGAAACAAATCAATTATTTTTTTGAAAGGTGTTATTTCACCTAGATACAAGGCGTTCAAATCTGGGTATTTTTCCGAATAAGTGTCTGTTCCGTTTTTTTTTCGCGCAGTGTTTAATTGGATGTAAAAGAAATATGAAAATGTTATTTTTGTGATGCCTTATTTTAAATCAAGCAATATAGTTAATCTGAGAAACTGTTAAACCAGAATATCCAGAACTTCTTCTAGAACTAGACTGTATAATCTGTCGTTTATTTTTATTTATTTATTTTTTTTTATTTTATTATTGTTTTACGTAGTATAGTTGTTATTCGTTTTGTAGAAAAAAATATCTAAATCGCACAGGAATTATTCATTTATTTGGTATGGTGGCGTTTGGTCTATGGTTTATGTTTTCAGATTTTCAGGTTATGACGTAATGTCTAGCTTCGATTTAAGTTGAACGATATTTTGTGAAGTGGCTTAATTAAAAATACTGAGCGATTAAAACAGTCTTCTAATTGTTTCCCAATAGGCCGCGAAAAGGGCGACTACATTTCTGGTCCATATTTACGACTGTAATTGCTTTAGATGAGCTAGAGGAGGGAGAAACGTGGTCTATATATTTAGAAGCGGGTTCTGGTACTAGCATATAACGCTTCTCAGATATACTTTTACGGTAATTTGTATTCCCTTAAATTCCGAAACTGTTGGACCGCTTCAGCTGGTATTCACAATATTTGAGACTCTCGCCCGAAAATCTCGGTTGTGAAAGGCTCTAAGAAACACACACTATATTTAGATCCTTATCGCAAAGACCAACATTAATTCTCAATTAAAACCAAAAGCATTCGAAGTCATTTTTTGTTTTCGGATTCAGTTACAACTGGTATCCTAAACATATGTTAGCCAGAGCGAAAATATTATTCTCAGGAAAATATTGGGTTCAGTTCCAGGTTCGGGTTCGAGTTCGGGTTCAAAAAAAAGAAATTTAACTTATTTTTGTTTATTTTAAATTAATTTAAGGACAGAAAAAGTCCACTCCACACAGGCCTGTGTTACTGGAACAACAAGTAATCTGCGCAAATTCTAAACAAATTTGTATAATAATGGTGCATCCAATTTATGGTGCTATACCAGAATTCCTAAGCATTTTGTTCCTTTAAACGAACTCTGGGAAAAATTTGATATAGACAACAAATCTCTTGAGCTGCCATTTTATTATTAAATTGTGTGCTTTAACTTTATTTTATACATTTCTTTGTTTTACAACTGTATTATAGTTAGATTTCATGAAAAGGCTACTTGACAAGTGGCTCAAGTTTCGGAATTCAAGTCTGGGACGAATGAAACATCTCGCGAATCAATACCAAAAATGGCAGCCGAAGCCTCAGACACCAATTTGATACGTCATTCAACTAGCTGAATGTAGCATAGAAACCCAATAAAGTTTACGATGCCACCTTTGAATCATTGTTTTTAAAATCTATATTGACTATGAGGCTAGTCAAATGGGGCTCGGCAATTTTTGCCCAGCTAATTAAATAAAAATTTTCCTCGGCGTGAAGGTCTATTTTCGGAATATGAAATTTTCGAATTAGTTCAACCGTGCGTGCGTTGAGATCGGCGTCTAAATATTCCTCTAATTCCATGCTCAGGAATTTTCCAAGTTGCAGGAATTTGCATTATTTAGATTTAGCATTTACATCTGCAAAGCGATTGTAGAGCTTGGCAGTTTTTGATTTACGATTAGCTAAATGTTTTAAATAGCAGTTGAACCACGGTTCTGCCATTATATAAAATTTTATAAAATTTCGCTACAACGAAGCGATTATGTCCAATCAACATTATCAAGAAAATTGTTTAAAAGCGGAATATTGGTTTTCTTAAAATCAAATCTAAAATCTTGATCAACAACGGAAAACTACAAAATAAAATTTAATTAAAATTGGAGTGCGATATATACTTGAATGCCCTTCCTAATAAAATCGATGAACCCGTTGTAGATATTTGCTGCACTACCGAAAGTTATATAAAGTCCAACAACAAAGAAATAGAACCTCATTCGAAGTCAATTCCTCAAGTTGATGGCAACACGGTCATATCGGAATTCTGAATAGCTTGGAGGAAAGTATTCTTCAGAATTAAGACAGGCATTTAACCAGTTTAATCATTTGAAGAATGGCCGAATTAGAATGCCACAAGGCCACAATTCGGAAAATTCCGCCCAGAAAATGTTCTTATATAGCAGTGATCGTACATATGTAAGACGCGTGCTTGGTACGTTTAAAAATTTTCCCGGCACTTACTTGCAGTTATTCTTACAAAAAAGTGGAAAAGACCTTTTAGGAGCTTTAATAAAGCCCAAATAACGAAATCTGTATCGAAATTTGGTCATTTGGTCACCATTGTTTTTTGATGTGGGGCAGGTAGATTATCGTGTGGTACAATGGCTTTGAGTTGTTTCGCCAAAAATTCCGGCGTTTTCTTCAGATTGGTTCAGATTGGAAATGAAATTATTACATAAAATTATTATATTCAACACTATGCCGTTGAAATCGAAGAAAACGAAGAAATTCGATTGACCTTGACCAGCTTTTTTCAGTCGTGTCTCTTCATGAAGCTTCCATTGGGACGATTGGACCGGCCATATTCTTACACCCCTCTTTATCACCAGTTAAATCATTCAGTAACTTCTGAGCAAGTTCCTTTCGGTATTGCGTTTTGGTCGAAATTCAACCATTTCGGAGCAATTTTGCTGTCACATATTTCCATGCTTAAAACATTCGAAAAACTGTTTGGCGTAATCCAAAGGATATACCAACCATATCCTTCACTTTTTCGACGAAGTTATCGGTTGTTGGTGTGCTGGGGCATCCAAAGCGCTCGCGTTTTCAACGTCTTCATGGCTCTCTTCGAAAAGTTTGTACCACTACTAAATGCTTGTTTATTCTGAGAAACACGTATAACTTTTCGACATCCAACAATAAACCAAGCACCCAATATGGATACAATACCAAGGTACGTCAGGGATAAGTATACCAACACAAGAAGAAAAAAAAATCCGCGTGTTTTGATCAAAGCTTCATATTTTCACTATTTGGAACTATTTTCATTAGATACCGAAATGTTTCAAACCGAGCAGTCAACAGAAACAATCGCAAATTTTACGAGTTTAGCGATTTTTTATTCATTGACTTATGTAGTTTTAGTCAAGGGTTTGTTTCGTACAATAAATTAAGAAGCAGTTTGTGTTGGTATTAGTTTCAATAAAAGGATAGCCAATGGAAGTTGTTTGGAACTAAACCTGAACGGAGTCTGAAAAAGTTTCAAAAAGAACAAACTACGCCTTAAAAAAAAAAGGCAGGACAGTTTACACTAATTCATTTATAGTCAAATATGTTGTTTAAGTCAGATACCAAATTTCAATGGAATTCGTGCGTAATCGCAGAACTTGCGATTGGGGCAGGAATGGAATTTCCTAAATAAAAAAGAAACTTAAACTTGCCAATTAGTGATAGATTAGTGAAATTATATGTCTAAATTATTAAGCCGATTCTGTCTTCCTAATATAAAATTGAATTCGATCTGAAGAATTCCATGAGTCACATTGTGGAACACCACTAATGATATTACGATTGGTACCATTAATCAAAAATTTTGAGCTAGGTAGCATGTTTGTGGATAGATTTTAATAAAATTGTACATCTGAGATTTGATAGTACAGTTGATTCTTTATTTTCTCTATTCTGGCTCTGAAGAATTCCTTCGGCCATGGCTGAAATTCAAGAAATATTGCAGAACACAGTCCTATTTGAGGTGGACAAAAGAATAAAAATCCGCTCTCCCTGAAATTCTATTTGAAATGAAATTCTATTTCTAAATGAAAAGTCGAAAATTTAGTGAAAAAATCGACCTATAGGAAGATTCCGGTTTAGTGAAATGGAATGAGATTTTTGGTTATCTCGAACTTCGATTTCCCGCTGATGAATAATTCCATTACACAAGTTTGTATTCTCATTCTCTTTGCGAGATAAATTGTTTAGTACTAGTTCTAAATAGGATAAAATATCAAAAAAAATGGAAACTACGTTTTACTTGTATAATATTCTAAGACTGTGCCCGAAAACTGCGATAAATATGTTTTAGTACACATTTTTGACATTTATTTGAAACAACCGCATACACTCAAATTATTACGGTCTTTTGCTATGATAATTTTTGACACAAACAGAATAATTGTTCGGTCGACATTTAACATGAAGTGTATTGCTTTCATCCAAAATGAGTTAGGTATTTTATTTGGTTAACGACTGGTCAAAGCAACAGCAAAAATTAACCAAATTTTGGTCTAATTTTTTTTTCATGTATTTTCTTGTCAATTCAACTCTTGTGGCAGGTATTGAAACTACTAATTTGGCTAAAGTTTATTTAACCACTAATTTTTTTTAGGTTAGCTAAACCATTTTTTGATCTATCTAGTACGATTATTGTTGTTATTTTTTTTATTTTTGGTGAAAGCAATACAACTAATGTCGCCTTAGCATTTTATATCATCAAAATAAAATGTCAACTAATCAATACGATAACAGAATCTATTCTTTGCAGCAACATAATAATTTTCAACTGCAGCAGCTTGCCGACAATTATTTTCCTCTAGTGAGATGATTTGTCCGTGTATGTCAACTAAAAGTTAATTTTATTTGCATATATGCCATATTGATCTAGTGAATAAATGTGAGAGCTACCACTATCGGCTGACAGATTATTGAATCTATTATAGAATTAGTTGATCGATTGATTTAAAACGTTGAATTTTATGCACTACGTTGACTCCAATATCTTTTAGTTTTCATTACAATTCTGATTTGAGACCACCCATGACATTCCCACTTCCTCTATAAAAGCCTAATTATATCGTAATATATTTTCCAAAATTTTGGCGAGAATTATTGCACCATCGTCCTGTTATACTAAGCTCTAACAAATACAGCCATACCCTACAGTATATAATATAGATCGAAAGCGAATTCGAAGCGTATAAAAGGATTGCTTGCCATTAAAATCGAACAACAACATGACAGAATAGGAATACTTCAAAAAATTATTACACAATTCGGGCAGCGTAATAAAAATTTGTGAATGTAGGGAAATATTTTTCAAATAAATGTCAAAAATTTGTACTAAAAAATATATATCACAGGTTTTGGTCACAGTCTTAATAACGATTGGTCTAATATTTTGTAAACAAATACAATTTGAAACGTAACACCATTAACAGGCACAAAGATTAACACATTGAAATAAAATAATTCTAACTCACTTCAATTTCTGTCGAATTACGTTCAATTTAATGTTTATCGAGTTTATACAACTACATAGATTACGATAATCAAATTATGAAGCGATGTAATCCTGAAAACTTTAAAATCGTGGTGTGACAGACTGCAAAAAGAATAACTAGATAATCTCGAAATCGCGAATTTTCCAGTTGGCCCTGTCAGGGATATTGGACTATTAAGACTAATAAGGGATTGTAGTGATCCTTTTACTAAGTCCGAATTTGTTAAATTCCAAAAAGTGTTTTATTGATGAACTGAAGGTTTTTCTTTTGATCAATGTTAAAAGATATATGGTTTACCGTTTATTTGCGAATATTTATAATAAATCGAGCCAAAATTTCCTTTTGGTACGCATATATCACTGAAAATTCTACCATTTAATAATTTCATTTCAGCTTTAAATTTCGTGACGAGAAATTTGACATTTAATCTCACATTATGCGGGATTTATTTTCTCATTCCACTGTACAAAATCCGATCTCTACGAAAAAATCTCATCAAACCGAAATCTATGTATCGGGCCCGGTCCGTATTCTTAAAAGTCACCGATGATTTTCTAGTCAAACACGTGATTTCAGTCGAAAATTTAAATTGCTTTATACAAAAGTCAGAGGTGATTTTTTTCGGTGAATTTCAAGAATTTAGGGCTCTTATTGGGGGCATATTTATCACAGAAATCGGACACCTTTCTAAACGGGAATAGAAGTTTTGGCTTTTGATATTATGATATATGAAAATAAAATTAGGTTATGTTCACGTAAATGGCATGGTCAAATTAAAAAAAAAAAAATACTCGGCGGTTTTATTTTGAGCAGGAGCAGCCGTCTCTGATTATATCTAAAAATCGGATTCGATTTATCCAATGCAATTGTTGTTGTACATACATTTTAGCATCTGAACATATTAAAGGAAAATAGATAGTCAGTTTAATTACCAATTGAATTATTGTATTGTGTTAATTTGGTTCACAATCTCGTAAGAAGCTATTCACAGCTACCCAAACAAGAAAAGAGGAAATACTGAACCAATATTGTTCCAGCGAAATTTTCCAATTGAATGCCCACACAGATCAAACGCCATCATTCATCGCCATCTCTCAGACCATAACCAAAATAATTATTACGTACTTTTACAAGTATTACATAATTTAATTAAAAACTGTCCTCTGTTTTTTTTACATAAACTCTCTCGATGTGTTAATTATTTACATTTGTAATTCTTAATTAAAATAAATAAAACAAAAACGCACATAATTTATAAATATACATACAAACCTAATTATTATTTTGAAATTAAATTTTTAAATACATAAACAAACAAAAAAATATTATTTTTTATAAATATTATGCTAAGCGTATTCTAAAATTACAAAAAAACGTATCTAGTTGTATTTATTATCCCCAATAATAGAGTGTAGGTTTACAAACCGGAAAAAATCTCTTTTGTAAATAAAATTAAATTTATAATCGGTAAATTTTCTTCTTTAAAACTCTTTCCCAAAAAACAAAAAAACATATAAATATTCTTGTATACATTTATGTACTATTTATTAAATATTTATTATGTACTATCTAAATATTTATTTATTTAAACTATAAAAATGACAAAACTAACATATATATAAATAATTGTTACAATATAACAAATAATTATATAAATATAAAGCTTTTATCTAAAATTTGTAAAAAAAAAAAAAAAAAAACTGGAATATGTAAGCAATATTTTGGACTCTGATACTTAACAAAAATTATGCTGTTTATTTATATTTATGCTTTAACACTATATTTATGATTTTATTATTTACTACTGAGATTATTTAGAGCCCCGAGATAGAATTTTGCAGTTTGCCTCAATCTATATTTAGTTTACGCCTAAGTGTTGACATATCCGATTATTATTTATTATTTATTTTTATTTATTTATTTATTATTTTATTTTATTTTTTTATTAGGGCGAAGATAACCAACTTAAGCTAAAAGGTGTTAGTAAACGGACTGAAGAACTTTTAAAAAGTTAAGATACACACACACAAAAAAAAAACAATTTAAAAATATATATTTTGGAAAGGGAATGAACATTGAATTTTATTTTTTAATTACCTACATTAAATTACATGTTGATTGTTTTAATTATGATTTGATTTGATCTAACAAAATATTTAAAAACTTTATAAATAAATAATAGAACAAAACAAACAATTGTGCAATTATCTAATGTAGTATAAATAAATTATCAAAAACCTAAAACTTATTTCTATTGTTTTGTGCGACCGCCATTTCATACAAGTGTTTTTTGGATTTTCCCCTACAAACCAATATTTATATACAAAATGGCGTCCGATATTTTATAATGTATGAAATTGATAATGAGATGTCTGTTTAAATTTTTTTTTTTTAAATACAATTTTTTCATTAACATTAAATAAATTATAAATATTATATTAAATTTTGAAAATTTAGATTGTTTATATATACAATAAATTTATATTTAATTATTATTATTATTATTATTATAGCTAAACATGTTACATTTGCGAAATTGTTAGATTATAATTATTAATTAAAAAAAAAAAAAAACATTTATACAACAAAAGTTATGAAACAATAAATAAATACAAAAAAAAACAATTTTTTGCAATATATTTAACAACAAAAATAAATAAATTTAATATTTAAATTTTTATTATAAAGTAAAAAAAAAAACAAGTTATATGTTGATCGCAAAATGAACTTGGAATAATAAAAAAACATTCATATCAAAAAATCATTAAAACTTTTTTTTTTTTTTTAATATTGCCTGTATTTATTGTCAATCAAAAAAATAAAATATATTTAAATAAATTTCGTATGTCGATCAATTATATATTATAATAAAAAATAAATAAGACAATATATATATATATATATATAATTATAAATACTTAAATATTTTTATTAATTAAATTTTTTACTTTGTGTTTCTAAAAATTGATATAAAATAAATTATATTAAAATCAACGAATATAAATAGATGCCATTTCCATATTTTTTATTTTTTTATTTACCTAAAAAAACTGAGTTTACATTTATATATTATTATTATTATTATTATAAATAAAAATAATGATCGATATTACAACAAAAAAAAAAATATGAATATACATAAAATAAATAAAGAAATGTGATTTAATTCTTATATTATATTAAATTATTTTTTCAGTTCTATTATAATATGATATATATAAAAAAAAATAACATACAATAATATTATAAATAAATAATTTCATTTTACATATTGTTTAATTTAACATTTTTGTTTTTTTTTTTTTTTTTTGATGAAAACCTAAATAAAAATAAAACTGTTTATCCATATACAATTTAATAATTATTTATTTCACAAAACAAAATAAAATTTTTCAAATTTAATTAATTTAACAAAAACAAAAAAACAACAAATAAACAGAGAAATAAAAACCAACTTGTGTATAGTTAAAAATTTAAAAATAATTAAAAAAAGCAAAAAAATACAAAAAAAAACGATAAAAAAAATATCAAATAAAAATTTTAAAAATTAATTATTATTGTGTTTTTGTCTAGTTTTTATAAACATTATCCACGCCATGAAAAATACTACGGCACACACTGTGGGGTCGATTGTCGCAAAGCTGGCCAAAATTCATAAAATAAAGTATATGATCTGAAATTCCCTACTCGGGGGGTTTTTTTTTTTGGTCGCTGATCACGAATCTATAGGCGTTGAGCCCTGTAATTATCGTGCTTACGGGCATTCGGATCGTTCGAATATTTCTACACACTTTGGAGAAAATTCAATTTTATTGAAAATCACCTGAACTATAGGGCACCCGCTTTTTGAATTTATGGCGATTTCGTTACCAGAATATTTAGTACAACTAATCCATATTATTTTAATGCAATAATAATGTTTAACAACAAACAATAATGTTTAAAAACTAAATTTTAAAGCAATAATTATGTTACGTAATTAATTATTTAAAAAATCGAGTTTTAGACATTTTTACAAAAGTAAAACACACGCCCCCTTTTAAGCAAAACCAAATATTTCAGCACTTAGCAGAAACATTGTGTTGTAAACGTAGTACATATGCCCTAACAGAGATGTCACCATATCGACATATTATAGACACATTTGTTTTGATTGCATAAAACAAACAAATTTATATTAACTTGTATATGATGAGATAGCCGTGGTAGTAAGGTGATGGAGTGGAGTGAAGAAGGTCTGGAGTTCGAGTCCAAGCAAAGCCAACGAAAAAATTTGTTTTTAGATGAAAAATTTTGAATTGGGGATAATCCGAAAAGATTATCGGGATCGAGATCGCTACAAAAAAAAATTTGGTAAAATTCGTGGAAATAAAAAAAAATCAAATTTTTGCTTAAAAAAAAAATAAAGTCGGAAGTTTGAAGAATCGAACTCCAAACCTTTCTGACAACACTCCTTCATCTTACCACCCAACCACTCATGTATATATAATTTCCACTCAGTTTTTCGTTTAAATACTGATAAATTCGGACTTGGTGAAAAATCGCATAAAAATTTTTGTTATTTTACCAGGCGAACAGAATTTAAAAAACAACATATTTGTCAGCAATGTGACATTATTTTGTATCAAAGCGTGCCACTTCAAGTTATGTGACACTTAAACATACAAAATAAAGTCATATTGCTGACAATTCTACCTTCTTGTAATTTTTGTTCGCCTGTTAAAATGACAAAAAATTTTTGCGATTTTTGATGAAAAAAAAAATTTTTTTTTTTTAAATTTCTGCTCACGTGGTAAATAAAAATTAACTTTTTTTAATTAAAAAAACAATCATAACTCAACAGCAACCACCTAAATAGAAAATTTGGAGCTTTTTATTACAAAAAAGAAATCCTTCAGCAGCGAGGATCGAACTCTTACCATAAGAGAGCAGATTAAAACCATAGAGGTTTCTCGAGTTCGATCCCCGCACCTGAAGGAATTTTTTTTTGTAATATAAAGCTCCAAATTTTCTATTTGGGTGGTTGCCTAGAGTTATTGATTGCCTTTCTAATTAAAAAAAGTTAATTTTTATTTACCAGGTGAGCAGAAATTTAAAAAAAAAAATTTTTTTTTTCATCAAAAATCGCAAAAATTTTTTGTCATTTTAACAGGCGAACAGAAATTACAAGAAGGTAGAATTGTCAGCAATATGACATTATTTTGTATGTTCAAGTGTCACATAACTTGAAGTGGCACGCTTTGATACAAAATAATGTCACGTTGCTGACAATTATGTTGTTTTTTAAATTCTGTTCGCCTGGTAAAATAACAAAAATTTTTATGCGATTTTTCACCAAGTCCGGATTTATCAGTATTTTACAAGAAAAAATAATCAGTTGAAATTGAGATGAGTGGTTAGGTGGTAAGATGAAGGAGTGATGTGTGAAAGGTCTGGAGTTCGATTCTTGAAACTTCCGATTTTATTTATTTTTTTTTTTTTAAGCAAAAATTTAATTTTTTTTTTATTTACGCGAATTTATTCGAATTTTACCAATTTTTTTTCTGCAGCGATCTCGATCCCGATAATCTTTTCGAATTATCTCCAATTTTTTTCATCTAAAAATATATTTTTTCGTTTGCTTTGCTTGGACTCGAACTCTAGACCTTCGTGACTCCAATCCATCACCTTACTACCTCCGCTACCACATCATATACAAGTTAATATAAATTTGTTTGTTTTACGCAATCGTGCAGAGCAAAAAATGTCTCTATTAGGGCATACGTACTATATTTAGTACAAAGTGTTTCTTATACAGTTTTCTTGTTATAAACAGAATGCAGATACATTTTTCGTTGCTTATTTGCAACTATGTTGGTTTTCGAAATATATTCTTACCTCAAATGTACCTACCATTTTCTTTTCGATACCGCATTAAATTCTCATCCTGTAACCATTGTAAATTATAAAAATACAAATGAGCTCCGGCAATTAAGCTCCGATTCCGATAATTGATGTCTCAATCAATAGGCGTTGAGCCCTGTAATTATCGTGCCAACGGGCATTTGTATCGTTCGAATATTTCTACACATTTTGGAGAAAATTCAATTTGATTGAAAATCACCTGGACTATTGACTACAAAATCAGAGCTACAAAATCGAAAACCTGCAAAATTTTGGTTCGAAACTTGGAATTTTGATCTATCTCTACACATTTTCGTAAGCGGAGCTTAATTTGGAGTTTTTTTTTTTTTGCTTTGAGATCTGTGGGCTACCAAGCGGTAGGGTGTTGTTCAATAAAATTCAATTTTCTTTTAACGTCTAGATATACAAATTAAAGTCGGCACACCGGAACCTGTTGTAACTGGAACTATCAATCTTTTCTATATTCGATTTCTACATATTGAATAGAGAATTGAAATTTATTAAAGCTCAAATATAAAATACCAATCTAAAAAAAATCTGCCGAATACGGTAAACTGATTTTACTCACCTTAAACTGTGATGACTATTGCGGAGTTATTCAGCTTCTGGTTTTACGACTTTCAAGACTAAAACCCCCCATATTTCACATTTTTCTTTTATTTATTTATTTTAAAAAACATTCATTGTACATAAATATATATTAAATTATAAATTAAACATAGATTATAATAAACAATAAAATATTTCCATGTTTTGTTAATTTTTTTTTCGTTTTAATTTCGAAATTAAAAATTTCTCTCCAATTTTAAAATTAAAAACACAAAGTGAACTGTGTGGTGTTGAAATATTGTTATAAAATAAAATAATATAAATTAAACTAAATTAAATTAATTATTATTTTTACGAGAATTTATTAAAAGTCGTTCGTCACTGTGGATGGTGTACGCTGTGCTGGAAGAAGAAAGAAAATACAAAAAAAAAAATTGTGTATGATACATATAAATATGTAGCTATGCAGTTCTAATGGTACTCTAAATCGATTGGATTGTTTGGTTTGTTTGTAATTATCATTTGGAATTAATAAATTTTTTGTTTGTCTAATTTCTAGACAGGTAGCACAGTTCCGATCTCAATCAATCCGTACATCTACTGTGAAAACCAAGAGAAACATAGAAAAACGTTATCAACTTTTTACAGTCTAGTACACAACAACAAAGTTTGTATTTTTGTTTAATTCCAAAGGTATATTATATGTATGTATGTGTTGGTTATGTGCGTATATAGTTTGTTAGTATTAGATAAGTCGCCATACTTTAGTTTATGAACTATGTAATGTATATGTAGTATGTATATGAAAAAAATGCGATATCTAACTACGATGCATAATACTTACGAGCTGTTACAAACGAGGTTTCGTCATCTTCGCGATCAACATTAAATCGGACGCCCGCACTATCCCGACAATCATCAAAAAATGTTTCAGAACTTTTTGCAACATCGTTACGTTCATCTTGCTGGGTGGCCACGGTAGTCGTGATCAACTGGAAATCAACAACAAAGATACATCGTAAAATCATAACGATGAATACAAGTAGCCAAAGCACATTAATAACCGAAAGTAGTGCAATAATGGTTGGATAACTTCCGTGTGCAAATAATTCTGCGTCGGGTTTTAAAATACTGAATCGATCGAGCAGATCGCCCCACGAATACTTGTTCATTAGATTTGCTTGTATTTGATCACAAAATCGATCTAATGTAATTTTCAGGTATATTAAGTGGATAAATGAGACGACTGTCATGGCAATGAAGAATGCGGCAGATGGTGTAACGATTCGCCACGGTTTAGGTGCAAAGCTAGAGACAAAAAAAAAATGTTTGTTAAATACTTATCGTTTATAATATACCTGTATACTTACGACTGACCACCACCCGTGCCACAAATCCAAAACATTGCAATCCAAATGGTGGCGACACACGATGAAAATAGGGGCGCAATCGAAACATATTCACACTCCGTCCGTTTCCCCCAATGCGAATGATATGTATCAATGATCATTGTATCAAAAAATTCTTCATCCCGTGATCCATATTGCCGTTGATTTGTTGTTGTATTCGTCGTGGTAATTGGCCCCGTCATAATATTAAACGTTTTACTAAATTTTCGTATTCGTGGATTAAAAGTCGAATCATTTTTTCGGAATACCAGTTCGGCATTTACAATACAATTACCATTGTAATTGTGTTCGATTAGTGAGTTAATTTTAAATGCTGCCACGAGGCCACAAATGGAAATACAGATGAGGATTATAATGGCAAATACTGGAATGAAAAAAAAAAAAAATCCGAAAATAATTAGGTAATTTGTAGGCGAGCGTGTTTTCAATTTGAATAATATTGATGGTAAATTAGGTTTAGCGCTTCTTCGATTTGCTTCTGTGACAAATTATTATCGTTATGTATCTGGCATTTTTTTTTCTTCTAAAAATTTATTGATTAAGTCACGCCACCAATATATTTGCGTCGTCGGTATTCAAATATAAGGGTCGCACCTAAATTAATTAAATGGATGGTGAAAATGTATTGCTAATTTTTATGGTAATCACGGGATTAGTAATTATGAGGGCGAAACATTTTTTTTTTTGTTTGTTTGTTTGCGGTATTGGGGCACAGCTTATGTTTGTTTAAATAAATAATTTTTAATTAGCTCGATAAGCTAAATACAACAAACCAAAATCGTTATCTATATGGTATTTGCTGTATTTATTATCGGATAAGTTGAAATCGTTAGTAGTCCTGACTGCAAAACAGTAAGATATATGAAACTACCTTTAAAATCTTGTTTTGTGGATGATGGTTACAGAAAATCTGCTCTACCGAATATTGATGCTAGCCCACGAGAGTAGTTGAAAAGTGGGTCCGCTTATCAATTTATCAAGGGTATTTCCAGCTCGGAACAAAATGATGACCAAATTTGGAATTCCATTTTATAGCATTACGAGATCGAACCATGAAAGAAAACAGAGGGAAATACTGCGGTTGAACTAAGGTTATTCATTGACTCGTTTTGAAAACAATTAAATGCTCTTCAAACACTGAAATCTCCTGTTGGCGCATAGGAATCCCTTTTTGGTCTCCCATGTTTCTCAATTACTTATATCTGGTGCTCTTTGATCTAAATAAAAATGAAACACAATAACAAAACGAGTCAGGCTCTCTAGAAAATCCAGAAATTGTAGACAAGGAGTTTCGGGTCTTTAGGTCTGCCTCCAACTCTACAAACAAACGAAGGGACATAAGCTCAAGCGATGCTGGTCCCACTACTCGGGCCACCAAACCTGAGCAAACTAAAACAAAGCGGAACCAAAGCTCGAACGAAACTTATTCCTCAAGACCGACCCATAATACTCATAATTGTCTACGTGGATGACATAATTGTGGCAGGTTCGACAAAGAAGCAAATTACGGATATTGAAAGCATTTTCAAGCTATTATGATGCAAGATTTGGGATCGATCAATTACTATTTGGGCATGGAGGTTACAAAAGATATAGATGGGAATTTTGAATTGAATCAATCAGCATACATAATGAAAATTGCATCAGATTTCGGGTTAACTGACGCAAAACCGACGAAAACACCAAGGTATATCAATTACGGAAAGTCAGACTTGAGACAACCGTTGGAAAATAACAAGAAATATCAATCACTTATTGGACGATTGTTGTATTTATCAGTGAATTCAAGACCTGCTATTTCGGCCAGTGTTAGTATTTTGGCTCAAAAGGTATTAAAGCGTGTTGTGAAATATTTGAAAGCAATACATCACCTGAGGCTTAAGATGAGCAACATCAAATCGAACGAATTATCATTATTTGAATATGCAGATGCAACATGAGCCGACGATAAAATCGACCGTAAATCAAACAGTGGTCGTGTAACAAGCAAGGCATAGTTGTAGCGTCATCATGTGAAGCCGAATTTATTTCAATATCGGAGGCATCAAAAGAGATCAAATGGTTGACAATCAATGGTGCATTTGATTAGAAAAGGTTGTATTTACCGGTAAACGATAAATAAAAATAAACCCGGTAAAATTGGTTCATTTTGAAAAACTATTTTAAATACTTACAGGGAAAATGCAAATGCCAAATTAACTTTGAAATTAGTGAATGTGTTTTTTCAGTTGTTTTTGGTGGGGTTCTCCCGAGAGATTTTAGAAGTTCAGCACGGAAATGAGATGCGTGATGTTCGAGCCTTTCGAGTGAATTTAATAGCCGATGTTACTCAAGAATCTTAGAGCCTATTCGAAGAAAATGATTGTTCGATATTAAACGGATTATCCGATACTATTTGAGGGTTTCATTCTTATTGGATGTCGTTTTGTTGAGCTTGACCGTAAGTTGCTTAGTTGTGTTAGTAACATTAAGTTATATTTACATGAATTTTCGGAACTTGTCGAGATTTTCGTATTTTTCTAAATTTTTACAGGCTTTCTGAAATTATTCATTAATATCCAGATTTTTCGGTATTATTGAAATTGTTCGAGATCAATCGAGGTTCCGCGGTGAATTCTAGATTTCTTAAGTTTTTCGACATTTCTAGGATTATTCGAGATTATGTTAAAGATTTATTCGAATTTTGAATGGCAATGTTCTGCGCTTAGCTTAGTAATATTTAGTAAGTGTTTCGAGATTATGCCAAAATTTCGATATTTCTCCGAATTTCTCATGACGATGATTAGCCCGTATAGGATTCCCTTTGTTTTTACATACTTAAGGATAATTCTATATTTGCGATATTTCATGGATATTCAAGTTATGCACTTAGAAAATTCGACATTATTGAGATTATTCCAAAATTATTGATACATATTTTGATGATGAAAGTCGAGAGGAACGTAAATTGCGTATGAATAGTGAGCGACAACAATGATGGAGAGATCGTCAAAGCCAAGATATGCTAGAACGCTTGGCACAACAGACTATAGAATACAAAAAGCAGTGACGTGCATGTGAGGAGCCTGAAGAAGCTAAACAAGGTAGAGCACAGAATGCTTATCAAGTTCGAATATCAAGATCAAATTGGAGAGCTATAAAATCTTAGCAACAGATTCTGATTGCAGCGGATTTTGTTGGTAGGCAGACGAACAGCACATAGTGGATTAAAAATTCCACTTTCGGCAAATGAAACATCTGTTTCAAATATGAACGTTCCATCACTTGAGTTTAACAAATTAAAGGAAGCATCTATGCTATCTACTCATTCGCTTCGAATAATAGACCTCTAACTTAGAGAAATTATGAACGACGCTCGACCAATTAGAGGAAAAGTACTGATATTGGGAGGTGACTTTCGTCAAACATCAAATGTAGTGGCAAGAGGTACTGTAACTGACATTATTGAATTATGCATCAAAAATTCTCCACTGTGGCATCATCATGAATTGAATGAATGGGTGTTGCGTTTAGGTGATGGTAATTTAATAAAAGATTGTAACGATTTGGATTCAAAATTGGTTCAAATTATGTAACGGAGGTAAAGAAACAGATTATTAACTCAATATTTGGCAGCTCAATAAGAACATCAAGTCCCGATGAAATTTCTGAAACTGCCAACAAAGTCATTCTAACACCAAAAAACATTGATGCTAGAGAAGTCAATTTCAAAATGCTGGAACTAATTCCAGGAAATGAAACTGTCTATATGAGCATTGATTTTTTGATTTCAGATGATTCGAATGATTCCATCGATTTTACAGTTGAATTTTTACACGCCCAAAGTCAGTCGGGAATGCCACCACATATCCTTAAATTGAAAGTTGGTGCCATTTATCATGCTTCTTGCATTTCGGTTCGGTGTCTATCTTACTGAGCCAGTTTTCGCTCATTGGCAGTTATATGTCTCTTTAACTCGAGGAAGATATAATGAAAATTTAAAAGTGTTAGTTAAAAATACCGATTATCAAGGAGATTTTCTTAAAAACTCGAGAATTTTTACAAGAAACATTGTTGATGCGAATAAAAAATGCGTTGCTTGCCATTAAAATCGAACAACAACATGACAGAAGGAGAATACTTCAAAAAATTATTACACGATTCGGGCAGCTTAATAAAAATTTGTGAATGTAGGGGGATATTTTTCAAAAATTTGTACTAAAAAATATTTATCACAGGTTTCGGTCATAGTCTAAGACTGAGACATGTTCTACCATCACTATTTTCGATGTTCGACCGAACATTGTATCTCATTTTTTCGTTTTCTTAATCACGCTTTATATATTGCGATCTCCGTCCATTAGTATAATTTTTTATAGTATCTAATTCCATCGTAATCGATAAAGTATCGCAAAAAAAAATGTTGATGATGAAGTGGAGAATAAATAGCACGATGAATCGAAAAAGTCGAAAGCATAATAAAAAAACGTAATAAAGTAAGCGAAACAGCGTACAAATTTATTCTTGAAAAAAGAGAAACAAAGCCAACCGAACATCGACAATAGTGATGGTAGAACATGTCACCCCAGTGACCGAAACCTGTGATAAATATTTTTTAGTACAAATTTTTGACATTTATTTGAAAAATATTCCCCTACATTCACAAATTTTTATTAAGCTGCCCAAATTGTGTAATAATTTTTTGAAGTATTCCCCTTCTGTCATGTTGTTGTTCGATTTTAATGGCAAGCAATCATTTTATACGCTTCGAATTCGCTTTCGTTTTATATTATATACTGTAGGGTATGGCTGTATTTGTTAGAGAACAGTATAACAGGACGATGGTGCAATAATTCTCGCCAAAATTGTATACAGGAAGTGGGAATGTCGTGGGTGGTCTCAAATCAGAATTGTAACGAAAACAAAAAGATATTGGAGTCAACCTAGTGCATAGAATTCAACGTTTTAAATCAGTCGATCAACTAATTCTATAATAGATTCAATAATCTGTCAACCGATAGTGGTAGCTCTCACATTTATTCACTAGATAAATATGGCATATAAATAAGATTAACTTTTAGTTGACATACACGGACAAATCATCTCACTAGAAGAAAATAATTGTCGGCAAGCTGCTGCAGTTGAAAATTATTATGTTGCTGCAAACAATAGATTCTGTTATCGTATTGACTAGTTGACATTTTATTTTGATGATATAAAATGCTAAGGCGACCATTTTAAATGTCGACCGAACAATTATTCTGTTTGTGTCAAAAATTATCATAGCAAAAGACCGTGATAATTTGGGTGTATGCGGTTGTTTCAAATAAATGTCAAAAATGTGTACTAAAAAATATTTATCACAGGTTTCAGGCACAGTCTAAGACTGTGACCAAAACCCATGATAAATATTTTTTAGTACAAACTTCTGACATTCGTTTGAAAAATATTCCCCTACATTCACAAATTTTTATTACGCTGCCCGAATCGTGTAATAAGTTTTTGCAGTGTTTCCCCATCTGTCATGTTGTTGTTCGATTTTAATGGAAAGCCATCCTTTTTTACGCATCGAATTGGCTTTCGTTTTATGTGTTGTAGCGAAGGGCTGTATCTATTAGAGCATACTATAAAAGGATGATGGTGCAATAATTCTCGCCAACATTTTGGAAAATACATTACGATATAGTTAGGTTTTTATATAGAAAATGGGAAGGTCACGGGTGGTGTCAAATCAGAATTGCAACGCAAACTAAATAATGTTGGAGGCATATTGATCTCTATTATGGATTAAAATAAATCATTAATGATGTGGTTCATACAATTCAACGTTTTAAATCAATCTATCAATTAATTCTATAGTAGCTTCAATAATTTGCTTTAACAATTATTACAATTCACTAGCTCAATATGCCATATAAAAAAGATTAACCTTTAGTTGACATATACGGACAAATCATCTCACTAGAAGACAATAATTGTCGTCAACTAAACCATTTATTTATTCTGCTTGTGTCAAAAATTATCATAGCAAAAGACCGTGATAATTTGGGTGTATGCGGTTGTTTCAAATAAATTTCAAAAAAGTGTACTAAAAAATATTTATCACAGGTTTCGGGCACAGTCTTAACTAATAATATCACAAACATCATAGAAAATTATTTTTGATTCCTGCACCGTATTTTATATCTAAACCAAAACATTTTATCCATTGAAATATTGTGTTAGTTAGAATTTTAAAGTAAATAATTAATATTTTAAACTTAAAACAATAAATTTATTATACAATACATTTTAAAGAAAATAAATTAAATTAAAAAAATATTTGTTCCTTACATCTCCATTTGTCTGCCGAATTCTTTTTTTTATATTCACGATCAACAAGTGTATGATATGTCATTATAACTGGCATAATAAATTAACACCGCAAAATTGAATTAAAACACAAAAACAATAAAAACTGTCTTTTTTTTATTACACACAAGTGTTAGAATAATACTGTACATAAATGTAACTATGAAACATAAAAAATTTAACTTTTTACACAAAACAATAAAAACCACATCTTATCACTTTCTTATCTGCCGTTCACATTATATTGGTGCCATATTATGCTTTTTTTCATGTTTATTTATTTATATTAATTAGCGTCGAATTGGTTTATATTCGAAATTCACACACCTCTTCCTGTTAACATTTCTGAACACAAAATAAAAAAAAAATAAAAAAAATTTTGTTAAACAATTGTTGTACAAATTTATAACAGATATCCGATTTGTTCAGTTAATTATAGAAATTTGGTTTACATTTTGGAAAAATGTATGTATGTATTGTGGTAATTGTTGCTGTTTTTTTTTTATTTTTTTTTGATTGGTTCTCTCAGAATATTGAATAATCACGGTTATATGTACTGGGATTTTAGCACAGTGAATGCATATACGAGTAGATAATGGCATGTACCTTTTACTGATATCATATTATGTAACTAGACTAGCGCTAAATGTACGTTTGAATGCTCAATATGCACGTTCTACGTTGAACTAAACATTATCCAATTTATTATTCTACAAAAATTTTACAATTTTGAATTGCTGTCAAATTAAATTCAGAAATTTTTCAAAATAAAATGAAATTTGTGTTTTATTTTTTTTTTTTTATCTCTAAAAGGCTCTAAAATCTTAATGGGAGAAAAAGTACTAACATTTTATTTTTACAATTTACATCTTCTACAAGAAATATCCTTTGCTACAAAATATTGTATGCGTAAAACCGGCTTAGTTTTAAAATTGTTTGTTGTTTTTCGTAATGTCATGTTCAAACACAGTTTGCACTGAAATATTCCGAAGTGGACACGTTTTGTAATTGTTTTACGTAAATAGTCAATCACTTGCGAATGTATGTTTTTGGTGAATATTTTTCACGTCAAATATTGCTTCAAGTGCATATACTCGTACATATGTCATTTTTATTAGATTTGTTACAACAAATTTGTGAATCTATATGTTTAGTTTTTGTTTGTAGACAAAGGTAGCGTTTCATTTTTGCCTACAAATGGGACCGAAAAAAAAAATTTGTAGTGCAAGTTACACACAAGAGCGGCTGAAACACATGATCTAATGTGAAATTCATCACGAAGTAAATCGTTTGCAAAGCAAACATTTGTTCAACGTGAAATTCGTTTTGAAATACATCGTTTCACGAGTCGTGAGTTAAGAGCAGCTGAAATAACTCAGCAACATGAATTGCACATTCAGCAACTTCAAAACACAGCTTCTACTTCAAGAGCTACTGAAAAAACTGAAAGGCGTGACACAATGCTTAAAAACAATCGCTTACGGTTCGTTCGATCAAGAGAAAGTTTCACAGCCGATTTAAAGAGTTTGTTTATGCATTAAAGTTTCACAATGAGTGGCTCGGAATGTGTTATTCGAATACGAAAATCAATTTGCCCCCTCCGGATGAGCCACCTTAACCTCTTCCATATTGTGCCTTTTTAACGACTGAGTTATTCAAAGTCAAAATATGGGGGAAAATTGATAATAATAAAAATTGGAAGGCAAACTTAATTTGTTGGGAAAGGCATTGGGCTCAATCGATCAATTAAAAATCGAGAATAATTTACTATCAGCTAACCTTCAAAAGTTTAAAATTAAAGTGGATTATTTGAAACAACAGCAACACAACAATTCTCTTGAAATTGGTGGCATTAGAGCTTCAGCCACGGAAAATACCACCAAAATCGGAATAGGATTGAAATTGTACATCAATGAGAGTGACCTTGATTTTACTTATCGTAAGAAAACTAGGCAAGGGAAGCTCTTAATATTAGCCGCATTTCTTGACGTTTGATATGATGCAGATCAGGGGTGCTATTCTTGAACCATTACGAAAACTTTCGTATTGCGAGTTAGTGTCAAAGTATTACGAAAACCCTAAAATCGTATTCTTGAAATCGGATTACGAAAATTTTCGCAACGGAACGTTACTAAAATTTTCGTAATGGTTTTTTCGTTTCCCATTGCATTTCGTAATGAAATCATTTGGTTTTTATGTTAATTATATTGATAAGGATGTTCATAAAACTCAATATTTTCTGTTCTCAATATATTATAAAAAAGTGAAAGCAAAAGCGTACCTTTTTTTTCTTTGTTTCACGTGTTCTTAAAAATATGAATTATTTATTTCAGATAACGATGTACATAACTACTTATATGCATTCGGTTTTGTTTACTACCTAACTAGAACAAAAGGATATTTTCTTCTAAATTTTTGTATTTACTTGTCGTATACCTAATACCCCTATTCCCTTGGTCGTGTCACTTCATTCGACGTGACAATTGTCGTGTCACTTCAACTTTAAATTGGTATTCTCTTAGTCGATCGAAATGATAATATAATACCCCTATTCCCTTGGTCGTGTCACTTCATTCGACGTGATAATTGTCGCGTCACTTCAACTTTATATTGGTATTCTCTTAGTCGATCGAAGTGACAATTTAAGAGAATGCGACGTAAAAGAATGTTCGTTACTTCAAACGACAATAGTCGCATCGATCGACTAAGAGAATACCAAACTTTGATTGTCGGTACAAGTGACAAGTGACACGACTAAGGGAATAGGGGTGTAAGAGAATGCGACGTAAAACTATATCTGTCACTTCAAACGACAATTGTCGCATCGATCGACTAAGATAATATCAAAATTTGATTGTCGGTACAAGTGACAAGTGACACGACTAAGAGAATAGGGGTGTAAATCTTGGGATATTTTTTTTAATGCTTCACCACTTTCTAATTTTAAACAATACGTGTAAGGGTATGAGATTTTTCATAATTGACAGTTGGCTATAGCGGACAAAAATGGAATATGGGATTCAATACAACGAAAATATGTTATTTAAAGCTATATTGCCTATTTAACTTTTATATTTATTTGTTAAAATTGTAAAGATTGTAAATTAATTAATGCAATGTGTAATTTTAAGTGTGATTTTTATCATTCATTAAATTCATTTGGAACAATTTTGTTTTATCATTTTAAATGCCCTGTCTTCAAACATTACGAAAATTTTCGTAATGTACAATATTTTCGTAATTGTAATGGTGAAATCATAATTTATACCCCTATTCCCTTGGTCGTGTCACTTCATTCGACGTGACAATTGTCGTGTCACTTCAACTTTAAATTGGTATTCTCTTAGTCGATCGAAGTGATAATACTCGTATAAGAGAATGCGACGTAAAACTATTACCCCTATTCCCTTGGTCGTGCCACTTCATTCGACGTGATAATTGTCGCGTCACTTCAACTTTAAATTGGTATTCTCTTAGTCGATCGAAGTGATAATATAAGAGAATGCGACGTAAAAAAATGTTCGTCACTTCAAACGACGATTGTCGCATCGATCGACTAAGAGAATACCAAAATTTGATTGTCGGTACAAGTGACAAGTGACACGACTAAGGGAATAGGGGTGTATATCTGTCACTTCAAACGACAATTGTCGCATCGATCGACTAAAGAGAGAACCAGCCAACATTTAAGACATTTAACGTAACAGTGCGGTATATGGAGTTTACATGTTACTGTCCAGCGAACCTTTAAGAAATGTTCGTTCAGTTTCGTTAAATTGAAGTGTCAACTTAACAGAGCGAAAATTATCGCGCAAAACTGAAGGAAATGTCAAAAATCCAAATTGCCCTTTGTGCAAATCTTCTTGTGGGAGCTCATTGTACATTTTAAGCATAAATTCAAAATTATTTATTTATGTCCATGTAGGTAAATTGAAAACCGAATTATTAAAGACTTTATAAATTGTAACATCAAATTATTTATTTTCAAATTTATTTATTTTCGTTTTTTTTCTTACGCCACAAGATCTGTGTCTTTTATTATTTGTGTTTATGTCCTTTAAGAATTTAAGGCTTTTTAATAATTGAAATAACTTTCGGAGTTCCTCCAATTCCATCGCCACTTCAAAATTCTACACAAATTTTTAAAAATATTAATACGAGCTACCGTCACCATCAAAGCAATTGACAAGTTGTGTTACAGTTTCGCTAGCCAATCTGTCAAATTTTCCGTAAGAAAAAACTTTCGTTAAATTCTGTTAAATGTCTTAAATGTTCGCTGATTGGCTCTTAAGATAATATCAAAATTTGATTGTCGGTACAAGTGACAAGTGACACGACTAAGGGAATATGGGTGTTAGTATTCTTGAAGCCATTACGAAAATTACGAAGAGAGGAATAAAAAACTAAGAAGATTTCGAAAGAGATGATTTAAAATGTTAGTATAACTAAGAATATTAAGCGAAGCGGACGCTTTCTTTACTTAAAATTAATAATTGTCGTGAATTTTTGTCAATAATAGCTTATTTATTTAATATTAAATTAAATATATTAAAAATGATTGTGTATGCTACTTTTTCTTTTAAAGGGAAAATTACTTTAAAAAGACCAATGTATTGAAATCTTATCAAAAATGGCCAAAAATTTGTTTGATCCAAAACCATTTTTCTCGACGTTTTGAAAGTCCTTGAGTCCGAAAAAGCAAAAAAAAAATAATAATGTGTGTGTCCGTCTTTCTGGACGTCTAAAAATCGCTTATCCGATTTAGAATTTTTTTTTCCACCAATCTGTTTTTATAGTACGATGGTACATATGATTGTATGATGGTACGATTGCACCATGATATAATGTTATGTCGTGTATGATGGCATGATGGTTTGATGGTAGCACGATGATATGATCATATGCAATGCCAATACATAAAAATCCATGAAAAAAACTTGTAGTGGTGTTAAGGGAATAAAGATATTTATTTTCCTATGGAATGTAAACCATAGGAAAATAAATATCTTTATTCCCTTAACACCACTACAAGTGTAATGTTGCCTTTATTTTCAATTCAAATGAAAATTTTTATTGATAAATAGAAATAATTTTAAATTAAATACAATCTGTTTCGCCGGCAAGTGACCCCTTGTGTGTTGGTGATACCTTTTCACATTTTTCATCATATCTCCCAAGTTATGGGCTTGATTTAAATTCTGTTTGCAGTTTTTGAAAGCTTATGAGTCACTTTATTGGTTATTAGTGTGCACTAAGCCAGGTTTTTGTAAGGAATGTAACAAATTATGGGAAAATCACATTTTTTTACATTCGAACAGCAATTTGTCGAAAAAATGGCGTTTGTAGCTGTTTAGGTATAGTGATGTTATCTAACAAAATCTTTTAAATGATCGAAAACTCAAATTGGTAAGTAATAATAAATAGTTGAGTTGTTCGCTAACCGATCGTGTGACACTATTACTCTTAGTGTTCTGTGTTTTAACAATTTTAAGTTTGTGTGATAATTAAAAGGACAGTTTGTTTTAAGTAAACGCTTAATGCTTAATCATTACAATGATACATTTGCGTGATCTATCTCCTTCTCATGTAGCCGATATGCGTTTTGTAAACCTGTTCTGTAATGAAAATGCACGCGCTGCTGTCGAAAAATATAGGCGTCGATATCCAGCAGGCCAGTACTTGGGTATAGGACGTTCATTGCAATACATCGAAGTTTTTCTGAACAAGGATTATTCCAACAACAACACGAGTCCAGCGTGAATATTAACGTATACGTTGGAAGAGGATTTACCCTACGGACCCTACGACAAGTATCAGTCGCCTGTCGATAAGACTAGGCATATCGAGGTCAAGAAGGCCTTAATCCTTATCACTTCCGTCGTGCTCAACATCTAGGAGATGTGGACCATTGTGCCAGATCAGTTTTTTTTTACACACACGTCGTAAAGGAGACAGTTTTCCAGAGCCAATTTTCTATAAATGTATGGGCGGGAATGATCCACGATTAACTTATCGGACCTTACGTGCTACCAAACAGGCTTGATCAACACGTATTATTAGAATTTTCAGGAATCACGTTGTCTTTGCCCATGGAAAAAGTCACATTGTTGAGGAAACGAAGGCAGCTGCAATTAGATAGAGCTCCAGCACATTTGGCAAAGATAATACGTGATCATTTCAATGAAAATTATCCACGGTGGATCGATAGAGGAGGTCCTGTAGCCTGGCCGCCAAGGTCCTCTGATCTTACGCCCCTAGATTTTTATTTCTGACAGCAATAATTTTCGCTGCTGCAGCGGAAACAAGAGGCAACCCTTAACAATTGCGTTGGACAACAACTAGTGTGATCAGGAGAGCGCTTGTTTGTTTACAAGAGAGTGGAGAGCATTTTGAACATGTTATTTAATTAAAAATGTTTAATAATTTGTAATAAAAATTGTTTTTATTGATTATTAATAAAATACTATTATTTTATTTCTTTGACTTTAATTTAAACATCTTTTTTGTTTAATTTCCCTACTTTCTCTAGGTGATTTTTGCGCGGTATTTTTAAGAGTTAGCTAGTAACAAAGTTTTGTCAATTTGTAGATATTATGCTGTATATTAATAATAATAATTAAAATAATCAACTTAATGGGACATTTTCACGGTTTACAGTTCAGTTTTTTAAAAAGTAGAGGTTTTCTTTAGTAAAAAAAATGTTATTTTCCCGTAATTTTTTACATTCTTTAAAAAAACCTGGCTAAGTGCGCAAACTATCAAATAAAGTGACTCATAAACTTCATCTTTTCAAAAACCGCAAACAGAATTATAATCGAGCCCTTAACTTGAAAATGAGACACCCATTTTAAAGGATTTTTTGCGATAATTTTACTTAAATATTCCGAATTTTCCGGCCGGGCACTTGGCGACGAAACACATTGTATATCCGTCAGCTTGTACAGAATTTTAATTGAAAATAATAAAATTTTAATTAACAATTTTGCATTTTAGAAAAATTGATTTTTAGGGAAATCGTTAGGCTTCCTGTTTTTTTTTTAAATTTCCTTTCGTAGATTACTAGATTAGTTTTATTATAAATCATAGCTGTTTATGTAGAGTAGCATTGGTAAAGTAATAAAACTAATCTAGTAATCTACGAAATGAAATTTAAAAAAAAGCACGGAGGCTGACGATGTTTGAGAATAAAAATCAGTTTACTAAAATGCAAGATTGTGAATTTAAATTTTATTATTTTTAATTAAAATTGTGGACAAGCTGCAATTCGATATATTTGATTTAAAATTATTTATATTTATCAATAAAAGTGTTCATTTAAATTGAAAATAAAGACAACACAAAATAATTCCCATATGATTTTGTTTACGTTTCATAGGAAAATAAAAATCTTTATTCCCCTCTTTATATTGGAGATTTGACTTTTGTAGACTGATATCACGGCTATTTATGTAGTGGCATTGTCCTATGATTCTATGGCGATATGATTTTAGATCGTATTGTCGTACGATACTATTATGGTATGATGGTATGATTGTATGACTTTACGTACCATTAGTATTAGCAGCCTGTGACAGTATATCAATTCAATTCCAATTACAACACGCGACATTTAAAAATACATCCCAAATTGTCAATTAGTATTGTAGCTATTACCCTTATTTTTTAAAAAATAATAAACATACCACAAGCAAATTGGTACCCTTTTTTGTGGTAATAAAATAATAAATATTTAGCGAAATGTAAATACATATTATTTTTAACCATCAATAGAAATTATTGAGTTTTATAAACATCCTTATATGAATATAATTAAAACAAAAACCTAAATGATTTCATTACGAAATGCAATAAGGAACAAAAAAAACATCCGAAAATTTTAGTAACGTTCCGTTGCGAAAATTTTCGTAATCCGGATTTCAAGAATACCATTTTAGTAACTTACATTTTCATCTTCTCTCTCGAAATTTTATTATTTATTTTTTCCTCTCTTCGCTGTATCCGTAATGGTTTCAAGAATGCTAAATTATGATTTCACCATTACTATTACGAAAATAGCATTACGAAAATTTTCGGTTACGAAAATTTTCGGTTACGAAAATTTTCGTAATGGTTCAAGAATAGCACCCCAGGGGGCCTATTCTCGAATTCCACATCCATTTTCCACATGTGGACATCTGTCAAAATTCATAAAAATTGAATTTTTTCGGTACTAAGGGAATATTTCCGAATGGGTATAAGCAGGTGGAAAAAATTCCCCATATAGGAAAATGACCATGCCGCATGTGAATTACATTTTTCGAACGTTTTTGTGTGAACTTTGACAGATGTCCACATGTGGAAAATGGATGTGAAATTCGAGAATAGGCCCCCAGATCATGTCTCATGAAACGACACAAAAATGCGTAAAACAAACTAACACCAAAATTCATTTTTTGTCTCGTTTCGTTTTGAATCTGCCTCTTCATATTCGTGCTGTATTCATTGTATTCTTTGTCGCTTTACAAAATATTGTTCAACTACAAAATATTGTTCAACTCTTTTTAGATCACCATTTGTGATCCAAAACAAATGTTGGATCAAATGTTGTTGTTGCTTCACATGTAAATTTTGATCTGATCCGGATCACTATGCGTCAAGAAATGCAGCTATTATTCACGTAAAGTTCCGCAATTTTGAAGTGAGAAAAAAGTATTCGTAGCTAAAAGGAAAACGCGCTTTTCTTGCAGTATTTTATCAGGCGGGTTTGATTTCAACGGGTCAATATTTATAAATTAAAGTTTAACTTATTCTAAGAGGGAACTATTTCTAGAAGGACGGAAGCGAAGATCGAGAAGCATTATAAACATCTGTGGATCCGGAACTCTAAAAGTTTAATGGGGAAGGTAGATGGAGGTGAATTGTGTGTTATAAATGATGCAGCTGACCTTATAAACTTCTAAGAAATCTTGATTCATCTTCAAATATTAATTTTAATAATATAACACTGCAGTTGGACTTCCACCTGCAAGTGATGCATTGCAAGTGATGAGATTAACGCATATACACTGCATGATTATAATACTATTCGGCCGGAGGTATTATCTGTTATATTAAAAGTGCGGGCATGCATATAAATCGCCCGTTAAAAATTTGAAGACAGCTGATATTTTGCAGATTAATTTCTGAGTATGATGCTGTAAATAATTACTTTGAAATGATGTCGAATTTCGGATTAATATCTATGTTAATGAACCTACTCGCGTTACCAGTACAATATTTACTTGCGTTGATCACGTTTTCACGAGACTGAAACCACATTCAAGGTTTAATTTTCAAGCAGAGGTATGTGATTTAATGCTATCAGATTATAAATTACTTTCTCTAAAACTTTTCGGGCAGTTGCTTTGTACAAAGAACATAATTCCAGAGTCAATTAAACAAATTAATTTTGATCTTTTAAATTCGCTTTTACTACATGATCAGGAGAAAACTATGTTATCTAGCGACCCAAACAGTGCTATGGATCAATTTTTAATCGACCTAACGAGGAAAATTAACGAAGCTTCATTTGTTGTACCAATTTTGTCTTCCGCAAAAAAATTTAAACCTTGGATGTTGAACAAGTTATTAGATTATTTGTGAATCAACCCATTAATGTAAAGCTGCGTAATCGTGTACGAGGACTTCAGGTAAAAGTTCAAGCTGACATTAAAACAACCAGCGAAAGTTATTTTCACTCTAGGTTTGAACAGTCCAAGAAAAATCTGAAAAATCAATGACATTATCGGTAAAGGTTTTAATACTAAAACAATTTCAGAAATCATTAATACAGATTGGATGTTTGATAAGTGACCGACATAACGTAACGAATGCTTTCAATAAACTTTTAATTGAAATGTCTCTAAAGCTTAAGCAGTAGAATAGCTGTGGTTCTCGGAATGTTTTTTCTTCACACCAATTTCTCCATCTGGAATTATAAACTACGTAAACAGCCTCGATTACCACAAGCATAGCTTATACCATATCTTGGCACACATCTTTAACATCAGTTTTACCAACGGTATGTTTTGAAAACAACAGTTGTTATGGCTAGAGTGGTTAATTGCGGTATTCCACAGGGCTCGGTACTGAGTCCCATTCTCTTTCTAATTTATATCATCTCGTTGTTCCACTTAGATCTCTATGAATATAACGTGGCTTCTGCAGATGAGGTTTCACTTACTTATGAGGGTGCTTCCCCAAAATCGGCTGTTGATCAGATGAATTATGACCTTATGGTTTTGAGAAAATGGTTAGATCTTCATTTCATGTTTATGAGTGCGAAAACTAAAGGTATGTTTTTTAAGTTATCTGGTAATGTTACCACAAATGTTCCTAGATGTCTGAGCGCTTTTTTATTCTGTTGAACAGTTTAAATATTTAGGAATTACTTTAGATTCCAAACTTATTTTCAAAAAACATATCGAAAATTTGCAGCTTTATACATATGTACGATTGTAACCAAAAGTTCCAGCTTTTACTTATGGTTTATCCAGTTTCTGTTCTACTGCCCGTTTACTATGGCTTGTGGTATGGTGTTATAATATGGGGTCGAATAATGTTGAAAAAAGGCCGCTTAACATCAGCACTTTCGCTTTTCAGATTTCGTAAGATTTTGCCTTTAAGGTTAAAGTATGTACTTACGAGTAAGATGTTTTTTCTTAGGAGTGGTAACAGTAATGTTAAGTTTATGAGATATGATTTAAGAAACTCAGACCGTTGGGTTTTAATTACCCGTCATTGAACTGAAGAAATTTGTATTAAGCATTGACGATATAGGATCATTAAAATACTTCGCAATTTATTAACCTTATAAAAATTGTATAAAAAATTTAAAGGGCAAGTATCCTTCAAGTTTTTGCAAATTTACTTCTTGGGCAACGAAGAGACAGAGACCATACGAAATTGTGCTATTAGTACAGGAACAAAATGTGAAATCATTTCAAGTTTACAGAGTGTATTCCATGAACAGAATCATCTAGTGGATTTATTCAAAATCGCATCGAAATGAATGCCATCGGATGATCACAGAGAAGCCATCCAAGCAGACAAAACACTCTTCGTTTTAATGAAGGTTTGAAATGAAGGGGTTTTGATTGGTCCTTTGTTGGTATTGGTGTTATAATGTCAACATAGTTTACAAGTAAAGAAACGAGAAATGATATGTTGTTCACTCGTGTGAAGAGGCACATTGAAGCATAAAAACTAGTTGGACAATTGGAAAAATTAAGCTACAAGCAGGTGTAATTAAAATTGAAAACATGTAACATTCTCTATCTAAATTTATAATGGGGGGGGGGGGGGGGGGGTGAAAATCGATTCAAGTTTTCGTTGCATGAAAATTATATTTGGGAAATTTCATATTTTCAGGGTTATGAATTTTTGGGGAGGGTTATCTATCACCGTTGACAACCGAAAATATAACAAACAGTTAAACTTTGAGAGTATCAAGTTATCGACACGACCGTGCCGCACGCATTTATCTGTGGCACACAAATATTTTATTAAGGCCATAAAATTATTTTGATTTGAGCATGAAACGATACATATGTCAAAGTTCCTTCAAAAACTTTAGTAACGCTAATTAAAGTATAACAAAATATAAAAGAAAAGTTAATTAATTGATGCGTTGTAATTTGTAACAGATATTGTTTACTAAACAGTCACGTTTAGCAACATTTCTATTTTACATTTTGCACGAAAGACTTAATCACCGTTTGGGTCACGCATTCTTAATAAATTGTTTTGACCTTTGTGTTTTATTTTTTGTGATGTATGTACAATTGTACATACATCATAATATCTAACATAAATATTTTATTGTACGCACTTTTGATTTTGTGACACATTAATTTAATTAGATCATAAAAAATATTTTAGATTTCAGTAATTACAAAAAAGAATTATTTTTAATGCACGCAATAGACTCTTCGGCGATTATATTATTCGATTTGGCACTGAAGCTAATTTACAATTTTTTTTGAGTTTAATCATCGCGCGCACACCCACTCGTAAATGTAGTGTACAAATGAGTAAGCGCCATACGGTTAAGAACAAGAAAACCGTGAATATGATTAATATACTGTTGAGATTTTATTGGCAAACTGTGCGGTAACGGAAATGTTAATATCTTAACTGATATTAAGTGATTATTATTATTCGGAACTGTGCAAAAACAATGAAATTGGCAGCGGTAATAAGTTTTGATCATTATCTGACCAGAAGTGGGTTCAGGTAGATTTTAAACATTCAGTTACGCTCCGTTTCGCGCTTAAATTAAGACCTCCACACGTTATTCAACATGAGCTTCCCTCTCTCTTAAACCCATTTCAAAAGCATTTAAGTAGCTTCCTGGTTTCTTCTTATTTTCTTTATTGCTTGAGTGAGAGAGTTTAGAATGGAAATAAATAATCCAACCGCTAGTCTAAATTGAAAAATGGTTGAAGCAAACTGATATTAGCAAACAAATAATTAGCATTGTATTCATTACAATAAATTCCACGGCCAATTTAAATGACGAACAAAACAACAAGTTTTATCAATTCATGACTTCATCTTCATTGTTATTTTTGTGGCGATGTAAATTTTACCTTTGGATTATTTGTGTGTAGGTATGAAATCAAAGGTATTTTTGTAAACTGTCCAAGGCCTAAATTTAACAAGTTATTTAACTAAATTTAACAAGTTAAGTTACTGTACCCGAAAGATGTGACGGTTAAGAAATGTGAGGACATTACGTGGGTTTTATTGAAGCATTCTTTTCGAAACGGGGACACAACAAATATTAATCATTCCTTTTTAAAAGCTTTTAAAAAGGAATGATTACTATTTTTTAGTGTCACGTACCGGCTGGCAGTATTATCAAGTTCATTAAGAACTTGAATATTGACTGGACGGATAATTAAGCAGGCTCCATATTCCGCCAAATGTTGTGCCTAATTTGAATTATATTTATTCCGCACTTGTTCAAGTTCGTCTGTGTGTTCTTTAAATCGTATTGTAAACGAACGTCCCGTTTGGCCAATATAAAATTGTTCACAATCATTACATGACAGTCGGTAAATTCATTCAATACATTATGACTGCTGTGCTCTCTTTATCTGCTTTTGTGATGAGAGCGTTGTTTTCTGCTAATTTGTGCTTAATTCTTTTTAAAGTTGTTGCATTTGAAACTGTTTTCTTAACTGTTGGAGTATCCTTCTTGATTTTACGTATGTTACTGATAATCAATGTTCTTACAAAACCAAATAATAATGGATCATAACCATTATTATAAAACTTATAATGAGGAATCACTCAAAGCTGTGGACAACTATTCGAATTTAGTTAATAAATTGTGTCGAAACAAAATAAATCTCAAATTTAATAGAATATGCCAAAGATTAAAAATAATGCCTAGCTACATAAATATCCGCATTAACAAGAAATCACACGTTGCCCGAAAAGCAAAACAGAATGCAACTTAAATACGTGATAAAGACACAGCAAAAACCAAATAATAATTGATCATAACCATTATTATAATACTTAAAATATAAAGGGCTGGAACCTCATAGGGTGATCAAAACTTCGGTCTTCATTAATTCAATTCAAGAATCATTTTAAAATTTAATATCCAACCCACATGTCAAAATTCATCATATTCGGTTGAGAAATAGGACAGTTCCATCATACTTGGCCACATTCCAGAACTTTATCCAAAAATCATACACATATGCTGTACATATACATACAAACACTAATCCAATCCCAACTCAAACGCAATTCAACCCGCAAATGGCCCCAACTCAACCCACTACCCAAACGCAAACTCTCTTTCAATTCAATCCCCAAACCAGAATATATAAAAATTAGCCAAGTTCTCACTATATCTTAATCCAACCCCAACTTAAGTCCAACTCAACCCGCAAATTGACTCTTGACTTAACCTTTAACTCTACCCCAAACTTAATGCCCAACTCAATATTCAAACCAGCATATATAAAAAATTGGAAAATATTTTTATAACCAGGTATTTTGGGTCAATTCGTATGGCAGGTACCCGACCCTCGCCTTGACCATAGGAACAGATTGGCAAAAAAAAATAAAAAATTCTAAATCGAACAAGCCGTTCTCGAGATACCATGGGTACAGACCAACAGACATCCAGACAGACGGACGTACATTTTTTTTTTTTTTGCTTTTTAGACTTAGGGACTTTCAAAACGTCGAGAAAAGTGGTTTTGGACCAACCAAATTTTTGATCATTTTTGACAGGATTTCAATACTTTGGTCTTTTTAGACCGAAGTAATATTATTTCTTAATAACCCATTTATTTTTTAGTAGTCCTTATTGTTCTCATCTCTTTCTCTTCATTTAATTTTCAATTATAGTAATACCCAACAATTTTAGGCAACATTCATTAATTTGTACTACCATAGGCGTTCGCATTTGCATTGCCATAAGCAAACCCTTCTATTCGCTGTTTAAATGGGGAATAAGCAATTTGAAATGTGCATGCAAACAAGAATATTATATGTGAGGATGTTATTTTAGCGTTATTTAGAGTACTATAGATACTTTCTTTTGTAATTGTGACTAATATTTAAACCTAGGAACATCATCTTCATGAACCCAGCTACTTGCTACGATTTTTTAATACTTATTTCCGAAATTTCATCGCAAGAATCGTGCAACCGAAATACTGCGTCCTTGATATTAATTGTTTTTAATATTGCTCCTATGTTCTCACTCTGTTTATTTTACCATTACCTGTACCATCAATTTTTTTGTGTACTTAAGTTTAATCATTGGTTGACACTTTGCAGTTAAATTTGGAGGAAAGAAGTAGATTTTGATCAATCCATCATCACCTTCTAATGGTCGAACAACATCAAGAGCTGTACAATTAATTATCCTATAAAAGAACAGCCTTTGGTTCTAAATAATTATTTTCCTGTTGCATTGGAGCATGGCATAATTGTAACTCTTTCTTTAATAATTGTATGGCCATTGTAGTTTCTTTTGAGTGCACAAGCGTTTCTCCGTCCACCATTTTAAAAAAGAGGGCTGCTTCATCAGCCTTATACAACTGATCCGCAGTAAATGAATTAGAAGTAATATCATTGAAGAATTGTTCCTTCCACTGATTCACAGCATCCATATTTCATGACAGCTTCTCGCCACAAATTTTTACTTTTCTCATACCATAACGGCGTTTAAATTTTGCTACCCAGTTATTGCTAAATTTTAAAGTATCTGGAATATTTAAGCAAGGTGTAAACAGCTTTGCTTCCCGCACTACTTGCTTCACGTTTAAAACTTCACATTTTAATTTTTTAAGCCTAAATTTGAAGAAGTGGTAGAACTTTCCGTGTTTGGGCTCGTTTCTGTCCTATTTTCAGTGTCCATATTTGTTGAGTAGCAAAGGATATTTTGCGATAATGAATTCTGCAAAATTTTATTGGCGACATCTAGAAGACGGATATTTGAAGACGGAGGCTGGCATATTTACGTCAAGGAGTTCACTTGAGATTAGGCCCGTCATTTTATTTAATTTTAGAATGAGCGCATTTGAACAAATGCGTCAACCAAATTTGTCGCCAAGATTACAAAGTGAGTCTCTGCAAAACTCTCGCTTTATAAATAAGAAGTACAATTGCAGGGAAATAATTATTAATAATTAACAGTTAAAGAGGTCCTGAACATTGTTGCGTCCCCATTCACTTACGGTGTGGGGGTTGGAAATTGGATTAATAAATTTGTAATCCTACAGACTGTTCTAGACTTTAAACCTTTATAAATATTTAAATCTTACAATTAAACCTTAAATTTCATGTTGAATTAATAGTACTTGAGTTTGGTTAGGGGTGGTCTTCGGCACTAGTGGGTTTGGAAGATAGTAGCTGGTTATTATTAAAAAACAATAAAAAAAAAAATTAACTTAATATATTATTATTTAAGGAGTAAGTTTAACTCTAAGTCTAATTTTAAATTTTAATTCAAATTAAGATTGGATTAGATATATGTATTAAGATTCCAGAATGAAGAAACTAGAGGCAGCGGTTTACTAATTTTTCCACCAGTTATTATTTATTAATATAAGTTCAACAGGAAATCTGCCCGGGTTTCCGGAAACATAAAGTAACCAATGAAGAGAAGTTTAGAAGTTGTGTGTCCTAAGCTAATAATAAATAAAACGAATAAGAAGAAGACCAAAAAATAATCTGAACCATGAGAATTTAGAGTTTAATATTTTTAGTTAATTTGAAAGTAATACCTAGTGATAATTAAAAATTCGATCTGGATCTGGATTCCCAGAATTATCGGTGAAACCTAATAGAGATTTCCAGAAATTTTAAGCAGCCAATGGACAGGTAGTTTAGAAATTGGGTTGTATTAATTTTTAGTCATCTTAATTCACAGGAACTTCAAATCGGACTTCATATTTGACTTGCGAGATAACATCTCGAATTTTGAGATAATATACGGAATTCTGAAGGCTTCGTGAGAGATTTATCAAATTGTGAAAAGACCTTTTGAATTCTGGAATGACATTGAATTTAGAAATAAATAACTCAAATTCTAGCTCTACATATCGAATTCTGTCATCATTTATCTAATTTTCGCATAAAATATACAATTTTGACACTATCAATTGAAATTCTGACATGTGATATCGAATACATACAATTCCGACACCAAAAATTCAAATTTTGACTTCAGACATATCGAATTTAAACAGCATTAACTCTAATTTTGACAGGACAAATCGAATTCTAGCTTGACATATTGAATTCTAAAATTATTTATTGAGTTTTGGCTTGGTATATCAAATTTTGACATGATATACCGAACTTCATACTACATCATAAATTCACATTCTGACATGACATATCAAATTTTGATATAATTTACCAAGTTTTGGCATGATATTTCGAATTCTGACACGATATATTGAACTCTGATATATTGAACTATGCCATAATTGGACACTTATGATACATACATACATATATTCTGACAACAAAAAATTTAAATTCTGACATTACGTATCAAATTCAGACGTGTTATATCAATTCTGACATCATAAATTCAAATTCTGACACGACATATCGAATTCTAGCTTGATATCATAATATATGGAATTTTGACATCTGATATTGAAATTCTGACATGACGTATCGAATTCTAACGTGATATATCAATTCTGACATCATAAATTCTAATTCTAAAGTAATAAATTCTGATGTAATTTATCGGATTCATTTATCAGCATAATATCTCGAATATGTAACATGTCGATTTCTGGCATAATATATAGAATTCTGACATCATAAATACAAATTCTGGTATTGCATATCTAATTCTGACATAAAGTATGGAATTCTGACATGATAACTTGAATTCTGACATCAAAAATTCAAATTCTGATATGACATATCGAATTCTATCATAAAGTATCGAATTCTGACATGAGATATCGAATTTTGATATCAAACTTTCAAATTATGATAAGACATATCGAATTCTGTTATGATTTATCGAGTCCTGATATTAAGTATCTATTTTTGGCATCAAAAATTCAAATTCTAACATGGCATATCGAATTTTGACATAACCCATCGAATTCTGTTTTGATATGTCGATTTCTAACATAATTTATTTTATTCTGGACATGATGTATCGAATTCTGACATCAAATTCTCAAATTCAGACATAATATATTGAATTTCGGCAACACAAATTCCAATTCTGACATTCTGCCGAAATCTGAAACGATGATACATCAAATTCAATTTTTGGCATCACAAATTCAAATTCTAACTTTGGCAACTTACGCAAGATACAGAATTGTTAAATAAAATAAAGAATTCTTCTTTAGATGGTATTTCATTATGATACGTAGGTTTTTACATTTTTTACCTGTAAAATGTAAAAAATGTTTTTTTTACACGGATGTGCCCAACTGTGGTTTCCGTTTATGTTCATATAAGACTAGATCCCAATGTTAAGACTACAAAATCTGCACCTTTGGAAATAGACGAGTTCTTTTGGAGGCTGCGTTTATCGAAAACGTTCTTCTTGACAACAAACAAATTATACAAATTTTAGAGCGATATTTAGAGGTTTTCGAGTTTTTACGAGATTTACGTATGAATTGATTTGTTAGCTTTCAGTGTTTGTTTGCGTGTTGAAATTATTCGTGATTTGATGTAGGTTTACAAATTTTAAATATATTGGTTTAGCCCTTTCATTTTAGTACTCTTAGCCGTAGGACAGGTTTTAGCCAAATTAACAAGTTTGATTGTTCAGACTCACAACCCAAACTACGGTCAATTTAATAGAAATTTTTGCCCAAAAATAAAATTCTAATTCGATTTTTGGTTAATTATAAAATGACACGTTATAATAAACTTTATGTGGTAATATATGGCCCAACCTGGTAAGACCCATTTAAAGGTATTTATAATATTTCTTATGTATGCTAATAAATTGAAATATGTACCCCCAAATGTATTTTAATAATGGAAAAGTCCATACTTATCGTGCAATCAGATATTTGAAAATTTGCCCACCAACAAGCGAGAACTTTTTAAATGAGATGACTATTCTCAGTTTCTAATTTAAAAGCATTATAAATACAGAAGCTATATACTATACGAATTTCAAAATGTAGAAAAAAATTACCATAATCAATAATTTGCCAATAAAAAAAAAAAAAATATTTCCATTGAAAGTAATAATCATTCATCATGCGAACTAAAATTACGTAAAAAGGCGTAAAACAAACTGACCTAGCCTAAAAATAAAATTTAAATTCAAATCGACTTTAGTTCGAGTTGCTTCCTTTAGCTACCTTGAGACTTTTAACTCAAACATTTTCTTTATTTTATCCACTTAAATATTACACGTGCCAACCAACTGTTTACCGCGGTTACAAAATTGATCGATTTTTTACTTTTCCCACTATAACGAAGTTAGATTGGGTAAGTATTGTAATCGCGAAAAAAATGTTGTTCCAGATTTTCACATTCCTCGACGAAATAGGTTACCAGGACTGCAAAATATCAATTAGAAAAATGTCGTGTCCGTCTTTCCGTCCTTCCAGTCAAACATTTTGAAATTTTATACAAAGATAGGTTTTAGTAATAAGCAGTTCGTGTTAACTTTCAGGTTCATTCAAGTCTAGAAAAAGAGGGGGTTACAGTGGAAGAGAAAACTGCCAAACGAATTTTCTCAAAAACATTTTCTCAATTTGACAATCCATTATCTACCTGTTCACAAAATTTGAAGTCGATTGAAGCATAGTAAAAAGAACTTGTTGAACTGTTTTCCGACATAATATCAACAATTATTCCACAGGTATCTTTAAGATAAAATGAATAGGTCACCGTATTTACCTAAAATACTTTGCTGGTGGCCAATAATATCATCATCATTTAAAAATAAAATATATCAAGTAAGCTTTTACATATAAATTCTATCTGTGACGTTTTATTGATTGAAATTTCAACGATATGTTGATCAATACATTATTTATGAATTACTTCGGTCTAAAAAGACGAAAGTATTGAAATCCTGTCAAAAATGATCAAAAATTTAGTGGGTTCAAAACCACTTTTCTCGACGTTTTGAAAGTCCCTGAGTCTAAAAAAGCAAAAAAAAAATAAAATAATGTCCGTCCGTCTGTCTGGACGTCTGGATGTATGGATGTCTGTACTGATGGTATCTCGAGAACGGCTCGTCCAATTTAGATTTTTTTTTTTCGCCAATCTGTTTCTATGGTCATGGCGCAGGTTTGAAAAGCTTTCGGAACCTGTACGTCCAGAGGGTCGGGTACCTGCCATCCGAATTGACCCAAAACACCTGGTTATAGAAATATTTTCCAATTTGTTATGTATGTTGGTTTGAATATTGAGTTGGGCATTGAGTTTGGTGTTGAGTTGAAGGTTAAGTTAGTGGTCAATTTGCGGGTTGAGTTGAAGTTGAATTGGAGTTGAGTTGGGGTTGGATTAAGATATAGTGAGCAGATAGCCAATGTTTTGTATATTTTGCTTGTTTGAGGATTGAATTGAAAGAGAGTTTGCGTTTGGGTTGAGGGTTGAGTTCGGGCCGTTTGCGGGTTGATTTGGGGTTGAGTTGGGGTTGGATTAGGGTTTAGTAAGCAATTGAGCAATCTATTTAATTATGTACAGCATATGTGTATTGTGACGGTGACACCTAGTGTGTAATAGAATAAGTAAAACTAATAGCTCAATGTTTAATGTACTAAATGGAATCTTCCATGATAAAAATTGTTACGTAATGTTTCTACGCTATTCCAACTGGAAAAGTCGTGAACTTTCGAGAAGCTTGGTTTGTGTATATAAAAAGGCGAACAAGATCGAATTGGATTATTCGTATTTGGAACGCGATAGAGTAATATTTGGAAAGCGATAGTATAAAGATTAAAAAGGAATTAAAAAGTGATTTAAAAAAGTGTTTTTGTGCGAAATAAAAAGTAAAAGTGATTAGTAAAATTTGAGAATAATTTATATAAAGTGATTTTGTGAATTTTGATTGATAAACTGTGTTGTAATAAATTTTGTGAAATAAATAAATTCGTTGGAGATAAATTAAATTGATTTTGTATTATTCACAATCCAGTGATTCGAACCTTGATTGACAAGGCAAAAACGTAACAGTATCATATTGTGACGGTGACACCTAGTGTGTAATAGAATAAGTTAAAATTAATAGCTCAATGTTAAACTGTTCTAAATGTAATTTTCCATGATAAAATTGTTCTACACTATTCTAACTAGAAAAATCATGAGCTTTCTAGAAGTTTGGTTTGTGTATATAAAAAGGCGAACGAAATCGAATTGGATCAGTAATATTTGGTAAGCGATAGTATAAAGATTAAAAGGAATTAAAAAAGAATTAAAAAGTGTTGTAGTGCGATAAATAAAGTAAAAGTGATCAGTAAAATTTAAGAATAATTTATATAAAGTGATTTTGTGAATTTTTATTGATAAACTGTGTTGTAATAAATTTTGTGAAATAAATAAATTCGTTGGTGATAAATTGAATTGAGTTTGTATTATTCACAATCCAGTGATACGAACCTTATTTGACAAGGCAAAAGCGTAACATTGGTGACAGCGGTGGGATTGTGAATAAAAAGAAAAAAAAATGATTCTCAACGAATTAAAAGTTCCAGAATTAAAAAAAGAACTTGGGAAACGGGGTTTGGCTACTGATGGTAGTAAAACAGCTTAACAAGCGCGACTACATGATGCCATGGAGAAAGAAGGGTTAGACGCAGATCAACATGATTTTGGAGAGTAAGTAACGGATACGGCAACGATAGAGAAGATAGGAGATAAACAGTCGTCAGTCGAAACAACACAACTACCATCTGGAAGTTTCGATTTGTCGCAGTTAATAGCAGCTATGAACCAGATGACGGGACAGATGAGTCTAATGAAACAACAAAACGAACGTCAGCTAGGAGAAATTAAAAATGAAATGGAACAACAAAATGTGCGGCAGTTGGAACAACAAAATCATTCTAACCAGGAAATTAAACACGAAATGAAACAACAAATAGAGAAAATTGAACAACCAATCCAGGAAATTGCAGATGGGCAAAAGAGAATGGACGAGAAACTTGTCGAGTTATCCACCTCCCTACGTGACGAAGTAGATAAATTGGAAAATGAAATTCAACACGCTAAAACGGAATATAAAATGGAGATTCAACAGGTTGACCAAAAATTACAAGCGGAGGTTCAACGTCTTGGGAAAGAACTAAATGATGTCAAGGCAAGTGGAACAACGACGCAAGTGGTTCAAACCGTTCAATCAGTTAAGTTAAAACCACCAAGCTTCGACGGTACAACATCTTTCGGCATTTTCAAATTTCAATTTGAAACGGCGGCCAATCAAAACCGTTGGAATGATGAACATCTTGTCGCAGCGTTAATAGTGGCCCTTAAAGGTGAAGCTGCGGAGGCCTTACAAACAATTCCGGAAAAAGATCGCAACAGTTATCTCGAAATTATGAAGGCGCTGGATAGGAAGTACGGCAGTGATCACAAGCGGGAAATCTATCGAATGGAATTGAAAAGCCGCTACCAAAAGGGAGGAGAATCACTTCAGGAATTTTCATCGGCAATCGAGCGATTAGTACATCTAGCACATACCAGTACATCAGCCGATTATATGGAAAGGCTAAAAATTGACGCATTCATTGATGGCATTCGAGATCCAGAGACACACAGGGCGGTGATGTTGTCACCCAAAGCAACCTTTGCGGAAACCATCGCTTGTGCGTTAACAAATGAAACTGCACAAGCCATCACCAAACCGTCAATGAAAATACGCCGAGTGGAAATCGACACCAGCATAAACACAGAACGGTCAACACCAAGATACCGAGACGGAAGCGGCAAAATCAAATGTTGGGCATGTGATAAAATCGGTCACATCTCACGGGACTGCTGGGAATTAAGAAGAAAAAGGGGAAGATCACCATCTCCTATGCAGCGACGACCAAGCGGGGAGCAGGCGTTGGCTAGGCAAGAAGGCCAAATGATGCCGGAGTCGTTAAACTACAAAGAGTCAGCTTAAAGGGGCAGAAGCTGACTCCCACAACCGATTGCCCCATAACCTCCATCCGCATTTCGAAAGTAGCAAGAGGCGGTGACAGCTTAACAATCAAAGGCGACATTGATGGCACGGACTGCATCATCACCCTGGATACGGGAGCAAATCGCACGATTGTCCGGAAAGATCTGATCGATGGAGATATACAACCAGCTAATGGATTGAAGTTACAAACAGCAACTGGAGGTAGTTCAATAATAAAAGGCAAAAAGATCGTGAAAATAAAGATCGGAAGAACTCTTTTCCAACACGAAGTGCTGATTGCAGATATTGTGGATGAAGTCATTATGGGGATGGACTTCATGAGGGCAAATGGCTTCGTGGTGGATGTTGGACGAGGAGTTTTAATTTACGATAACATCGAGTTGCCACTTCAATCTAGCAGTGCCGGAGCAACTACCAGGCGAATTATTATTGATCATCGGGAGAAGCTGCCACCAAACTCAGAAACGATCGTGTGGGGAAGATTGGAGGGAGGTTCTGGGTCACCCAGGTTGTGGGTTGTGGAAGCTAACGAAGAGGAGAACGGAGCCAAGGAAATTATAATCGGAAAAGCCCTAGTTAAACCAGACAACGACTATAGAGTACCAATTAGGACTCTAAATCTCTCGGATGACGAAAACCATTAAGAAAGGGACAGTCATCGGCAAATGTAACGAGGTTTCAACTATAGTAAAGTGTGAACAGAAAAGTCCGATTAAAAAAGCCGACATGCAAGAGCAGAAAGAAATGGTAGAACAACTCATGCAGAAATGGACCGAAGATCTTACTGAGGCACAGAAAGATACTGCATATCAAATACTCAAACGGTACACGTCCATATTCTGCAGTACATCGGATAATAACGGAAGGACTTCAATGGTAAAGCATCGAATTGATACGGGAACGGAGATGCCGATTCGTCAACCACCCAGGAGGCTACCATTGGCAAAACAACAAGAAGTCAATCGAATGGTAACAGATATGCAGGCAGCAGGAGTAATCGAATCATCTAACAGCCCATGGAGCTCACCGGTAGTATTGGTCGAGAAGAAGGACGGTAGCATGAGATTCTGCGTTGATTACCGAAAACTCAATGCTGTAACTAAAAAAGATAGCATTGCCAAGGATCGACGATACATTAGACACATTATCGGGTGCTCGAATATTTTCGACATTAGATCTACAAAGCGGCTATTGGCAGGTGGAAGTCCACGAGGAAGATCGCGAGAAAACGGCTTTCAGTGTGGGTAACGGACTTTGGGAATTTAATGTTATGCCGTTCGGATTATGTAATGCCCCTGCGACTTTTGAACGATTAATGGAGCGCGTGTTAAAGGGATTACATTGGAAGACTTGCCTAATATATCTGGACGACATCATCGTTATGGGGAAGGATTTTGACGAGCATCTAAAGAACTTGGCGGAAGTTTTGGATCGGATACAGGCCGCCGGATTGAAGTTAAGTCCAAAGAAGTGTAAGCTGTTCAGAACTGAAGTCAAATATTTGGGTCATCTCGTAACGATTAATGGAATTCACACCGACGAAGAAAAGATCGCAGCGGTAAAGAACTGGCCAAGACCTAAAAATTTACACGAATTACGAAGCTTTCTGGGATTGTGCACCTATTATAGACGCTTCGTGCCAGGATTCGCCAACATCGCCAAGAGTTTACACGAGTTGACTAGGAAGAACAAGGCATTCGAATGGAAGAATGACCAGGAAGAAGTATTCGTGGAACTAAGGAGACGGTTGTGTGTCGCGCCAATCCTCGCGTACCCTATACCCAACGTGAAATTTATTTTGGACACCGATGCAAGTAATGACGGTATAGGAGGTGTGTTATCACAGGAAATTAATGGTCAAGAAAGAGTTATTGCGTACTACTCCAAAACATTATCGAAACCGGAGCGTAATTACTGCGTGACACGGAAAGAATTGTTGGCTATAGTGGAGTGTGTCAAGCATTTCCATAAGTATTTTTATGGCCAAAAATTCCATTTACGGAAGATCACGGCGCTTTACGGTGGCTGTTACAATTCAAAAATCTAGAGGGACAAGTAGCACGCTGGATCGAACGTCTTCAAAGCTATGATTTTCAAATCGAACATCGGAAGGGAAGTGCACACAGAAATGCCGACGCATTATCAAGACGGCCGTGTCCAGTAGAATGTAAACATTGTGGCCATGTTGAAGCAAAGGAAGACATCATCGACGTTCGGCTTACACAAGTGCTGCCTGATGAGGAGTGGACCGACGAAATGGTCAGGAAAGAGCAATTAGATGATACGGATTTATCAGTTATAATGGAATGGAAGGAAAAGGAACACCGGCCAACTTGGAGCGGGATCGCGAACAAAACTCCCATTGTCAAGGCTTATTGGGCTCAATGGGATAGCCTCCGTCTTGAGAATGGCTGTTTAAAACGATTGTGGGAAAGCACGGATGGCAAAGTAAAGCAATTGTTGCTGGTGATACCAAAGTGCCGGATTGCGAAAATCCTGAAGGAGTATCATGGAGGAGCAAGTCGGGGCCACCTAGGAATTAATAAAACACTAGCAAAGCTACGTCAACGATTCTACTGGGCAGGATATAGGCAGTCTGTGATAGGATAGTGCCAAAAATGTGACCAATGTACGGCGGTGAAGGGACCCGCACGCAAAAGTCGTGGAATCATGAAACCATATAACGTCGGAGCACCATTCGAAAGAATTGCAATGGATGTAGCGGGGGCATTTCCCACCAACGAGAGCGGCAACAAATATGTGCTGGTAATAATGGATTATTTCAGCAAATGGCCGGAGGTGTACCCCATTCCCAATCAGGAGACGACAACAATAGCTGATGCCGTAGTAAACAACTGGATTAGCAGATTTGGAGTGCCGATGGAGATTCATACCGATCAAGGACGGAATTTTGAATCGGTGGTGTTTCAAGAAATTTGCCAGATGCTCGGTATAAATAAAACGAGAACAACGCCTTTGCATCCACAGTCTGATGGTATGGTGGAAAGATTCAATGGTACATTGGAGGAATATCTAGCAAAGGTCGTTAAGAAAAACCAACGCAACTGGGATCGACATATACCGATGTTTCTGATGGCCTATCGATCAGCAATACATGACACAACCGGAATGACACCAGCTAAAACGTTATTTGGAGATAATCTACGGTTACCTGGAGATCTAAAGTTTGGGACTGTACCATCATCGGCTTCATGTGGACAGGATTACGTAGACCGAAAGAAAGAGGAACTTAATGAGATTCATCAATTTGTACGGGAGAAAATACGGATGTCAAGTGACCGGATGAAGGCTCGATATGACATACGAGCAAATAATCAGGGCTTCCAGGAAGGGCAATTAGTATGGCTTCACAACCCACAACGGAAAAAGGGATTATCACCGAAGCTACAACCAGCATGGGAAGGACCTTACACTGTCATTACAAGGATGAACGACGTGGTTTATCGGATACGGAAGGGACATCGAGGTAAACCAAAGGTGGTGCATTTGAAGAGGCCGGCCCTGTACAGAGGAGGTGATTTGGGTCCTATTCGGGACGAACAGGCTTAGGTGGGGGGTAGTGTGACGGTGACACCTAGTGTGTAATAGAATAAGTTAAAATTAATAGCTCAATGTTAAACTGTTCTAAATGGAATTTTCCATGATAAAATTGTTCTACACTATTCTAACTAGAAAAATCATGAGCTTTCTAGAAGTTTGGTTTGTGTATATAAAAAGGCGAACGAAATCGAATTGGATCAGTAATATTTGGTAAGCGATAGTATAAAGATTAAAAGGAATTAAAAAAGAATTAAAAAGTGTTGTAGTGCGATAAATAAAGTAAAAGTGATCAGTAAAATTTAAGAATAATTTATATAAAGTGATTTTGTGAATTTTTATTGATAAACTGTGTTGTAATAAATTTTGTGAAATAAATAAATTCGTTGGTGATAAATTGAATTGAGTTTGTATTATTCACAATCCAGTGATACGAACCTTATTTGACAAGGCAAAAGCGTAACAATATTTAAACAAATCCACACGCCTTGACCGATTTGAACCAAAACTTACACAAATATTGTTTAAGACTTAAGAAAGGTCTCTGCTAACATCTCAAACCTCAAATTGAATCTTTAACATTTCAAATTGAACCTATAGCAAATTATATGAATGGCCAATTAGGATGTAACTTATCTATTTCTTAACGGATTTTAGTCAAATTTGATATCCGCTTTGGAAATGAGATTCTAAAATGATTTTTAGATGAAGTTCTGGAATATGGCCGAAGAATATGAAGTTTTGGATTATGATGAAATTTGACATGTGCGTGGGAATTGGATTCCAAAATGATGAAGTTCTGGAATACGGCCAAGTATGATGGAATTTGCCTATTTCTCATCCAATTATGATTAAACTCGGCTTGTGCATTGGAAATGGGATTCTTAAAGGTTTTTGTTGGTCACATTTGCTTCTATTCGTTAGAAACGTCAAAATTCATCATAATCGGTTAATGTTTAAGTTATATTTTTACTGACCATATTACAGAACTGTATTCAAAAATTATTTTAGAATCCCATTTCTAACGCATGTGTCAATTTTCATCATAATCGGTTAAGCGATAGCCAAACTCCATCCCAATTGGCCATTCATATAATTTGTTAAGGGTTCAATTTGAAATGTAGGAAGTTCAGTTTGAAGCGTAAAAGGATCAATGTGAAGTGTAAAACTTGTATGATGGTGTAACGGTATGTTGGTATGATGGTATGATCGTATGATGGTGAGTTGGTATGATGGTATGATGGTGCGATGGTGTAATGGTATGATAGTACGATGATATGATTATATCGTGGTAAGATGGTATATGTGATAGTATGATTGTGTGATGTTACGACGAAATGCATTCGGTATAGTGGTATGATAGATTGATATTATTGTATGATGGTGCGATGGTATGATTGTATACAACGTACAATGGTATGACGGGTGTGATTGTAAGACGGCATGATGATGTTGGATGGTATGATAATGTCATAGCCTGACAGTAAGATGGTATGACTATATGATGGTGTGATAGTATGATTATAGGGACGGTATGATAGTATGATGTTTAGTGGTATGATGGTATATTGGTATGATTATATGATTGTATGATGGTACGATGGTACGATTTTATGATGATATGATGGTATGGAGGTGTGGTGGATTGATGGTAAGATAAACATAATGGTGTGATGGTGGGATAGTTCGACGTCGCTGTCATGATGGTATGATGATTTAATGGAATAATAGTATGATGGAATGATTGTTTAAGGTGATGGTAAGACGGTACGTATGCCGGTACGATGGTGAGTAGGGTTTGAGTTGAAATTGAGAAAGATTTGAAAGAGAAGTTCGGTTAGGGATTAATTTGAAGTCGAGTTTAGGTTTTAGTGGGAAGTTAGATTGAGTTGAGTTCATACACATATGTAGCTTTCGAATCGAGTTAATTTTGGGACTGGGTTTGAAAATAAGTGTAGAATTGAGCAGAGGGTTGAGATTTGGGTCGATATAAGTTGAGTTGACGTAAAATTAGGATTTAGTTAGCTTGCATTGGGGTGTGAGTTGTTCGGTTGGTGAATTATTTAAGGGTTGATTTGAAAGTGGATTAAGGGTTGATTTGGTGATTTAATGGATTGCTGGGCTGACCGTAATTTTCCGTAATCATGCTATTAGGGCGGAGGAAGTTGAGTAGATAGGCGGTAGGAAATATAGAAAATTAAATGCCACGTAACAAGGATGTGTAACAATGGTGGTGTTAAATTTTTGTTTGCATTTTTGAATGATTCGTCCAGACTGAACCACTGAGTAAAGAATTATATCAGCCCATTCTGACGTTGCTCACATAATGTTCTGATCTGAACAAACGGTAGACCTTTTGAGAAAAGAAATTTTGTCATTGTCGATGCTCTCTGAACGAAGAATTCTCAAGGATTTTCAACAGTATGAAAAATGGAGAATACAATTTTAATTACAGCTGAACACCTTTCAGTTCTAAATAATCTAATACTAATTGTGAGTCTTTGATTTGGCGGATTGAGAGTATAGAAGATGTATATTGTCATGACCAATTGTTATATTTGGGAAGTAATCTTCAAATTTAAGAAAACCCGTGACATCTTTTAAGGACCTTGCTCAAAATAACAAAAAATGTAAATGGTTGGTTTGGTGATCTGTGTAAGAAATGTGTCGTACCACGAGTCGGATAGACGATTTCGATGGTAAGGCCGCGTTAAATAATTTCTAATTAATTTCCCAATTAGCTTATGCCGCTAAACTTTACATTACCTATTTGCACGGTATCTTTAAGCAACCTTTTTTACATTTAGACCGAATCCAATCTATATACATAAATTTGAATTTGCATGCCATGCTACATCGTCTGATTAATCGATATTCTTTTCTCGATAATAGTTCGTAAGATATTTTGTAATCGATTTCAAAGCAAGTTAAACAATGAATTGAATACTACCATGCCGCTAAACCAAAACAAAATTAGTAAATTACGACATTTGAACGTAAGCTTGATTAATGCGGTTGTCATACAGATTCGTAAAAGATTAATTAACGTTACCTACTATAAAAATTAAAATTCTGGAATTCCGTCTTGCGTGCTCCGAATGAATATGCGAGAAATTTCTCTTGCCTTGAACTTTTTGTGTTTACGTTTCGATTTTTCGATTAAAAAATAAAATCCGACACAACATTCTTTGAAGACAATTAGACGCGACAAACATATACACACGACATATAAAGTTAATTTATGTATATGTACCTATGTGCATATAAGTACGATTGAAATCGCTTGAATAGAGATTGAATTGAATCAACAATAGAATTTCATAAAAATTCAATGAAACGTTTCATTCGTAGTTAAGTATAGATTGCAAAATATGTACGTAAATGGGTAAAATATAGTTCATAAATAAAATGATGTCATATACGCACTGATGTGGTTGAAACTAATCAAGAATCGAAACATGTACAGTGATTAATAGTTGGTGTAGCGAGATGGCTGAAATTGGTTTTGGTATTTACATATGTACAAATTTATAATGTATACGCTGCGCATATAGAGAAGAAGCTGCGAATCAAATCAGAATTCCTGATTTGGAACTCCCAACAGTGATATATCAATCTTTGAGGTGTTGTTTAGATCGTCTAGTCGAAATCTAAACGACTTTGTTGAACAATATGTAGTGATTGAAAATAGTGATAAACTTGAATTTCATCAAAATTGATAAATAAATATTGGTTGCATAAAGAAGTTTGAATCCAATTTCCATCGGACAAGTTGCATTTCATCAAAATCAATTAAAAAATAACAAGTTCCGTCCTAATTAGCCTTATTCTAATCTCATTCTCGCGGGTTTAGTGTTCCAGCTTACGTATCGAGTTCATATACATATGCCTGGATTCCCCTTTATGTCCACGCAATACGAAAATCTACACCGATATATGAGAATTGGCGAAAACATCGGTCGATATAACAAAACAAAAACATTTCGAAAATAATTGTCGAAATGTTGGTTAGAAAAATTGGAAATAGACATCGCCTGAAACCCCAGAATAATCTCTGGCTTTGGCGTTCAAGTCTTGGAAAATCATAAAACTCATGAATAATCATAAGAAATTCGAAATTCTCTAAAATCTCGAAGATTCCGGAATAATCTTGAAAGCCATTAAAAATCTTGAATTAAATGTAACGGCAGCTGTTCTCGGTTAATCAAATGCTAAAGTCGAAACATTTCGACAAACTAACTTGTATTGTCAAGTTAATCTACGGTCAACGCCACTATCTAATTTAAAAGCCAAATACACCAAGTAATGAACCTGCGTTCCTAAAAAATCTCCAACCTGAAACGTTGCAATGGGTCAATCAAAAAAAGGGCTTAGTTGAATTAACTTCGGCCCAAAGAGACCAAAGTTATTGAAATCCTATCCAAAATCACCAACAATTATTTTGGTCCAAAACCACATTTCGTTTGAAAGTCCCGGAGTCCGAAAAAGCAAAAAAAAAAAAAATTCCGTCCATCTGTCTGTCTGTAACCATAGTTGGGAGTTAAGTTGAAGTTGAGCTGGAATAGGATTTCAGCTCCGTAAGTTGCAGCATCCGCAAGTGCTCGTATTACCTCCACGTGTGGACCGTTGGTAACTAGATTGCTGATGTATTGGCTTATAGGCCAAAACACGGCGCTAAAGGAGTTAACCTTAAACAATTCGCTGGGCTGGGTTAAGGTGTTACTTATACCGTGCCGATAATCGACCAGACTAGGGGCCCAGTTTAAGAACTAGCTCAGTCGATAACGGTTGATCCGCATACCTAGCGCTCTCCGGATTAAGTAGCCTTATCTGTGTATTGCGGATCTCTGCACAGACGGACATTCTTTTCTCCACTCCTCCTGGGACCGAATCTTTATCATATCAAACAAAAACAAAAAAAGAGTCTGGCTCTCTAACAAATCTCCGAAATGTAGATTAGGAGACTCGGTTCTGTAGGCCTGACTCTAAGTCTACAATCAAGTCGCGGCACATAAGCTCAAGCGAGCCTGGTCCCTCCACGGGTCACCAAACCTGAGCTAATAAAGCGGAACCAAAGCACGAAGGAAGCTTGTTCCTCAAGACCGACCTACAACACTAGGAGAAACCGAGTCTACAGTGCCCTGAAATCAATCCAACAACCACACTGATCTGGCTCCACTGATTTCACTTCAGTGGAGCCAGATCAGTGTGGTTGTTGGATTGATTAAAGGGCACTGTAGACTCGGTTTCTTCTCACATGACTACTGTCGAAGTTGCGATGACGAAGAGGAAGAAGAGACGGTACTTCATCTTCTTTGTACTTGTCTTCGTCTGGCACAAAACAGACTAAAGTTTCTAGGGGCATTCCTTTTCAATAACCTGACGGACCTCAGCAGGATGGACGTCAGGAGTATCCAGCGTTTCGTTAACAGCTCAAAATGGTTTCAAAGAGTTGGAGGATATACAATAAATCGTGGTATGGCTACAGACAAGTTTTGTGTCTATACCGGTCCTAGTAGACCGCCACCTTAACCTAACCTAACCTAACCTGGAGTTGAATTGAGGTGCAGTGAAGGGTTCAGATAAGGATTTATTTGGGAATAGTTATGGATTGAGTTGGAAGTTAGCTTGAATTGTTTTGAGATGAGTTCCTGTACGCAATATTACAGTTGGGGAATAATTTTTGGGGCAGTCTTGGGTTGAGGTGGAGATTAGATTTAATTGAGCTTATGTTTGCAAGTAGTTTTCAAACTGTTTTGATTTTGGGGTTGAGTTGAGGGTTGAGTTTGAGGGTTGTGTTGAGGGTTGAGTTAGGGTTGAATAGTGTTTGGGTTGAAATTGAGTTCAGTTTGAGGGTTCGTTAGGGAATTAATTTGGTGTCGAGTTAAGTGCTTAGTGGAGGTTTAGATTGAGTTGATTTGAGTTGAGTTAATATGCGCATGTAGCTTTCGAGTAGAGTTGATTTCGGGATTGAGTTGGCCGTTGAGTATCGAGTTGAGTAGAAGGTTGAAATTTGGTTCGTGCCAAGTTGAATTGAAGTTGAGTTGGGGTTTCCGGTTGGTTTGGTGAATGCATTGCGGTTGAGTTGAAAATTGAGTTAAGAGGTTCAGTTAGGGATTGATTTAGGAGTTGAGTTAATTCGCAGGACCGAAGTTCTGATCACCTCGTGATCACCTTTTATATTTTAATAAATATGTTTGTGTTGAGATATGTAATCCTGGAACCTGGAAAAAATTCGAAGACCTTGTCCTTAATTTTAGTGTTATCTGGAAACGTAGTAAGGTCTGTTTCCTTTGGGCTGATTGATTATTGTGAGTCTTCTTGCCTCTCACAATTTCTATAATTATATCAATTGCCCACGACCTAACTGTTCGAAGTTCCCCCCGTTTGCCTCCAGGCACAAAATGACCGACTCCTTCGCTAAAATTAACGACAAAGTCATTGAATTTTATGCGGCTTCTCTACTATTCAAAGTGCCTCCAAATACTTATCATGCATAAAAAGCCCAAAAATCTAAATTAACAGCATCTGAGGTACTTTTTAAATATTTAATTGATCTTCTTAGGGTCACAATAATAAACATCGTAATATTATTTGAAACGTTAAAATTCCCGCTCTTTTCAAATAAGGCTTTCCGTTAAAAAAAATCAACTTGAATTTAAATTTACTTTAAAGTCAAGGCCATTGATACTTTTGTATCCTACCTACCTATTAAAGATACTTCAAACGTTTATTATGCACGGAAAACAATTCAAATTCCAAATTTTCTCAACCGAGTTCCTTCCGGGTTGGCCTTACTAAGAACTTCATGTAAATCTCATCTTAGAATATCATTTCCGTCGTGCATACCAAATTTCATCATAATCGGTTATGAAACGGCTAAGTTCCTTTCTAATTGGCCTTATTCAAGAACTTCATATAAAACTCAGTTTAGAATCCCATTTCGATCGTGCAAATCAAATTTCATCATAATTGGGCTGAATTTGACTTCAAAATACTATTGATGGATAAACTTCTATACGGTATGATATTTAAACTTTCTAAATTCAGATCTAAGGAACAATCGAAAATCAGAGACAGGCCAATCCCCAATTACGCTCTTAAACCGAGGTGTCACTACCCCCAGAATCCCGGGAGAATTAATGTTTTAGAAATTCTTTTGCGATTATTCCAGATTTTGTAAGATTTTTGTAACTGTTCGATACTGCCGAAATTGTTCGAAGTCCAACTCTTCAAGAATATTCAGAGGTTTTGAGTTTCTCGAGATTTGCTTTTAAAAGCTAAGCATTGAGTGTTGAGAGTAAGTATTTACAAAGTATTCCAGATTATTGAATCATTTTCACAATTTCCTTTTTATCCTTTTACATATCTGCTATCTAAACGGAAACTGAACGAAAAGTTCACCAATAAAGGATCGACTCATAGCAACCGACGCATTGGTTGAATCAATTCGTTTACGTACAACCGACAATTCGGAATTTACTCCGGCAGTATCGTCCGAAATCAGTATGCTACAAAACCTGTCCATTCAAGTGGCAGAGCTCGACAATCTCGACAATCTCCGAGATCGTAGCAATTCAGCGAACGCTAAAAGACCACGTGCCCGTTCCAATTCCCGTTCGGAGCATCCAAATCCAAATTCATTAACCAACTGAAAATTTACGATAGTACTACGAACATCGGATTTTTGATTGATACAGGTGCCGAAGTATCAGTCATGCCACTGTGTCTGAAGAGGCCTCATTATCGGATCACTTGCACATCAGATTCGATTTGGCGGCTGAGACCATGCAGCGGCAGGAAATCAGAATTCCAAAACTGACCGACTGGGACTCTTATAGAGTCTCACTCGAATCAGAAATGCCCTCGGTTGTGGGGAACATAGAGTCTCCAGAGGGTTTGGAGATCTGTTCAAACCAGCTGCATAATTCTATACACTTGGCTTACGAGAACAGTTAAGCGAAGAGAGTCCACAAAGATGGTCCCGCTGGGTAAACTGAGGAAAAAATCGAGAAGATTATTTAACAAGGCTAAACGCACCGGTGAATGGGGCGAGTACAAGATGGCCTTGACGGAATATAATCTCGAACTAAGGAGATCCAAAAGGGCTACCTGGAGGAATTTCTGTGAGGGAATCAATGAATTGCCCTCTGCAGCTCGTCTCCAGAAACTCCTTTCCAGGGATCATTCAAATGGTTTAGGACTTCTCCAGAAGCAAGATGGGGGGTTCACTGAAAACCGGAAGGAAACCTTAGAGGTACTGTTAGAGACCCACTTTCCGGATTCAGTAGTGGTAGGAGCCCAAGAGGACTCGCATGATCCTTCAAGTGAGGTGGCCTATTCGCCTCACAGTAGGATCTGGAGTTTCTCTGGGAAAATTTTCACACCCAGCAAGGTTCGATGGGCTATTGGGTCTTTAAAACCTTTCAAATCCGCTGGAGGGGATGGTATCTTTCCAGCTTTACTTCAAAAAGGTATTGAGGAAATACTCCCCAGCTTGATCCAGATGTTTCGGGCAAGTTATGCTTTTAACTATATTCCGAAACTGTAGAGGAAAGTAAATGTGGTCTTTATACCAAAGGGCGGGGGTCGTCCAGACACCCAGGCCAGGGCATATCGGCCAATTAGCCTCACATCGTTTCTTTTGAAGACGATGGAAAAAATCCTGGACTATCAAATAAGAAGTGAGGTCCTTGGAAAGAATCCGCTGCATCGGGACCAGTTTGCGTATCAAACTGGTAAATCCACGGTTATGGCCCTTAGCGGGCTAGTCACGAGGATTGAAAAAGCAGTGACATATAAAGAAATTGCCCTTTGTGCCTTTGTGGACATTGAGGGGGCGTTTGATAATACCTCCTATGGATCTATAGAGAGGGCAGCAATGGGAAAAAGGGTTCCACTTTCCACAATTAGGTGGATCCGTTCCATGCTGGAACATCGTGAGATTACTGCCAGACTAGGTGGCGAATCAGTAACCATCAAGGCCGTAAAGGGCTGTCCCCAAGGAGGCGTACTATCTCCTCTTTTGTGGTCATTGGTTATTGACAGACTACTGGTCCTTCTGAGTAGCCATGGGTTTGATGTCCAGGGCTATGCGGATGATGTGGCTATCATAATCAGGGGCAAGTTTGATGAGGTCATTTCTGATCGCATGCAAAATGCACTCAATATAATATGGCAGTGGTGTTATCAGGAAGGACTCAGTGTCAATCCAAGCAAAACTGTCATTGTTCCTTTTACGAGGAGGACAAAGCTTGCGCTTACAGCTCCCTCGTTAAACGGTACTACTGTTCCTTTTTCCAGCGAGGTTAAATATCTAGGGGTTATCCTAGATCAAAGACTGGACTGAAACCAACATTTGTTGAAAGTTCAAAATAGAGCCATCAAGGCTCTCTGGGCCTGTCAAAGACTCTATGGGCGTACTTGGGGACTACAACCAAAAATGATCTACTGGTCATTTCTTACAATCATTAGGCCTATGGTCACCTACGCATCGGTTGTATGGTGGCCTAAAACTGAACAGAAGACAACGCAAACCTTATTGAATAAGGTTCAGCGTGTAGCCTGCATCGGTGTTACGGGCTCAATGAAGTCATGTCCAACCGCGGGGGTGGAGACACTTCTAGGACTGACACCGTTACACCTGCATATTAAAAAGGACGCTGCAAGTATGGCCCTGAAAATGCAGGCGGAAGGAAATATCAAGCCAGGCAATATGGTGGGTCATATGGAAATCCTTAAGGAATTTCAGACAGACCCTACCATAGGAATGCCTTCCGACTGTATGCCAGCTAAACTGGACTTCCACAAACCATTCTGTGTTAGGTTACCTGACCGGGATGTGTGGAGGGCAGGTGGACCATCATTTGAGCTAGGGTCCATGGTATGGTTTACAGATGGATCAAAAACGGAAGATGGGGCGGGGATAGGAATACACGGGAGTGGCACTACCCTCTCGAAGTCCTTGGGTACCAATGCTACCGTTTTTCAAGCAGAAGTACATGCTATAGAACTTTGCGCTAGGATAGGCATAGCAAAAGGCCTAAACGATGCAAAGATTTATATTGTATCAAACAGCCAATCAGCCTTAAAAGCTCTTAGGTCTTGTACCGTTGAGTCAAGGCTGGTATGGGATTGTCTGAAGGTTATTAAACATCTGGCAGGCTCAAATAAGGTAACACTTATGTGGGTGCCAGGTCATACTGGAATCGAAGGAAACGAGGCAGCTGATGGCCTCGCCCGTGGGGGTTCTGCCTCTCCATTTTTTGGACCAGAACCCTTCTGCGGTGTCACTAACGGACACCTTAGAGCAGCGGTAAAACGCTGGGAGGCTGTTCAAAAGTCCTCCTACTGGCGCAGAATTCCAGGTTTACGACAGGCGAAGAAATTTATATCACCTTCGTCTGTCAGGGTTAAGGAGTGTCTTGAACTTAGGAAACCTGAGTTGAGGCTGCCTACTGGCTTCCTCACAGGTCATGTCCCCTTAAGGTATCACCTTAAGAAGATGGGCCTAAGTACGACAGATGGATGCCGCTTCTGCGGTCTGGAAGCGGAATCAGCGGAACATGTTCTGTGCCATTGCCCAGCCATTGTCCAGCAAAGACTGCAACATCTAGGAGGGAGAACAATGAGCCCGGATAGTATGTATCTTGTACCGGCCAGTAGTATTGTCAGATTCATTAAGAGCCTGAATATTGACTGGACGGATAATTAAGTAGGGTCCAGCACAATAGATCTTTTAGGTCGCGGTGCGAGGTGGCTTATCGCCCACATGGCCCTCCAGTAAATAATAATAATCAGTCATGCCACGCAGTCGGTCACCAGGCTATTGTAAACCATCGGAAATTAAATTGTTCGCAGCAAACGGCACCGAAATCAAAACGTTTGGAACTAAAACACTGAAGGTAAACCTTAAATTACGACGTGACTTCATGTAGACGTTTTTAATCGCAGATATAACAAACCCAATCATCGGTGCAGATTTCATTACAAACTATGGATTGCTAATCGATTTGAATGGAAAAAAAATAATCGACCCGCTCACTGGCCTAAATTCAATTTGCATACCACCGAATACAAACTTACCAGTTGGATTTGAATTACGCTGGTCTATGAAAGCCGGAATTTATCGACCATCAAGCAGTAGTTTGGCAAGCCCACTTCACATGGTGAAGAAGCCGGATGGATCATGGCGCCCGAACGTCGATTATCGCGCTTTAAACGCCATCACAGTTCCGGATCGCTACCCAATTCCGTATGTGAATGATTTCGTTGGCAATTTGCAAGGAAAGACCATTTTTGCAAAGATCGCCTTGCAAAAAGCTTTCCATCAGGTTCCAGTCGCTGAAGAGGACATTGAAAAAACGGCTATTACGACGCCGTTCGGGCTATTTGAGTTTAAGTTAATGACGTTTGGTTTACGCAACACTGCACAAACTTTCCAGCGATTACATCAGATGTACATCCTGTACATCGACGATTTGTGCATCGCCTCGACAACACCATCAAATGATTTCCACTTCCGACAATGGTAAATCAACTAAAACGTTTTTTGGCGACAATCAGCTATCATCGCAAGTTATTACCAAACGCCATGGAAACTCAAGTCAAATTATGTACTGGATATAATTTCTGGAAATAACAAGAACAATCGAACGCTGTTAATGTGGACAGACGAAGTGCAGGAATGCATTTGATAAGTGTAAACTCGATTTGTCCAACGTCGCTTTACTCGCTCATCCATCAAAAATGGCAGAGCTTTCGCTGTATGTCGACTCTTCCGACATCGCGGCTGGGGCAGTACTTCATCAATTCGTCAACAACGGACTTCGACACAGCACGTATCGTGAGCAATGTATTTGGTCATTAAACATTTCAAATTCATGCTGCAACATTTGCCTTTACACGGAAACCCGAAAAAGCGAACGATCGTTAAGCGGGGCAACTCGATTACAACGGAAGAATGACCACCGATATCCGACACGTAAATGGCGCTGAAAATGTAACGACGGATCTTTTATCCTGCATAGGAAGTACCCACTCGAGTGCGGAAATCAATTACGAGAAATTGGCGGATGACCAGAGAAACGACGCAGAAAGAAAATCTCTACTGGTGGAAGGTAGTAACATTTCGATTAAATTAAAATTGTTTACCATTCCATTCGTGCCATGTCAGCGCCAATAGTCGCAAGCACACTCATTTCGGGTTGGATAGCAAAATATGGTGTGCCAAAAGCAATCACTACCGACCAAGGTTCTCAGTTCGAGTCGCACCTCTTCGACGAGCTGATGAGAAGCCTGGGAACTCGACATTACACGTTGTTCTGTATCATGACAAGGCAAATGGCCTCATCGAAAGATGGCACCGCACGCTGAAGGCAGCAATTCTCTGCCACAACACCAAGAAAAAGACGTCGCATTTACCAACAATTCTTCTCGGCCATCGATCAACGTATAAAGAGGATTTAAATGCAACACCGACCGAACTCGTTTTCGGTACAAAGCCTCGCATTCCAAGTGAATTTTTAGGACGAGCAGCCATCATTGAAAACAGCGACAGAAACAGTCGTCGACCTAAGAAATACAATGAACAACATTCGTCCAAAAACAACGGCGTGGCAGGGCAGTCCAAAAGAAATCTTGCATGGAGAAGATTTGCATACAGCAACCCACGTATTTCTACGAGACGGTTCGGTACTTGCACGGACGCCAAAATATTTTTGCCTGCGACTGCCTAATCGCGAAGTGAACGATTCAAGATTGTTGTCAATTCTTTTGGCATTATTTATTTTGTGGTTGTACCAAAAAAGGCCTACGTTGAAGTTATGTCATTTTTGATTGAAAGTTTAACTGTGGTTAGAAGAAGCTAATACACTAACAAATTTAAAGCTGACGAATCTAAAGGCGCATCTAAATAAAGCATAAGCATATTTATCAAAAAGTTGGTTGCATTAGATTGGGCTTCCTTTCCTAATGCTTACTTTTCCTTTCCATTTTCAAGGTGATGTATCAGAGATAGTTTTCTGCACGCCGTGAGAATAAGTATATACATATATAATCGACACTATTTACAACTACATACAAATACCATTTTAATGTTCGACAAATTAGCTGTTAAGTCCTTATATTTCACTAATTTCCCTTGTGCCGCTAATTCGCTACCTATGATGAATTGTAACACTGCGTATTTGACCAAAAATTATTAAATATTATTACCAACCACTTGTTAATACTAATTTATCATCACCATCGGTAACTAGTTCACGGTCATGAAAACTATCCCCGTTTATGCTAAACAAATTTATATAGTGTTGTGTTTACATTTTTACCCAATCAATTCACTACAAGTTCTGCTATAAAATAATAATTAAGCATTTGTATTTATAATACAAAAATTAAAAAGCTGGTGAGCTCATTTTAGCGTAGAATATATGAATATGTGATGATGGTCCCAGATGAGATCATAACAGTAAGTCGCAAAATATCATTTTCTCCGCAGAATAATCATCATCATAATAGTAATAATAACAAACAAACAAATAAATAAATAAACAAAACAAAAAATTAATTTAATTTAAAAATAGAAAAATTTTAATTTAGTTTTTCATTTCGATTCGAAAGCCGAATGGTGGACACACACATATCAAAAATAAATCATCTTGTATGTTTTATGTTGTGCCTCCGCGAGAATCTATAAAAACAAAAAAAATTGCCTATGTCACGTCCTGTATATTTGTTTCGGTTAGTTTTATCGAAAAACTAACAGAACTATTTATTTATTTTGTATTTTGTGTAATCAAACGGATACTTACAAAAAATAAAATTTTTATCACTGAAATTCTGTGTGTTTTACGATATTATCTGTTCGTGCTGTTACATTTTAACAAAACAAAACCAAAACCGTAGTAAAAAAGTACCCAGTAGTACTGGCGACATTTCATAGATTTTTTCGACTTGGTCTTTTGAAATCTGAAATGATATAGCTTGAAGCATCTCTTGCGACAAATAATACCTTAGGAGTGTGCCAATGTATTAGCAAATTGAAAGTGCTACGACAATATACCGCCTTACGTTTAATATAAGATATAAATCTTCAAGGTTCTATTTCGTAAACTATGCCTTCAAATTTGCTTTGAGCTTAATGGTTTCGGAGTTGGACTATTTAATACACCACAAATACTGCCAGTTTATGTTCATCTATCTCTCCCTCCAAGATTATCAATTTGAGTGCTCCCGCTTAGCCGCTTGTGAATCAGTTACATTTTTTTTTATTTCACCACAAAAAAAAACATGTCTTCAAATCGGATGAGACAATTTCGATTTAAAAACAATTTGAACTAACCGTTCGATGTTGAAAGGCCGAACGCCGAAAGGTCGAATGGGTCGGAAGGCCGAATGTCGAAAGGCCGAAAATGTGGAAAGAACAAATGGGTCGAAAGAACGAATGGGTCGAAAGGCCGAATGTCGAAAGGCCAAATGGGTCGAATGGCCGAACGTCTGGAACGACTGATTGGGGCGAAAGGCCGAATTTTTATTCAATTTCCCTTCACTTAATTGATTGAAATCACTATTTAAAACCATTGAATTTATTTCTTAATGTAAAATGATTTAAATAAATTGAAAACACGTGCTAATAAATCCTTTGTATGTAGCATAATGTGATCAAATTTTGTCGGAAAAAAAATGTATTTATTTTTCTTTTTTTATTATAGTTAATTAATTTTTAATTATATGACAAAAAAAAGCGTAAGAAGACTTTAATATTTAAGGCGATTTACTATTAAACATTTTTATACAAAAATTTTGATAAAAATCTAAATTTTGAAAATTTTCATTCATAAAATGATGAAAAATTAAAATCAATTTCGACACAAACGGCCTTTCGACATTCGGCCTTTCGACAAAATCGGCCTTTCGACATTCGGCCTTTCGACCTATTCGGCCTTTCGACACATTCTGCCTTTCGAAATTTGGCTTTTTGATATTCGGCCTTTTGACCCTTTCGCCCTTTCGACATTCGGCCATTCGACACATTCAGCCTTTCGACACGATCGACCTTTCGATACATTCGGCCTTTCGACACATTCGGCACTTCGACATTCGGCCTTTCGGCGTTCGGAATTTCGACGTTCGGTCTTTCGACACTCGGCCTTTCGATCCTATTCCGAACTAACCAGGTTAAAAATCCAGTTAAAAGATGCCGAGGTGTACCACTTGGTGATCAGAGCCCTGACCAAGCGAAGGTCCGAATTCCTTTCGTTCCAATATAAAATGAACAAAACCTACCAGGTAGTCATACGAAAGTTGCATCCATCGGCCACGATGTTGTTAATATCTGCAACACGAAGCAAAGTGGTACGAAAAAGCCACTCCCACTCTTTAAACTTGAGCTTCGAATGAGTGAATCAAATAAAAAATACATTTGATAAGTAGACTGATGCATTCAGTTGTACAAGTTGAAAAGCCACATGTCAATCTTAAAGTGGTTCAATGCACTACGGACATACCAAATCTTATTGCAATTACAAACCTAGATGTGTGAAATCGACAGGTGAACATCTCACCTGTACATCCGAAACACATAACACCAGCAAAAGTTTCTAAATATACCCAGATACACCATATATATGACACAAATCATCCTGATGGAACAGCTTAAGGTGGCACTGCAGTTATAATCAAAAACATAGTTAAACACCATAAAGCAGAAAAGTATAAAAAAGAGCATCTACAAGCTACTACTCTAGTAATACCAAAACAAGCAATAAAAATGGAACAATTTCACATCGCTTCATACCAGGGGGTCATTATAATGCAAAACATCAATAGTGGGGATTAAGATTGGTGACAATGAGAGGACGAGAATTACTAAAATCAATTTAAAAAAGTAATCTTCATCATGTATCAACCAGTGAACCTACCTATTGGCCAAGTGATAGGAGAAAGATCTTACATGTCACAGATTTCTGCGACATCAAAGAAATAGCATGTAGTTACATTAAAGGGACGCCGTGCTTGGACCTGTTATCGAACCATTCGCCTGTCGTAATCACTTTCGGAATACACCGAAATAGCCAATGTTGAGCAATAATAAAACTGACTGTAACAGAGAATTTAAAGACAAACATTAAGTTAAAGACGGAAAGTGATTTAAATAAACCAGTGGAACATTTCAATAAATGTATTCAGTCTGCAGCTTGGAAGTCTACACCACTGCAAAATGAGACAGGAAAGGAAGGGGAATGAAAATGATTGAGTTAAAAGAACTGTTTCTCAATGAAAAACAAACCAGCCAATTCAAGAATATCTATCACGACTCTCACCAACAGAAAACACAGATTATTCACTGTGGAAGGCGATCAAGAAGCTGAAACAACCACAACAGCATATTCCGCCGATATGTAAAAGTGACGGTCAGTGAGCGAGAAATAACGAAGAAAAGGCTGAAGTCTGATCTGTGTCAAGATCTGTGATACAAAGATGCACCAGGATATGATTTAATCACAGGAAACATCTTGCAACAGTTGCCAGATAAGGGCATTCGATTTATGACCTGCTTATTTAACGTTATACTTAGAACAGGATATTTCCCAATACAACGGAATGTTTCACAAGTAATATTAATACCAAAACCAGGCAAGCCTCCAAAAGAATTTACTTCGTACAGACCTATAAACTTGCTACCAATTATGTCTAAATTATTCAAAAAATTACTACTTAAGCGTTTAAAGCCTATATTGTGAAGAAGAACACTCTAAATAGAACATACACAGAATAGTTCAAGTAATTGAAGAAGCCCTGGATGACAAAAGATATTGTTCTGCTTTATTCATGGACATAAGACAAGCTTTTGACAAGGTGTGGCATGTGGGATTTCTACAGAATATTAACGTCATATGTACTGGACAGATATTTTATAATATCAAGGTGCGTATACGAATGTCCGTCCAATTAAATCTATGTTGTACCGCAGGGCAGCGTGCTGGGGCCGATATTATATTTGCTATATATCGCAGATATATCTACAAGCAATCAAATAAATGTCGGAACATTTGCAGACGACACGGCAATACTCTCATCGCATGAAGACCTCAATAAAGCTACAGAAGTTTTGCATTAGAATGCTCTTATTCAAGTATGTAGCCAACAAACGACTAACTTGGCGTAAACATATATGGACAAAAAGAAAGCAATTGGGAATGAAACTGACAAAAATGTATTGACCGATAGGCAGAAAATCAAGTTTATCGATTGAAAACAAAATACTGTATTTAGACATATGGTATACAGCTGTGGGGAATGGCCAGCAATTCGAATGTGGACGCAGTTGCAGTCAAGATTTCTAAGAATCATAGTACATAGATGCACCATGGTTTGTTGTCCCAACAATACGGGAAGAAATTAGCGATTCCAGTGCCAAGTATCACTTAAGATTGACAATTTATCCAAACGATCTGGCGAGCAAGCTTCTCCGTAAAGATTAAAACGTCACAAAATGTTTAATTTGCCAATGAATGTCTCATTATGAGATAGATTGAAAAATATGGATGTGATGGATACCCCTACCCTGAATATGGCGAATTATACCACGTTTCCAACAAGTATTTGATAAAGTATAGTACTTTGCATTTACATCATGTTACTTTTTGCTACATAATTTTATTGTACTTCTTGTAAACGTGGTATAATTCAGGGTATCCATTATACCCGATTTGAAGGCATGTTTGGCGTACATTGATAACCTGCCCTCCATAATTACATAACCACACTGACCAATACCATTCATATTTACAACGCAACCTTTTTAACTATTAAATTAAAAAAAATTATAAAAACTATTCTAAGTTGTGGTACTCTGTGAGACATTAACGAAACCATTTTTTTAATCGGCAACCAAGCCCTTTTTACGGGTTAAACCACCCCTTAATTTAACCTCGAAAAGGTTTTTTCGGTATATCTCGACGTGGGTATGTGGGTGTCACTAAAATCAGCAAAGCTAAACGGAAGCTAAATTTTTCCGGAAAATGGTCTTATCTCCCGGGAAAATTTTCACTTATTTTATTTTATTTTTTCAAAATCATGTAAAATATGAATTTTTTTATGATTTTTTGACATTAGAATTATCTATCAATAATTTTTAGAACGTACAAGCCAAAGAAATCACGTTATTTACTCAATTTGACTTTATACTGATTTTTTTTTTTCAAATATGCACGTGCATACATATGTGCACTGTCTCCATTCCTCAATCCTGTTTATATTAAAAACAGGTTATCTCCGCATTAATTAAACAAATTATTGCCGTTATTGGTTTATTTTATTCTTATATTAAAACTGTCATCATTTGTTTCAATCATTTGATGGTACTCAAAGCAAAAAGTGTGATTAAGTGTAATAGTGAAAATATATAAAAATAACAAAAAATGGCTGAAAATCGGTTAACTGTCTTTAAATCCATGATATTGTGCTCTATGTTATGCAAAAACCCATTAATTTAGGAAAAGTATAGGCAACCTCCAAAAGTGGAAGTGGATTTGCCATAAGCAATACGACATGCCGAAGAATGGGAAAAATATTTGGCAGAAATCGTTCTCTGTTCGTACCGGCACATTTTTTGCCAAAACCCATTTGCCAATCAATGGCCCAAATTTGCAAATTTGTGCCATTCTGGTGTAGCAACATTAATTTGAAACAAATTGGCGACAATTTGGAGATTTCCAGAAAACGTTAGTGGATTGGGCTAGTTTTGGTCGAGAAGTGGTTTTTGACGTCATCAGTCACCAATCAACACCAATTGAGCTAATGGAAAAATGGTCGAAATCGGCGAGTCCAAATTTGGTAGGCGAAAATATAATCGCAGACACCGTATCGACGGCCATTAGGTATTTGGAATGGTAATTTTTTATATTGTTTTACCAAATAAAATTTATCAACAAACATTTTTTTCAGATCGAAAGAGAGTCGGCCATTTTAATACCAGTAGAAAAGCGGGACACATCCACTTTGCTTCCGGTGATTAAAAAATTGATATTGCCAAATTCAACAATTATTTTCGATTTTTGAAAGGCTTATGATTGTCTCTAAAAGTGAACCATTCTCTAAATTTCATTAATCTTGAGACGAAAGCCCATACGAACAAAATTAAGGCAACTTGGTGCGCTGCTAAATGATGTTATGAATCTTCGTCTAGGTGTAAAATTTTTTATGGAGGATATTTAGCAAAATAAATGTTTTTAAAATCATGTAACATGAAGAAAGAAGATCCGTTTAAAATTTTTATGAAACAAGTCGGTATTCTGAATCCAGGCAAACTTCAAGAAACTCCTGACGAGGATCACAATAGACATCAAAATGAAGATGAAAATGAGGAAGAGCAATATTTAATAAACTAATTTTTATTTTATTTATTTTTATTAATAATAATTGCTTCGTACCTGGCAGACACAGATCAAAGAGTTTTTTTCGCCCTTACCGCTTCTTCTGATATTACCATAAATGTAAAAAAAGCAACTTTTGTAAATATAAACAATTTTTTAATGTAATTTTAATTCGTTTTATACCTTTAAACTGTGACCGAAACCTGTGATAAATATTTTTTTAGTACAAATTTTTGACATGTATTTGAAAAATATTCCCCTACATTCACAAATTTTTATTACGCTGCCCGAATCGTGTAATAATTTTTTGAAGTATTTCTCCTTCTGTCATGATGTTGTTTGATTTTAATGGCAAGAAATACTTTTATACGCATCGAATTGGCTTTCTTTTAATATTATATATTATAGCGTAGGACTGTTTTTGTTAAGGCATAGTATAACAGGAAGATGTCCAATAATTTTCGCTAAAATTTTGAAAATTATATTACGATACAGTTAGGTTTTTATAAAGGAAATGGGAAAGTCACGGGTGGTGTCAAATCAGAAATGCAACACAAATTAAAAAATATTGGGGGCAAATCTGTTATGGATTAAAATAAATCGTTAATGATGTGCTACATACAATTCAACGTTTTAAATCAATCTGTCAGACGATAGTGGTAGCTCTTACATTTACTCACTAGATCAATATGCCATATAAATTGTTGACATCCACGGACAAATCATCTCACTAGAAAACAATAATTGTCGGCAAGCTGGTGCAGTTGAAAATAGGAAATTATCATGTTGCTGCAAATGATAACATAATCATTGAATAGTTGACATTTTATTTTGATGATATAAAATGCTAAGGCGACCATGTTAAATGTCGACCGAATAATTATTCTGTTTGTGTCAAAAATTATCATAGAAAAAGACCGTGATAATTTGGGTGTATGCAGTTTATTCAAATAAATGTCAAAAATATGTACTAAAAAATATTTATCACAGGTTTCGGGCACAGTCTTAGACTACATTAAAAAATTTTCAAAATACGTACTCCTTGCCTGATTTTCGCAAATTAAGGAATGGTTCTAACCCCTAAAAAGCATTTGGTTGCCTTGTTCCGTTAAGGTCTCGCAAAGTTCTACAACGTAGAAATGTTTTGATAATTTTTTTAATTTGACAGTTCAAAAGGATCTCTTGTTAGTTTACTTCCCATCTTACACATCCACAGCCATACGTAGATAAAACCTCGCATGTATCCATCACGCACAGCCACACCCTCTAGACTCTAGTTCACACACTTAGAAAACCACTCTTCTTTTTATTACAACTCATGGTCAATAAGGTCCCAAATAAATTTTTCGAACTTTCATTTTGCAAATGTTGACGTATTTTGACGTTTTTTGAGAACTTGATGACATAACCTTCATTTTTATTTTTTAGCATTTCACTTTGAATTTCGTCTCGAAACTTTTCTGACTCGCTACCGTCGCTTTAGGCAATGGATCATATGCATAATTAGAGTGGAATATCCTTGCCACTATTTTTTTGACAGCCCGCCGAGCTTGTATTTTCAAATTTTATTTATTTTAAACATGTCAATTGTATTTGAATCAATCAATATAAACACAAACGTAGTAATGAGATTTAAAGTTAAAAAATGTGATTTCACATAACCAAAATAGGTATAGAGCCATCTATTGGAATTATCTAAACTAAAAGCCATCTGCCGTTAATTCTTTGCGTTACTGCTTCTAACAACTATACTATCATTTGAACATAAGTAGTTGCGAGTAGATACAAGTACTTATCAAACAATATGTGAACAAATTAAAGAACGATGAATTTAATAAGAAAAATAAAGAATAAATATGAAGAACGGTTTCTCTGAGCGAAAAGTGAATAGTTGCTAAATTAAGAGAGTAGCACAATTACAAATAACGGGGCTTTGTGATGTATGAGTAATGATTGCACCGGGTGAATCGAAGCAAGTTATGTTGTTGTGAATTGCAATAATATGGTGACAATGTTACAGAATCACAGATTGTGAACGGGTTAAATGATTTGATGGTGCATTAGAAAAATGTTACTGATCAGTGAAATTTAGATCTTTTAGAGTGAGAGAAAGTGCTTCAGAATTGTGCTATACAAAGTAAATAACCATATACATACTACATTCCCGGAAAATCGATTTAACCTTAAGCATCGTGATTTATTCGATATACTACCAGTTTAATTCAGTACAATGTGTATTTACCAAGTGAAGAGTATTTGTAGATGAATTGATGATACATTTTAAATCATGAATTGGGCGAGGCAAAGGGTTATACCATACGACAAAGTTACGATTAAAGATTCACAGACGAGTGTGCCGTTCGACCAACGTAAAGTTTCTGATGAAGCTTTAATAAAATATATAATTATAGGGCTGAATGATTATCAGTTAAATACTTCATTACATACACAAATAAAAGTTAATGTGGGTGATTTGCGTGAACGTATCGAGTAGTATTCGAGCATGCGTCAGTATTGACAAAATAATTTAAATGCGCGGGTAAAACCAACCAACAAAGAAGTAATGATCCTAATTCGATCAGCTAGAACCGGAGCAAAACCAGGGCATTTGTCTATAAATTGTTCTGAAACACAGAGACGAGATCGAGGTCCATGTGAGGGGACACCCAGACTGTTCTTCTGTGACTGACACTCAGAAATCTTTCAATGGTAGAATAACAATTCAAGGTGCGTGTTCCTATAACAAATCTACAATATTGAATTGCAACGTGAAACTGTTAGGATTCATTGATTATGGAAGCCAATGCAAACAGATGCAGAACATTTGCCGGGGGGGGGGGGGGGGGGGGGGGTGTTATTGTTGCCAGTTGCTAACGAAAAAATATGAGCAACGGTCAAATATCTATTTCCAACATCTCTTCTGTACCAATAATACAAAATTGCTAATCGGTCACCAACTGTATGAATGATCAGAGAAAACCATACGCTAAAATTTCAAAATGTAAGCATAAGCGTTACTTTGTTGGAAAATCGAAAATTCGCGAATTTGGCAGAAATATGTTATGTCTTAAGGGACATTAAAGTGAATAGCCAAAAAACAAGTGTAAATGAAGTTCAATAGCCTAAGTTAATATATCGAGAACCAGACATGATAATAATCTGAATATGATGTTTACCGAATCTGACGAGAGTATGGATCAACTGAAATGTACAAACTGACCAGCGCATTATCGACAAGAATGAAATAAATATGGATAAATGTACGACTTTAAAAGAACGCGACTATTTATTTCAGTTGATATCAAAATTTAGTATTTCAGAGTAAAAATTTAGTATTTTTTTATTTTAGTATTAGAAAGAAAAAAGACGGCGAGTAACGTATCTTTATTGTTTTCCGACAACTAAACGATAAGACGATACGAGACCAGTATCCGTTGCCGAAGATCAACTATCACGACTCAGTGATTATAATTATTTCACTGTACTGGATTTCGCATCCGGCTATTATCAGATTTTAATGTCCGCCGATTCAGTACATCATACGGCTTTCGTAACGCCATGGAAGCCGCGATATTTTGACGTTATACTTAAACACAAAGTTGGAACATGAAGTACATACCGATGCAAGTTCCAAAGGTCTTGCTGGTATGCTATTCCAAAAAAAAAATGAAAAAGTTGAGACAAAGACTGTTTGGCGGTCGTTGAAGCGCTTCAAAAGTTCCGTATTCATTTAATCGGAAAGCCATTTACTTTCTTTATTTGGAAGATATTCAAAAAATCATCGAAGTTATAAATCGAAAACCAATTAATGCTGATGAACGACAGACGTATGAAGATTGTACGGTCTGTCAAGAACAATTGTAACGAATTGGAGTTGATATGGGACAACCGGGACTCGAAAAAATAGTGGAAGTTACTCGCAGGCACTTTTAGTTTTCTCGAATACGAAACTATATAAAGAAATATATTTCGTCGTGCCTAGATAGTGGATATACTAAATCGAAAGGTGGGATGAGGAAAGGTGAAATGTATCCAATTGATAAGACGCCAATACCATTTCACTCTCTACATGTGGACCACTTGGGTTCTTTCCCGAAAACATCCAAAGACAACACTCATCTGATGGTTATAATAAATGCGTTTTCAAAGTACGTAGTCATTAAACCGGCAAAATCAACGAACACAGTTATATCGATTCTGAATGACTGGATTGCTTATTTATGAGTTCCAGATAGGTAATTAGTAATCTTGGTACTGCACACACACACCACAAGGTCATTCGAAAAATGCTGGTCGAAAAATAATATCAAACATATTCTGAATGAGCTAACAATCTTAGGAATGGTACGATAGGAAACGGGACACAATTAGTCGAAATGTACAATGGGTGTTAAATACCATTATCAACGACACAGCAAAACTAGCGCGTAGAAAAACAAAGAGGTCTTTGGTAGAAGCACCGCAAAACAAATTTGAAAGTACAACAACTAAGCAATTAAGACAATTAGCAAATTTCACAACCTCGACAGAGGTACTGACTATTTTTCAGATCTGCTATTTATTGTTAAACTGTATCACCGCAGACTGAACAAAATCCGTTTATCTGGGCTTGATTGCGTTAATTCGGAGAAAAGTGCGAGAACTATCATATTACAGCTCTGCTTTGTACAACGTATACAAGTTACACCCTTACGTAATATTAGGAAGAATCTCTCAATGAAATTATCAGTACATTTAAAATGTTCTGTTAAAGTTGAGAACAACTAAATAAACTCTTTTGTAATTCACTTCGGTGTTCGACATGTAGATGCTCTATCACCAATACTCTTTAATCACATGTTATTTTAGAATTTTCGTTAAAATGAGTCACCTCAGGACAACATCTGAAGGTAATGAAGGTATTAATTTGACCCGCTTTGTGATGGCCGTTTATTATATTATACAGTAAGTCTTTCAAATTTTGAAAAAGTTTTACCAACAATATAAGGTTGAAAACTTGGGCTCGATTATTTGGACTACACCTTGTTCAAGTCATTACGGAAGTCATTCAAATTCAGAAGAAACTTTTTTTCTACAACAGTGCGAAATGAAGTCGCAACCAGTAGTAAAATGGAACGTTATTCATCTGCAGCCTGATTCTCTAAAAAAAATGAGTTAACTTGTAAATGGGTACAACGGCCGTTTATACATTATCACACTACTTTCCGATTCTCTAAATCTGCTTTCTTCTCTCTCTTTCAATATAATCAAGGGTAATGAGGGTCGTTCGGTTAGTGAACGAAGAGGTGTTAATTCCAGTTGTAGTGAATGGGCCTCACCCCTCAATCATAGTTGTACAGAAGGATAACAATAGAATCCGAATTTGCGGCGATTTTAACGTTACCATAAAAAGGGGTATTAGTATTGAACACCGTCCGCTGACCATAATCGACGGAGTATTTGCAGTTTTGACGAGGTATAAGTGCTCCTAAACCTGACAGTTCGAAACAGTTGTTAACCTTCCGTCGGTGCACTGGAGTAAAAAGTTACCCCAGACTTAAAAAAAGTGAAATAAAAAGTGAATTAATGCGAATTAATCCGAAATCACTTAGGAATGCTCTCTCTTACATGTTTAGCACAACAAAATATCAAAAAACGGTGAAATCTAACCATTTCAAAGCAACTGTGGCACAGTAATGAAAAATATGCCACGGTCTGTGCTTGGGGGTAATAAGTTACCCCAGACTAACAAAGAACACAATTGCAATTGGTTAGTTAAAAAATTATACAGGAAATACGAATTCATGAAAGAAAATCATAATTATGTGACTTTTAGAAGAAGGAATCTTTGTTCTGTTTGTATCTTTTGGTTTACGTGCGTTTCACCATTCACAGCCTTTCAACATAAACTCGACTTCAAAATTTATGAACTCAGCTTGAATATAGATATTATATTTATAACGGTATTTTTACCATTCAAAATTCATCGACAAATGTGTTTGATAGATCTACATCGTAGTTTGTGTTTGAACCTATAAAGGAATTGTTCGTTATTACTGCAAGGACTGTTCCCTACAAGTTTTTTTATCGACTTGGAGTTATGTGAGTATTACACAATAGTGTTTGAAGTAATTTTCATTTTAGATGTTTGCCAATTTATCTTTTTTGTTAGATAATGACAAAACGACAGAGCAGTCAAGAACTAAGAGATTTGTTCGATGAGATATCCGTTTCGTCGGATAATTCACTGATGATTTACAAGAATATAACGAAATTCCTCAGGAACAAGATGATTTAGATGGTGATTTTTCAAATTTAGATGATGACGATGAATATATTCCGGATATTCGTGATCGTATGTGCAACGAAGATTTGCCGGAGGAACAAGAATGTTCATCCAATGATGATGAAAACGAGACTGATGAACAAGAATTATTTTATAAGTCGCAGAATAAGAATTATTCTCGAAAATGGAGCGTTCAACCACCGAGCATTCATAAAATCCCAGAATTTCAAATAGATCGTGAGACACCGGGATTGATTGGAATTGCTAGACATTTCAATAAGGAAGAAGAATGTTTTAAAAGTATTTTGCCACCTACGATGATGTGCATTATCGCGAGTGAGACGAATCGTAAGGCGAATGATTATTTTGATCGTCACCGTAATCCAAGCCAACATAAACAACCACGAATATGGTATGAACTGGAAATTGACGAGCTCTACGCCCTCATTGGGATTATTTTATATTCCGGAATGAGGAAGAATTGGGATGAGCTACTAGTCGAATTGTGGCATAAAAAGAGCCGGCCCTTTTTCAGAGCATCGATGTCGTTGCAGAGAGTGGAGCAAATTCTTCGCTTCATGCGTTTCGATGATCATCGAACTAGAACAGAACGATTGCAAATTGACAAATTAGCTGCATTCAGAGATGTTTAGTTACTTTTTCAGGAGAATCCGAAATTAGCATATACGTAGACCAGGAAACTTAACAGTCGATGAACAAATAGTAGTAACAAGAGGGCGATGTAATTTCCGGCAGTACATCCCTTCCAAACCAGGAAAGTATGGAATCAAAATATTTTGGTTCATCGATGCGAAAAACTCCTATCCATTGAATGGAGAAATTTATATTGGTTGTCAACCTGGAGAGAAGAGCGCAAAAGACTACACATTTAACCTAGTGAACAGACTAGCTCGTCCTTACGTCAACAAAGGACGTACTATAACAATGGACAACTTTTTTACCAGTTGTGCTCTTGCCGAATATATGATTCGTCAAAAAACAACAATCATAGGAACCATTCGAAGTAATAAACCCGATTTACCAGTCGAATTGGCAGCACATAAGACACAAGACAAAAAAATGTAAATCAAAAATCCAGAAGTTGGTTCATCACGCTTTTGTTTTGATGGCTATCTTACTTTAGTGAGTTACATACCAAAACTAAATAAAAATGTGATATTATTATCGACTCTTCATAATAACGATGATATCGATGAAACTTCCGGCAAGCCGAATATAATTTTAGACTACAATTCCAGTAAGGGAGGAGTAGATACTATGGATAAGTTGGCCAAGACTTATACATGTAAACGTATCACTCGTAGATGGCCAATGGTGTTGTTTTTCAACATGATAGATGTGGCAGCTATTGCTGTCATTAACATACATAAACTAGCTCGCCCAGATGCGTATGTACAAAACAAAAACCAACACCCGTAAACCTTTTCTGGATATCATTGTAAAACAGCTTGTTGATCAACATATTCGAAAGAAGCTATCAAATCCAAACGCATTTAAAAAAAACGTAAAAATTACGATGCAGTTGATGGGTTATAACGTCGTTATTCTAAGACAGCAACTAGATGCTGGAACTAGTTCGCAAATTATCAAAAATCGGTCTGCTGACGTAAAAACAAATATTAGTTGCCACATCTGTACCATGCCCGCATGCAAGCGTCATCAAAAAATAGTTTGCAATGCCTGCTGTGCCATAGAAATTCAAGACGTAGAAGTTATCGCCAGCTGTGAAGATCTTGATGACGACTTTCATTAAATATTGTTCCTTTTTTAAATAATTTACATTTATTATAACATGAAACGTGAATTAATCTATATTTTCAATGTATTCCAATGAATTAAAATAAATGTTATTGATATATAGTATTATGTTCAGTTTTATTTAAATAAATTAACCAAATATAACTTTTTCCCTTGTATTGTATAATAAACTAGTGGGGTAACATGTTACCCCCATGCACAGACCGTGTGTATAAAACACGTGCACCGACGGAAGGTTAACCATAAAAACGTTAAAAAGGGCTTTCCAATTCCAAAGATTACCATTTGGAATATCAGAAGTCACTTTCATATTTCAACTTGTAATAAATCAAGTACTGTTAGGGGTGCAGAGCGTCACTTGTTGCATCAATTATGGTCGGTCTTAAACCAAAAATAAAAAAATTTTAACCATTTCTCAATACACTTCCACGTTCCACCCAAATCCGTAGACCAATTATTATCTTTTTTTTGGTTTGATTAAAAATTGCAGTAAGTTCGTCCTCAATTTATCGAATTCAGTGAGTCATTTTTATAGATTATTAGAAGAAAGACCGTTTCGGTTCGGGAAAAATTCGTTTGGTGAGGGAAGTATGCGAATGCATTTGAACTAACTAAGAAATACATTACATATCTTGTTTGATCTTGTTTCTTGTGTAAAGAAACAGTTGATATTAATTTGTGACGCTAGTTTGTATGGCGAAGGAGCCGTTTTAGCTCATGAGATAAATGGTGTCAAAAGACTAATCATGCTTGTAAAAACTCCGACCGAGGTGGAACGGACACCATTTATTTAAATCATGTATTTGTCGCCTTTCTATCGATGGGCCTGTTTTAGAAAGGATCAGTTGTCTTGGATAGAACAGTACCCCAATAAACGGGTTTTAGATTACACTTGTTTTGCATTGATTAAAATTTACATTGTTGGATGTCATAGACTCGTTGAAGTTTACTCTAAGGCCCGTAATTTTAAACGAGGATAGTAATAAATCAGCGAATTTATCCCCTCTTTCGTATTTTTAAACGAAGATAAATCCACTGAATCAAACCTGGATTAAAATTGTATCCTCGGATTTATACCTCGATATCGATGGCTAAAACAGTGGATATGGCTATTTTCGAAAATTGGGAAATATAAAACGTCATTTACGATCTGTCAAATTACATATACAAAACTAAATATTTGTATAGATATTGAATTGCAAATTTAAATTTAATTGAAAATTTAAGTTAAAAATGGAAAATATATTTAATGGGTCTTCGTCTTCGTCATCAGAATCTGGTGAATCAGATTACGAGATAATGTTGTCGATACGATATCTAAACGTCCTAAGGTATTTCACGATAGAATAGACGTGGAGTTTTACAATAAGCAATAGTTTCGGCGCCGATCCCAGTTTTCTAAAGAAGGGGTTCGTTATTTGACCAATACCCCCCGACAAGATCTGGAACCTTTAGACGCATATTATCGCTTATGATATCGCATATTAAGTGCACCACTCGCTTTCTATTTTATTTATTTTTTGTACAGGAATGCCACAAATCACGATATTTACTAAAGACTAACTCCAACAGAATCAAACTAGCTAGTCGCGAATTCGAGATTATGTAGTTATTTTTTCAGTCTGTCACAACACGATTTAAATGCTTTTAGGCTTGTTGCGTTTCGTACATAGCATGATTATCGTAATCTAGAATTTGAAACTCGATGAATATAAAATTCAACAAAAGACCGAAAACTTAAGGGAGAAAGAATTATTTTATGTCATTTTCGATTGAGCCGAAAAAAGCATTCTGAAGGTGAAAAATATGCTTTTTTTGCTTTTAATTTGTTCGATTGAAGCACATTCGAGAGCACATTTTAGAAATATCGAGTTTTCCGTAGATTTAAGCCTCTTTTACATAAATATGTTTATAGCAGTGTCGTAACTAGGTACCCGCAGCACCCGCAGCTGCGGGGGGCCCCTTGGGCCCACGAGATTTATCGAGAATTTCAAATTTACGATTTCAAATTTACAAAACGAAATTTTTAAGATATAAGATGGTCGTCTAATTTTTAGAGAAAGAAGGAATGATTCCTGTTGCAATAATTTCTTTTCGATTGCTATGAAGATGAAAAAGTTTCGAGTAGAATCATATGACTCCAAAGAAATAAAAATGCCTTTAGATGTTGACAGATATGTAGAGTTAGAAGGCCATTTGCTAAACTCGTTTAAAATCAAAGCTTTCCCTATCAGAGGATAACGATTTTAGTATTTGGGTTAATTTATTTGTAAAATACGTTTTGTACTCCAAGTTTAACCCTTTTGCACTTCAAATTTAACCTTTTATAAATCAAATTAAGAATTGAGCAAAACAAATTGAAACTTTTACAAATCAAGTTTTGATTAGAAAATATTGAATTTGATTTGTAAAAGGAAGCAATTCGGCTAAGCAGATTGCGATGTACCATTTTGATGTTCATAAAAATCAAGAAGAAATTGTTGAATCTTTCTTATTAGAAAAATATCTAACCGCGACTGAAAACAATTACATGTAAAATGAAATGTTCCATTCTTATTGCATGTCGTTTTGTCGAGCTTAGCCATACCTTGCTTAGTAGTAGCATTTTGCTTAGTAGGATTAGTAACATTAAGTTATATTTACATGAATTTTCGAAATATGGTATTTCGAAATTTTCGTGGATTTTCTAAATTTTGACAGGCTTTCCAAAATTATTCATTAATATCCAGATTTTTCGGTATTATTGAAATTATTCGAGATCAATCGAGATTCACAAAATAAAGAGATTATTCCAATTTATATTCTAGATTTTTTAAGTTTTCCGACATTTCTAGGATTAAACGAGATTGTTAATGATTTTCAAATTTATTCGAATTATGTATGACAATGTTCTGCGATTAGCTCTGATTTTTTGAGATTATGCCAAAAATTTCGATATTTCAGGATCTTCTCCCGTTTACATACTTACGGATAATTCAATATTTGAGAATTTTCAGGAATATTCATGATATGTATATACTTTGAAAATTTGACATTTTTGAGATTATTTCGATATTCTTGATATTTTATTTAGAAAACGTCATTACGTTTTATTTAAGGCCATTGAAATGAATCACGTTCTCTTGCGTCTAGTCACGAAATTAGATACTTTTAAATAATTCGAGGCTCGACAATAGAAAGAAAAAAGTCTTTATCTAATAAGCATTTTAGTTTCGCCACTGGTTCGTAGGTTTATTCTGGTTCTGTTATTTGGCTGATTGGGTGCCGTTTTCATGGTCATTGTTTATTTAGAAGTATCATTAAATTAATCTCAACATTACTTCGAAAACGAATTTTTTAGATTTTATATTTGCAGTTTTCTAGTTTCTTATATTTTGACAGATAACCCACAAACATAAAAGAGCAATGAGTTGTTCTTGTTCGATTGACGCCGAACCGAAATTGAGATTTCTTTTCCATAGAGGGGAAAATAATCAATCCAAAATGACATTAGAAAACAAACAAAAAAAATGCATAATTTCCCAGCAAGCAGTAAATTAATTCGAAAATTGATTTCGAAAATCGCCGGTTTTAGCTTCGTTCAAAATTATGACACAAAAAATCCACGGATCTATCTACGTTTAAAATTACCAAAAGTAACCTTGGCTAAAGTAGTGGATTTTCAAAAACTGTGGATTAATCCGTCGATTTATCCTTGTTTAAAAATACGAGCCTAATTGCACGATTATATCAATCGAAATTGTCAATCATCAAAACAGTCAACCTCCAATTGGCTACTTCGATCACTTTGTACTTATTTGTTAAGTACACATCAGCTCATTGTATCGTGCCGCTTTGAACTCTATGTCTAGCGGGACTGGCTGAATTGGTTTGAAAGAATTCTTATATCACTGGTCGATTATAGTTTACATTATTTTTAGTTTTTCCAAGCCAAATTGTAATTAATTTTAATAAAATTAGGTAAGTGTTTGGAAACTCCAAAGAAAAGAAATCAGGCCCAAATGTATATTTGGTAAAGTTGTGTTAAACAACTTGTTTTATTTTCGTGGAATGAAATATATCTACAATAAATTAAAGCCTTTTCAAACTTCTCCTTTCTGGTGCCAATATTTTCAGTTTTCTAAAGGCCATGAGTAATTTTTGGCTTGTTAATTAAACTGAACAGAGAAAACACTCGAAGTCTGAGGAGAAATTATATTCCACATTTTGAATATGTGTTTTTAAATGTTGTCACTAAACAAATCAGTAAAAATAATTAAACAATTTAAACCACTGTCAAATCGCTAGTCGTTTAATTAATTGTTATCGCCAATTAACAAAACAAAACGACGATAAAATTTTTTCACTGCATATTAGCATTCCAATTTAGCTTTTGCGATCTTAAAATAAAATTCTTAATTAATAATTAATTTACTGAATGTAAGATCATGGTCATTCTATCTAATTTTATAGTTTACTCCAATTGGTTTTCTACAAAAAAAAAAAAAAACTTTCCATTCAGAATTCACAATTCGATTTGCTAATAAATTAAATCATCTATGAAAAGTTAAATGTGGGCCGAACTAAATCTCACGCTGTATGACTAAATACCTTGCACCATATATTTATCTATATGTAAAATGTACACGAGTCACGAAAACGCAATGATTTTGAGCAAGGACACATGTTCAAGTATTTTGTAAAATCAATATTTCTGTATATGTGGCAAGAAAAATAAACAAATGTTGCATGCAACATTTTGATAGCAATAATTAACCAAAATTTTATCACTGTCGATTATCGTTAAATTTTTTTTTGTTTGGCTACTAAAACCGCAAGATTTTAAAATGCATGATAAATTACGTCCGTAATTAATTATGCATTGTTGAAATACAAACAAACCATAAAACTTTGATATCCATAGAGAACACAATTAATCAAAAAAAAAAATTACTCGTTATAATTTTTCAAATTTCTATAATTAACTGAATTCGATCATCGAAATTTTCAATTTACACTTTTCTTCTTCACATAATTTGTATCACTTTTCATATAAAACAACATAAGCACTTAATATAGTCCATCAATCACTTTGATTTTTTTGTTACGTAAAATTTTTATTAAAATATGAAAACATAATAAAAATTAAAATTAAAATAAATAAACAACACAACAACACACTATCCAAATATACACATGATGAGTTCACACACACTCAACAGTATTAATCACTCTCGAATGCCGGAAAAATCCTCGAGAAAAATTTTGGTAAACAAAACAAAAAAAATTCTTTCGCTCGCCTAATAACCGTCCGCTGTATTCACAACAAATACCGAAACTAAATTGTTTTGGAACAAAACAAAAATTGTGTGAAGTCGATTATTTAATGTGAGACTTGAGAGAGGCAAAAACAGAATCATCAGTAAAACTTTTTTTTTTTTTTCCTAAACATAATCGTACATTCGTACTATGATAGTAATTTTAGTACGTTCAATGTTTGTTTTGAGTATTTATAGCAGTGTATAAATGGTGAGTGTATTTAGTATAAGGGGAAGTTTTTTTTTTTAGAGAGAGAGATAAGAGGTCTGCTTTAGATTTTGTGTCGTCAATGCGTTTGGTAATCAACAGATTTAGGTTCATCAACCTGTAACATAGAATCCCAAACTACAAAAACTAAAGTTTTAAATCGTTTTCCTCACCCGAATCCAAATTATACACATGAAATGGAGAAAGCAGCTACATGTCTTCATCGATTTATTTTCAAGCGTTGTTTTAGAAGAAACTGCGAATGTTTTGTTGTGCAGTTAGCTGCTAGGAAAACATTGTAGGGAAACAGTGAGGAATCTAAAACCATTTTCGTAACCAACATCAAAAATTTTGTTTGTTAGAAATCGGAAATTTAGGTTTGATGTCTGTTGAACTTCTATTGGAGGAACATCTTGTGTCATCTAGGGGGCTCGAGCGGTACGTAGTTAACGGATAAGTTCAGCTGTTGCTAACAAATTGCACTGAAATGGCCGAGGCCATCGACAAGTGTTTCACAAATGACGATGCTCGGCCTCTAATAAAGTGATGTTCGCCACAAGGCCAAAGAACCTAAGCACTTCATACTTATTCACTGAAATTAACAAGACATTTTCAGTTAATGTTTGCCTCTCGAACAGTGAAGTCTAATAAAAATTAAATCCCATTGTGATACAAAATTTATTATTTGTTTTGTTCTACAAATTACATTTAATATTTGTCTAACGGGAAGTTGAATAAACTATATAAGTGAAAATTAGTGAAGTGCGTGATCGGTCCCCCGTTATGGGGCTGAATAGGGATGGGTCTGTGGATAGACAATCTGAACCTATTGGTACACCTTATCATAAAAAAAAGCCCAAACCAACTAAGTTACCACCTATAATGACGCCTGCGAATTCAGCTTTAATCCATAAATACATGGAAAGTAACGGGATTAAACAATATCTCATCAAAAATTTAAAGACCGGTACCAAAATTACTGTTGAAAAACTCGTTGACTTCAATAATATTAAACAATGGCTTACCGAAAACAAAACAGAATTTTATTAATTTACGATGGACAACCTTAAATTGAGTACATTCACACTATGGAAGACAACGAATTTTTGAAATGTTTATCGGATATAAATCTCAAACCCACTAGAATACATAAAACAATTTCAAAACAAGGTGCCACGGTATACTTTGTATCATTTAAAAAAGGGGAATACAACCTTAACCAATTGAGGAACCACAAATATGTTGCTCATACTGTAGTGCGATGGGATGTTACAAAACAGTCGGCGGGTAGGGTCACCCAATGCAGACGATGTTTCCGTTATGGTCATTGAGAAGCAAACTGTCACATGACTAGAAAATGCAATTACTGCGCCAACATTCATAAGGAAGATGATTGTCCATTAAAAAATAATACGAATAAACATATTTGTACCAACTGCCAGGATAATCGTCCGGCAAACTCGATTATGTGCCCTAAACGTAAGGAGTATCTTCAAATTCGAAAACAACAAGCAAGGCGGAATCAAATGCAACAATCTCATCAAACAACATCACCTTCAAATAGTTTTAACTTAAATAGAGATAACTTCCCTGGTTTAACAAAAGAGGTAATACCAAATTCTAACTATACTAACTCTATTAATAATTCAAACACTACTTATGCTTCTGCCCTTTTAACTGAAGGCTCAGCTAACCCGAATATTTTGTTTAGTGCGAACGAACTCTTAACAATTTTTAAAGAAATAGTGAATGGAATTTAAAATTACAACTCTAGAGAAGAACAATTTATTAGAATAACCGAAATAGCTTTAAAATATGCATTTAGATAAATCATTAATAATTGCCACCTGGAATGCACAAAGCGTCCGACCTAAAAAACTTGAGTTACAACATTTTTTGACAAAGTATAATATAGATATTATGTTATTGGCGGAAACGCATCTTAAACCACACTTAAACTGTTCTTTTCCAGATTACACTTTCTATAGAAACGATAGAATTAACAGATCATTTGGAGGTGATCACTTTTACCGGATCAAAATCTTTCAACTATTGAAAATCTCGCGATATCAGTTAAACATGTAATTGGAACTTCCGTTCGAATTACCGCATGTTATTGTCCAAAAACAAATGGATCCACTTTTAAAAGCGAAATACAAAAAATTGACTCAAAATCGAACAAACTACATTTTAGGGGGCGATTTTAATTGCCGACATCCCATGTGGAACTGTGTCAGGTTTAATGAAGGTGGTCGGAATCTTCATAATCACATAAGTATCTCTCAAAATTGCTCTATCGTGGCACCATTGGATCCGACCTTTGTTAGACCCAATTCTACTCCTAGTATTATCGATTTCTTCTTAACAAACCAACCAGAACATATAATGGAAATTAAAAATCTACCTGAACTGGCATCAGATCACCTCCCAGTCGTATGTGCTTACAATTTCAGTCTAGCTTATAAAAACCCAATTAACTACCGATTTAATTACTCCGGCGGTGATTGGACTAAATACAAACAGCATATAGAGGGTTCACTAAATTGTTCTGATCAAACAAATCCCTTGAACACTTCTCCTGAAATTGACTCGAAGATCGATTTATTTTTAGAGTCCATTAAAAATGCTAGAGACGACTCTCAATTCGTGTCACCCCATTGACTAACATAAATAAAATAAATTTAACAGAAGATATACTGGCTCAAATCAAGCTCAGAAATTGTTTCAGGCACACATGGCTTAGGACCAGAAGTAGAACTGTTAAAAGCTTTGTTAACATGCTAACCAGAGCAATAAAACATAAGATCTTAGACTTACTGAACAAATCCTGGCAATCCCAGCTTATGGACCTTGAAAAGGGATCCAAAAAATATTGGAATACTGCTAAGTTTGTTAAAACGAAAAGAAGACCAATACCGCCACTGCAAATTCAGGAAGGTGAAACCACAGAAAAACTATTGTTAAACTCACAAAAGTGTACAGCGCTCGCAAATACCTTTCATTATGTTTATCAATCCACTCATAATTATGGATCCATTCATGAATGTAATGTCAATATTAGCTGCCAACAATTAATAACTAACTATCATCCACAAGAATTTGAAGAAATTCGTTTAGAAGAGCTATGTGATATTATTAAAACCCTACGATCGTATAAAGCATCTGGGATGGATGATATTCTTAACATTTTGTTAAAACAGTTGCCGGACTGTGGTGTTAAAACTCTCCTGCTAATTTTTAATAGTTGTTTAAAATTGTGTGATTTCCCATATTCCTGGAAAATAGCAAAAGTTACTCTAATTTTCAAACCCAATAAGGAATTCAATAATCCTGAACACTATAGGCCTATAAGCCTTCTAAGCTCTATAAGCAAGGTTTTTGAGAAACTTATCAAAATTCGATTACAATGATTTATGGAAGATAACGAATTCCTTATAAATCAGCAGTTTGGTTTCGGATGGGCTGGCATTGTTAGACCTCTATCGAGCTTTTGATGCAGTATGGATCAACGGTCTTATCCACAAAATGAAAACGTGCAATTTTCCGAAATACCTAATTAAAGTTATAGATTCTTTAATTAGGAATCTATAACAGGAAGTTTTATGTACAAATATATAGTGAAAAATCCAGTCTAATGAATATTCCTGCTGGTCTCCCGCAAGGTTCCGTATTAGCTCCTTTGTTATTTAACATATTTATTAATGATATTCCTAGATTTTAAGACTGCCAATTAGCTGATGATACTCCGATATACTACTCCTATTTGCTGATGATACTCCGATATACTACTCCAATGTTCGCGCCAATAACATAATATCCAAATTTAACGGCTATCTAAATGCACTTAACTCTTATTTCACAAATTGGAAACTAAAGATAAATACTAATAAATGTGAAAGCATTTACTTTAGAAGATGTCGTGCACCAGAAAAAATTCCGCAGCTACCTTTAGTTCTGAATGGTGCTCAACTTCAATGGAAATCGGAAGTACGCTATCTAGGCCTAATTCTTGATCCAAAGTTGACATTTGGGAACCATCTGAACCATATTACAGAAAAATGTGAAAAATTGTTAAAAGTCCTATATCCACTTCTAAATAAGAATAGTCAACTTAGCTTCAGAAATAAAATACTACTATGTAATGGTTTTGAGCGTTATTCTATATGGTTCACCCATATGGTCCAACGCAAAAAACACAAATAGAAATAAAATTCAGATTCTTCAAAACAAATTTCTGAAATTGATCCTAAAAGTTCCTATTCGAAATAGAACGATAAGAGTTCATCGTGAAACCGATATGAGGTTTATAGAAGACTTAATTTCTGAAGCTAGACAAAAGTATTATTGCCATCTGACATATAATGTAAATAACGAATTAATTAATAACTTAAATTAAAATTGAATGTTTAACTTTTGATTAGTTTAAGTATTTACATAGGTTAAGGTAGAATAAGATGGCAAACTACTAGATTAAATATTCTATTTAAATTGTATTACGATGTCCCCACATATTTTATAACTTAAAGAAAAAAAATAAAATCCTATCTGAAGTAAGGCCAAGGAGGTTAAGCTCAAAATTTTAGTTAATAATGTAAAATTACCCTTTGTATTAAATTATGCCAAATAAATAAAAGATAAAAAAAAAAACAACACATTTTTTAAAAATGGGTAGGCTTCCTTTGGGGATATGGTTGCAAGATTTTCCATAGAGTACGTTTTCCATCCAATATTAGGTTGAGGGAAAGTATTGAGAGATTTTTGTGTCATGTATCGGACAACACTAATCAGATTGCGTCATACTACGCGCGTTTGAAATGTGACATTTCATTCTACAATTTTCATGAAGATAGTTTTAAATTTCGTCAATCGTGTCAAAAGTTATATTAGTGTGAAAATGAGAGAAATTTTTGAAATAAAATTCGCAATATTTTACAATTTTACTACGAAAAAGGCCAAAACGCTGCCCAATCCCACGAAAAAATTTGTGGTGTTTACGTTCAAGATGTTTTATCGAATGCAGTAGCATGTAGATGGTTTGCTCGCTTTCATTCTGGGAATTTCGATGTCAAAGATGCATCACGCTCTGGCCGACCAATTTGGTCGACAGATTTGTGGATGACAAACAAATCGGCCAAAAAGGATGTTGTCTTCCATCATGCCAACGCCAGACCACACACACCTTTAATGACTTGCATTCTCTGACCAACATTTGATAGTCTAAAGTTGACTTCAAAAAATGACTGTGAAAATTACTTGGCCAAGTTTTCCGTCGATAAACCACAAAAGTTCTACACCGATAAAATTATGAAACTTCCCGAAAAATGGGAAAAAATCTCAATACTTTTTCCCCAACCTAATATAACCTTGCAGCAAATCGCAATGGAAGTTAAAGGTTGAGATGAATTCCCTATTATGTACCCTTTATTTACACAATATTCACTGAGAGTTCGCTCATTATTCACTGATGAATGATGAATGACACTTTCGCGTAAATGACTGAATTCACTCTTTTTCACTGAATATCAATTATTCGCTTTTCAGTCACAATTCATTGATTGTTCACTTATTATTCAGTCAGCATTCTTGATTAATGACTCTCTGATGAATTTGTAGCGGTTACTTTATGTAATTGCACAATACTTTAGAACTACAATACATGAAATACGAGTGCAAAACATTGTCTATGGTAAACGACAAGTTTTGCTGAGAAGTGCTTGTATTTGTGTAAGCAACAGTTTAAAGTTACAAGGAACTTTCAAACTTGCGGCACAAAACTGTATTCACAATATTATTAGTTGACAACCGGACTATCGGTGCTGGCTTCCTGATAAAATTTGGTCTTGCAAAGGTCGAAACGCGCACCAATTGTCCCTCTGCCAAAATGGGATATGAACCGCGTTTAAAGATGTTTCCTTCTCTTATCGAAACTCTAGACTACGCTAATCGAATAAAACACAACATAATGAACCATGTACTTTGTACTTTGAAGGTTGACTTCATTGTTCGAAACCATATAAGTTGGATCTGGTGTTACAAAAAACCGCTCTTACCGTTCGAGTATATGGCGAAAATGGGCATATGCCAACAGTCATCTTCTGCCGCTTTATCTCCAATCGACATGGTAAAGAAGAATGACCACATTCCACATGGTAAAGTAGAATGCAAGAGTCTGATTATTAATTATACAGGTTGATTTTCAAAGCATGACGCCCTCTGAATTCCAAATTCAATATGGAACTCACCATCTTGCCCGATCTTCAAATTTTGTGTGAAACATCAACCGGTGTGAATCGTCCTTTTGTTCCGGCATTTTATAGACGTGCAGTTTTCAAGCCATGCATACATGGTCTATCACACTCAGGTATTCGCGCATCACGAAAGTTAATCACAAGTAGGAATTTTTGGCCAAACATGAATACTGACATTATACACTACTGGATGAAACCTTTTATCGGTTGCCAGAAGTAAAAAGTTCAACAACAAACAAAGTCCATACTGGGACACTTGGAAATGCCTTTTGAATATTCGAGACCAGACATACGGATATAGTGGGTTATGGAGATAACTGAGCTTTCCATAAAAGTCAAAGGATAAGATACGAACCGATCTATCAGCTCCGTACAAAGGATCTTACAAAGTGATTCATCGTTTCCGTAAACATTATATTCTTGATTTAAGCGGCCAATATATCTATGTTTCCATCGACAGATTAAAGCCGGGTTAGTAAATGGTGTTATTAATCCAAACAAATCCTAAGAAATCGGTCAAGTTCCAAATTTATTCGTGATATACCCGATTATTTAAATAAATTCTTTTAAAACCTTGTCTTATTCGAGAGGATTTTAATTGCAGGTGTGTCATATACCGGTCGCTTTACATAACTGCGCAATACTTTGTGACTACACTAAATAAAATACGTGCGCAAAAAATTGTCTATGGTAAATGACAAGTTTTGCTAAAATCGCTTGTATTTATTTACGTAAGCAGGAAAAATAAATTTCAATTGAATTGGAATGCCTTAGAACCAAACCAGTAACCATAACGCAGACTTGTCAGTATTCATCTACTAATGATCATTATCTGATTATCTACTAGATATTCATTCATTATTCCCTTCCCACAAAGGTTCACTGTTTATTCACTGGTGAATGATGAATTCAGTCATTATTCACTCATTATATTCATACATTAATCAGTTAGTATTCTCTGTTTATTCACTGTTATTCACACATTATTGTCCCTCAAACTTCACTCACACGAATAACGGGTGAATATTGAGTGAAAAGCCAGTGAATAATGACTGATTAATGTGTGAAGAATTAGTGAATAATGAAAGAAAATGAGTGAGTGTGAATAAGGAGTGAACAAGGAATGAACAGGAACAAAAGAGAGCTGGTGAATAATCAGGAAAAATTGACCACTAATGAGTTAATAGTTATTCAACATTCACTCATTATTTACAATCAATAGAGACTTCGACAAAGCACCTGGAAAAAGCAGCATCTGCTTTCGTCAATTGTCTGTAACCGCCCTCTTACGTCCTAATGGAGCGATTTTTGTCTCATTCGAGTTCGCGAAGGATTCTTCGTTCCTGAAGTAAGCGTTTTCGGTAGGTGTATTGGACCTTTTTGCTCGGATAATTAGTCATTACGAAATTTTGTTGAAAAAATTAATTTTAATCACTATTTTTCAGTTATAGTAGTTTATCTCAATTATTTTTCTATAAGATAGATCGACGCTAGGCGAATTAAACAACACTACAAGTCCGTGCTATTTCTTCACCTTTTCATTACTTCAATTTTAGTGTGCGCAAAAAGAGCCAAAATAAATCTCAAAAAAATTTCGAATGATTTTAAAAATCTCCAGAAATCTTGAATAATTTAGAAAATGTGAGGAACATTTCCAAAATTTTGAATAAATTTCTAATAAAATCGTAAAAAAAAATCTGAAAAGTTTGGAAATACATACTGAGCTACTCAAATCAATGCCTTTAGCAAGAATAATCTTAAAAATTGCACAAATAATCTTAAATTATGTAGACAACCAAGTCTATAAAGACATATCGGTCAACAAGCAAGCACTTATCATTAAACGCCAAGCCAAACTGAAAATGCCGATTAATTACGAATAGTGTATCGGAAAACCTCGAAAAATCTGGATAAATATGAACGAATCTTCAAAATAATCTCGAAAAACTGAATAATCCATGTGAATGAAGTTCGTGGTAAGAAAAACACGAATTTACCTAACTTGCAATGCAATTCAGATATTACAAATAATGTTGAAGCCAATAATGCAAATTATAAAATTAAATCGGAAATAGAGGAAAACATCCAGAGTTTCGCAATTCACAAGCGTGCTCTATCGATCACTTATTCCTCCAGGAAGTGAAAAGATGGCAACTGCCACGCGCAATAATATTGAAAACAACGCGGAATATTTGAATACAATAGTTGGACCTCGCAATAAACCCATTTCACTTAACTTGGTAAACACCAAAGAGGGCATGCAACGATGCAATCTTTAATAAATTATAACATTACGATATACCTCCTCTAAAATCTGGGACAAATGCATAGGAAGATATCTTAAAATATTTCAATCATCAGTTAGCTTGACGCATCTAAACACCAAAGATCGTTGACGGTAACGTATTAACTGGGGCACATAGTATTAAACATCACAAACCAACAACTACAGATTGCACAACTATCTATCAAAAATCGCATGACGCAATTAAAACATAAATAAATTAACAAGTAGATGAAATTTTTGGACTTTTAGCCGTGGAAACTTTGGTTCTACTGGGAAAAGTATCTTACTTTAGAAGCATCGATATGAAGAACGGATATCACCAAGTGCTACTTGATGATGAAACAAAATCACAAATAGATAGTGTCCCTTTTGATTTGAAAAGAGCTGCAGCCCCCTTCCAAAACCTTATGATCACCGTTCTTTGCGGTTCCAATGGTCTCAAATGCTTAGTACATAGTAGTATTGCGTAGTATATTACGTTTAGTAGCATATTTTTCTCACCTGGGTAATAAATATTTTAGCAGAAAATAATCTCTTTTGTTTTAGTGCTGTGCGATGAGGAGGAAGATCCCATTCTGCTATCTTTATAGCTTGTTTAGAAGTAGTTAGGATAGATAGCTCAGGTACCCATCGACGGGTTACAATTATTAAAGAAAAAAATTATTAATTACCCTGTTCTTCCCTGTAAAAATATATTTTATGTTGCGAAAAAATGGGCTTATTAAAGGAGTGTGGCTTATTAATGCAATGCGGCCTTATAAAAGAGATTTTGTTTCCTAAAAATTGAAACACCAAATTTAAAAGTAAAATTTATTCAGTTCAAAACTAATAAAAACAAAATAGACTTGGAAACACTCAGTTAGTGGAACTTAATGGTTGGAATTAGTGTTGGACGAATTATTAAAGACATGAGCGCAACTCATTAAAGGAGTATACGGCTTATTATATTGCAGATTCTCAAAATATTTAAATCTGACTCAAAATTGCATATTTAAGATTATTTAAATATGAAATTTTGAGTCAAACAAGCAACGGGTTACTAAAATATAATGAGAAAATTCGCCTGAATGTTTTCTTTCCACTAATGGGCGCATTCAGGTTTCCCAACATGTTGTCAGCCGAATTACGGAAAAACAAAATTACATTTAAGGTTCAAACAGAATGCGTCTACAGGCAATCTATTAAGGACGCTCAATATCGATTTGGATGTATCCAGCATATTTTTAAAAGTAGTTACAATTAAAAAATAAAATATTTTTGTCTTCAAATGTTTTAGAAAGTTTCGGAATATTCCATGATTTTTTAAAATTTTCTAGAATCTTCTAAAAAATTCCAGATGTTTCGAAATGTTTTAGAATTTTCCAGAATTAAGATTTCAGAAAGTTTTAGAATGTTTTAAAAGATTAAAGAATTTTTTCTAGAAAGTTTTAGGATATACCAGAATTTACTAGAAAGCTCCAGGTGAACTGGAATGTACCAAAATTTTTTAGAATGTTTCCAAATGTTCTAGAATTTTCAAGAATATTCTCAAATTTTTTAGAATGTTCCAGAATTTTCTCGAACTTTTTAGAAAATTCTTAGTGTTCCATACTTTTGAAGAACGTTTCAGAATTTTCCGGAATATTTACAATTTTCTAGAATGTTCCAGGACGTTCTAAAATTTCAGAATATTATTCAGAATTATAAAATTTTCTAGAAATTTTCTGAATATTCCAGAATTTCCTAGAAAGTTTCAGGTGTACTGGAATGTTCAAGGTTTTTTAGATTGTTTCGGAATCCTCCAGAATTCTCAAGAATATTCTCAAATTTTCTAGAATGTTCCAGAATTTTCTACAATTTTCTAGAATATTCCAGGTGTTCCATAATTTTCTAGAAAGTTTCAGAATGTTCAAGAATTTTCTAGAATTTTCCGGAATTTCCAAAATTTTCTAGAATGTTCCAGGACGTTCCACAATTTCCTAGGATTTTATAGAGAATTTCAGAATATTTCAGAACGTTATAACTGGTTCCAAAATTGTCTAGAAACTTTCTGAATATTCCAAAATTTCTTAGAAAGTTTCAGGTGTACTGGAATATTCCAGGATTTGTTGATTGTTTCCGAATCTTCGAGAATTTTCAAGAATATTCTCAAATTTTCTTCAATGTTCCAGAATTTTCTACAATTTTCTAGAAAATCCCAGGTGTTCCAGAGTTTTGTAGAAAGTTTCAGAATGTTCAAGAATTTTCTAGTATTTTCCGCAAGTTCCTAAATTTTCTAGAATGTTCCAGGACGTTCCAGAATTTATTAGAATTTTCTAGAAAATTTCTAAATGTTTCAAAATAGTTTAAAAGGTTCCACAATTTTCTAGAAAGTTTCAGAATGTTGCAGAATTTCAAAAATTATCTAGATGAATGTTCCAAGACGTTCCAGAATTTCCTAGGATCTTTTAGCAAATTTCAGAATTTTCGAAGAAGTTTTACAATTCTAGAAAGTTTGACAATGTTTCAAAATCGGGAGTGAAATACATTTGAATATTCTAGAATGTTCGGAAATCAGAAGTCGAATGCATCTGAATGTTCTAAAATGAAGAAGAAACGATAATCGTAGACGCTATGCGCTAGAAATGTTGATCCTTGAAGATATATACGGCGAACAGTATTATTTTAGTTGTAGTCGGAAAAATGGACAAAATACCACCCATATTGCGTACCTGAGAGATGGTACGAAGCACGTGCCTTTCTTAATAGACCACGCAGCGAATGGTCTAGCGATCGAGGTGTCGAGCCAGAATCAGATGATGAAGATCAGGTGGTGCGATATTTGCATATCGCCATCACACCAAAACCAGACGAGCTAATATCCGACTTCGAGCGGTTTTCAAACCTTAAGAAATTAATTAAAACGCAAGTCTGGGTGCTGCGGTTCTGCCACCGCAAAAATAGTTGAGCAGAATATCATCGAATGAATTAGACAACGCTTTAACGTATCTAATCCGAAGAATATAAAACGAAGCTTTCTACAACGAGGTAAAAGCGCTGAAAGAAGGTCATAAAGTCTCGTATTGTCTCCATTTTTTTATTCGAAATCTATTATCAGGAAGAAGCGCATGCTGCACAATGCAGAGTATCTCCTATTATACTGCCAAGAAAAAATAAATTTACGGAACTACTCAGCGCAAGTTTGCACCAGCAAATGTACCACCAAAATCAAGCTACAGTTTTAAATGAGATTAAGTTGCCTAAAAAACGTGCGAGCCAAGTGTGCACGATGTAGAAATAGCAGAACCTGTTTACGTTTGTTGGAGTAGATTACTTCGACCCAATCACAGTTAAACATGGTAGACGAACGGAGAAGAAATTGGGTGCAATTTTTACGTGTTTGACTCCAAGAACTATAGATCTAGAATTAGCTTTAGCCATGTCTCTTTGAAAAAACTTGATAGGAGAAATCTTAAGAAGAAGACCTCAAGTGATTAGAAAACTGTAACGGGCGAAAATTAATTAAATTTTCAACGTTACTAAATAATGAATAGAATATTGACCAGCAAGTGGTTTGAGTTTTAATATTAATTCGTCGCCTAAGGCTTACATTTTCTACAAGTGAACTAGTAAGGGAAAAAAGTTACAATGTTGACGTCATTCAGCGTCAAAAACAGGATGAACAGGAAACATTTCTGGATGCACACCCGATGTCACAGGAAAAACATTTTTTATCAGTCGCCTTGGCATCATCGAGAATAGTGGCTACACTTATGGATGGCAGACAAAGAGCACACTCTGGAATAAAATTAAATGTTGCTGAACATGAATTCCCAGTATGTGACATTACAATATCGTCGGCACATGAACAAATATTAAAACAGTCCAAGGCCGTTATATGGAACGAATGCAGAATGGCCCATAGAAAGCACTTAATATTAAGTCGAAGCACTTAATATTAAGTCGAAGCACTTAATATTAAGAGAAAACACTGGTCTAATGGGAGATGCCTTGCTAGTATTATCAAGTGACATTCGTCAAATGCTACCTGTAATCGGGATATCGACGAAAATTACACTCACTTAGAATGGCTATGCGAACGAGCCATTCTAGCGACGAAAAACGAAATCGTCAACAACATGAACAGGACCATTCAAGACTAGATTCCTGGCGAAGAGAAAACCAAAGTGTAAATCTTCTTACCGAATTTTTGAATATGTTGAATTTGCCAGGAATGCCGTTGTACTGCCTTAAATTCACCGGTCATTTTGCTGCGGAATCTAAACTTGCCAAAATTAAGAATTAACGCCAAAATAACATCATCGAAAAAGGGAAATCAGTATTTATACCGCGAATACCTTTAATTTCGCCCTTCAATTTTAAACGATTGCAATTTCCACTAAAATTGTTCCTATGTTACGACCATCAATTAAGCACAAGGCCAAACATTTCGATATGTGAGAGTGGCGTCAACTTGAAGGGATCGTGCTTCTCACATGGCCAATTATACCATATGTATCACATTTACAGCCCGAACAACAAAACTGCGAATAAAGTACATAAGCAAGCGTTGTAACGAAAAATGAGTGATTCCAGGTCACAGCATGTTGGCTTTTAAAATTTACTACTGATGGAGAGAAAATGACATTCGAAGTTGAAAAAATTTGGTTCGCTTATTTCTTGCGTCAATAGGTTTCGACTGAAATTCATTTGTTTTATGCCGGAAAATGAACAGAAAAAATTATAAGGAACCATCAGCAGCCTGTTGTCGCATGTATTCATTTTGAACAATTAGTTTGCACTTAAACAAAATAATTAAAATGAGCTAAAATTACGAGTTGTTTTCCCGTTCCTTTCTATTTCTTTTGATTCGAGTGTTTAACTAAGTTTTACCAAACACAGTTTTACTGTTTGTGGGAGACTTATTTACTATGTTTTTATGTATTGTACAATATTAGAATCTATGTCACCACAAAAACTCAAAACCATGAACGTATTTCTGTGGCTTGTTTGTTTATTTATGAACTCTAAAGACGAATGGGGGTGTGTATTAACTTGTTTACTTATCCATTAAGAAATAAACCATCGGAATCGTAAGAGCATGACGGAATATGCTGAAAATATTTCTTCTTAACTCCATTCTCAATATCATATATCACACATATAACAACAACAAAACTATAAAAATTTCAGTTTTCCATACCCCTTAAAACATTAAATGAATTACTGTAAGTCGTATCGTTGTCATGGTTATATGCAAATTGCCCGAGCAATAGAATTCTTGACCTTCGATGACATTTCATAATTAATAAGTACACAGAAGAAACAGTAAATAAGAAATAGTAGAGTATTTCTTTACGATGATTGAATTTGCCGATGAGATCATAACAATCGATGAAAGAAACTTTTTTGTATATACACACACAAAACACAAGACGCAATCCACTCTGACACGTTTTTGTTGCGAGCGCTGATGTTAAATTTACCTCATGCAGCATTGATACATAAATTATTATGAAATGACGACATAATAGCTGAATCTATTTTTTGACTACATCATGTCTAACGTTTTGTTGTATTTGTTAGATTGTTTGAGTTTCTCTTTCGGCTTGTTTGACAAAAAGCTTGAGTATTATTTTAGTACAGTGTGAAAAATGCGTCGTATATTGAAATCATTTATGTATATCGATTATGTAATTTAAAGGTCCTATTAAATAAAGTCTGAGGGTTTTAGAAAATGTTAAAGTTCATGAGCACAACAATTATTTGTTGTGTTGTTTCTTATCTTTAAAATAATCTCCATGGTTTAGCGTCGGTTGATGATAATTAAAAGGTGTGAAGTTCGTCATACTGGATGGTTTAATATTTGATATATAATATTGTACTTAAATATTATAGAGGTGTTAAAAATTAGCCAGTTATTGTTTTAGATGTTCTCACGCTGAAATCACATTCATCCCCATTGTTTTGTGATTACCTGCGCGAGTAATAAACCTTGGTGTTTGCCTCGTTTCTGATTGTAAAAATGGGATTTTAAAGCGATATCGTTTCAAATGCGATTTGACCGGCTAGTTAAGGCAGAAAGAAAGGTAAACAGCAAATTTACTGAAGAGGAGAAATTTATCGCTAGATGGAAGGCCATCACAACGTGTTATGAACGTCAATTTTTGTGGTACTGTTGAGTGTATTTCGATCAGTTGTGTATTTCGTTCAGTTGTCAAACTGAGTAGGACAATGAAATGAAAAATAAATGGTAGTTTAGTGTGTGTACTGGCTAACAAACGAAAAGACGTGTTTTATTTTTCACTTGAGTAGGGTTTGGTCTAAGTTTATCCTAACTTTTATCTGGAATCATCCGAGTAATTTAAACAGGCTATGGGCCCAGACCAAAGCTAAATTGTTAAACAAAAATTCCTGAACACAATAGTGGTGTTATTTTGAAAAAAGAGGTTAAAACATTTTTTGAAAAATTACATGCATTGTGGTGATAGAAAATTTATCACATGGACATATTGAAAGTGAAAAATAAGTAATAACGACATAAATATATTGAAATATAATTCATCATCGGTGATCAGAATCGATTGATAACGTGAATACAAAAAGTGCGAATTGGATCAGACAATTTATGAGAAGGATAGGTTAGGTTAGGTTAGGTTGGAGTGGCTGCTTACGCACACTTAGACCGGTGACGGTCCATTGTGATACCACAGGATGTATCCCCTTTTACCCATATTGGAACCATTTCGAGCTACTTATGTAGCGTAAGACGTCCCGCACTTTAATGTTTTCGAGATCCGAGAGGCAGTCCATCCTGAACTTACCTAAGTGTTTGTGCCTTCTGAGAGCTAATGCTGGACACGAGCAAAGGAAGTAGACCAACGTCTCTTCCTCCTCTTCGTCCAAGCAGCTTCTGCAGAAGTCATTAGCCTCTAGACCCAGCCTTCTTGCATGTTCTCCAAAAAGGCAGTGTCCCGTGAGAATTCCTACGACCGTTCTTAATTCACGTCTACGTAAGGATATTAATGCCCTAGTGCGCCCCAAGTCTAGCTTTGGCCAAACTTGTCTTGCAACTCTACAGGTGAGGGTGTTAGACCCCTTTCCCCCGCTGAGGATAGCGCCTGCTTCCCAAGTGCTTGTCTCAGCGCTATGATAGGCCTCCCCAGACTTGCCCTTTCCGGTTGCAGCTGGAGAGTCGTACCATGCCTAGCAAGTTCATCTGCCCTGCAGTTCGCCAGGACGCCCGAGTGACCTGGGACCCAGACTACCTGAATGTTGAAATGCTCACCCATCTCATTTAGAGATGAGTGACAACTCAACGCCACCCGTGACGCCAAAGACACCGATTCTAACGACCGGATCGCCGCTTGACTGTCCACATAGATTGTGATATCGTCTGAGGATAACACATTATGCTTCAACCACGTCATAACTTCCTCAATCGCTACGACTTCAGCTTGGTACACGCTGCAGTAATCAGGGAGACGAATAGAAAAATTTACATTTAATTTGTCACAGAATACTCCAGTCCTACTTTGCCGTCTAGCTTGGAGCCATCTGTGAAGAATTGCAACGCTTCGGTTTCCGATAACGGTCTATCCCTCCAGGATTCCCTTGAAGGGAAGGAGGTCCGAAATCGCTTCTCGAAGCGTAGAGTAGGTTTAATGTAGTCAAGATTCGCCAGCTCATCGTTCAACGATCTGACGATAGTAGAGTGTCCTATACTAAGACACCTCCACTGAGAGACGGCTGCAAGTCGTACAGTCGTATTTGCCGCCATCTGTTTGCCAAAAATGTCGACCGGAAGAAGGTGCAACATAACCTCTAAGGCACTTGTCGGTGTCGACCTCAATGTCCCGCTAACAAGCATACAGGCCGTTCTTTGCACTCTCTCAATCTTACTTTTGTAAGTTACCTTGTCCAGAGCTGGCCACCAAACACCCACCCCGTACATGAGTACAGGTCTCACTACAGCGGTGTAGAGCCAGTGTACCAGCTCCGGCTTCAGACCCCATCTATGACCAATGGCGTTCCTACAGGAGTACAAAGCAATAGTAGCTTTGTTTATTCTCTCCAACATGTTGGGCTTCCAACTAAGCTTACTGTCCAAGATAATGCCCAGATATCTAGCTCTATCAGTAAAAGCAAGTCTCGTGCCATTTAAGGTAGGAGGGACAACTACCGGGATTTTCTATTTCTTAGTAAAGAGTACCAGCTCTGTCTTGGACGGGTTAATATCAAGTCCACATTTGCCAGCCCATTTCGTAACGATGGTAAGCGCATTCTGCATTACGTCTACAATCGTGCCCAGGAATTTCCCGGTAACAGCTAAAGCTACGTCAGCACTCTCTCCCCAATTCAAGTAGTAACCCGTTTACCACGGGAGAAGAGGGGTCAGAACCCCCCCCCTGCGGAGTTCCCCTAGTTACTCGCCTCTTGAAGTTGGAGTCCCCTAACTTCGAGCTAACAATCCTGCTTCCCAGCATATAATTGATTAACCCTATCAGAGGAACGTCCACCTCCAAAACTGACAATCCCTCCTTGATTGCCTCCGCTTTCACATTATTAAAGGCGCCTTCTATATCCAGGAAGGCCACCAAACAGAATTCCTTCGAATTAATCGATTTCTCAATCGTAGACACCAAGGCGTGCAGAGCAGTGTACACAGATCTACTCTTTGTGTACGCATGCTGAGACGATGCCCACTTCCTGGCACCTATTTTATCTCTGATGTATACATCCAGCAGCCTTTCCAATGTTTTCAAAATTAAGGATGGTAGAGTTATTGGTCTTAGGTCCTTAGGATATACATGTGAGCTTTTCCCCGCTTTCGGTATGAACACCACATTGACCTCCGTCCAGTACCTAGGAATATAGCCCAGCTTCAAACACCCATGAGAAGGATATCTTTGGATGAAAAAAAGATAGAATCTTGTGCATGCACGTATGTATTAACGGGACAAATTGTGGAAAAATATTGAACACAATGGAAACAGACACAATTAAAATTGAGAAATTGCAGGAGGCGAAGCAATTTTTGACATGGAAATTTCAAGTGAAACTTGGTTTGATTGCTTCGGAAATTTATGATGTTGTGGATGGGACAAGTAAAAGGCCAAGTGATGCAGGCGATTCATTGAGTGCATGGTTGAAAAAGGATGCACGTGCACAGCGAATGATCGGAACAACCGTGGCGAGTAACATTGTTACACACATCAGAAATTGTACAAGTGCGAAGGCAATGTGGGACAAATTAAATTCAGTGTTCGAGCAAAAGAATGAAACAAGCATGTTAATGCTTAATCAGAATTTTTTCTTAATTACAAAGGATTCAACAGAAAATATGGTGACATTCATAGCAAAGGTGGAAGACGTGGTGCAACAATTGAACGATTTGGGTCAAAATATTTCTGATGAAATGATAATTGCGCGTATTATCATGGCATTACCGGATGAATACAATTCTTTTAGCAGCGCTTGAGAATCGACAAGCAAAGCGGATCGAACATTAGACACATTGCGTGCACGCTTAGTCATGGAAGAAAATCGCAGGATAGCAAAAGGTGTGACAGAATCGAGTGAGGCTTTGTTTGCAAAACAAAAAATAAAGCACGGAACTCAAAAGCACAAACAAGGCAAAAGTCAAGAAAAGAATAAGCAGGTAACTGACAAAGCGAAAACATTGAAATGTTTTAAGTGCCACAAAATTGGACATTTTCGTCGGTTTTGTCCCGAGAAAGGAAATAAAAGTTTTTTCTCTTCAGCAAATACTTCAGACAAAGAAGGTGAAGCTTTTGTGTGTACGTCAGAGGGCGTACGATCAGATAGTTGGCTTTTGGATACAGGTGCGAGTGATCACATGTGTCACAACAGGGCTTGGTTCAGAACTTTTCGGGAACTGAAGCCAGAATGAATAATCAAAATCACAGTGTGTGTGTGGACCTTTTCAAATAGAATCGCTCGGTGGCTCCAGGTATTTTCTTTTAATTAAGGACGATTACTCACATTTCCGATTTATTTATTGTATGAAAAATAAGTCACAAGTTTTTGAGAAAATAAAAAAGTTTGTGAAGTCTGCGGAGAAGCGACATGGTCACAGTGTAAAGATCATCAGAACTGACAACGGCACCGAATTTGTAAATTCTGATGTAAAGAGTTTTTTTGAAGCAAATGGTATCAAGCATCAGCGGACGGTACCATACACGCCGGAGCAAAACGGATCAGCTGAAAGAGAGAATCGAACGGTGGTTAAGGCTGCACGGTCGATGATACATGCGAAGCAGATGGAAAAAAAATTCTGGGCGGAGGCGGTTAACACGGCGGTTTTTGTATTAAACAGAACGGGCACGAGCAGTATATTACTGGAAAAACACCATTTGAATTATGGTACAGCAAGCCAACCGTTTTTAATCATTTGAAGGTTTTTGGTTCGGAAGTGTATGCACACATTCCGAAGCAACAAAGACAAAAACTTGATCCAAAGGCAACAAAATGCATTTTTGTTGGATATGATGAAAACATTAAGGGCTATCGCATTTGGAATCCTGAGTCAAAGAAAATTGAATTGGCTAGAGATGTGAAGTTTGTAGAGGCAGACACTGTTGAATTTCCGATCAAACACGAGGGGAAAGTAGATAGTGGAAAAGGACACGAAATCAACACAGACAAATGCGATGAAGATGACGTCGAAGAAGTCAGCAATTTCGAGGATGCAGTGGATGAAGGCAACGCATCATCGTCAAAGATCAAGAGTGGATGGTGTTCGCTAAATCAGGGGAACGTCGTCGATGAACGCTTGCGTGATCGGGGAAAAACGAAGAAACGAAATTGTGACTGCTGCGTGGAGAAAAATTGCAACAGAGCGGAAATGGCATCGGCAATGCTATCAATGGCAAGTGAACCATTAACTTACCATGAAGCAGTTGGATCGAAAGAAAAAGACAACTGGATTGCGGCGATGAACGAAGAGCACGACTCGTTAATCAAATATGAAACATGGATATTGATGCGGCCACAATAAAATCAAAAGGTCATTGACAACAAGTGGGTATATAAGATCAAGTATGACACTGATGACAACATTGAGCGTTACAAGGCCAGGCTGGTTGCTAGAGGGTTCACTCAGGAATATGGAATTGACTACCAAGAGACGTTCAGTGCAGTGGTAAGATACACTTCAATTCGTGCTATATTATCACTTGCAGCGGCGGATAAGATGAAACTTTGTCAATTCGATGTGAAAACGGCATTTTTATATGGTGAGCTGAGTGAGAAAGTATACATGAATCAGCCAGTTGGATACGACGATGGAAGTGGAAGGGTGTGCCAGCTTGTGAAGAGTTTCGCATCAAAGGCTGATCCATGCCTGTTCATACGAAAGCAGAACGACAGGAAAATTTTCTTGGCAATCTATGTAGACGACGGATTGATTGTGGCGAATGATGAAGACGATATCATTCCGGTGATTGCACATCTAAAAGCAAGATTCGATATAATAACGCTTGACGTGAATACATTCCTTGGAATGGAGATAAGAAAAATGGTAAATGGTGACATTTATCTAAGTCAAGCGGCATTTACACAAAAAACCTTGGTTAAATTTGGCATGGAAGAATGCAAAAGCGTATCGACTCCGGTCGATATAAATCAAACAGCAAGTAAGTTCGAAAACTCTGAATTAAATAAAGATTTTCAATACAGGGAGGCTATTGGAAGCTTAATGTATCTATGCGTTGCAACAAGACCTGACATACAATATGCAGTGGGAGTTGCAAGCCGTAACCTTGAAAAACCGACGAATACACACGTAAATGCAGTGAAAAGAATTTTCAAGTATATAAAGGGAACAGCTGATTATGGAATCTACTTTGAAGGAGGTGGACAGTGTGATTTGGTTGGTTACAGTGACGCAGATTATGCGGGAGACACTGCAACAAGACGATCAACTTCTGGAGTTATCTTTTTGTTGAATGGTGGGCCGATCAGCTGGGAATCAACAATACAAAAGTCTGTTGCGTTATCAACAACGGAATCAGAGTACATGGCGGCAGCAACGGCTGTGAAAGAACTGATCTGGCTTTACGGGTTAATTACTGAACTGGTGGGCATGAGAGATAAGCCAGTGCTTAACATGGACAACCAGAGCGCAATACGGTTGGTGAAAAATCCAGAATTTCACAAAAGGACCAAACATATTGACGTGAGATATCATTTCATACGTGAAAGATATCAAAAGGGGTTGTTTGATCTCAATTATGTGCCAACGGACGAGCAATTGGCAGACATCTTTACCAAAGGATTGAAAAAAGATCGTTTCGAGAATATTTGCAATATGATTGCAATAAAAAAGGTCGAAAGACTCAAAAATATTTAAACGAAAAAATATTGTAACGCAAAACAAAAATAGGCAACTGTATCAAAAAGTGGGAGTGTTGAGCGTATTTCGATCAGTTGTCAAACTGAGTAGGACAATGAAATGAAAAATAAATGATAGTTTAGTGTGTGTACTGGCTAACAAACGAAAAGACGTTTTATTTTTCACTTGAGTAGGGTTTGGTCTAAGTTTATCCTAACTTTTATCTGGAATCATCCGAGTAATTTCAACAGGTACTTACAGTGGGCGGTGGTGGTTTGGCGTCTATTGTAGGGGGGGATCAAAGTTGAGTAGATTAAACTACCAGCTCCGTAACCTTCCAGTAGAGTGCGCATCACGTGAGCTGTTCTGGTCTTTTCATTAGGCAGCTGCGTGATGGGTACAATTGTGTAAGGGGTAACCTGTTCACAATTCGCAAGTGTACGTACTGCCTCCTCGTGGCAACCACTGGTAACTAAGGCCACTTGGCACATTTTTGGCCATTTGGCACAGGCTAAAGTACGGCGCTAAAGGAGAAAACCTTGACAAAAAACCCTAATCTAAGGTGGAACAGCATATGCCGAAAGATGAATGGCTGATAGGTTAATCAGCCCAAAATATGCGGACTCTGGATACCAGGCACCCTCCAGTTTTAGTTAGCCTTCCTGTAGTAATGCTGGGTGACCTACAGGTGATTTGCAATTCCCAGCAACTCATAAGAGTAAAATCAAACGGAATACGGGGCAGGAGTAGGAATATACGGAAGTGGGACAACCCTCTCGAGGTCCTTAAGCTCCAATGCTACCGTTTTTCTAGCGGAACTACATGCTCTAGTAAACATCTAGGAGGGAGAGCAATAAGCCCAGATAGTATGTATCACGTACCGGGAGGCAGTATTGTCAGGTTCATTAAGAACCTGAATATTGACTGGGCGGATAATTAAGCAGGGGCCAGCACAATAGATCTTTTAGGTCGCAGTGCGAAGTGGCTGATCGCCCGCATGCCCCCCCCCCCAATAATAATAATAATAATACAATGGGCGGTCAAATTATTACGGCTACTTACAAGAATATGAATTTTTCTTAATAAAGCGTGAAAAGGAAGAATGTATTTAGATATTTTAGCAACAATATTTTGTAAGGGAGGAGTTACATGAATTGCCTAAATACTTGTAGGCATACTTTCAATGCATTTTCGGTATAATGATTGTTGATCTGCTCGTTCCTATAACAAACTTCAATTAGGTGCTCGATCAACTGACACTTATTGGTAATTGTTTCGCGACAAATCGTAATACTTTGAACACAAACAGTAAGTATATGTAAATCACTAAGTGGGACACATCACACAACGGTTTAGTCCAATGAAAGGGTATTAATGACTTACGGGATAGCCCAGTTCTTCTACAAATAGGTGCTAAAAAATTGAAAATTTGTGGCTGATTGGGGGAATGTCCTTCAAATGCAACGTAAACACCTCGCAGAGCGAATTAGCCCAATATTTTAGTGTTTTTGCTATAAAACGTCAATATAGTTCAAAAGCGTCAAATTGTGCACGTTTTCACCAACAAAATTAGTTTTATACCTTGGTTAACACCAAGGTGTTAAACTAAATCCTCGTTAGGAAATCCTACTATCATCAGTAATTCCTAACTAAGGCACGACGACGTTGGTAAATCTCTCATCTGAATTATAAATTGATTGTAGGCAAATTGATTATTGACATAATTGTCAGCAACATGTATATTTTGACGACTTCTCTTTACATAAGTAGCATCACCATTTTCTTACCCATATGGCCATTTAATAAGCGTTAAAAATTAATAGAAACTCAAGCTCCACTCTACTCTCGACATTTTAATTCAAATTATAATCCGATACAAACATTAAATTTTCAACGTTAAATCTTAAAAGCTGAGGGGCGGCTATTTCTGAATATGGCACAAATTCGAATGTATAAAATACGTATTTGATTTAAATAAGAAACGAGCGAATCTGTTTCAATTCAAATACGAATATTTTAATCGAAACTACCCCAATTCTACTTATACACAATCTGGTAAATCATCAAGTCACTTCACCTTCTTCACTTTCTTTCTAACCCTGCCCTCTCCAGTTTTAATTAAATTTTATTTTGTTCTGTCGTTGATCAAAATTTTAGAATTGATTTTAAGAATGCCAATGTTCCGTTTTTAAATAATTTTCTTGGTAATGTTGATTGGAGAAGTTTGTTTTATAATTTGAAAATTTCAGATGCTGGCACGGAATTTTATAAAGTTTTATTTAATGGATTTAAATTAATCGTTAAGAAGATTTATGTTAGTTCTAGTTAAGCCGAACCGTGGTTCAACCACCGTTTAAAGAATTTAGCTAATCGAAAATCAAAAGCTACCACGAATTATTTAGAGAAATTTATATTCGTGAATAATTTTCTCTATAAAATGTAGGTTTTAGAAATTGAGGATGAAATTTGTGTCAACCCGAAGCTGTTTCTTGCAATCATCGATTCCAAGAAAAAACACACAGGGATATCTGCGTATTACCTTCAATAGTGCTTTGGTTTTTGAGCCCCCCCGTGGCTGCTGTGATTCAGTTTACGGCCTCTGATCTAGCCTGAAGGTGTTCGCCATTGATTTTGAGTAAATGTGGAAATTCCCTAATTTCTTTAATTTAAGTATATCGTGTAGTTTATTCCCTGAGGTTTGGAAGCAATCATTTATTCGACCAATTTTTAAATCGGGTAAAAGGAACAGAGGAATTTCAATTCCATCTGCGGATTCCTAAGCTTTCTAATCTCTCGTTAAATCGAAATTAGAATTTAATTTACAAAATAAAATTAATGTTTCCAAACATGGCTTTGTGAAAGGTAGCTCAATGATTACCACTTAATAGCTTTCTCAAAGACAAATTGGATCATGCAATTTTAATTCGGAACCTGGTTGATTTCTTAATTCACTTTTTAATCCTTATACTTTTCTTTACATCCTTATACTTACAAACCAAGCTTCTAGAAAGTTCATGACTTTTCCAGTAAGAATAGTGTAGAAACATTTAGAACAGTTTTATCATGGAAAATTCCATTTTAGTACAGTAAAATTTTGAGCTATTAATTTAAATTATTCTATACATCGGCCGATTATATGGAAAGGCTTAAAATTGACGCATTCATTGACGGTATTCGAGATGCAGAGACACACAAGGCGGTGATGTTGTCACCTAAAGCAACCTTTGCCAAAACTATCACTTGTGCGTTGACGAATGAAACTCCACAAGCCATCACCAAACCGTCAATGAAAATACGCCGAGTGGAAATCGACGCCAGCTCCTGTGCAGCGACAACCAAGCGGAGCACAGGCAATGGCCAAGCGAGAGGGCCAAATGACGACGGAGTCGTTAAACTTGAAAGAGTCAGCTTAAAGGGACAGAAGCTGACTCCCATAACCGTTTGCCCCATAACCTCCATCCGCGTTTCGAAAGTAGCAAGAGGCGAAGACAGCTTAACAATCAAGGGCGACATTGATGGCACGGACTGCATCATAAGTAAAAGTCGTAGAGCCATGAAGCAATACAACGGCGTAGCACCATTCGGAAGAATTGCAATGGATGTAGCGGGGCCGTTTCCCACCACCGAGAGCGGTAATAAATATGTGCTAGTGATAATGGAATATTTCAGGAAATGGCCAGAGGTGTACCCCATTCCCAATCACGAGACAACAACAATAGCTAATGCCGTAGTTAACAATTGGATTAGCAGATTTGGCGTGCCGATGAAGATTCATACCGATCAAGGAAGGAATTTTGAATCGGTGGTATTTCAAGAAATATGCCAGATGATCGGTATAAATAAAACGAGAACAACGCCTTTGTATCCGCAGTCCGACGGAATGGTGGAAAGATTCAATGGCACATTGGAGGAATATCTACACCAGCGAAAACGTTATTTGGAGATAATTTACGATTACCGGGAAATTTAAAGTTTGGGGCTGTTCCATCAGCAGCTTTATGTGAACAGGACTACGTATACCGGATGAAAGAAGAACTTAATGAGATTCATCAATTTGTACAGGGCGAAAATACAGATGTTAAGTAACCGGATGAAAGCTCGATATGGCATACGAGCAAATAACCAAGGTTTCCAGGAAGGGCAATTGGTATGGGGGGTAAGGGATTATCACCGACGCTGCAACCAGCATGGGAAGGACCTTATACTGTCATCACAAGGATGAACGACGTGGTTTATCGAATACGGAAGGGACATGTAGGTAAGCCAAAGGTAGTGCATTTAGGGAGGCTGGCCCTCTACAGAGGAGGGATTTGAGTCCTGTTCGGGACGAACATGCTTGGATGAGGGTCCTGTTACGGTGACATCTAGGGTGTAATAGAATAAGTTAAATTAATAGCTCAATGTTTAACTGTACTAAAATGGAATTTTCCATGATAAAATTGTTCTAAATGTTTCTACACTATTCTAACTAGAAAAGTCATGAACTTTCTAGAAGTTTGGTTTGTGTATATAAAAGGGCGAACGAAGTCGATTTGAATTATTAGTATTTGGTAAGCGATTGTTTGAAGATTAAAAAGTGATTTAAAAAATGTTTTAGTGCGAAATAAAAAGTAAAAATGGTCAGTAAAATTAAAATAAAGTGATTTTGTGAACTATCGTCAATAAATTGTGTTGTAATAATTTTTGTGTGAAATAAATAAATTGGTTGGTATAAATTGACTTGTTTTGTTTTTATTCACAATCCAGTGATTCGAATCTTGATTGACAAGGCAAAAACGTAACAATACGAAGAAGACTTATAGAAGGTGACCCATTTTAAAAGTAACTCCCAAGGGAAGGCGTAAATCAAAAAAAGTGTGGATACAAAACATGCACAATTTTTAGGGGGAAATCAAATGACGACCTTCAATTTGACCTTGAGGTCACATTTCAAGGTAAAGTCGGTTTTTTTTAATGTAAACACCTATTTTTGGCTGTGGATTCTGAAAGATAAGACTTTATGGCTAAACATAGAATTTTACGCGCTTTCAGAATTCAGAGTCTAAAATATGTGTTTCCAATCAAAAAAAAGCGACTTGACCTTCAAACGACCTTGAAATTCGACTCAAGGTCAAATTAAAGGTCATTATTTGATTTCCCCCTAAAAATTTTGTAACTTTTGTATCTACACTTTTTCTGATTTAGGTCTTCCCCTAAAAGTTATTTGAGTGCTTCTTTTAAAATGGGTCATCCCGTATAAACTTTTATAATATTGTTACGTTTCTGCCTTGTCAATCAAGGGTTCGTATCACTGGATTGTGAATAAAACAAAATCAATTCAATTTATCACCAACGAATTTATTTATTTAGCACAAGAATTATTACAAAACAATTTATTTACGATAGTTCACAAAATCACTTTATTTTAATTTTACTGACCACTTTTACCTTTTATTTCGCACTAAAACATTTTTTAAATTAACTTGTTCTATTACAATCTAGGTGTCACCGTCACAATAATGAAAAGTTATAGCACTAAAAAAGCTTCTAAAAAATTATGACGTATGATTATACTCTATACCTATACTCTCTCTCTCTCAGGATCTGCCCTTATACATTGAAACCCCTTTACATTACTTAGTACGTTAGATCCGTTTTGGAGTATGCGTCGGTTATTTGGATATCATTAAATTAAACGCATTTGGATATAATTGAAAGTGTTCAAAAGCAGTTTAAGACTTAAGCGCTTAGACGTTTTTCATCTTCGGGGTCAAAGGGTTATGTTCTCGAACCATATAAGCTCTGAGATACTTGAGACGTTTGGCACTTACGTTCCCCGCCTTTACAGCCGAATTAAGTTCATTTTAATCTTGTTATAATGTCAAATTTCAGTGTACTTCCAAATTTTCCAAATTTAAACTGAAACACATTGGAAAACATTTCCTTTATAAGCCAAAATATTTTGCTGTAACCGGTAAATAATGGAATTGGACTGCGTTTGTTTTTAGGGTTGTGATCATTATTAGTATTCGAAATTAAAACGAGATAATTATGTATAAATTTCCCTTAAGAAAGTTCTTCTTAAACTTTTAACAACATAAAAGTCATATTGGCAACTCTCATTAATTGTACAGGTGTTCCTATCAATGGCTACTGTAATGGTCAAAATCAAATGTTTGACAGTTTTCCTATACTTTGGACAGTGAGTTTTGGACAGTGACCCAAAACTTTGGTATTGGTTTTTGGTAGTATATACTCGTACAAGACAAAATACTTTATCTCGTTTTGTTTGGTTTGTCATTGTTTTTGTTCTGTATAAAAGAGGGGGGTAGTTGTTGGTCCGAAGTGAATTCAGGTGGGTGGGATTCGTGTTTGATTTGAATGAGAATCGAATTGGTCTGATTCGATTCTAGTTAGATTCAAATACGATTTTAATATGTTGACCTCCATATGACGCGCCCCAGGGTCACACGTTAATGATTTTTATTGAAATATTCTAACTTACACAATATATAACTTAGAGGCCGGATTGCCCTCACATGAGTGGAGTAAATAAAAAAAAACGTATGTACTGATTACAGTTACTTTTTCGGTAAAATGTACTACTTTTGAGTTAAACTTTTCTCTTATTTTGAAGTGAATAATAATTACCTTATGCTTAACACGAAATTTTTTATTCCTCCAATATATTACGAGAAAAAAACCAACAGACGTGTTACCAATAAGGACCTCCTAATCTGTTGCCTAAGACGACTATCAAACTTGATACAGAAGACCTCCAGCCTCGTTACAAAGTACTACCGCAAATAATGTTATCAAAAACTACCATCAGACGTGCCGCTAATAATAACCACTACATGTGCTAAGTAAGATAAAAACCAGACATGTTATCAAATGCAAACATAAGATAAGCTACGTATAAACAAACGGTGGTCATGTTACCAATAACCACTACCACCACAATGAGCTGTCTTTTCACCGTCGTGGGTTTGGTACTATGCTATGTCTTGAGTCTGTATTACATATATTACTCAAGACACGTTTGCCAGCAATCATTCTTTATGGTGAGAAGAGGCACAAATAAGCTGGTGAAAATTGTACTATAAATACTTACTTGTGCATATAAAATGCTTTGGCGTCTTGCTTTAAAAGCGTATAACACAGACCCAAGAGTAATGACTCGATGAATGTCAGGAGAATATTTAATGGCTCATTGTAGAGCAACAATCAGTGGTGTAACTGTAGGTACCAGCAGCACCCGCAGCCGCGGGGGGCCCATGGTTATTGGGGCCCACTTTATTGATCAAGCGGCCGATTAAGCTTAAATTAGACAAAATTTTCAAATTAGCAAAATGGTGGTCTAATTTTTTAGAGAATCAACTCAAAGTTATTGTCTGAGTAACTACAAATAATGCGACTCCTTAGAAATAAAAATCCCTCTAGGTTCTGACAGATATTTAAATTTAAAAGAAAATTAACTTAACTCAATTAACATCAATGCTTTCGACATCAAATGATAACGCTTTTAGTGTTTGCTGGATTGATTTATTTGTTATGTAAATTTACTCCTTTTCTACTTCAAGTTCAACCTTTTACAAATCAAATTAAGTTTTGATCAGTAAATGTTGAATATGATTTGAAAAACGATGAAATTAATTTGAAAAAGAAAGCTAATTGCTGCTAAGCAGTTAGGGAATAATCATTGTGATGTTCATAAAAATCAAGAAGAAATAAATTGTTGAAACTTTCTTCTTAAGAAAATATCTAACCACGATTGAAAACAATTTCGCTTATTAGAATCGGCATTACTTTAGAGAAGGAATCAATGGATATTTGAATTAGAGTTCGTTCGGCTTATAGTAGCTCATTTACGGGCACTTTTTGATTATCAGTAAACGTTAAATACAAATTGAACTAACTGAAAACCGGATGGTGTTTTTTTATTTGTTCTCGTTGAGATTCTCCTGATTTTGGAAATTCTCGTCGCTTCCCGATTTCATATCCCCCTATTTCTCGGATTTCATTTTTTGATCAGTTTTTAAAATTTCTCGAGATTTTTGGAGTTTAGCATGGAGATGAGATGCATAATGTTTGAGGCTTAATTGATAATTTAGTATTTCGAAACAGTCAAGTTATTCGAGATTTTCGTGATTTTCGAGATTATTCGAGTCGAATGTATTTGATTGTTCGATGTTTATCGAGAATCTTAGAGCCTATTCCAATAATATGGTTATCCGATACTACTACGTTTGGCTGAGCTTAGCCTTATGGTGCTTAGTAGCATTTTGCTTTAGGGTTAGTAACATTAAGTTACTTGACAAATAATTCGCTAATTTCAATAATTTTAGTGTTCACTAATTCTAGCAGGCTTACCGAAATTAGCTATTTACATCCAGACTTTCCCTTATTATTGAAATTGTTCCAGATCAATCGAGATTCATATCATATAGAGATTATTCGTTATCCGGGATAATCGAGATTATTCCGTGGCTTATTCCGGATTTCTTAAGTTTTTCGACAATTTTATTATTATTCGAGATTTTCGAATTTATTCGAATTTTGTTGGTAATGTTCTGAGCTTCATACATATAAATCGTGATATTTAGTAGATTTCTCGAGATAATGCCAAAATTTCGATATTTTTTCGATTTCCTGGGATATTCGAAATTATTCAAGAATGTTCAGGTTATTCAATTTCATTTCACAAGGCAGTGATTATGGCGTATAGGATTTCCTTCAGTTGTACATATTTCCGAATAATTTGACGTTTGAGAACTTTCTAGAATATACAAGATATTTTGAAAATTCGACATTTTTGAGATTATTTCGAAATTATTGATATTATTTGCTACCGGTGCGAAGTATTTCACACAAAGTGTAGTTACACAAATTAACGAAAAGTGTAAGTGAACTGAAAAATTGTAGGCCTACATAAAAAAGTGTAAATAAAAAGTAGAACCAGGTACGGGATGATATTTCCATAAAGTGGACAGGTCAAGCTATCCGAAACATTTTTTCTTATTAAAATAAAAAATGGAGGTGTGGCCAACACACGACTTTCTTTTACGAACAGAGAATTTTGAGAAATTTTATTTTTTTTTTATAACTTTTTTTTTAAATTTTTTTTTTTTAATTTTTGGAAACATTTTGTATTACGTAGTTTTTTGTAAACCTTATACTTTTTAAGATATTTGCAAGATAAATCTGGACCAAGGGAGTGGCCACTTCCGGTTGGCCGATTTGGAGTAAAATTCACTGGGACCTCCCAATTTATCAAAAAAGCTTAAATCTGAAGTTTCAGTTCGATTGGTTAAACCATCTGGGCTGTAGAGAGGACACAGACTGACAGACAGACTGATAGACTGACAGACTGACAGACTGACAGACTGACAGACTGACAGGCAGACACAATTTTGAAACCCACTTTTTCGGACTCAGGTGACCTCAAAACAGATAAATCTCTAAAAATCTCAAGGTCCAAAATTTTCATGATTGATATACTTTATTTTACTAAAGTAAAAGAAATTAAAAGGGTTAGGCATGCTCGAAGACCATTTACCAAAATCTCAGAAATGTTACCAGGTGTGGGCTTATATTTCCATAAAGTGGACAGGTCACGCTATCCGAAACAATTTTTCTTATTAAAATAAAAAGGGTTGGACATGTTCGACACTATTTTGAAAATTGTGAAAGTCACATAAAATGTCCAAACCTGATACTACACTAAGACCATTTACCAAAATCTCAGGGATTTTGCAAAAAAACCAACTGACTACTGGCAAACTAAACGTTTCGTTTCTCTTGGAAATGAAAGATGATCCCTATATAAACGGGCTCTCAGTCGTGAGTGAAATGGATCCCATTGGCTTGGGTGCTCCATATGAATGGTGAATAAACAAGGATCCCTATAAAGGGGCACTCCTGGATGAATGATTGTGTAAAGACTAGAGACCGAAACATGAAAAGTTGTCAATGCGAAATACATCGATTTACTAATTTTCAAAAAAATATTTGCAGGAGCCCTCCGGCTCATATCAAAATGTCAATTAGTGAATTAAATTCCCCAATGTATGCCGTTTTTAACCAATAAAGTCATACGTAGCAACATCTCCACGATTTTGGTAAATAGCCCGTAGTGTAGTATCAGGTTTGAACATTTTAAGTGATTTTCACAATTTTCAAAATAGTGACGAACATGTCCAATCCTTTTTATTTTAATAAGAAAAATTGTTTCGGATAGCTTGACCTATCCACTTTATTGAAATATAAGCCCACACCTGGTAACATCTCTGAGATTTTGGCAAATGGCCATAGTGAACAGCAATTTCAACAGGCTTATAATTTTTCAAAATCTTTAAAAATTTGTCGAACATGCCCAAGTCTTTTCATTTAAATGACAAAAATTTTTGCGGCAAGCTTGATCTGTCAACTTTATGAAAATATCGCCCATTACGTGGTTCTACTGGTTATTTACACTTTTTATGTAGGCCTACACTTTTTCAATACACTTACACTTTTCGTTAATTTGTGTAGCTACACTTTGTGTGAAATACTTATTTGTTTCTTATCAGGTTTGAGCATCACATTTCTTGTGTATTTCTCTATTCAATAACGAATTTAAACAACATTTTGATTAATTTTAATTACTGGTAAAAACTTCAGGTAAATGGAAAATCGTAAAGTTTACCGATAAATGGTAAATGGTTTTATTGGTACAGAAACTATCTTCCACTGCATTAGTTGCGATTTTTTTCGGGCACTAACAGTCTGCAAGGTCTAAATTGAGCTTGTAAGTATTAAAATTTGCGCAATTTCTTAAATCCCTGGAGGCTAGATAATAGGAAGAAATAATTTTTTAATTAAAAAACGACGTAAAGCAAATTTGTATGTGAAATAAAAGCTTCACTTGTTCATAGGTAAAAGAAGCATTTTAGGGGCCCAATAAAAATGTTGCGGGGGGGGGCCGAAATTTGTAGTTAATCCACTGGGTACAATAAAATGCTCCAATAAATTATTAATATTTGTAAACCAATTCAGACCGATACTTCTTACTTTAAACATGAACACCATAGCTATATACATTAAAGTTCTACGACATGAAATTCCAATAAATAATTCACAAAAGTACTTAAACGTCATGGTAGAAGCAGTAACAATAAAATGTCTTGTTGATTACATTTATTTTCAGGTCAACCAAGTAACTATGTAGAAAAATCAATATTTGTGCTTCCGACTTGTTTTAGTATTAAAGTAATACCAAATATCTCTTCATTCAAGACGAGCATAAAAAATTGCCTTCTTTTATTGCAAACCATAAACTTATTTGTTGTTTATATTGATTAGGGGGCGTCTGGTTGGCTACATCCTAAATGAGTTTAGCAAATATTTTATTTAACATACTAGATTCCTAACAATATAGGATTTTAGATTATTAATTACAGTCAAATGAGTTCAACAATTTTTTGTCGTAGAATGGATTACTAAATTATAAACAGTTCGCTATTTTTTTTTTTTTTTTGAAAATTTATTGATCCGCCGAGCAACTTAATTTTAGATTTTTATTTTTTCAACAATAGAAGAAGAAAACTGTGTACGCGGTTTTTCCCGCCAATCACGGAAACCACCATCAAATAACAAATTAATGGCTTTTTTTATTATTACCAAAAGAAAGTTGTTAAATTTATTATGATGTTTAATTCGCGGAAACCTTTTTGAAAAATAATGGACTGCTCATAAATTATGCTGTCGATTTATTGTGGAACATACTAGTCAAAATTATTTACTATCTACGAGTTTGTTTACCAATTAGTTATTCAAATCATTAATAGTTATAAAATGATTGATTATCTATGCTATTCTATTTCAAATTTGAATAATATTATTGTAAGTAATATCCGGTTCTTGAACTTCGATTGATCCATAACTAAGGTATTAAGTCATTCTTTTTCAAATTATGTCAGCATAAAATACGAACGTGACTCAATATTATTTTGAGTCGCATATATTTATGCGTGGTGTAAACAAAAATTTTCAGTTGAGCATGTATGTATAACTTCGAGAAAGTCAAAATGCTTCAAAACAACTCTTACGACTTCAAAACGATTTCGGATGAACCGAAGAAGAGCTTGTCCAAAAAAAAAATCTATCGTGGATTCCCTACCAAATTCATGCGTTCACACACAAACATTTTCAATATTTACCTAAGTTTTTAATTCTGCACGTCCCTCAGAGATCACAGTTATATAATTCACTTCATTTACTTCATGAAATTAAATTTTTCTTAATCTTTATAGGAAATCAGCAGTGAGAAGAGTTTGTGTCATTTGTTTCTCAGTAACTATAATTTCTGTGGCCAATCAAGCACTCATGTTGACCGCAAAAATGTTCCTCCAAACAATTAGTGCTCTTAATAGTTTGGAACAAGTCAAACGTGGATTTTCAGGAAATAACTTATTTTTCCTTAGATCAGGAATTCCTAAAAGACATCTGTTGGGGTGGAATTAACGCACCCACTAATATTATGGTAGATAAAACGCACTCGACAATATTATAGTGGATAAAATAAAAAATAAAAAATATGCCCAATTTTCCGATCGATGCTCTTGTCCGATTGAACACTTTGCAATAAATAAATCAGGAATTAAAATTGAAAGAAGAAATTAATCGTTGAAAGAAGAAGAATCTAACGTGTTTGACATTAATGGTGTTTATGGTGAAGAACAGTGGAGTGTAATGGATGTAGTAAATGGTTCGATCAACAATGTGAAAAATTCCGGGACAATCAAAGTATTGCTTCTTCTGTCAACGACTCGCCAAGTTGAACAGCCAAATACGCAACTCGCAGATAAAACACCGACGTCAGAAAAAGACTTGGTTGTCAACAGATGTGAGTAACCTCTAATGAAAGAGAGACACGTTGCAAGTTACAGTGCAAACGCAAAAGGAATACGAAGCTAATATTGAATTCATCCGGATGGAATACGCAATTTTACAAAGCTGTAGCGATGGTTCTTTCAAAAGATACAAATGCGAATAAAAATCACCAAGATGCAGTAACAAATCAAATTAATAATAAACCAGAGTTACATTTTTCGCTCTTTTAGAGCTCTATATACAAATTTTCGCTCTTGCTCCCAATAAATTTTTTTTTCAGTTTGCTTTTACCCTCTAATGATGAACACAAAAAAAAATTATTTCCCTCTTTCAGTGATTTAAATGTTTATTTTTAATTTTGCTCTTAAAACAGGGAGCGTAAAAGTTAAAAATATCGCTCCCAACCCACAGAGCGATTGAAGAAAATACATTAGGAAGCGTTATTTTTTGTAACACACGAATTGCTCTTTGAATATCATTAGATAAAGAAAGTTCGATAAACGATACTTGGATAAATTTCTGGAATATGGCCAACTAGGATGGAACTTGGCTATTTCTTAACAGATTTTAGAGAAATTTGACATGCGTGATGAAAACGTGATTAAACAATGATTTTTAGATGAAGTTCTGAAATATGGCCAACTAGGATAGAACTTGGCTATTCTTTAACCGATTTTAGAGAAATTTGACATGAAGTGTGTTTTATTATATAAAAATTTTTTATTGGTGATATTAGTCCACGAGTAAACAACAAATATGTTAAGTTTACTATAACTGTACAACAACCGGCGAAATGAACCCAATATGGTCAACAATTTGAATAATTTCAGAGATAACTAAACTCCTAGTAACCCCTAGTTTCTTTGCCGGTGTATCGGGAGTTAGACTGTCAAAATAAACCCAAAGTTTTGATAAATTAGTCGCCATCTATTTGCACAAGTTGCTCACGATCAACATCGGGGATATCGGAAATGAATCATTTGAACATTATTTTTGAAGCGACATACGTGCAGACTGACGAATGGACGATACCTTGTTCTAAATGGCGAGGATTGGAATTAGATCCACTCAAAAGATCACCAAAATAAATGTTATTTTGATATTTTGTATTATAATCGATTTTAAATTGTGCTGAGCTACTGACCAAACTACATACAGAACAGCGAAATACCTTGAAGGAATTGAGTTTTTGGCAAAAAAAGGACGTATAAAAGTTATAAGAGATTCTAAAATTGATTAATTGAGGTTATTTAATTGGATTGACCTTCAAACCTCGTCAAGGTCATCGTGAAAATGATAAAGGCAACCAATATTCTATAAACTTTCCGTCTAAATGAGTATTGATTAAAAACAAATGATCATCAAAATCACAAATAAACAATGTAAATCAAAATTTGTTGGTAAAATTTCGTTAAAACCGTCAATACCATAAATTTGAATAATAGAATTCTCTCGTTCTAAATTGTACTTGAAAAGGTCTTGACTTCAGTTGAACGATTCCACTATAAAATCTTTTTTTATTGGTGATTGCCATTCACATTTTTACGATGACCTTGACGAATCCTGTCAATCCCAAGACCATTTAAGTACCATAATTTATTAACATCATTTACAAATGAGTAAGTAAAGTATTTACTAAAAACTCAAGCCTAAAACTAAAATTTGTGTTTAAGTTCCTTCCATAACTGTCGTTATGCCACTGCTTCCAACTAATATCTCAACTCAACCCTCAAATATATCCCCAACTGAATGGCTGAATAGACCTCAACTCAACCCCAGCCCGACCATAACTAAACCCCTACTTAACCCCTAATCCAGATCTCAACACCAAAATCAACACACCTACATCTTTAAATGAACTTCGCTCAAGCTACCTTCAAACTTAACCCACAACTATCGCCAAATAAATTCCCAACTTAATCCAAAACCCAACGTCCAGCTTAATGCTCAAATCAACGCTAAAAACTACTTTCGTACATGAACTCAACTCAAAACAACCCCAGCTTACTTCCAACTCAACCCTCAACACAGCCCCAAATATATTAAGAACTGGACGGCTGAATCAACCTCAACTCAAGCACAAATGAACTTCAACTAAACCTTAAAACAATCTGCAACAGAGCCCTTTAATCAACCCCAAACTCAATGTCCAACACAACTACCAAATCAACATGTTCTGAAAACTGCATGCTTACATGGACTCAAGCTAGCTCTAATTCAATCTTCAACCCAATCCACAAATAAATCCCCAGCTGAACTGCTCATTAAACCCTAATTCAACTCCAATTCAATCCGCAAGCCCGAACCCAATTCAACCCTCAACTCAACCGCAAACTCAACCCACAAATTGACCCCTAACTCAACCTTCAATTCAACCCCAAACTCAACGATCAAGTTAACCTTCAAACCAGCACTTACAAAAAATTGGTAAATATTTATATAAAGGTTTTGGGACAATTCGTATGACGTACAGGTTGACGAAAAAAATTCCAAATCGGACAAGCCGTTCTTGACATACCGTGGGTATAGACATCCAGATAGACGGACGGATTTTTTTTTTTTTTTTTTTGTTTTTCGAACTCGGAGACCATCAAAACATCGAGAAAATGATGAAATGATTTCATATACGTGAGGACCGCAGTTAAAGTCAATAAATTACAAAAAAAGGTTGAACAAAGTGGCAAATGTGAAAACCGATTTTTTTTAGGTCAAAGCTGCACTTTCTACGGATGAAGACTAAATATAACTTTATTCCAAACAATTAAACACAATTCTAATGGTTTTTGATAATATTTGGTTAGTACTTTTAAGATATTTTTAACTTCGGTCTAAAAGGACCAAAGGTTTTGAAATCGTGTTGAATATGACCAAAAACGTTGTTGGTCCAAAACAAATTTTCTCGACGTTTTGAAAGCCCCTGAGTCGGAAAAAGCAGAAAAAAGGTCCGTCTCCATCTGACTGGACGTCTGTTTGTGACCACGATATAATGAGAACGGCTTGTCCGAAAAGATTTTGGAACCTGTACGTCAAAAGTGTCCGGTACTTGCCATACGAATAAAACAAAAACCACCAAAAATTACCCATTTTTTTATATATATGCTGGTTTGCTCAATCTTCATCTCATCGGGCGATGAGTGTACGATTTAGTAGGGTTCTATTTGCGGGTTGAATTAGAATTTAGTTGGAGTTGAGTTGACTTTAAATTAGAGTTTAGTGAGCTGTTGAGCAATTTTTTTATAAATGCTGGTTTGAGAATTGTGTTGAGTTTGTTGTTGAGTTGAGGGATGAATTGGGTTCCATTTTCGGGTTGAGTTTGGGTTGGTTATTGGTGTTAGACTGGGACTGATTTAAGATTGAGTTGAGTTGGAATGAACGGTTAAGTTCGGAATTTAGTTGGGATTATGTTGGGGGTTGAATTAGAAGTTAGCTTGAGCTATTTTGAATTGACTTTATATATGAATGTAGTTTTCAAGTCGCATCGATTTGTGGGCTGAGCATGTTGTATTTAAAGTTAAGTTGAGGATTGTATTGGGGTTGAGTTATGATTGAGTTGAGTTAAAAGACACACGCAGTTTTCGGACCGTATTGGTTTATGGATTGGGTTTGGGGTTGAGTTGAGGTTTGAGTTAAAGTTTAGTGAGCGGTTCAGCTTGGAAAGTTAGCTTGATTTACAGATTGAGTATGGCGTTGAGTTTGAGGTTGAGTTGAGGGCTAAATTTGTGATCGAGTTGGGGTTGTTTGGGGTTCGGCTTGGATTGAGTTAGGGCTCATTTAGCAGTTCAGTTGGAGAATTATTTGGTGGTTGAGTTAAGATTTGAGTTTGACATGTTCTAGTTTTGACATCTTCTAGTTTATCGGACCGTGTTGATTTGAGGATTGATCTAGATGTTTAGTTCAGGGTTGAGTTGAGGTCAAGTTAGGGTAGAATGAGGTTTTAGTTGAAGCTGGGTTGGATGTTAGTGAGGGGTACGGCTGAGAATTAATTTTAGGCCGAGTTAAGGCTTTAGTAGGAGGCTAGATTGAGTTGATTTACACGCACGTAGCTTTTGAATTGAGTTGATTTCGGGTTGGCTGTTGAGTGTACAGTTGAGTAGAGGATTGAGATTTGGTTCGAGCTAAGTTGAGTTACAATTGAGTTGGGGTTGAGTTAGCTTGCGTTGCGGTTGAGTGAGCGGTTCGCTTGGGGAATTTTTTGGGAGTTAATTTGGGATACCGTTAAAGGTCATTTGAAAGCTGATTTGGGGTTGAATTGATAGTTGAGTTAACTGACTTAATAGAGGTTGACTTAATAGGTTCAGTTAGAGATTGGGAGTCGAGTTAATTTTCAGGACCGAAGTTCTGGTCACCATCTAAAGTTTCAGCCTTTTAAATTTAATTTGCTTTAATCAGAACCTGTTACTTTCTCATTAACGCGTACAAGCATTGTTTACGAGGACTGCAGGAAATTAATCGATCAAATGAATGCTTTGTGGAGACGGATTTTAATCGAGATCGAAGAAATATTTCTCGTCAATCGTGGTTACACTAAAAGAAATTCTAAATTTGTTTATTTAATCCAGATTAATAATCTCTAGTGTGGACACAGCATAAGTGGCTTACATCAATTATTTGCACCTGTGTAAACACAATTTCGAATATTTATGAAATTTATTGCGATTAAGTATTATCACATGCTAAATTTAGACATTGTAAACGGTTTATCATTCCACTCCACATAATTATGCACATTATCAGCTAATCAAAATAAAAACCGAACGCAATGTGATTTACATTATACATATATACATAAACGCGCGAATTAAAATAATTCGCGGTTTTTCTGTTTAGAGATATGAAATTAAATTTTTTAGAATTTCATTAAAAATGAAATTTTTAAACTACATATGTGTACTTAGTACATAACACGGCATGTTGATGAATTTCTTTATGTTTCACAAAATATTGTTTGTAATAGAATAGGAAAAACTATAAAAATAATCCAATCAATTTTAAAAAATATTTTGGAAATTGTTTATTGATTTTTTCTGATGAAGTCATAGGAATTTTTTTTTATGTTAGACTGAAACTTGATATGAACATCATAACATCATAAATATGGGATCGTGTCTTAAGTAATAAAATTCTAGGTTATAGTTTATTTAGACTTTAGACCACACCGTATACAAAACTGTTCAACACATTAGGCACACAACCTTCACAATACATAACAAATTAAATCTGAAATATTATTTTATTAAAAGATTTAGCGAATATTTTACAACATAATGTATTAATAGAATGTTTAAATAACCATATGGTTGCTTACTAAACTACACCCAATCGTATAGTTACTATACATTGAGGTTTTTGATATATAGATTGATTCAAGTCTATTTTTAATTCAACCGTACAATTTAAATGATTTGCGGCGTTTTTTTTTTATTTTTGAAAAACATAAAATTTGTATACGTCAGTGGTTATATTGTGGCTCTAATTGTGTAATCATTTTATGTTAATATATGGATTTGGTTCGATGAGCACCGAGGTTGGAACTTATGTTTTGTGTAGAAAAAAAATCGAATGTCGTAAGGCAGAGCGATGGGGTCACAGTTTTAGAATCGGAATACCGAAAAATATCGTGTATGAACTACACTCAACAATGTATACTTTGATCCAAAAGGACCAAAGTATTGGAATCCGGTCAAAAATGACAAAAAATTGTGTTGAGTCAAAACCACTTTTCTCGAAAATTTCAAAGTCCTTGCGACTGAAAAACTTTACGAATTGACACAAAACGATGTGGGAAGTTTCCAGGCGAAAATAAAAAAATATTGGGGTTATCAGCCTAAAGTTAACAGGATATATGGAACGCATTAAAAACTTTTGTCTTACGTTATAAACTTTTTTCGACCTACTCGTAGAAAATATTTAAAATTAGAATAGAATCATCCTGTACTAGAGTGTACTTCTGGAGATGAAACGTCTTTGTGATTTGTTAATAGCTATCGCTAGAGACGCTTACTGAGGATCTACTATGATGTCTTTGGTACCATCAAAACCGGCTAGCTCGGACGAGGTTATGAAAATTATTTAGGTCAACAATCCAAATCTTCCAACCAAGAGGTTGGAGGAATCTCTAGATTTTCCATCGTGGTGATCTATAAAGAGTTCCTGGCCTCTGTAGAAGGATTGACTTCGGTTTCGGGGCAATCACCCTCAACGTTTACACTAGAGGGATGGGGTGGAAGCGCTTACGGTTGGCGACCTGCAGCTTGCGGCAACCCACCCAGATCCGAGGTATCCGCCGAGAGTTCAGTGAAAGAGACTGCAGACAGTAAGGGGAGTGGATCCGGCGATTTCGGCCTAGGGTCAAACAGGTACGGTGGAGGTATGTTGTGATAGCAGAAAATACATGGAGGTAAGTAGGTTCAAAACGGTTGTTTACTATAATTCAAATTAACATTTACCATTTAAGGCCGCTTCAGCAGCTCTCCTCCTCAGACTGGCGAGCTCGGGTGAGGACTTGGTTTTCAGAACCTAGCAGTAATTTATCATATCCTCTAGTAAGTCTGGGAAGATCACGCCTTGAATTCTTGGGAAAAATAATTTAAATATTTTCCTTCTTTCTCAACACAGCACATTTGAGATAGGTACTTGCAGATTCTGAAGCGGAGCAAGAAATCGTTGTAGCACTTGGATCACGCAATCTGGGGAGCACGGATATCAACGAAAGGGGTGAGTCATTTTTGATTATTTGCTGGGTACTATTCTTTCAATATGTAATGTGGGGCGAGAACCCATATTTATTACTAGTAATAGGCAGGAGGTTCAAGATGTAACTCTTGCCTCAAATAACATTTCTCATATAGTTAAGAAATGAAATAACTTATAGCCCCGATATTCAGTATGCCACTTGGAAATCCTTCAGGAACCTTATAAGGACAAGAAAGAGTTAAGGAAGGCATAAAGAGAGTCCTAGAGGCTCTTCTTTGATAAAATGGAAGAAGTCGACAGCTTCAGATGAGAAATCTTTGGAGCTTCTCTTTGATATCCACTTCAGTAATATTCTAAGCTGGTTTATATTCCTAGATATGTACTGGTTAGAGGTTAATGTGGTCCTAAGACCAATAACTCTATTATCATTTCTATGGAAAACCTTGGAAAGGCTGTTGGATGTCTATATAAGACCCAGTAAGTGAGCACTGTCCCAGCATGTTTAAATTAAGGGGAGAAATGTGGACACAGCTCTGCACGCCCTGGCACGTATGATTGAGAAATCGATTAACTCGAAAGAATTCTGTTTAGTAACTTCCTCGATACAGAGGGCACGCCCTTAATAATGTGAAAGCAGAGACAATCAGAGGATAGTCATTTTTGGATGTGGACTTTCCTGTAAGTGGGTTAATTAATCATAGTGGGTGGGTGATTAGGGGAACCCCTTAGAGAAGTGTCCCTTCCCCACATATCTGAAGCATAGTGATAAATAGGTTACTACTGGAACTTGAGATAGAGCATATAGAAGTGATTGCTTATGCCGATGACGTGACGATAGTCGTCGCCAGGAAATACCTAGCCACTATTGTGAACGAATGAGTTGGCAGGTGTGGACTGGGAATTAATCAGTCCAAGATAGATCTGGTACTGTTTACAAAAAAATACAAAATAACGGTAGCTGTCCCTCCTACCTTAAATGGCATAAGACTCGCTTTTATTGACAGAGCAAGATATCTAGGCGTTATCTTGGACAGTAAGCTCAGCTGGAGGCATTTGTTTTTCTTAATTTTTTTCATCTAACATTCGATATATGAAACACTGCAGTTTAAAACGAAAAAATGACTGAAGATTCGATCACTGAAGAGCTCAGCAGATTCTGATTTAGTACATTCCGTGCAATGGAATGCAGTAATCAACCAACATGTGCAACCTCATATGATAGCAGTTCACATAAAGTATTAAATTGCGACGAGGCAACAACGTACTCCGAAAAGGAAAAGATTTCTTATTTCGAAGAGGTTATAAATAATATCAAATACCAATTCGATGATGGAGATTTTGAAGATAAGAAGAAATGTTTAATATTACTACCAAAGCAAATGAAAAATTAGGAAATACAAGATTATTTTAATGAAAGTGCTACTCATTAATTAATTGATCATTCTACCATTTCTTCCATCAATAACTAAAAGACTTTTCCTAAAACCAGTTATCAGACACAGCACGGAACTTAGTAAAAAGCTTTTTTGAAGATGATGACATAAGCGAAATGATGCCCGGGAGGCAAGATGTTCTTCGGAATACTCAGAAGAGGGTAATACGAAGTCTCTAAATGTGGCCTACGTCAAAATTAAAACTCGTCACCCTGGGGCGAAAACAAAATTTACAAAGTTTACTCAATTACGCCCAAACCACTGATTAAAATTGATTGTTCTAAGAGTTAATATATTCTTTGTGTTTGTCTTTTGCCCCAAAACATGAAGCTGACGATTAAAGACATTAGAAATGCTGTTAACTTCCGAGACAATAGTCAATTCCCATTTAAAGATTGCAAAAATTTAATTTCATTCGTTATGTGTGATGAATAAGTACAGGAAAGTTCCATTACAATGTGTGAGGTTAGCTCTAATAATTTGAAAGAACTTGTCAAGATCTAAGAACTTTAAAAAATTGAAGGATTTTAAGAATTTTATGAATATGAAGAAATTTAATGACTTGTGACCTTAATTTGAAGACCTTAAGGAATTTTTCAAATTAAATGAATTTCAGGAATTTGAAGAATTGGCTTGGTAAATTTGTTGAGTTCAAAATTCAAAAAACCTTAAAAAGAATTTTAAACATTTTACAAATTTGGAAAATTTGCAAATAATGGGAAGATTTTAGTGAACTTATGAATCGTCTAACTAATTAAAAAACATAAATTTGAAGAATTTACGGACATATTAAATTATTGAAGAGCTTTCAATAAGTAAATAGTTTCGTTAAGTAAAATTGGCGAAAATTCAAACTTTAGAAATTTTTTTATTGTTGTAAGAATAAAAGTCAGCGAGAAACGGTTTGAAGAATTTTGAGACATTTAAAAAATCAAAGAACTTTAAAAAAAAATTCAATTTTAAAATGGTCCATGGGCCTACCCACCTTTCAGTCAATATTACAGGCTGACATGAAGCAATGCTATGTGCAGGTGGTATAAACAAAATCGGGTCTATAGCCGTACGTCCTCGATTTGGCTACTGCATAAGGTAGGACGTAAAAAGCGAACTGCAAAAGAGTTGGGAGTGCCTTGAGCTAGGGCTCAAAAAGATTGCATAGATAAAAACAAACAAACAATTTTAAAAATTTCAGAAATTTAAATAATTTTACAATTTATTGAATAAAAGTGTTAAGAATTTGAAGCACTTATTTTAAAGAAGTATTTGAGAAATTTAAGGAATTTTAGAGGTTTGACATACAGCAGAATTTCATGAATATTTAAAAATTTAGAACTTGGAAAATATTAAGAAAATTGTAAGAGTTTGGCTACTTTGGCAAGTTTGTACAATTTGAAGAGCATTTGAAATTTGACAAACTTTGAAAAATGTAAAAAAATTACAAAAATTTTAAAAATTTCTGGCATTCTATTAAAAAAGTTAAAGAATTTGAGAATTTACAAAATTTGAAATGTTTCAAGTTAATAGAGAAACTTATGAATTTTATTGTAGGCTTCAAGAATTTTAAAAGAATTGAAAATTTTGAAAAATTTTAATGTTGAAGATTCTGTTTTTAATATTTTTGTACCTCAATTGCAGGCCTTGAAAATTTTAAGTATTTGGCGAAAAGTATTAAGAATCTGACATTCTGAGTATAATAATTTAAAGAAATTCAAAATTTAAAGAGTTTGAAGAATTTTAAGAATTTGATAATTTTTTTTTTAAGAATATTGTGCTAACCGTTCAAACTTGAAAAATGTAAAAAGGAGGAAAAAATTTAAAAATATACGTATATTCAGAATTTGAAATTTCTAAAACTTAAATAATTTTAAATGTTAGCTCATCCGCTATAATCCTTCTATTATGAAGTGAGGTAATGTTAAACCGTGACAGACGCAGCTCATATTCCTCATGTTGATTATTAGTTTTATAATATAGAAAGCGTATAAACTTTTTCTGTACTGTAAATGTTGTAATAAAGATTACAAATGGATGTTAAATACTCCAAATTACTATACGAACAAGACCATAGTAAATGCTTATAAAAGTTTTTGGAGAGCTAAAACTAGAGCCAGTTCTCATTACAAATCCAAGCATTTTGTAAGCATTGTTGATTACTTGATTTATATGACTATTAAATGAGAAGTTTGAGTCCATTATAATGGTTTTTCAATAGTGTTTACTTAAGATTGGAGAGCACACCAATCATGCATCGACTGAATAACAATATCATTAATGAAGTATAAAAACAGTAATCGGCCAAGAGTTGAACCCTGTGTACACCAGAAGATTGAATGAATATTTCTGATTTAGAATCAAGAATTTGGATTTGATCCAATCCAAACTATTAAAGTTTAGATAACAAGATTCTGTGATTAATTGTATCAAAAGCTTTCGCAAAATTCGTATAAATTACGTCGACACTATGCCCTTTGCTCAATGAATTATGTAAAAATTCAGTAAAATTCAACAAATTCGTTAAAGTTGACCTAAATTTGAAAAAAACCGTGCTGCTCAATTGAAATCATATGTTTAGCTTTATCAAATAGTTACGATAGAATACAATCTTGTCGAATACTTTGGCGACAATGTTCAGCAGGGCAATAGGTCTATAATTAGACATCAAAGATTTGTCACCAGATTTAAAAATCGGGGCTACCGTTGCCATTTGGGTTAGCCCCTTAATCTTGCATTACAAAATCTTGCATTTCAAAATCTTGCATTACAAAATCTTGCATTACAAAATCTTGCATTACAAAATCTTGCATTACAAAATCTTGCATTACAAAATCTTGCATTACAAAATCTTGCATTACAAAATCTTGCATTACAAAATCTTGCATAACAATTTCCTGTACATTTATAGAATCGGGCGCGCGATTCTATAAATGTACGGGAAATTGTTATGCAAGATAACAAATTGCTGAAAAATTGGACGGTGGTTCCACAAAAATTATATTGGGGGCCTCAATCATACACCAATATATATGCCACAATTCTGGTCTATTGCCGATGCAGATGTAGGATCAGAAAACTTCACGCGATTCTATAAATGTACGGGAAATTGTTATGCAAGATAACAAATCGCATTGACAAAATTCTACTGTATAATGATAATTGCAATCATATAGTAACAATAATAAAATGAAATTAAAGTTGCCTTTTTTTATTGCAATCATCGTTAGCGTTACTAGCGGAATCGAGTTGCTGGATCATGGATGGAATTATCGACGTAGTTCCATCCATCATGCGGCAACTATTTTCAATTCACGGGTGTGTTTTTTCGGCAAATTGTACCTTTAATATTTTGCTTAATGAGCAAAAAATTTCTGAAGGTTTATGACAGATTTTTTTTTAACTTAAAGAAAGTCAGCTTGGAACTGGGTATTAATTTAAATCCAAGGAGAGTCACAACAGATTTCGAAAAGCCAATTGTGTCATCAGCTTCAACATTTTTCCCCGAAGTAACGATTAAAGGTTCCCGTTTCCACTTCGGGCAAATAATATGGCGAAGGATACAAAAGCAACGGTTTGTGACTAGATACGCCAGTTCTGAGGATTTTTCAATCCAAATTCGGATGCTGAAAAGTTTGGCTTTCGTTCCACCAAACGAAATACCTGGATATTATCAACATTTATATGAACAATTTGATGAGAACAGCGGAGCGAAATTAAATGGACGGTGGTTCCACAAAAATTATATTGGGGGACTCAATTATACACCAAGATATATGCCACAATTCTGGTATATTGCCGATGCAGATATAGGATCAGAAAACTTCCCACGGACCCAAAACAGTGTCGAAGATTAGCACCGACGCCTTACAGTTGTCTTTGGACAACGGCATGCTGGAGTATACCGAATCATTGAAAATTTATCAAAGGAACTAATTGTGGCAAAAGCTCAAATTGATAAGGTGAAATCCGGAGAACGCCTTTCAAAGAAAAAAAAGACAATAATCAAAAATAGAAAAATAAAACGTATCATTAAAAAAGGGAAAGACTCCCCTTAGAGATTACCCTTTTTTAATTGCTGTACAATTTATTTTATTTTTTTTTTTTTAATTATATTATACAATTAAAACTTTTCTTCTGTTTTCTTTGTGAATAAAATTGCTATAATTTAATCTAAACTCAAAACTGACTTATTTCAATTTTCAATTGACTTTTATGAATACGCAATATTATGTTAGATACTAAAGACAGGTACAGATACTAAAACTGCAAAATTTTGAAATGCAAGATTTTGTACTTGCAAGATTTTGTAGTTGCAAAGTTTTATAACTGCAAGATTTTGGTTTGGCAAGATTTTGATTTGCATGATTTTTAAAAAATGCAAGATTTTGTACTTGCAAGATTTTGTAATGCAAGATTTCGGGGTGCTACCCATTAGTATACCTAAACTGACTTGAAGTAGTTGGCAAATAAGTTGGTTATTTCGGTAGCAGTTTTCGCAGTACTTGAGACATCTTGCATGATTTAATGTCATGGCTTTCGTCTACTAGTACATAATTTACAGATATGTTCTTAATTATGAAGAAATCAATCAATCAGATCTAGTACTACTAAAATATTTAAAATTTAAAATAAAATGGGAATACATTTCCTTATTTTATGTAACAAAGTAAGCCAAATACCATTTCGTGCTTTACTGTGCGATTCTAACGTACAGTCATAGAGGTCTTAACTAAGAGATTTCTCTTAGTTAAGAGAATTCTCTTATGTAAGACTATTTTGCGATTCGGTTGATGCTCTTAGCTAAGAGATTCTCTTAAAAAATCTCTTAGCTAAGACATACGAAATAGATGGTCATAAGCATCACAACTTTGACGTTTCTCGTAGTCGTATTAAAGAAAAACAATTTTACGGTAGTAAGTTTCAAAATAATATTTAATGTTGAAATAAAATATTATATTTATTGTTTCTTTTAGAAATAAACATCTCCTAAAATTTGATAAAAGAAAAATTATGAAATATTTTATTCTTATAAATTATTAATTTGTATACCTTTAATTATAAACCTGAGATAAATTTTCTTTACTTTCCAGTGATTTTTTTTTTTATTAGAAACGGCGTGTTGTTGGACGCTTATATTTCGTGTAAATTTTCCAGATATTTATGTACTTCATAAAAAATAAACGTATTTAAATAAAAATTACTAGAATTGTTTTTATTTATTTATCAACCACCAAAAATGTATCTAGAAAAAATGTAAAAATTCAAATTGATATGTCTCCAAATATTTTCCAATATATTTGGAGAGTTTTTAAGAGATATTTTAGGAGTACTACCAACAGAATACCAATTAAGAGATTCTCTTAAAAAAACCTCTTAACAAAATTTCTCTTAGCTATGATACTCTTAACGGTCTTAACGTCAGAATCGCACGGTTAGTTTTGTTGTCCATCACTGTATATATGTATATTCAAACAATATCTGTATATGTATGTATATCTTTAAATTTTATGTGGGTATATATGTACATTAATTTCAAACAATATTGATTATATTATTTAATAGCAAATATTTTAAGTAATTCAAACTTTTATGTAAGCAATTAAACCTTGATCTATATAACGCATCTACCGGTGAAACTGAAATATATTTGAATAAATTTGAAAAATTAGCTAAAATTACATAATGCCACAAATCATTCCGGTTAAATTAAACTTACCTGTTACAAATCACATTCGGTATTATAGTAAATGCTAACATAAAATGACAAACAACACATAAATATAATATTTTTTTGTTATTCAAAAAGTACGTAGTCTTTAATTTTTAACAAATTATTATTAATAATTATTTTTTTGTTATTTTTAAATTTTATAATAAATAGAAAAAACAATACTTCGGTTGCAATATTTTAAATTAGAAAGTTACAAAAAAAAAATATGTAAATGATATTTTTTTTTTTAAATTAATAATTAAACAAAACATAATATTTAATCATATAATAATTAATTAGACAATAAATGGATGGTATAGTAGTTTTTTGCATTAAACATTAAAAAAACATATAATATAATATAATATATATGTATATATATATATATATAGAACAAAAATATATAAATAAATTAATAATTTTTCCAAATAATAATTAATAAACATAAAAAATAATATTAATGTAACATAATAATAATACATATAATCATAAACATTTTTTGTTTTTGTTTTATAACATAAATGCTAGTATTTAAATATAAAAATATTCTTTGATTCTTTTTTGTTAAATTTTTCATTTCACTTGTGATTAGCCTTAATTTAAAAACAAAACAAAAACAAAATTTAATTAAACAAACAAAATTAATTAATTAATTTATTTAGAGCAAAACATTTTGTTTTTTTGTTTTTAATTTTGTTCTCAATTCAATTATTTTGTGTTATATTACTTATATAAATTTTATTTAATAAACATGTACATATTATAACAAAACAGAAATGTTTATTTAATTTTATTTTGTCTTAATTTGTATTGTAATAAATTAAAAATTAAATGTTTTAAATGTGAATGTTTTTAATACTAAATATTTCAATCTTAATTTTATTATTATTATTTGTTGTATTTCATTTTTTATTTGTTATGTTAATAAAAATTAAATTGATCAATTTTTTTTTTTTTTTATGGAAAGAAGTTGTTGGGAATTTTTACGCGATACATCAGTAGGTATATATGAAATCCAAGTTGCGTTTACATACATTAACTGAAACCGAATGAACTGAACGACTTATAAACCTCTATCAAAAATTGTGTTAGTCCCTAAAAAGGGATAGGACCAACCCTCTAAACCTAAATACCTAAATAGGAAATCAGAATCCTTCGTTCAAATTTACACACCTAAAATGTACATAATTTCAAGTGCTTCTCAGTACTACAGTATTTCCTCGATTCGAAGATGCCATCAATTATAAGACACACCTTAATTAAAGAATGATTGTTAATACATGCATCTAGGAATCTTAATTTAAGTGCCTCAGCGTAATAGGTAAATTCATTTTTATTTTCAAAAAATGTATTTATCTTAGGTGGGTTAGGTAGCTAGAGGTAAACTAAGTTCGTTATTTTACGAAACTGATTCTAAGACTCACCCAATTTTTAGAAAGGGTTAAATGGAGAAAAAGTGTGTCTTAGAATCGAAGAAATACGGTATTTAACTTAAAATATCAGTAAACTAAGAAATTTATTTCCATATCAACAATATGAATTCATTTATCTTCGGTTAAATTGTTGCCAAACTATGTTGAACAAATTGGAATTATTATATAAAAATAAAATTGCGGCAAGGCAGCAATTGGTTAATACGCATGATATTATTAGCTTCCAAAACGTTCCTGATCATATAGTAATAGCAATTTTTGAAAATAGCAGATATCCTACGCGAATGGGTTAGCCGAATGGATGAAGTAAAATAATTTCAAATATTACAGTTATGATGTAATTACGAAATTAATCACTTACGGCAATGGCGATTTGAGGCAACACGGCCGAAGAATTTCGTCAAATAATTTAATAAAATTTAAAATTCTAGTGTAGTTTTTCAAATTAACCGCAATCCCTTATCCTAAACCACATGTACTCGTTTGTACGTTGCGTATGACTAACGCGTAATGGCGAAAAATAACAATTATAAATTCTAGAAAATGAAGAGTTTCATTAACCGGCATTTTTCGTATAACCGATGTAGCGATTTTTGTGAAATTAAAGCTGATCAATATCGCCGTCATCATCATCAATATTTAATCCTTTATGGAAATTTCTGTCGTTGTAAAATTATTTCATTTAAAAATTTCAGTGGCAATATTTTTGCAAAGTTGTTTATAATAATAATTTTAGTAAAAGTCCTAGCATTCTTTGCGTTTTAATTTTTTACCAGTATTTTGTTAGTTTGTGTGCGATTTCTGAATCAAACAATCATCAGTTAATTTTTAATAGTTCATAAATTTAATAATGCAATCAATTAAAAATACCATTTCTACGTACCAGGAGGAGATGGAGGAAGAGGGAATTTAAATAAACTATTTTTGGTTAATATTACTAACCACAATAATTTTTTTTTTTATTTTTCTTGCGGTTTGCAAACCGACGGAGTAAGGTGCAATGTTCGAGTTAGCAACCGCCCAACAAGTGTTTTAGGCTAAGCAAGCTTAAAGTTGGGCTAATAATGCTGATTACATTTGATATTCTTCAAAAGTCAGCGAAGTCCTGGTCGACTACATGTTAACGCAGATCGCACCGACTGGAGATCCAGGCGTTATCGCGGAGGGGCAGTGGGTTTTCGAGGAGATCGAACTACTTTGAGGAACGATTTCCTTCAAAAAGTCGATACTCGTGACCGAACCGCTCTAACTAATCTTATCAAAAAATGTATACTGTTGGGAACAGTCATAATTTTCGATTTTTAGAGGGCGTACCATCATTTAGGCGAAGCACTCATTTAAGGGCCAACCATAGCATCTCATTTCAGGACGAAAGAATAGAGAGAAAACAGGAGTACCAACACTATAAAAAGTACGACGAGACATGTCAAGTGGGCAAAGTGATTTCACGTATTATCTGGCATAGTTCATGTTCAGAAAATTGTGTTTGTCGAAAAACAAATAAATTCCAAATTCAAATATTCCAAATAAAAATCATTTTGGCTTTATAGCTAAGAAACCGTATTCCTACTAAGATTTGAAATTTATTTTAGCAGAGACCCGAAGCAAAATAAGTTATTTTCTGTCATTTTGTAAGATATTTTGAAACAAGACCCAAACCAAAAAGTTTACTATTAATTCCACTTTTTAAAAAATGGCATTTTCAAATGGTGGTGTCTACTAAATGTGCTCCAGCACCTATCCGTATTTTATACGGCAGCAATTTTATTTTATTTAAAATGGTAAACATGACATCGCGACGCCAAACGAAGCATCAACAACTTTAAACTGCTGGTGCTTCGAGAGCGATTGGAGAATATGGTCCGTTACAACCTGAGAAGAAGAGCTCGGAGGAATACAGTTTGAATATCGATTTACTATTGTCAGCATAACAGATTAATGCAGTGTGGGCCTAGATGGTAGTACGCTTGTAAATGAACGGCAACCAACATAGTGGGTTACGGATCATTACTGAAGAACCGATAGAAATACCATCGATGTGCGAGAAAGTTATCTATGACAGAATAAACCAGCAACAACCATCCGGATCTTATTTTACTAAAATAATTGACGGAATTGCCAACATGCTAATCATAAACACATTACAACTTCAGTTTACGGACCAGATTGTCCCAACTTTTATAATTGACGATGACTTAATATTTTGTTTTGACAGAGAACTTGCGACGCTGGATTTTTCATTAGCAAACTACGAGTATATTGACCGCGTCTTCGGAATGAAGATTAACAATGATAAAAGCATCATTACTCAAAACATCAGAGAGATACACTTTTTAGGCCATAAATTTTATGGAACGAGAGTTACTCGTAGTTGGTTTACGAGTCTATGTTTTTTTATTATTTACTGAATGGAATGTAGAATTTGCTCAATAATCTAGCGGGATTAATGAACACGTGATCAAGAAAGACGGTGTGATTGGTAAAGCTGAAGAAGTTGTCTTTATCAGAAATTATGCACGATCAATAAACTCGTTAACAATCCCCAGGAAATCCTACAAACCCTTAAGGCAGTTGGATTAAAATTGAACGCATCAAAATGTTGTCTCCTTAAGAACGAAGTAAACTACCTGAGCACCATTTTATCAAATCAAATTTGTAGGAAGCTTACACCCTCTATGAAGTTCATCTTCGATATTTTATAAACACTTACCAGACAGACAGGCAGCATATATTTCATGCGTTTTTACAATAGGTCAGGGTTAAGCAAACTAAAAATACATACGTTAAACTGCTGCTGTATTGCGAATCACGACAGTAGAGCCCAACGATATCTAGAAAAACAAAACCTGACATGAACGGAATAACTGCGAACTGATTGCGCTATATACAGAACAAGTTTCTAATAATAATGCAATACCAACACAAACAGTTTACCCAGAGGTCAATAATTTCATTGCCTCCTCTGCCGATGCCCTAACCACATTTTCGAGTGCAAACTCCGCCATTGAACCAGTAGAGCAGCACTTTACCAATCCATTAGAACTTAAACATTTAGTTGCAAATACGAAAAATCCTTAGAACCCGAAAAAACTTCGAACTTCATTAAAAACCTCCCACTAACACACACCAATACTCCGCTATACGAATTTATTAGTTTCCGAAAAATTGAGCGAAAATCGAAATTTCTTTTCGTTATTCTGGGAAAATTCATAAATCGAGGTATTGGTGGCATGTACACCAATCCATCGATTTACGAAATTTCCCAATAAAACGACAAGAAATTTCGATTTAAGCCCAATTTTTCGGAAACTAATAAATTCGTAAAACGGGGTATTGGTGTATTTTAATAATGTGTCAATTTTAATAAACACCTGTCTAGTATACCCAGTAGAAGGCCCAGCCAAAATTCCCCAATCCCAATCTGGTTTCAGATAAGGTCATTCAACAAAGGAAGCCTTTACACTATAATTTAACTTTAAACCTGAATCGTAGGCAAGTCACAGCCGCTCACCCATTAGACATACAAAAGGCCTATTTTGACAACAAATAAAATGTCAAAAGACTTATCTCTAATTGTAGAAGCTGAATTTTACTGACAAACGCGTGTTTGTAATAAGAGTGTCAGAATTATGGACCACAAATTGGTATAAAATTTTCAAATGAGCATTGAATCTCTTTATAACATCAAAATTATTAGAAGAATTTCAAAAGGTATTGTCAAAGAAAATAACGCGTTGACAGTACAACAAAACAACCACAGATCTTTATTCGAATTAAGTGAACAAGCAAAACACAAGCAAGTAAAACTAATGGCAAGTAATTTGAAACCAAAAGAATGGATTATCGATTCTGGTGCATCGGCTCATTTGACAAATAACAACGAGAATTTAAAATCTGCTATTTAAAAAACCAAAAACGCGTACAAAAAATGAAAGAAGATACAGAATTTTATACATAGGATAGAATTCTTAGCCTTTAAGATCCGTAAAAATTTAAAAACTTACTAAAAGAAGCACAAATTTGGTTTAAATGGACAATAACTGTAAAAGTAAATAAACAAAAAGAATTTCGTAAAAAAACACTTTTAAAATTTGATTTATTTATTATTATTATTATTTTCATTTTCAAAAATCGGCCTTGTTAAAACAGGATTACAGTGAAACCTGCTAATCGGACCTCTTTGTAATCGGACCAATTTGAAATGGGACCGCTTATTACTACTCAGAAAAGGTTTTCAATACAAATTGTTCTGTGTAATCGGACCACCTCGAAATCGGACCTATGGACCAAATATTTCATTCCATTTTGGTTTATTTTACCTTTGAATAGGACCACTTCAAAAAATTTTATTGTAGGTATGTACATAATTATGTATTGTAGTTTAGTTTTTGATATTTTATTTGTGATCTATGTTATACATATGTATGTATGTATTTTTAAACTAAAGTATGTAACGGGTTTATGCAGTTATAATCATTGTACGTACATTTACATATGTTAATATGTATGCATATGAGAAATTGCAGTTAACGCATTTAATCCGAAAAGGTACGTACATACAATTGTTTTAGCTAGGATATTTAATTACATACGGTATTACGAGTAAGTGTATGTAAGTAAAATAAATATGGGCATATAAGTGGCTACATATTTGATATTTTGATTTTGCATTTAATTAAAATAATTTATGTACATACATATAATTTATCTAGACAAAGAGAAATGAATAAACAAAAGCGCACATATAAGGAACTAAACTTATCCGAAAAAATAAGTGTTATACAATCTGCGGAAACGGAAAAATTATCACAACGCCAACTAAGTGAAAAATACAAAGCAAGTAAAACGCAAATTCATCGAATTCTCGCCAACAAAGATAAAATTAAAGAAACCTTCGAAAATTTTGGAAAACTTAAAAGAAAGCGGATTGCATCTTGCACGAAATAAGGTGAAATCGATAATCAATTATCCCACATCCCAGTGGTTTACAATGGCACGTTCGAAAAACATGCCTATATCTGGCTCAATTTTGCAGGAAAAAGCACGAAGACTTGGTAAATTATTAAATTTAAACGATTTCACTGCTTCAAATGGATGGCTCCAAACTTTTAAGGATCGCCACTAGTTACAATTTATTATGCTTAGTGGAGAAGGTGCCTCAACAGACATGCAAATTGTCGAACAATATCGCTCGACATTGGAAAATTTAACAGATGCATATCACCCAAAAAATATCTACAATTTGGATGAAACTGGTCTGTTTTTTCGAGCCACACCATCGAGATCCTTAAATTTGAAAAATCAATTATGCAAGGGAGGAAAAATGTGCAAGGAACGTTTGACAGTCGCTTTATTGTGTAGTATGGCGGGAGAGAAAGAACCTGTAGTCATAATAGGCAGAGCTAAAAAACCACGGGCATTTAAACATTTAAATGTTGAAAAAGCACTAAATATTAAATGGCGGTTTAATAAAAAAGCGTGGATGACTTCCGATATCTTTCAGGATTGGATAGAAACATTCAATAAAAAGATGGCTAGGAAGAAACGAAATGTTATTTTGTTTTTAGATAACGCGTCTTGTCATCCACATAATTCATACAGCAATGTCAAACTCCAATTTTTCCCGCCAAATACTACATCGGCCCTACAGCCGTTAGACCAGGGTATTATAAAAAGCTTAAAGGCGAAGTACCGAAAATTGTTAATGGATCATTTATTGACGGCTATAGACGATGGTGATGGAGTAGAGGCATTATCAAAAAAAATTACCACGTTAGATGCATGTTCATGGATATCTACTGCATGGGATAATGTAACCACAGAAACGATTTCTAATTGTTTTAAAAAGGCCGGGTTACAAAAAGCGATAGATCATCAGGAATTAATCATCATGACGGAGAATTGTGAATCTGAATCTCATTTTGAAAATGTGGCTTTCGATCAGAATTTGCAAACATTCAAGGAATTGCCTGATGATTGGGAAGATCAATTTTTTGAGTCGGTAGATAAAGAATGTGAAAATGAAAACATCGAAACCATAAATTTTGCTCATCTTCTGATGGTGACGAGTTAGATGACAATACAACTAGTGATTTTACATTTAATAAAGCACAAATTTATTTTAAAACTTTGAAAGATTATGCGAGTGATAAAGGATTGAACGAAATGTTTCTTCATCTGGCTCAGGCGGAGCTAAAATTACTTGAAAACGAGATTTCCATGAGAAAGCATCAACCTAAAATAACAACATATTTTGCAAAAATGAATTAAACTTACTTTATAGTTTTTCATTATGTCAATTAATTGAATTATGTATCTAATTATTTTTGATTTTTTTTTTGTGTTATGATTTACATACATATGTATTTGAAATAAATTGCAGATTTATGTCTTCATATATTTAATGTATACATATGTACATACATATATGTCTGTATGTACATACATATAATATAAATAAAGCAAAAAAAAAATAAAAAAGCAAAACCTTTGTAATCGGACCAATTTTTTTTGGTCCCGAAGGTGGTCCGATTAGACAGGTTTGACTGTTTTTTAATTTTGTTGAGAGTACTATTTCAAAATCGTGTAAAAAACACCGTGTAAAAACAGGTTCGGATGTAATCAAGACTTATCGGTCTATGTTGTGAAGAACCACACGTGTCAAGGAACGTAGTAATATTGTAGTGGCGAATGTAATTCATGCTCCTGAATTAAATGCCGACTGGTTTATCCGTCAGTGAAATTGCAAAAACAAAATTGAGAAAAATTTCGAAAAGAAAAGAAAAGAAATCCTCTCAAAAGGGATCATCCTCTTTCCTAACCTAAAAAACCGTGAAAATCGCTTTTTCATGTGTAATTTGTTTTTAAAACCAAAATTCACAAAATCGTGTAATTCCACACGCATCGAAAATATCCAACAGGCTATTGGCTCAGCGAGTAAATTTTCGGATAAGAAAAGTAACATTATATAAATGTTGATTTATTCATACGAAAAATGAAAAATAAGTCATCATGGCAGACACAAGAATTCTAATTGTAAGGTTAAACGAAAAACCAAGCAAGTGTAGCCAAAGGTAAAAACATCAGCAACGAAGGAATTTGTGCATCACTGTTTTAAAATGTTGTGAGTAGTTTTAATTTGTCCATTGACGAGTGCAAATCGAAAATGACGGAAAATTTACGTACAAATTAACCATTGTCTAATGAAGAAAGAATTGCTATTTTACAAGATTTTCTCACAAATACGTCCAGCAGAAATCCTCCCAAACTGAAGCATGGAGCAATAAATGAGTACAGTGTGTCGAGGGTTTCAATTTCGAAACTCTGCGAAACTCTCTCTCGAGCAGGTAAAATTGTCGTTGACCCGGCGAGGAACTATCGTGTGCCAGTGGTACTCCAAAAACGACATTATTCAGGAAATTGAAGGAGCGTAAGTTTATAAAACGGGCATCATCAATATTAAAGCCATCACTAACGGAAAAAATAAGATGGACCGCCTGAAGTTTTGTCTGTCCTATGCAAAACCAGACGGGTAATGTTGGTTCTGAGGATTATTTTGGTGGTAAAATTAGGTACTCAAGTAACAAAAAATATCGAATCCATCAATGCGCACGAATGTAAGAAAATGATCGTTCAAAATGTGTTTCCAGCAATCAGGGCGAAGTTTCCCCAATCTCTTGACGTTATCTACGTCCAGCAAGACAACGCGAAACCGCATTTCAACGAAAATGACCCAGATATAGATATGTTGAGAAAGGGATCAAGAGATGGGTTTTGCATTATGTTTAACGACCAACCACCTAATAGTCCCGACTTGAACGTATTGGATCTTGGGTTCTTCAATGCCATCCAGACGCGGTATGTCGAAAGGTACATTGACAGGTGCCGCCATTTCTTCGGCATGATTCTCCTAGACATCGAAAAAGCTTTCGATACGGTTTGGCATGAACGCCTAGTTTACAAATTAATCCTTAATAAATATCCTATAAAATAATGGGTATAATCCAAAGCTCAATTAGCGGGAGAACGTTTCAGGCTCACTACAAAATTAATTCCTCAGATTGGTAAGATTGGAAATACCTGCCGGATATTTTTATTTGCGGTTAAAGGGCAATGGTTGTGTTGTGTGGGTATATTTAAATTTTAAATACAAAATTTTGTACATAATAACAAACCTTATTTACTTTCTGCTATCCTAATATTAAAATCGAACCATTAATATTGTTTTAAAGTCAGTATTTTGTTAGTATAAATTAGACATAAGTATGTAAAGATGTACCTATTTTGAAATTAATTATTTCAAGCTGGCCGGAATATAATTTTTGTGTAAAATTACATTCGCGAAATTCATTGAAAATATTCAGTGGGAAGAAAAAATAATGTAGTACAATAACCATATTTTTTACGGTGAATCGTCGTTGTATACTTGTGGTACAAAGATCTACAAAATAAGTTGTTTATTTATTATCTCGGTGAATATTTGAGTATTTTCTCGAGGAAACACAATCCAGCACAAACCGCAAAAATAATGTTACCATTAAGAATAGCGATTGGGCCTATTCTGGGGCACAAAGGTCATTTCAACCGTTTATTTGTTTTGTACATATTTAGTCAGTTGCAATAATTTATGTTACATTTAGTAGAATAATACTAAAACTGATATCAAGCAGAGCTCTCAAACATTCCTGTTCTATTTAACTAATTAAGCAACAATAGCACTCATTCCCAACAAATTCCTTCTACCATAATATCATTTCATCGCAGCATCGTTAAATTGGCTAGTTTTTGTAATCAAAGCAAAAAATAATAATTTATAAGATTTTAAGTATCTGGGTGTTTTTTTGTGTTACTACTCGTTTTTGTAATATTACTTACTCTCATACCTTAATGTAAAAAAATTATATATTATTAATAATTTAGTGATATAAATAATTAAAAACAAAATAAATGAATAAAAAAAATATATTCTATATGTATATAAATTTATGTATAACTTTGTAAGTCTTAATAAACACAATTGCATATGCGCAAGAGACGAAGAGACGAGAAAGAGAGGAGTTCAATGTGAAGTATATTTTATATATTATATAAATAATTAATTAACTATCTAAATAATAATAATATTAATAAATTAATTAATAATAATAAAAAATAAATTTACTTAAATTTTCTTCCAGGCATCGTTGGACTCTCCGGTGGCGTTGATAAACCGCCACTCGTTGATTTCTTTTGCCCACTCTTGAATGGATGATGTAGCTTGCGTAGTGGCCGCGGTGATGGATGATCCAATGATATTGTTTGCATTGCCATACTTTGATGGCTTAATTCACGGGCTGCGGATGATGAAGATGATGTTGATGTCCCCAAATCGGGATGTTGATGCCAACCTTAATTTAGATGAATTTATTTTTGTTTTAGGGAAAGATTTTTTTTTTTGTATTTAGATTCTATTATGAATTTTACTTTTGCTTTTCGTTGAACTTCGGTGATGATCGATTAAGGCAGCTGCTAGCGGTGCATTTGCATTACTACTATTTATGGATGAACCAATTGAAGCATTGGAAAATGATGAATTAGGTATTGGATTAAATACACGTGCTGTAAAATCTTCAAACGAACTACTTTCCTTGTGTCGCGACGATAATGTGATCAATGAACGATTTCTTTCCTCGTAACTGTAAGACACAGAAATAGAGATTTAGTTTTCGAAACAGTTACCATTGTTTTACAACACTTACAATTGCTGATAAAACGGTAATGAAGTGCGCTTTGTTCGGCTTGCATTAATTGCAGTCGCTCGCACCAAGCTTGCCAAACATGTACCACTTACCACAGCCTCATCCCAAATTGGGCCAAACCATGGTACGTCGGGTTTACGATTTACCGTAACACGAAACAAACCACTTTTCAACGGGTAAACAGTAATTAAGATATCACAGAATTCCGTTGGTAGTATATCGCGACGATAATCGCGACTATGTTCGCTCCACACAATATGTACTTCGTCGTTACCCAAGTGTCGCGTCTTATTCAATATTGCTTCGGATGTATCGGTCGGCATTCGTGTAGCCACATGATAAATTACTTCTAGAAATGGTGTGGCGTAATAGGGTGCTGTCGAACCACAACCTATACGCGGTAAACCACCAAGAAAACCATTATGCGATTCCAATTCAACTTCCCAGCCAAGTGCCGAAACAAACATTTCATAAGTACTACTACCGCATGAATTTCTACAAGATAAATCGGATTAAATAATTTTCCACAGAAAATCTTTAAATCATTACCTTAAAATACTATTTTTATCTTCCTGACCTGCAGCAACATAGATCACAGCCATTTTGTGCGTCTCCCTACACCGCTGGGTGTCTAAATTACGCATTTCTCTAAGTAATTTATCGGTACGATTTAATAAATGTGTCCGCTTGCGTCGCTCCCAACCCGCTAATCCCAATTGACTAAAAAGCAGCCTACAATATTGGAATGGCAAAAGTTCTTTTGCGGTTCGAGTTTGTTTCGTTAAATTGGTGCCACTATTCTCACTCGACAGACTAACGGATTTCGATGAATCGAGGGATACATTGCCGAAACCATAATTAGATGATGGAGCATGCCCCGGTAAACTATGACTAACGTTTAAGGGTAAATTTTGACGCATGTTGTATTCATGTTCCAGCGAACGTTGACTTAATAATACTTGAATGGTATTCGATTCAATTTGCGGCCCTAACGGTGAAGTACATGGGGTATTTAATGTGTTATTTGTGTTGTTCAAACATTCTGGACTCGTATGTCCGATATATTGGAGAAGCTAGAATAATGATTATTGTCAATATTACCAAGGCTCTAATAATAAATCAAATACTCACATCATCCAACTGATCCAGATCCGGTGCCATATCCTTGGCTAAAGGCAATTGATTTGGTGGCCGATGACGTAACGTATGCCTTAGCGGTTGTATCGGGATACCAACATTCGAAATCATTGGATCGAGTGAAGCGAAATTATTTCGCGGATGAATGAAGTGCCGACTCTGCAAGTAATTAACCTTATCCGAGAAAAATTGCTGCCGTTCTGAATAGTTTCGCCCAATTGACGATACACCCGAACTTTGACTTTCCAAGCTAGATTCCTGTTGTTTCGACACAATCGGTTCCTGAATTGCCTTTATTAAACGCGGTTCTTTATACAGGATTGACGCATCCCAACACACTTTACCACTCAAATCACGCAAGAGTACACGAACTTGACGATTTGCTGTCACTAAACCAGCTGCTATACCACCACCGGGCAATTTTAATCTCGGTAATTCAACAAAACTTGCTACTAATCCTTCGCTCAACATAAACATTTGTAAATTAGGTGCATTAAGTACTTGAGGCGCACCAAGTTCAACATTATCTCGCATCTGATTCGAGTGCATCAACATTCCAAATGTTAAATCATCTTGTTCATCGACCAGTGAACTTAGCCGTGATGCTCCAATTCCCATTGGAAAGTGTGCCAAATTAGTCACCAAATGCATTGTAATCATTTTAGCGCACAATTTTATAGCTGTTTTACAATTTTGTATCGTTTCTGTAGTCTGATAATTTGCCTCACTGCTACTCTGCTCCTTAACATCGTCCAATGTGATATTCATATCAAAATCTTCATCGGCCGTAAACAGTTTGATATGATCGGATGCGGTACCAGTCGAAATTTGATGTAAAATCTTGAGGACGATAGATATTAAATTGAGGCTAGTGTCGGACGCAACCGGTTTCACCAAATCTTTTATCGGAATTGACATACAAAATTCACCTAAGCATAGTAGTAGTGATGTGATCACATGTTTATCCGCCTCTTTCGGATTCGTGACATTTTGAATTTCAAGCGCGATACAAATCGAATTTATAATAAGCTGCGGTAATTTTTCAATTTTTGATATATTTTGTCCTTTCTCCGCACACAGTTTTAATGTTTCGGAGGCCACTCGGGCAATAGTACGATGACGGAATTGTAAAGCTTGCAATATTACCTGGATTGCTTCAGTAAGGCGTGGATTTGCTTTAGTTGTATCGACTACGCTGCCTTGTGTATGTGGAATAGTTTGTGTAAATCCAGGTTGCTTAGCTAAATCTTCGGGATTTGTAAGTATCTGCATGATCCATTGACCGAGTGCGGCGATTGCCATGCAACGCGCTTTAGAACTAGGCTCGCGACGAGCGCAACGTAACACTACACTTAATATTAAATCTTGTAAATCAGGACACGGGACTAATTCGATATGTTTGTCGGACGGTTGGAGCACTGGGTTTGGTAGCGATGTTTTTGGAAAGCATAATAAAGAACCTAACAGAGCGGCTACTTCAGCCCTGGGCATATTTATATTGGTGTCAGTCGACGTTAAAATTACTGATGAAGCGTGCACCAAATCCAATAATAAAAGCGTATGTCCAGGGAATAATAAACTAAGGAAACGTGAGCCGCCCAAATATTTTAAAGCTGTAAATGACATACCACGATCTTCTCCCGTTAAAGCTTGATGTATTGCATGATAAAAAAGCGGCAACTGATTGTTTCCTATTCCACCGTGGCGGGCGATCGTACACAATAGCTGCAAAGCCCAAAGCTTACCATCTCTAAAGTGTGATGAAAGGGCAAAGGCCCCATAACACCACGGAGCACATATACCAATTGGCGGGACGAGAATGGGTGGTGGTGGTGTCGTCTGGTTATCATTCGATATTCCTTGATTCAATTTAATTTTAATTAGGTTCTCGGTTGTGTCATACAAATACTTAAATACTTTAGCATGTAACTTGGGATTCGTAATTTTATTTACATCCCCGAGAGCACCCAGCATTCGCTTCCACATTACAGATGCGGCATCAGGTTGCCAACCTTTAGCCGAACCACCAGCCATTATAGAGCGATGTCGTCCGTCAATCGAACCAGTTTCTTCTTGCGTATCAATACTGCTCGTATCACCGGTCATAACTTCAATTTGCATTGGAGAATCTTTTATGGATCCACCTTCGATTCCGCTTGAGGCGGTTGGTGATGGAGATCGAGAGCCACGTTGACTCGCTTCTTGATCGTCCACATCGTTATGAAGTTCAGGTCGTATCGAATCCAAAGATCGTGCTCGTCGAAGAGTCCCCGACTCACTGAGCATCGATGTATGCGCCTTGGTCGAATTTAGTGTCTCGCTGCTTACACTAATATTTGCGGTGGCTGAGAGCAGTCGATTAAACGAATTTTCAACGTTCGATGGTGACGCTGAAACTCGCGTAGATTTTAATCTCCGTCTTTCTCGAGATTTACGATATGGAGCTAAACTCCCCTCACTGTAACTCCGATTGAGGTTTGTCATTGCTGGAATGTTACGTCCATGACTAGATCCTCTCGAGTCGTCATTTTGTTGCTCTTCACTACTCTCGTTACTACTTTTATTTTGACTCGAGTGTTCACCCAACTCATCTTGAAGCGTTTGATTTTTTGAGCCGCCGCTAAAAGGTACAATTCCACGTCGTCGTTTATTTTTCGGCTCAGCCAAACGATCCAGCGGTAAATCAGACAAATTTATTCTATAAACTTCTCTACCTAAAACCCGTGTCAAGATTTGCATTGTCTTATTCCACTCTGTAATTAGCTCATCTCGGTCGGTTAACGAAGATAAAACACTCAAAAATTTCTCCCATAGACTAGCGTTAATCGAAACGTTGGTATGCGCCCGAATCCAAGTCACTATGAGCGTTTGAAAAATGGCCGGAGCCAATCGGCTACCTAATGTGTTGGTTTTATTTTTACCAACCGGGCTGCTCTCATTCGTATGTGGATTCGTTAGCACAATCGATGTAATTTGTAGCAGTACTAGCAACAATTGTTCCCATGTCTTGCCATCTTTGCGTGCGTTCATCACCATCGTCCGATAAATATTCAAAACACGTTTACAAATTTCTATTTGCTCATCTAACGGAGATGTTTGCACATCACGAGTTTTCGACATGAACACTATATTCAAATGTCCCGTATGCACCATAAATACATTAGCCGCGTGCGTGATAAAAACTTGCAGAACATTTTGTAGACCAGCACGAATTATTAAATTTTCTTTAAGTATTGCACCAATATAGGAATCGGTTCGAAGTCGCTGCGGCCTTTGAGGTACTGTATCACCATTCTCCTCGGGTTCCAGCAGAAATGGTGGTGAATTATTTAAACTCATCCAGTGACGATAAACGGCTATGACAATTTTCATTGCTTCAATCTGAGCTTTTGAGGTAAAATTCATGAGAAATGCTTGTCGAAAAACCTCATGCACAAAATTTATACTGTCCCGAGTAGAATACAGGACATCTCGTATAAGCTGCTTCTGAGAATAGCCCATCATTTTCAAATTCGAGAGTAGGCTAGCATTTTCGCCCGCGTCCTCTTCAATTTGTAATGATTCCTTTTGATTTGGTTGATCGAGCGTAAATTTTGAAATCCAATGCACGAGCACAAAAACACAAGAGCTCAACATCTCCTTCTGCTTACTAATCGTCCGCATAACCGGTAAATTTAATTTTGGATCATAAATCGATGTCGTATTATCGAAATCAGGACAAAAAATTGGTAAGTACACATCACGGAATCGTTGTAGTAAAAAGGCAAAACCTTTCATATGTTTTTGTGGTGTGTTGTCACGCCACTTCAAACAACCAGTTGCTTGTATCATATTCTCCAGTAGTATTTCAATTCCATCTCTTGGATCTGGTGCGGCAGATTTTTCATGTGAACTCGGCAGCAATAATGGAATTATTTCGGGCGGCTTAACAGGATGAGCACCCGTGTCATGAAATACTGAACCACCTAGTTCGCCTCGCATATTTGGGTGATTTGAAAAATCGTATGAATTAAAATCAGTTTCAGAATTTGAACCGATTAAACCACGTTGTGGAATTGATAAGCCTGGAACTAGTTCGGAATACATGGCATGCACCTCCATCGGAGCATTTTCACCGAGTGCCTGGTACCATAGCAGAAAGTAGCTACGATAAAATAAATTTTAGTATAAAATTCGATATTTTAAAATATTTTATGGTACTAACCGAACACCTTCTCGCCTCAGTTTACCACTGTTCCCATGATGTAATAATTTACTCATTATCCGACTTATTGAGTTGCATTGCCACCGTTTGGCAATTAATTCGGGTAATAGACATAATATTTTTCCTAATAACCATAATGATCCGTCTAATTCTTCACGGTGCGCTTTGTGTACTGTCGTTGTCATTAAAAACAAAAAAAAAAATATTTCAGTTAGAGAAGTTGTTTAGTAGAAATTATAAATGCAAACCAAATGTATCATGCAGTGAAGCGGTTTAATAACCAAGCGAATTATGTGCATTCAAAACAAAGCTTTAAAGTGAAAAATTTAAGCTTTAAGTATTAATTTTAAGGTAAGGTAACTACTTTGTGATCTGTATTGTGGAGAGTAGAGCAAAAAATGTGAACTTTTAAAATTTAAAAACAAGAGAATGGTGAAATGTTTAGTTGTTGCTACAGTTTTGAACAATACAAGTAAATCGGAAGGATCGCTATGTCAAGTTCCAAAATTTTAGAAGCACCCCCAAACACAAATTCATCAAAAAATTGCACGAGATTTTGTAATTCAGTTGGAGAATGTGCTACAAACTTTACAAGTCTAGCGTTGTACAACGCTTCGACTAAGTTTGAGAGATGCAGCTTGTTTTGAAAGAATTATAAATGAAAGCATGTCAATTACAGATGGCCTTATCATGTACTTCAATCAGGAAAAACATTATTGGTTTTCCTGAGAACTGAGCGGTTTAATTCCAGCTGTTTCAAAGCTTCAAGAAAAGGTTGAGAAAAGATAGGGAAGAGATACAATTTTGATGCAAATCGAATGAAGTTTGTAGTGGGAGACCTTATGTGTTTCAGCAATCCTTAACGTACAATTAAACTTTCTCCAAAGGTCTTGAGGCTGAATAAGACATTTTATCATTTCATGCCGAAGTTGTATATTCAAATATTACATTTTCAAGCGTCACTACGCGACATGATAAATTTCAAATCAACTAGTTGTAAGTTTTCGCCAACAGGTATGCTATGTTCGATTTACAGCGATAGACTCCACGTGAAGCGAAATCACTACACTACACTCAGAACCAGTTTAACATTTCACACGACCCTCATTTTCGTGTAGAGTGAGCGTCATTTTGGGACGTGAACACTTTTTTAAAAATCTATAGAATATAATAATTAAAAAACATTATTTCACATAAAATACAATTACCAAATTACCAAAAAAGGAAACCAGAAAAGTGAAAGCCGATTAGTTTCTTTTAGAAATAAAAGGAAACATAATGTGTGAGAAGTGTCTGTAGGCCATAATATGAAAAAATAGGTCAGCGGAATTATCAAAAATCTTAAAAACATAAATTTTAGCAACATACTATCGTTTTAAAATCAATTTGGTTTTTGGATTTTATATTTGGATTTTGACATCGCTTTGAATTGTGGAGTAAAGTTGGGAATAGACATTGGGATTTAAAAACTAGCGGTTAGAACTTATAAGATTTTCACGAAATTCTGAATAATGGAATTTGAATTCTCCAAATCCTAACTGAAAATCAGTTTCCAATTTAAAGGAAAGATTAAAATTTAAATTTGCCGATTGGAATTTATGGTCTAGAATTTGGAATTCAAAATGGCTCTAGATAAGAATTTACGAACTATTAAGGGATTAAAATTACAAAGTACGGAACACCGGAATGCTAAAAATAAGTAAATCTTTATGTATGTACATTTCTTATTTTGGGCATTTCTCTGTTTGGTGTTCAATATTAGTAGACCTATTTTCGTTTTTTATTACAAGCAATGAAATTTTAATATTTAAACACATTGTGAAAATACAATTAAATAATACAGTATACGTAACAGTATAACCAAAAACAAACAAACACAAAGAAATTGCAGACTGCATACAATAAGACAAATTTGTCTTGCTTAACTAAAAGGGGGAGTCTTAGTGACTCCTCTGGTGATTGTGAGTGCAAAATACTCAAAACAAGTGATGAAAATGTTAATGAAGATGCCGAAAAATTGAGTGTAGATTCAATGTCATCACCATCAAGTGGATTTGGGGTCTACTTCCCCAAAGAGAAGGGTCATTCCAGAAAAATGTCGGAAAATTACACCAATAATAATCCGAGATGGAATTCCAACTGAAATAATAACTTTTCTAAAAGATTAACAGGTTATTACAGCCAACTTCACAGCCAAATCAATATAAATAACATGTATGATTATAACAAAATAAAAACTCTCTTGGTGAATGTAGAAGCTCACTTCTTTATCTGTATGTGAAAATCTTGATAACAGGCAGCAAAAGTTTGTACTAACTGAATTGTCTACAAATGATATTCAAATATTTTTTCTCTTGAAATAAGCAATCATCGGTGAAGAAACAAAGTTACAATAGCCAAGCCACTTATTTGCTCTATTTGAAACAAAATCGGATAAAAATTAATGAAGCATGCAAAATTAAAGCATCCAACTCAATGCAGGAAATGCCAGATGATCCATCAATAGAAAACGATTTTCCAAACGAAATAAATAGCCACCTTGATTTCGGGAACTGGTTGACAGATCGCGCTCAAAGTTGGCATCATAATGAAAAACAGTCCTACCAATCTAGGAAAATTTTAAATCCCTTCATTCAGCGCGGGCATTTTAAATTAACAATTCCCGGTACTTTTTTGACAGAATGTATATTAGTGGTCACGTGATATGGTTGAGAACCACTGTCTAGATGCATAAATATGATGATATATCGAAGAGAGTTCGAAAATTGACTTAATAAACCAATTAACACTTAACTAAGTTAATTCACAAATAGTTGCAAACTTTGAATTATTTCATTTGAAATTAAATTAAAAATCTCGTTTCGCTTGTTAAAATTTCTGTAGTATTGAAAATTTATCGCCTCTGTAATAAATTAAATTCGGTTTTTAAAATATTTATTCCCGATTCTAGCGACTGGCAACTTTTGCAGGTAGCCATTAAATAATTAAATTTTGTGAATTCGATTCGAGGATTAAAATTTAGAGCGTTACCACCGGATGCATACACTATCGAAATTGGCTCACTTTTAAAAATTTCAAAATCATCGAGTCAAAACATCTATGTAGGGATTAGTCCACAGGTAAAAAAAATCGAATTTTTAATTAGTAGAAATGAATAAGAGCGACAAATGATTGTTTGAATTACGCGTTAAGAAAAACGAGATAAATCATTAAGAGAAATCGGAGCATTATTAGACATATAAGTTAAGGATTTTCGAGTCAAAAGTAAAACAACTGGGTAATTTACCCAGTGTTTTTATAAAAGTCAATACATTAGACATATGGACCGATTCAGGACAAAAACTACCGGAATGTAAGTAGAATTTATCCTTCCTTAGCATATTCTTTTTATCGACACTTAAGGATTACACTACAGATCAAGTAGATTACAGATTGTTGTTGTCTAGGAAAAGGGGCTTTTGACACTTCGCTTTCGTCAAAATCATTCAAAATTGATTTATCATAGTGGATCACTTACTTTAATTCCTTGAGCAATTCGGACATGTGGCCTCACGTAGTTTTTATAAGAGATGTGGCCTTTAGTTAGCCATTCGCACGAACCAAAAAACGCATTAGGATTCAAGTTCGGCTAAATCCATAATGATTACTAGTAATACCACCATTACTATCATCAGTCAAGACAAATTATTATCATCAGTCAACACAAATTCATCTCCATCTTCTAAATCTTTCCCTTACTCTAGTTGTGATAACGGTGTAATTTCTATTTACTACAACAGTGCTTGTAGTACCTGTAGAAAGACTACATATGACTTTGAAACCGATCTCAAATGCGAGGAAATATTGATTGCTTTAAAAATTATATTCCGTCACCATGGTTTGGATGTAATTACAGTTCGGGCCAGGGTGGTCAGTAGTTCTGCTATCGATTGGAACTTCCTTCATCGTGGAGGTAATTTGAAAGAAACATTAAGTTTAAAAATTTAAACCGGTGCTACACAGCAATCATGTATTTTGGAGGTTTACTAACAATAAAAGTATCTCGGTTTCCGTCGCCAATATCGACTATTACCATAGTAGTTCCGACTTTAACCTTATAAAGCTTACAAAAGTAGGGGTTCGCGATTGATTGTACCATTGAACATTAAAAAGGATGCTGGATGCAACAAAGTTCCCCATCTTGTACGGCTGTGAAGAGTTCGGCTTCTCCGGTTAATTTTTTATTTAATCAAAGGTCAGTTCACAACAATTTTCAGCCGGGTATAAGATTTTTGAATCCATAGTCCACAGAATTTTATATTTCCACATTAGACCGCTTATTTCTCCCGTTGCACACGGTTTTTATCCCAACAGATCGCCAGGAACAAATATTCCTATTTAACAGTACTATTACTAACAATACTAACAGTACTATTCCGATCATGCTTCTCTAATTGCTAGGTTGGAGAGTTTGAAGGGTGAGTTTGTCCCTATCAGATGTTTGCTATCTTATCTTTGCAACCATTAGCAATTTACCAAAATTTTGGATTTTTCCTCTTACTGTTTTCGGCGAAGACCGATCCATCATGGTAGTTACTTTACACTACGTTACAGTATTTATAATTGACGTCTTCAATTGCTTCGCATTTGCAAAATGCCTCCTTTCGCAGACGGAATATTTGCCCCAACCGTAAACTTATCCGACTGCCTGTTGCACAAAGTGATCTGGGCAGATTTTGCAACTAAACACCTAACAACGAACTTTGTTTGAATGTCAGCAAGTCTCGTTTATTTCAGTTTGCTTCGAACTTTAATTGACATATAGATTTCTTTACCACTAGGGCCTATAATATGCTGGGATTTATTTAGCGCACCTTTAAAGATTTTTGCGACCCGCTTATACCAAAAGTATTGAACGTGGCTTTTGTTCGAGCCTTCTTGTAATAAGCCTACCTTGTTTGGCTCCCATTCTGTACGTGTAACTCGGACAGAATCGAAAGATTTTTCCGTCCTCCCAAGACCTATGCGATCTACTGAGGTTACATCGTCGTGACATCAGTTTAAAATGTTTCTTAAAATGTTTTTTACGACATTTCCAGAACACGTTTCGTATTTGCTGAATTGCCGTTACTTTTCAACGTTTTCGTCCCTGGTCGTTGCTTGCGTATTGACTCTATAGCTTCCAAAAACGGTATTTCGCAGCCAGTTCTGGACATTGCCGCATATGTTTAATTACATGTTGTAGGCGTTTGATGCATGCATATATTTTAAAAGTTTTTCAAGAACTTAAAGGATTCAAATACATTTTTTAGGAATTTTTATAAAGTCCTTAAAACTTCAAAATTAAATTAAATTCATTAAATTTTGTGAGCTTTTTGAATTCTTTAAAAATATTCAAGTTATTTGATCTCGACCAAGTTTTCATTTTAGTTTGAAAAATTTAGAATAAACGGCACAGTTCGAGTCCCGATAGGGAAGGGCAACGCACAACACATCTGCATAAACGCATCTATGACTCCCATTAGAGTATTAACAGGCCAAAACATCTTTCAAGCCAGTACTGTAAGCTTGTATGAAGCTAACTATGGATGACCAGAAAAAATGTACACACGCACAAGAAAAAAACGCACATGGAAATTTGCTCAGCCAGAAAAATGCCCACATAGAAAAAAACGTACAAGAAACAGCACACAAGAAAAAGACGCACAAGAAAAATTGCGCAATCTAAAAATAAAAAAAACCTAAATCTGCGAAATTTTTATTGCGAAAGAATTTTAACGTTTTTGATGGAACTATCAGAAGAAGAGATAAGGAACATTAAATCTCTTTGATTTGTGTCAGCAAGTTTGATGAACGATTTGAAATATAAAATTTTGTAGAAATCTTTAAATTTTTAACAAAATATGAAGAATTTTTTTTATTTTAGATTTAAGCACTTGTGGAAAGAATTCCAATGATTTTTAAATCCCTGAATTTATTAAAATTCTCATGCAAACTTCCATCCTCTAAGGCCTTGTAATGTTTATTAAACTTGCCATGTTATTCATATTCAAAAAATAGTTAAAAGACGAATAGACTTTTATCTTGCGCGTTTTTTTATGAAAGCATCTTTTCGTGTGCACAATTTTCCATATGACCACTTTTCTGTGTGGGCAAATTGGTCAAATTTTCTAGGTGCCCATTTTTCTTGTGTGCACTTATCTTGGGGATATTTTTTCTGTGCGCAGTGTGCGTAGTGTAAGCCTACGCAAAATCGACGCCTTACTGCGTAAGGTAAGACGTAGGATGGACGTCAGGGTATCCAAGCGCATTGTTAACATCTCAAAATGGTTTCAATCAGTAGGTGGATAAATAATAAATTGTGATATGGCTACGGACCAGCTTGTGTCTATGCCGGTCTTTTTGGACCGCCACCTTAACCTAACCTAACCTAAGGTATGACGTTAAAAGCCGAAAGAGTCGGGAGTGTCTCAGGCCTCTAACAATCAATTTAAATGCATTTGAATTAATTTTAGACAGTGGGAAGATGTTAAACACCAAAAAGGTTCTAAGAAATACAATACAGAGTGTTATAAGAAAATTACAGCACAGGATGTTTTAAATTGCAAGTATAAATATGTACTTATGTGTTTAACTATGCTGTATACATAATATGTATATCATTATTATTATTATGTTATTATATTATTGTTATTGTTTTTTAAGGTTTATAGCAACTTTAAATTCGGCTAAAATTCAAGGAATGTGATTGAGAAAAATTGTAGCGAGCTAAAGGAAAATAAATCAAATTGTCGGAATTGGTCGGATCCTCCAATATTGCTGAGCTTGCGGTGTAATGTAGCAAGACGATGATTTTTCGATTAAGTTACACGAAAATCTCGTTGTATAAATCACATACGTATCTTGAGGCAATGCAATTGCAACACTAATTCGGAAAAGTATCATTTTCTATAATATTTTAAACCAAGAAACATCGGTTACTATTGCTACACTTTCATAACGATCTATGTACATTGAAATTTATTGGATTTTAACTAGTTTAGTTTAGTTTTCTCAATAATTTGAGAGTCTGGATGTAGTAAAAATTTGCCAAAAATGCTGTGTTACATCACTGCGTAATTGAAAACAATAAAGCCTTAAAAAAAACTCTGGCCATCAGCTCATTATATATTTACAAACCAGTGCGCATTCAAATAAACATATCCAGCAAAATCAATAATTTACAAATTGCTCTTATTCGAGGAATCAAAAATAAAAATAAAATATTTACACTTAAGGCTACACTACACTTACCAATATGAAATGAAAGTTCTGATTTGCAATTTTAAAAATAAAAAAACAAAATAAAATAAAAAAACGAATTAAAAATTATTAATTAATTTTTTTTTTAATTACTTAGTTCTAATTGTAAATGATTTGATGATTTAAATATGTATATGAATATGGAACTTTCATTTGCTAAAAAAGCAACAAAAAAAAAATTGTTTGGATTTTGTTTTAGTAATTTTGCATATTGAATTCATTTCGCTCGTCTTCCGGAAATTGGTCAAACCAAAACGTAAAACATTTGTTATTTAATTTATGGTACACGGAAACCAACAAAATGTAATTCAAAATGATGATCTATTATATAATTAAAACGTAACTAAATAAACTAAAAAAAAAAAAAGTAGACGGGAGACTTTAGATAAATGCGAATTAAGGTTTGCTTACACAATGGCTGTTTGGTGCACAATAAAATATTTAAATGACTTTGGTAAATATAAAATGACTACATTTTAATGTTTTTATGACGATTTTATGTTTAGTACATAATTTGTATCACCCACAATTCTAAATTGTTGAAAAGGTGCGCGGCGTTTGTTAATTTGTTCACCACAAGTGTTGAATTAAAATAGTTTCTTACCTCTTTGCCGTAAATTGGTTTCAGCTTGATCAAATGTATCGTACAATATATAATATACATGGCTAAAATTAATTTCAAATAATGATTTTGCCTCGTCAATATCAACATGTTCTGAAAATAAATAAAATTAATAATCAATTATTTTTTAATTATTCAGCTTTGTTATAAGCAATTAAATTAATTATTTATAGCAATAAATATTTTTGTACAGAAACGAATTGTTAGTAGAATAATTTTCGATCTAATTTTTAAAATTAATAGGAGATTTCATTGCACATTTTTTATTTCAAAGCTATATTCTTGAAGAATCTAAATCTAGTCGGCCGGATGGCCACTACTTGTGGTGATTGGAAGGAGAGGGCATAATCATGGGTACGATTTTTTATAATTTAGTAATGATCGCAGAAGGCGATAAAAACCTAGGTATAAAACCTCCCCATTGTTCGCAACAACTTCGAATCAAATACTTAAGTCGTCGATGAGGAAGAGTAGAAACTTTGTTGCATCGTTATTTCTGGAGAACCAAATAACTGTTACTAAAATACTAAAACTCATCAATGCACAGTTGTTTTACTGATGACTATTAAAACGCAAACCAGGGATTCTATCCTAAATCGCGAACGCAAGCTGCATCCTTAATAAACTGAAGCAGTTTGGGCCAAGGGAAGGCAAACCACTAATTTCAACAATAGACCTAGAGTCAAATATTTGGAACATAATTCCGTCGAAAGTAGGATAGCTGCACACGATTTGAATGCAGTCATCATTGTCTTCGAGACAATCATTACATAAGGCATGCTGGATCAGCATGATGCGCTGAAGGTGTACCAATGGCCGCAATGCGACAGATACAAATAGTAAGACACTTCTGTTTTAATTCAACATAGTTAAATGGTAAGGAAGCAACTGGTTCGTGCCCGACAAATTTTACCCCAGCCCGAGCTCTTTCTAAAGAATCAGAAATATACACTACCTTCAATGCCACAACGAGCAGGAACCCACGTTATCGTCACTCTATTACTTCTACAGAGAAAACGAAGAAAATATTTACAGTTCTTAACAAATGTTGACATAGTCAAGGGATTATCTAACGAATTCCGCACAGATAAGCAGTCTGAGCGTAAGAGCTATTGTTTCCAATTGAAAAAGTGTGCAGTATTTCCCCAGGCAGCCTGATAGATTCATATCAAACGAAGGGCATTACATTCTATAACCTGAACTATTAACGACTCAGACTTAAAAATTGATTGTATGACTCGCAACTGATCCTCAAATGTTCCACATACCTTTGCACTTCAGCCGAAACGCAGCAGAATGCTGTGCCTAAAATGAAAGAATCCAACTGTGGTTAGAGCTGGATTGGTATCATGGCGAGAAGCGGAGTTCAGGCTGTAGTTACAGTAATGGCCCTTACAAGCAATAATTTGTGAACCATTGTGTTTAATAATTGAAGACAATTCATATCGATTCCCTTCGTAAGTCCTATGTATGTGTTCTAATTCGAAAATTTTATATTTTGCTTTCAGTCTGTCCTCCCGCAGTCTTAAGAATTATTTATTTTGCACTTGTTGAATCGAGGCTATCATATGGATTTGCGTACTGGGGAGGGGCTTATTATTCAAGAATTCATCCCCTTGTTATTAGTCTTGCGGGGAGCAACATTAGAACCGATCCCTATGCCACCGCAAATAATCTATGGTACATTGCGAATGATCCGAAGATCAAAAGGAGAGGTGTGTCCTTAGTAAAAAGAATCCCATCAATACGTATCAAGGGCATCAAGAAATACTTAGGCGCTATCATTTCCCACCATTTGCGGAGAATATTCTTTATTTCCATCTATGTACAATCGCAAACCTCTATATGCAATCGACGAGGTATATCCAGGATTTTCTCTAAGCTTCTCTCGCAATGGATTCCCGCAATGGACAAAGGATCGGTCCCAATCTGCACAATGGATCGTCCGATAAAAATGGGGTTGGTTTAGCGCTATACAAACCACCAAAGAGCTAAGGAGAATTGCTACCATATCCTAACACGAAGACGGAACTGGTATATATTTATGTGAGTTCTTTACGGAAATGATCCATAATCCGCAATCGACATCATCAAAAACACTAGCTCACGCCAACAAACTGTGACCAACAGAAATTCTCTGTTACCAAAGACGATAGGAGCGCTAGCCGCCTCTACACCTGACTTTATCAAAAGAAATGACAGAACATGATTTAATCATGCTGTTTCCGAACGGAAATCTCACGAATGCTATCAATCGTCTCGTAGTTTATCACGTCATAGGTACTTAATGCCATACGCCGACTACAGAAAACTTATTCCTACCTCAAGGAACATCAGAGTGCCAACAGATAATATTTGAACAACTTACAGTATATTCTGATGTCATATTCTTTCGTTCTGCAACTACTCCCTGTCTGAATAAAAAACGTCTCCCCATACCTAACGTATAAGGAATCCAGGAAACGTCAATGACTACCGGAGGTCACTGTACAATGTGAATTATAAAGTCAACTAAAAACTTCTTCTTGATAGGCTCAATAAACACTTGGAATTGTCAGCCTCTTGCCAAGCAGCCTTTCTAGCCAACTGCTCTACTAATAACATGTGGTCAAAGGTCGACCAAAGGTCGTATCTTCCTATCAGCTTATAAACAAAATCCCCAAACGAATCGAGACAATTCCCAAGAAATTTCATTTTTTCAAAAATTTTCCACTCCGAAATGAGCCCGTCCGGGATGAAGCCATAGGGCCGCGAATTTTGTTAAATTCAAATCATATTTTTAATTAAATTAAATAATTTGAGAAGGCGAACGATCATTTTCCACATTATTACATGTAAAAAGTCACTTTAGAACTAGGACCGCTTTGCTGCTCTTCCACTGATGGAAATAGTCTGACCTTTTAGAATCAATAGATTTGAATTACCTTATCGACGATTTTGTAAATCAAAAGCAACTTAATTGATTGTTAGTACATATTTTAAACTGTAAATAAATAGTTTTAAAAATTTGGTATATGTATTGTGGCTTCAACAGTAAGTATGCTCCTTTTAAAATATATGGTAGTCACAGGCCTCAGAATGTGTAAATCCGACCCTGGCACACTATATTCATTTAACTTTATAGAAACCTCAGTCAAAAAAGTTTTGACTTAAATGCTGTTTTTTTATTTAACGACCTTCTGAAAAGGTGTTTTAGTACAAAACTATACTATTCTCAGAACCCCAAGGGCCCACTAGTTAGAACTGGCATTCCCAATCACAAGATTATTATGTACAAAAGTAAAATCACGTTACCATGCCTTAATGATGTCAGTTTGAATAATAATAATAATAAACGGTTTTTCTGAACCATTGGCTACGTGTTGTCCTAGACGACAAGAAGATTCTAACTCGAGCCATCGCCGCCGACAACGACGTGACTGACTTCTCAGAGATCGCTATACTCTTTTCAGTTTAAATACCCTTTGCTTTTTAAGAGATAGGTGGGTTAAAAATAACCTGAAATAAATTTGTAATTTTTGAACTCAGAAGGGCCCCAATTATTTGTACACGGAAACGATTCAGACTTTTAAAATTTAGTTTAAAATTTAAAAAAAATGTTAACTGAATATTACGTTAAACTGGATTCCTTAAGTGGCGTAATCTATATATGTATAGTTACGAGTAGAATTCGCTAGGAAAAAGGAAATTGGAAAAGAACAGTGCTAGGCCGAAAAGAAAATTATCAGTACATCATGCGCAGCACATATAACAGTAGCTCCGTCAGAGTTAGATAATATTTATAATATTACTTTGTAATCTATTATCTATTGTTTCAGTGCTTTATTTGGCAAAAACAGAGGCGTCAAAAAAGTTCGAAATATACAAAGAAGTGAAAAGGCGAGCTAAATTAACAAACAAGTAATTCCCTGTCTCAGCATTCAACGAGACTGAAGTACCATCTCAGTTTGTCTTAGGTTTGTTAATTCAAAGACCAACCCGTAACCAGTTTCTAGCAAACGTTGCGCTTGATTTCTAAAGCACTGGTGAGAACTCTTGAAAAGCAGAAACACCAGCTTCATCAATGTATTCGCCAGAAGAAACTTTTGAACTAGAAATGAACCTAGGTTTGTCGCAAGACACGGATGATTAGAACAAACTGTTGACGATTTAAAGTCAGAAAAATAAGAAATAAAAAAAAAAAACTAAACCAAACAACCCCCCATCCTCCCTCAGCACCATTATTAAGTTTTAAATGGGATAAACAATTTTGATATTATAAATCCATGTAATTTAAACGTTTACACGCCAGGACCGGCGGCTAAGATTGATTAGTGCACAGGAATGTAATATTGTTACTTTTGCGAATGGGTTACAGATCTTTAATATTAAAATTCACAAATTCTAACTCAACTAATATTTCTATTTTTATACGACATTAAAGATTTCGAACAATACAAAAACTATAAACTATACGAATAAGTACGCATTTCACCAGCAGTGTAATTATGTACGAATATAATTATATTATTATACCAGCTGTTAATTTCTCCATACATAAATTTTGGATAAATTCGTAACTGGCAGGTCAAATCGAATATTTTCATGTTTATAAAACCATAAACATTTACAAAAATAAGATTTAATTGCACGTTCATATACATTGTTTAGCCATGAGTAAATTTTGTGTTGTTTACTATAGTGTAAAGGTTCCCATTGATGCATTTAATTTATGAATTCTGTATTTTAATTCGATTGCTGATCGCTGTTTTCCGGTTTCACGTATAAACCTAATTGGTTATTTATAATTTGGATTAGTTAATAATAAGTATTTAGTGATTGGTACTGTATGGTAGCTAAACTATTTATTGAAAATATTATTTTTATTCGAGTGGGATGTAAATAATTGCTTTTAAATTTATGAATTTTTCTTTATTAATGTACCTTAGCATTAATAGCATGAATTAGAAAATGTGATTTTTGGAAAAATAAAATATTAATTTGGACAACCAAAAGACCGATGTTGATGAATAATTTTCAATCAAATTGAGAACTCGAAGACTTAAATTCCGAATACTTAGATCAGATAAATCTAAATGTTTTCTAAATTTAACAAAAAAATTCCCCAGAAAATGTTTATTTGTTTATTCGATTTCTTGTATTATCGTTCAGACAACAGTATAATTGGGAGTGAGATAGTGATGACGATCTACCCTTATTAACATTTGCACACAATAAAATCGAATGGACAAAAGATTTTAAATACAACACCTTTCAAAGCGCTTTTGAACAACAAGTCGGATGAAATATTTCTTTGAATAGTTTTGAAGCCAGAGTTGAGCAATAACAAAGAGTATCCGGTGGAACTAGTTTATTTGAAAAAATAGTATTTAAAATTAATTTATATGGAATGCAATAGCATAGCATCATAACATTGCCAAATACCGTAGATGAATTAGAGTATTTTTTAATCATGAGTATACTTGATTGCTTGCAACGTGATTGTGTTGGATAGTTTCTTCATTATCTCCACATAAACGGCAATCTATGTCAACCTAAAAAGGGAGCACCTGCTTATGAGAAACTGTATAAAATAAGACCCTTATTGGAGACGAATTATCTAAACCCTACAGGGCCTACTATCAACCAACTAAATGACAATCAATCGACGAATCAATGATAAAATTCAAAGGGAGCCCATAAAACCTGTCAAACGAGGTTACAAAGTTTGGATTCAAGCGGATGAGAAAGGAATTGTATCACAATTTCAAATATACACAGGAACAATCAAATGACTTCAAAGAAAAAAATTAGGAGCAAGACCTATAAAAATTTAATCCTGGATTTAGTTGGAAAGTATTATTACGAATTATATTTCGATAAGTATTTCAACTCGATTCAATTATGTAAATACTAAGCGATTTGTTAGGCGAAGAATATACATTCTGTTAAAAATATACCGGGAATTGTTAATTTAAAATGGCCACGCTGAAGGGATTTAAATTTTTTTTTTTCCTAGATTGGTAGGACTGTCTTTCATTATGATGCCAACTTTGAGCGCGATCTGTCAACCAGTTTGTTTACAGCCGTTCGTTAAGTCAGTCGATTTTTACGATGAACGAAATTATTGAACAAAGAGTTTGATAGCGTTTGGTTTCAACAGGACGGTGCAACATGCCACACAGCAACGCAATCAATCGATCTTTGAAAAGAGAAATTTAATAATCGAATAATTTCTTGAAGGACAGGCGTTTCTTGAAGAGTAAAGTTTATGCGGATAATCCTCAAACTGTTCAACACCTCAAAGACAACATCATCGATCAAATATCACTAATTGAACCATCATTATGCGAAAAAGTTAATCAAAATTTTGGTAAAAGATTGACAGCCTGCCGAGCTAGCAGAGGAGGTCACTTGGACTACATTCTTTTTCATTATTAACCGGAACCAATGTACTTTAATTTCCAATAAAAATAAATAAAGATTTCACACAATTTACTTATGTCTTTTATTTAAAATTTAAAAAGATACCTCAAATTTGAACACCCTTTACAAATATTAAAATTAAATTATTTGTTTTCAATTTAATCACTGTTTGTATAATTTATATAATTTAATATAAATTAAATATGCATAAACATAAATCTGACTGTAATTTTTTAAAGCATTTAATTATAATTAGCCTTATTAAAATTCTGTGTCAGTATTATTATACTAACCTGTCAGTAATCGAGCATTACGATTTTTTATTAGAATGACTACAAGAGCAAACCGACTTCAATATAGTCGGGATAACCTAACCACAGCCCTCCAATATATGAAAAATTGAATGACGACATATGTATGCGGTGAGTAAAAAATGTAAGGCTCCGAAAAAGAATTTTGCTAATATAGGATGGGGGGGGGAGGGGGTTACAATTAAGTTTTGAGGATTTTTTTATAACTTCGAAGCTTTATTCAGAAAAATTGGTACAATGTATTTTATTCAAAGTATTGTCCATCGTTAGCTACGACTTTTTCCCCATCTTTCAGGCAGCATACGGATTCCGCATCAAAAAATTCCTCGTCTTCTGGAATCGATCCAATTTTTGGCTTCTTTGTAAGCAGTGAAGTGCTGCTCGGCCAGACCATGAGTCAACGACCGGAAGAAGTAGTAGTCGGAAAGAAACAGTGGGGTAGGACGTCCCATTGAAGCCCCTCCAAAGTTTCTTTGACGACTTTTGCAATATATGCGGGCATACCCCACAATTTTTTGCGCTTTGGGTTATCGTAGTGGATCCACTTTTCGTCCCGCCGTTACGATTCGATGCAAAAAACCCTTCCGATTTTGTCTTTGGAGCAGTTTTGACATAAAAATATATCGTACGATTGAATAAATCCGTGATGCTGACAAGCTACAATGACCTCAATAGACTTAGTGAGTGGTGCGACCAAAACTCATTACATTTAAACATCAAGAAGTGCAAAATTATGTCTTTTCATCGAAAAATGAATCCGATAATAACCACGTACAACATCAAAAACAATGTGAGTACAAGACATTACAAAAGTCACCTTTGTCGAAAACGTTAGTTTTAATAGGCACATCGATAATTGTATTGCTAAAGCAAACTCTATGTTTGGCTTTGTCAAACGATGGACTGGGGAATTCAGAGATACACATACTTTATTTACACTATATTTCGCTTTTATAATATCTCAAGTGGAATATGCTGTAATCGTCTGGAATCTTTATTATGATGTGCACATCAAAAGAATTGAAAGCACACAAAAAAGTTTTTGATATTCCTTTTGAAAAAAACTGGCTGGGAATATGACTATAACGTACCTTTTTATCAAAATGTGGCTCGCTTACAATTGTGAAACCTGTAAACTCCAAATACAGACATATCCGTATGGTGCCTCCCCATGCAACGTCATTTCGCTGTAACGTTGCAATGGTTCGCTGTAACCACTGCTTCGCTGTTAAATTGTTTCGCTATCTTTTTCTTTTAAATTGTAAGAAAAAATTAGAAAAATTTAGAAAAAAAAACAAGAACTAATAGGCGTACCTAATCAATTTCTTTCTTTTTTAAACGATAAAGAGTCTGCTTTAGACATCTCTCTTTATATAATAGGAATGGATATGTAGGTCTACTTTTTCATTGAAACAATGAAAGGTTGAACACCCACACTGTACCCTTAAACAAAAATATTCGTTTTGTGCTTACTACCATTGTAAATAACTAATCCTAAATGATTTGCGGGTAAACAGTTGTAAATAGATTCTCTTAGAAATTTGATAATTAATGTTAAAAAATGTAAAACTAGCAAAAATCATAAAATTCTTTAATGTTGTCTATATTGTTTTAAATCTATTGAAATACATAATCAGCTTCACAGAAGATAGGTCATACTAGGTAGTACTAATGTTTTCAAAACATTTTAATTTTTATGTTGACCGATTCCATAAAAGTATACAAAAATATTAATCCAAATAATTAAATGTACCGCAAAGTTTTACGGTTTGAAACATAAAATATCTTCCAAAAACCCGGACATAACAATAGATAAACATAAACCTAACCAGTTTTAAAATTTAATTATACAGAAAATTAAAGTAACTTAAGTAAATTAAATTAGAATTAATCGTCTGGTTTCAAAGAACAACTAATTATATCCCACAAAACGATGACTCGCTCAAAACATAATTTGGTGACCATAACTTTATAAATAAATTATTTGGGTAGTCGGTAAAGAGACTGTTAAATCCCAAGAAATTAAACGTAGTAAGATAAATAATGAGGCGTGGTAGAAGTTGGAATGTCACAGAGACTCCCTGTCAGAGTCCGAGCGAGTTAGTCATTGACGGTGGAATACAAATTAGTGAAGAGAGTTTTATGAATTCTCTGCTGAAGATCAGGTGCGAAAGATAAAAGAGTTTAAAACATAAAAAAGTTTCTTCTTTAACCAATGTAATAAAATCAAAAGACAAATGAGATCACCAGTTCCTTATTTAAGTGAAACAATTCGCCCGAAATTGGCCACTTGTAATTTTGTGGCTAATAAATGGCTGGTTTCTTTCAGACATCATCGGAAACAGGTGACTTGTATCTTCCATTTTGGCAAAAAAGTCGGTTATGCTGGAAACTTAAAGGGTGGGCCATCTAACTTTTTTTTTTGAACTAGCGGTTATTTTGAGTATAGTAAGAGTTAAGTATGTCACTTTTGATTTGACAGAAAGTTAGTTTTATCCTTCCGCTGAACGAAAATGGTTGTGTATTCGCTTGAACAACGCTGGGAAATATTGAAACATTACTTCGAAAATCATGGTAATGTTGCAGAATGCGTGCGAAAATTGCGTGCGGATCTCGGAAGAAACGAAGCGCCGGAAGCTCGATATGTGCATTATTTTGTGAAAAAAGTTAAAGAAACAGGCTTGCTAATTAATAAACCAACACGAACCAAGCAGCCAACCAAGCGTACACCTGAAAATGTTGATGCTGTAGCCGAGAATGTGCGTGAGTCGCCGGGAACGTCAACTCGTCATCGTGCTCAAGAATTGAACATTTCGCGTACAACATTGCGACGAATTCTGCATAAAGACCTTGGTATGACACCGTATAAAGTTCAATTGGTTCAGGAATTGAAGCAAAGAGACCACCCATTTCGTTTTCGGTTCGCTGAGTGGGCTTGCGATCGACTTGAAGAAGATGCCGATTTTGGCAAAAAAATCATTTTTCGGATGAGGCGCATTTCCATCTTGGCGGCTATGTAAACAAGCAGAACTGTCACATTTGGGGCACGGAGAACCCGCACGTGATCGTAGAGAAGCCGATGCATCCTCAACGAGGGACTGTTTGGTACGGATTTTGGTCCGGTGGTATCATTGGGCCATTTTTGTTTGAAAATGAGCAAAGAGCCGCCGTTACTGTCAATGGTGAGCGCTACCGCGCCATGATAAACGATTTTTTGTTCCCGGCACTTGAAGAGGAGAACATAGGCAACATTTGGTTTCAACAAGACGGCGCTCCGTGCCACACAGCACACGTTTCAATTGATCTTTTGCGCACTGTCTTCGAAGATCGAATTATCAGCCGAAATGCTAATGTGATTTGGCCGCCTCGGAGCTGTGATTTGACGCCGTTGGACTATTATCTTTGGGGTGCCGTCAAAGATAAGTGTTACGCCGATAAACCAGCAACGATTGACGCTCTCAGGAACAATATTCGCATTGCCATTGAAGACATAATGCCGCATACCATCGAAAATGTGCTCAAAAATTGGACCGACCGTATGGGGTACGTCAAGGCCAGCCGAGGCAGTCATATGAATGAAATAGTATTCCATAATTAATCGGAAGGATTGTTCTTTACAATGAAAAAATAAATTTGAAAAAATATTGATAACTTTTTGTTTTATTGCATTTTAAAAAAAAAAAATTTATTCGGCCCACAATTCTGCATGCATCGAAATTAGAACAGACTATTTTATATGGAATGAAATATTAGGTTGGGGAAAAAATATTGAGACTTTTTGTCACTTTAAGATTAAATTTTTCTTTTATTCAAAATGAATTTTACTTTAGTACATATTTGCCATTATTATCTTTGACCTTTTGCCATTTTTCGGAAAGTTTAATAATTCCATCGGTGTACAACTTCTGTGGTTTATCGATGGAAAACATGGCCAAGTGACTTTCACACTCCTTTATTGAAGTCAACTTTAAACCATCAAGGGAGTTTTGCAGAGATCGAAACAAATGGTCTTCAGAGAGTGCGAGGTCCGGGCTATATGGTGGATACATCAAAACTTTCAAGCCAGGCTTTCTCAATTTTCGCCGGATCATCAAAAATGTGTATGGTCTGGCGTTGTGATGATGAAAGACAACAATCTTTCTATTGATCAATTCTGGCCGGTTTTTTTGATTTGCTTGCTGCATCTGGTTAATTGCTGACAGTAGAAATTATAATCAATCGTTTAACCAGGTTCTAGAACCTCATAATGTACAATTCCCTTCCAATCACACCATAGACATAACTTAACCTTATGGCGCGTCAATCCTGGCTTTCAAGTCGACCATGACTTTTTTCAAACGACATTCTCGTATTTTATCCATTTTTCATCGCCAGTAATGATTTGCTTCAAAAATCGTTCGATTCCGACCGAATCGATCATTAAAGAACGGCATCGCTTTGGCATTCAAAACGGGTAAACCAAACAACCCGGACCTAACCCCTATAGATAGCGAGCAATTATGAATTATACTAAAAAGAAAGATCCGAGCGATTGAAAACCCACCCTTGAATAAATCAAAAAGAGAGACAAAATCCCGAAAATAATGAAAATTCCAAAATCCAGTTGTTGCACAATTATTGCAATTAGTCACTCCTCGGGATTTCCTCGGGATTACGGTATTTTCTTCCCTCGGGATTTTGTCCCCCCCCCCCCCCCGCCGGGATTATGTATCCTCGAGATTTTGTACCCTCGGGATTTTGATCTGTGGAATTTTATTCCTCGTGATTTTGTCCCTCTGGGATACCCCTTCCTCGGGAATGGGTTCATACCCCATTTATAAAGGTATCAACCTTTTTCTTTTTAATTTTCAATAATTCATCTAAATTATTATTTTTAATTCCAATGTAACAAAGGTGAAGGGGAAATGAAGGTGAGGAAATTAACACAGGAAAGATTTAATACACCAATAAGAAGGCTTTGAAGACTAGGCATTATTGGAAACAAAATTTCCACTGTAACTATAATATTAAGGATCAGTCAGAGCCGAGTTCTTAACACGCCAGATTTTTTTATTTTTGTTTTCAACGGAAATGTTTGTAAGAAGAGAGCTAATAACATGAGATGAATTTTATTATCTCGGAATCGGGCCCAATATCTTAACAAGAGACAATTGATTTTGGCGTTCTTTTCCTAATTAATTTTATATTCATGGGTGAAAATACAAACTCACAATGACATATTGAAGGAAAAACTGTTGATTCAGCTATTGTCAGCTGGTGCGCAAAATGCGTTATACGTTGGTCTGCCAGGATTATGTTTAAAAATTCTTATAGCATTTCTAAGAGAAGGAAGTAAGGAAGTGTATTTCAATTTCGGCTAAAGTTTACTTTACGTATACATCGGGAAAATCAGGTATGGAGTATATATTTTGGAAATTTTTGAATGTAGGATTGTGCATCTATAGTTTTTAGGAGGAGGAAGCCAAATTTCACTGGAAAATTACCATTTTTCGGGAAAATTTTCACTTTTTAGTTGAAAAAATTGTGTATTATTTTATTCAAATATGTAAAAATGTGCAATTTTTATAAAAATGTGGGGGGAAGGTAAGTTTGCCCGCTTTTCAAAATCCCGCCTTCAAAATCCCGAAATCAAAATCCCGTTTTTGAAAATCCCGCCTTTTGAAAATCCCGCTTTTCAAAATCCCGCTTTTCAAAATCCCGCGTTTTAAAATCCCACTTTTCAAAATCCTATTGTTCAAAATCCTGCTTTTAACCGAAAATATTTTTATTAATTCGGGCGCGCGCCCGAATTAATAAAAATATTTTCGGTTTAAAGCAGGATTTTGAGCAATAGGATTATGAAAAGTGGGATTTTGAAACGCGGGATTTTGAAAAGCGAAAAGGAGGAAAATTTAACTAACATTTGAAGAAAATTTGCTTTGTTTTGATTGTTAAATATTTTAGTAGATATGTTCGTTGTTGTTCATAATGTATACATTACATACGTATAAGTGGAAGGGATTGCAAGAAGAGGTGAGTTAAATAATTACATTTTTTAATGCATATGTACGCTGTTTGTGGATGTACGCATATGTACGCTGTTTGTGGATGATTTTACACATGACTGTTAATCTAATTAGTTGAAACATTTATATAACAAGATAGCTATAAAAAATAATAGAATGTGTTCACAAATACATAGTTCAAGCAGGATATACAAAAAAGATTAAACTCGATGCACTTTATGTTACAATTTCGGTGGTCAGGTGTGAAGTTCCTTGAGAGATTCTGACTTGGGTCACCAAACCTGAGCAATCAAAAATGCATCCGAACCAAATTGCTGGAGGGCTCTAGCAAAGGTTAATAATATTTTACCGAAAAACAAAATGGAAAAGGATAGATGGGGCTTGGTAGAGGAATTAAGTTAAACTCACTGCCTATGCCGGATAAGAGATCTTTGCTCCTCTATAAGCAGGCAGTGGAGAGACTTGGGAGGTAAGGCTTGAAGACAGCCTTGGTGTTATTGCTAGAGAAGAGATCCCCTTTCTCGACCGAGGGTCTGAGAGTGAGTTCCTTCAGAAGCTTTTTGAAATGCATTTTTGAAATCCTGCTTAAAGATACGGACAGGGTAGAGGCACCGAAGTCGAATGGGGCACGCATAAGCTGATCTGAGCGTCCTGAGGACACGGACAGCCAAGAATGCTACGATTTCTTCACATCAACCTCTATCACTGTAAGGCAGCACCAACCGTTCTTCTGCTCAAACTTTTAAAAGAAGTGACAGATGTTGTCTTGATCCAAGAACCGTCACTGGAGACCGGTGAGCTGGGCTCAAGACTCCCAAGCTTAGATTAATGCTCGTAAGGTTAGATTTAGTCGTGTATTCTTTTTAAAAATAGTCTATGCTGTTTTCTGCTTTCAAATTACAACAATGGAGATGTAGCAGCGGTTAGAATTGAGATCGACAAACATAAACTCTGGTTAATATCAGCTTACCCGGCTTATGAAGGTTAACATTCCATCGGTCAATCTAATTATAGAAACGATGTAAATTTTCATCACATAATCTGGGGAAGTAGGAATTTAAATGAGCGAGGTGAGTTACTTCTTGATTACATTTTATGTACCAACCTTCATATAAGCAACATAAGCAACAAACTGTCTTTTATAACTAAGAACGGACTGGAGGTATTATATAGTACCCTTGCTTCAAACTTTATGATGAATAGTCTATTATAAACGAAGGTTCCGGAAGACCTTCCTTCTTACCGTTATTATCTTTAATTGGAAATGGACATGATATATCCTAAAACTCGATTAGGACACCTTTAGAACTATTCCGGGTAATTCACTTCCAGTCCCGGTGCCAAAATTCCAGAAACTGTCCAACGCTTCTATTAAAGCGATGATAGGCCCTATTCCTCTTAGTCCTCTACTAGGCGTATGGGTCAATCTCGGCCATCTTGGTGATGTTAGAAGATTCAACAAACCAATGAAAAATGAAAGAGACTCTTTAAAAAAGCAAGGAAACAAGAGCTGCTGTGGTCTGAGACTACTATAAGGAAGTCCTCAAAACATTCAAATATGAATTCGGAAGTGTCAAGAATTGATCTTCTAGACTATAAAAGGTAATAGGGCAAGAAGCCTCGTATGTCAAATTATTAATAGAAAGAAAATTCTGTTTGCGATAAATAGTTTAAACCAAATTTGATAAGTTACCCGGACTTCATGGTATTATCCTTGCGGATATCGAACAGACTATATTATAACAGACCTATTGACTTAACCATTTCTTGGTTAGAAGTGATTTTCAAAAGTAGCCTAGAACTATCTCACATTCCTAACAAATGGACTAACTTGAAGGATATATTCATATACCTAAGACGGGAAACGTTCACAATGGAAAGGCACATAGTAGATATTATTAGATGCGCAATTGAAAACTGAGATAATGATGATTTTCATCGAAAAATATATTTGTCTCGTTTTCGACAGCAAATTAAATTAGAAACCTAATGGGAGAGGATGGAGGCTGCAGTATTATTTCGTACTGGCTCTAAACCGCAGTAGTCAGACCCATTCTTTTGTATGGGGTAAAAGTCTGCTCTGGACAAAACTGCCAACAAAAGTTGTTGATGAAAGTTCAAAGAACAGTTTCAATATAGATTAGTAGTGACTGTTAATAGCACTATTTTTCTATTTTAATAGAATTGTAGAGGCTAACGGTTTCGGTAACTCTTACGTCGCTGCGCTCCCCCCGCTTAGCCCTCCGAGGGCCTTTGAATTATACTTCGGGGGACGTAGGAGCCGGGATCAGCAAACATGTCGCACTGCGTGCCGCACGTAGGAGCGGATTATATAGAATTTATTAATGACACCTACTAAAATGAAAAATAATTGCACTATTTTGTTATGCAAGATTTTGTAATTGCAACATTTTGTAGTTGCAAGATTAATAAAAAAAAGCAATATTTTGTTAATGCAACATTTTGAAATGCAATATTTTATATCGATCCCAGAATAATTATTTCACTAAATATTCATTATTTCACTATAAAATAATCAAATAATCAAATTTAATAATAAAATTAATTTTATTATTAAAAATAATAAAATATTAATTATTAAAAAGCGGGATTTAAATGCGGGATTTTTTATTCTTAAATAAAAGCGGGATTTTAAAAAGCGGGATTATAAAAAGCGGGATTTTGTAAAGCGGGATTTTGAAAAGCGGGATTTTAAGAAGCGGGATTTTTTTTTTCTGCGGGATTTTGATAAAGCGGGATTTTGGAATGCGGGATATCGTTACGACCCCAAAATGTGGATATTAGGATTGTATTGGGTGTGTGAATATGACTCCGCCCTTTCTCAATTGGTGTCGTTATTTTTACTGCTTACGTAAACTATAAATGCGCAACCATAGTACTTGATGTCAGCTATCAAACGCAGTATACGACATTTGGTTGAAATGTAAACAAATAGTATTTTGAACTCTTTTAAAATGTCGAATTTTATTCCAAATAAACATCATTTGCGGGAAGTTTTATTACATTATTTTATTGCAAAGAAAAGTGCAGCGGAAACTTATCGTTTGCTTGTGGAAATTTACGGTGAGCATGCTCCATCGAATACAACGTGCAAAGAATGGTTTCGACGATTTAAAAATGATGATTTTGGCATTGAAGATAAAGAGCATGGAAAACCACCCAAAAAATTTGAAGATGCTGAATTGGAAACGTTATTGGCTGAAGATTCTTCTCAAACACAATCAGAATTGGCTGTAGCATTAAATGTTGATCGATCAACTATTGCAAAACGTGCACAAACAATCGGAATCGTTCAAAAAGCTAGCAACTGGGTTTCACATGAATTAAAAAAAACAGACCTCGAACGTCGAAAAACCATGTGTGAAATACTGATTCAAAGACAACAAAGAAAAGGTTTTCTGCATCGGATAGTTACTGGAGATGAAAAATGGATTTATTATGAGAATCCCAAACGCCAAAAATCTTGGGTGAAGCGTGGTGAAGCTGGTCCATCGCAACCAAAGCGAGATATCCATTGCAATAAGGTTATGCTCTGTAGCTGGTGGGATCAGAAAGGTGTGGTATATTATGAACTACTGGAATCAGGTGAAACTATCAATGGCGATGTGTACCGAGGACAACTAATACGTTTGAAGCGAGCTATAGAGGAAAAACGACCAGAATGGGTGAATAGACACAACAAATTATGACAAAGCAAAACCACATGTTGCAAACGTTGTGAAAAATTATTTACAAGGACAGGACTGGGAAGTTCTACCCCACCCGCCGTATTCATCAGGCATAGCTCCTTCAGATTACTACTTATTCCGGTCGATGCAGTCGTCTCTTTCTGAACAGCGGTTCAGTTCTCACGCAGAGATCGAAAATTGGCTTAATGATTGGATCGCCTCCAAAGACCAAGATTTTTTCAGAGAGGGAATCCGTAAACTGCCTGAAAAATGGGGGAAAGTTGTAGCTGCAAATGGAGCATACAGTTTCATTTTCTAAACAAGCAAATGTGTTTTATTTTAACAAAACGGGCGGAGTCATATTCATACACCCAATATTTTAACAATTCTTCGACAGTGCAAGTAATTTTTCCGGGAAAATTTTGCAATTTTCCGAATTTTTTTTTTTTTTTGTTTCTATCTCTGCAATCTTTTCTGGGGCTCAAGGCACTCCCAACACTTTTGCAGTTCGCTTTTTACGACCTGCCTTATGTAGTAGCCAAATTGAGGACGTACGGCTATAGACCCGTTTTCGTTTAAACCACCTGCACATTGCATTGCTTCATGCCAACCTAAACACACCCTCATCCCCCTCCCCCCCCCCCCCCCCGCCCCCCGACTTTGGATAAAAACTATTCAGCTATCAGCTATATCTACTTTTACGAGATACTATCCGTACTCTTAGACATACTCGACGTACTCTTAAATATATGTACTCGACGTACCCTTAGACGTACTCAACGTACTCTTACACGTACTCGACGTACTCTTACACGTACTCCACGTACTCTTACACGTACTCCACGTACTCTTACACGTACTCCACGTACTCTTACACGTACTATCTGTCCGGATAGCCACGTCCTTATCAAAACTCTAAAAACGTATTTTCCATTTTTTGTAAGAATAACCGCAAAAATGTCGATTTTTGAAAACTCAATAATTTTTTGATATGCCGGACAAATTTGTAAACCTACCAAGCCTGGCACACGTGCCACGTATTTACAATCACTGTTAATTGCAGCAATGTTTAAGAACAATGGGGAAAACACAGTCCGAACCAGTTGACCTAGCCTGCGAAATTATAGGAAGTCAGAAAATAGGCAGCGAGGTTAAAATTCGCGGCAAATTTTATGGCGAGAAAGTCGACATTTTCGCGGTTGTAGATATGCTGTTTCCATCTTTCAAAGGAAGAGCATATGGTTTTCCGTTATTCAGGAAGTTCTCCTCAACCTTACAAGCGGACGCCCAGAAAGAACGCCAGCCATTAACCGAATTCAACCTCTAGTCTTGACATATTTTATTTAGAGAATAAACGAACATTAATTACCTGTGTGGAACATGTTCAAATCAAGGGCTCCGCACTGTAATATACTTCGCTACTAAACAACATTAATCAAAAAATTAATTAACAATCTGATATTGGGAGTGATAAGAAATCTAAAAAGTATGTTTTATATTTATTTATGTAACAACGTATGTTTGTTTATCATAAAAACATTGACGACGTAACATTTTTTAACTTAACATATTAGGGAAACACAGTTATTTTACACACATTTCATGTAAAATGGGCATAATTCATTGGTTCTCCTACGTCAAATACGACATACAGACAAAATCGGATATTATAAACAAAGACCAATATAGTTCAAATGTATTGCAAACTATAAAATTGTTGACACGGATAGGTACTAAATGTTATTATCGCATTCCATTCATAATTAATTATCTCAAAATAAACAGGTGGATATGTGTAAACCAAAAAATAATAATTCCAAAATGATGATCATCATCATCCAAAAACCAAAAGACAATGCAATCATTGTTCATCACAACTAAATTGTACATAGCAGATAGAAAACACACTCATGCAAATGTAAGGCTGCCATTACTACTGTAGTTTTTTTGCTTTTTTCCATCGATATCCACCCACCTAATTAATATTTTGATTATATTATATCGCTGTGTATATAAAAACAATACACAAAAAAATTATATAATTTATAAATCTTATGCAAATGTTTACCTAAAATAGTTTTTAAATGTCGTAGCCGGGTTGCCGAATCCTTTTTACTATCCTGGATTTTAAGTGTTGATTTTTTTATGTCAGTATGAGATTTTTTTGTAAACATTTTGTATGTTTTGCTTCAGATCGAACACTATATATATTGAGTAGAGTAGCACACAACGTCGAAACACTTTAGAACTTGGGTTTTGTTTTTATTTATTTTTTTTTTTTGTACCACTTTTTCAAACACAAAACAAAAATAATAATACGACGACACTATTAGTAGGACAATACTAATTTTAACATACAAAAAAACGGCACTATACACAAAAAATATATTTGAAACAATAAACTAGAACTATTTAAACTTATATTTGATACGTTAATAAATAATAAATCGATTTAAACATTTTATTTGATTCATTTTTTATTTAATAAAAAGCTTACGTCGCGAAACAGTGCGTTGAACTTGACAGACATTTTTTAATACAAAATAAAAACTAAAAAAAATGAAATTTCACCACATTTTTATGACAGCTACGGGCAAAATTTGGGTTGCCCGATACGATTTGTGGTGAATTTGGAATTTAAGTTTTGCAGTGCAGTGGAAGTTTTGTTGAATACATTTATTTGAAAAAATTGAATGTGAACTACGGTTTATTGAATACGTTGATTTTTTTTTTTAAATATTTTATAAGTACAAAATGACAACAAATAGCTATTGTATTGTATTACTTAAATATTAAAGAGATGTGTCCCAATAAAATTATTGTAAATACGAATGTTTTATTTAATAAAATTAGGTTTAAGGCGTTGGTAAAATCGGAATTTTTGGGATCGAACACTTTTCGACATAAATCGGAATCGGATCACTAAAGTCGTATTTACTGGAATGACCTTAGATGATTATCACGCATGGATCATCCAAAATGACCGGTATAAAAGTATCAGTCTTCAAGAATGATTACCGAAGATGAACAGTGAAACAAGTTGCAACATGTTTAACCGCGATGATCATTCAAAGTGACTCATGGAAATACGACTTTGACACCACTTTTGATTTCAAAGGATGGGAGTAGAAGAAAATTACAAGTTTCATCTTATTGTACCGTTGAGTCTTGAAAGGTTTTTGACTGTACAAAACTCTTCAAAATAAGATTTTGGAAGCAATACTCACACAGTGAATGATAGAACTAATGGCAGAAATAACAAACTTTATCAGTGTGAGAATACCTTCTTAAACAAATATGGCTTTTGAGCTGAACTCCATCATAAACATTAAAGTCCAAAAATACTACATAATGTGAAAGAAGGCCAGTTTGGGTTTTTCAAATAAAGAAAATAAGGTTCAGTATGAAAAAATAAATTAAAGAAGTACGGTGAACAAAAGCGAATATATGGTAGTCCCCAAATCTTGATTTTACAGCTAAATACTTAACAAAGCAGATATAACATAAATATTGTGTTACGATAAATTAAGCTTCTTTTTATCCGACTTACGTTTTCAGTAAAATTTTCATAATCAATTCGAATACCAGGACAATTGATTATTCCAATGACGAAGGCATTATTAAATCTATTATTGACGGTTTTTTATTGTTTTAGTTCTTCGAATTAATGTAAATGGGTTTTACACATTTACGTTTTTATTTATAACGAATTATTTGTCTGCAGCTCAGTTCTTTCTTGGTCTCTTTCATTTCCAAGAATAATTCAATGGAATAACTAGATTGTAAAATAGAGAAAAGGTTTAGTAAAAGAAATACCGTAGTATTGTAAGTAACGTGTTGCGATTCTCTTGATCTTTTATATTTAAATTCATCAAAATTAATATGTTTAAAAAATGTTTATAATAATATTTAAGGCTTTTATTGGTCGCAGCTTATTAAGCTTAGATTATACAGCACGGCATTCTTTGCTAGTCGAAGAATGCGAAACCATAATTAACATATTGTAAATGAGGTCGCAAATTGCTTAAAAACATAAAATGAGAGTAATTTTAAATTTCCGCTAGACCATTATAATAATCATTTGTGTCAAAAAGTTTTACCAATAACCTACTTGCAGTGGCAAGGTTTGAATCTGGACTTATCTCTTGACCTACCTTTAAGTAAACTTTCTTTAACTGAACTACATTCAGTTGAATAAAGTATTACAACGGTTTCCTTAATGCGGTTATAGTAAATTCAGTGCCAAAATTTACCTTTCGGTCTGTCCTACATTTAAGTCCTATTTAGTCCTATTTGGTTCTGAAATCCTTAGAAGGAAGCATGCACATATTTTGTTTATGGGTTTATTTTAATTTTTCCCCTTATTTTTCAATCTGTCTCGCATTACAAGGCATTCAGTAAATTGTATTTAGTATAAATTGATATAAGACATAAATTTAACTATTATTGATTAGATTCATTAAAGATTTTAAAAAGTAATGTCTGTTGGTATAGCTTCCTTCGTTGTGGTTGTGAGAAGCTTGCTCACCAGATCGTTTGGATGAATTGTCAATATTGCACTGGAATCCCTAATTTCTTCCCGTATTGTTGAGACCTGTAGATCTCTGTGAATTATATCGTTTGATACGAATTATGGTGCATTAACTATTATTCTTAGAAATCTTAACTAGAGCCGTTGAAGAATGTCCTAGTTCGAGTTGCTAGCCGTTCCCCACAGCTATATACCATACTTCCAGTGGCCTTATTCTGGTAATTCCCGGGGAATGGGGAATATTTTGTATTTACAGCAGTTATTTTCCAGATACATTTTTCTAACTTTTTATTCCCCCTTTCCAAAAGTGCATTCTGTCAATTGGGGAATAAATATACATACAGGGGAAATAAATTTAGGTATATGTGTTCGCAATGAAATCCAATTAAGAACCCTTCATTATGTTGATAATAATAACGATAGCTAAAGATATAATTCATGGAATCATCGGCAACTCTTGGCGGTGTTCAACAGGATTTTTCCTTCGATTTGCACGAAGATTATGTTGAAGTATTTAATTATACTTTCCCAGAAGCCGTGCAGGAAGAAAAAGAAACAACGTGTTTTACAGATACCTTATACCATCTTAAGAGATGCTTGTACATAACGGGAAATGATTCTAAGCTATAGCGCAGAAATAAGAAATAATTTGATAATGATACGTTAGGCGAATGGACATCCATTAGAAATAGGCATTACTTAAACGTTAATATCCATTCTAATATTGAATTTTGGAATCATTGGCTTGGTCCGAATATTCGGATCCATGGCCTCAGAAAAATTTTGCGACCTTTTACAAAATAAGTTAAACCATCATAGAATTTTGTTAAATTAGCGTATTTTCTATATCACCATCTGTTATAACTAAACTGGGAAAATTGATAGAACCTTCACAACAACTTCGCTTAGCTCACGGCATTCAATTAGCGGTTATATCTATCCTTGTTACGTGCCCCTATGACTGACCAACATGATTAAAACAGGATAGTCCTCAGTGGGTAAGGGAGGGTTGTTTTGTCATCATATTCGAATGAGGCACAACAAACTTCATGTTGATAGATATGGTATATGTATACAAACAAAACTGAAAACGAACGGAACTTCACAACCTATCACACCACCATCAATCAATTAAAATATCACACTATTCCATAATTTATCTCTATTTATTAATCGCAAAAGTAAACAAATAAATATTTAAATACTAAGATACTTAAATTATAATACCGTTAATTACGTATTGAACTGGATTAAAGAAAAAATCATCAAATAACTTGTTGGGCAATACAAAAAAAACCTAGAATATTATACACTCACCCATATAATCTGCCGCAGAGTACTCTCGGTTTCCATATGCGTGACTGAAAAAAAAGTTGGTTAAACGCTATGCCCTTGAGATAGTTTTCTTTGATAATTTCACTTATCCAATTCACCACACAATTTATTACTATTATTACTAATCTTTATTTCTTATTATTTTTTTTTTTTTTTTTTTTAAGTGAACGAAACTATTAACATTTTCACTAGCATTTAATAATGAAAGAAAAGATTTAAAACAAATTACTAATTAACCACCACCTTTCTTAGAACAGTTTTTATTTCTTGTATTTTTAATTCCTTTTTTTTTTCTTATTTTTTTATTTATTGAACTAATGCACTAATTTATTGCACTAATTTCACTACTCTATGGTACTTATACTTGTGATAATAAGATGTCTTATTTATACCATAAGTCAAAAACTATAGTTGCGTAGTTGCATTACGCCATATAAGATATAGCAATGAACCGTGATAACGGCTGATTGCCTATTCACGCAAGCGGTAACTTTGTGCCACAAAAATGGCAAACAGTTGACATCAAAACTGAATCTGTCTGTTGTGTTATAAGATGGGTCTTATTTATACAGCTATTAATGTATAATTTATCCTCCACTACTATTATGTGAGGCCCAACTGTTAAATAAAATATTTATTTAAGGATTTAACACTAATTTTTTTACTAGCTGAACTCACCGGCCAAAACTATATAACTGTTTTTTTTTTTGATTGTAGTAACTAGTAACTACTAACTACTCAGCAATTATTTGGAAGTCCTAGTTCTCTACAAAAATGATCAGGAACGTTAAGTTAACCTTACGACAAATCACTATAAAGCCCACTACGAGCACAAACCTACCATTCAGTAAGCATAAAAAAAACAAAATTATTTTTATTATCTTTCACAGGGCGATATTAGATATGGCATTCGTTGCCGACGGCCTCACTCAAAATGAAATTTAAATCGTTTTTCTTTTTTTTTTTTTTTAAACCAAATTGATGCTAACACAAAGAGGCTTATATACATCTCTAGTATCATACGATCGGGTCATAAAAGATTATTACATAAGTACTATATACCTATACCAACTTTATTTTGTAAAGGGAATCCAAATGATGGTAGCAAAGCTATGACTAATCCAAAATAAAAAACAACAAGTTATAAAATACACTCTACACTAAATTATCTAGGTCACTTGCACAAATTTTTGGCATAACAGAGTACATTGACCAAAATATTGGGTTGTGCAATATATTGTAATTGTTTGTGCGGATGACAAAATGTTGAGATTTCCTAATATTCAACACCTGTAACAGGGCAGGTTCGTTCTGCACAGAAACTGCTGTGAAGATGAAGCTGGAAATACACAGGACTGTTCATCATAGCCTAATGTCTTTTGCATGAAATACACCGAGTACCTTATTCGACGGATCTCTTACCTCATACATCACATTACCAATCCTCTTACTGACAACTCCTTTGATAAATTGGGGAGCAAACTTTGCACAATATCGTTTTGTAGCATCGCTCTGTGGATGAGTACGAACAAATACATTTTGTTTAATTTTAAACTCAACGGGCCTACTTCTGAGATTATACCTTTTGGAGCTTTTATCATATGCCTGAGCAATTTTAATTTTTGCTTTGTCGTGAATGAGTTTAAGTCTCGTGGGTAAAGGTAACAATATTTCGCCTTCAGATATATCACCTAGTTGTTGTAGAATCTTGTAATCGTAACCGTGATTTATTTTGTGGTACCCGAATAACAAAAAGTGAGGCGAATTTCGTAAGGTCTCGTGAACACCATTCCTTAAAGCAGAAGCAATCTCATGCAGATGTTTATCCCACGATGTATGTTTTTCTGCAATATAAGATCGTATGGCACACAGAATCGAACGGTTCACCCGCTCAGATGCATTAGACTGCGGAGAATAATATGCTGTCTTTGAGTCGACAACGCTAAATTCGGTCAACAATCTCTTGTATTCATCACTCTTAAATTGACTACCGTTATCCGAATGGATAGTATGAGGTACCCCAAATACACAGAAAACTTCATTTTTCAGATAATCAGTAATCTGTAGCGCAGTTCCTTTACTGAGAGCTTTTAATAGTACGAATTTGGTCAAGTGGTCTACCACTATTAGGATCATAGTTTTCCCTTGACTTGATCTGGGATATGGGCCTAATAGATCGATGTAAACCCTTTGCCAAGGTCTCTCAATCTCAAACAGTTTTCCCATTGGCGGACGCGTTATATGGTTTTGGGGTTTTGTTGTCTTGCAAGTTTCACATTTTGATATATATTCTCTCACCTGTTTTACCATAGCAGGCCAGAAATAAAACCTCCTTAACCTTTCCAACGTTTTTGCTATCCCTCCATGAGCCGACATCGGGTCGTCGTGATGTTCTGAAATTAGATGTTGTCGCATACCAACCGGAATCCACATCTTCCACACAGATAAATCTGACAAATTATCCATCATTTTCGGTTCTAGACGGATAAATATTTTACTTTGATGTATCCTGAAAGCTGGGAAAGTATTAGGATTGGCAATGATGTTTTCTTTTAATTTTGTGTATTCGTCATCCTGAATCTCTGTGGTATTTTCATTCCATCCCATTAAAACTTTTGAAACACTGCTATTGAGCTCTTCAATAGAATCGCAATACACTCGAGATAACGTATCTGGAACCACATTATCCTTTCCCCTCTGATGCTGAATAGTAAACCTATATCCCTGTAGCTTTAGGCTCCACCTGGCCAACCTGCCACTTAAGTCCCGTTGGCTCATAAGCCACTTCAGACTTGCATGGTCTGTGATAAGTGTAAATTCATACCCCTCTATGTATGGTCGAAATTTCTTAATGGCGAGTATGGCTGCCAGACACTCCAACTCAGTGATGGTATAATTTTTCTGGGCTTTGTTTAGCTTCTGCGACATGTAAGCTATCGGTTTTTCATTGTCCTCTTCATCCTTTTGGAACAGAACCGCTCCCACTCCCTCTGTACTCGCGTCGCATCTAATTAAAAAGGGCTCATCATACGAAGGATTGATCAAGACTGGAGCTGAAGTCAAACATTTTTTAAGATGTTCGAATGCTACCTGTGCTTCAGAAGTCCACTGAAATCGACCCTTTTTGAGACAATCACTTATTGGAGCTGTCACTGCCGAATAGTTGTTAATGAACCGACGATACCAGCCCGCCATCCCAAGGAGTCGTCTTGTCTGTCTAACGTTTGTTGGTACCGGTAAGTCAAGTATCGCATCGATTTTTTGAGGATCAGTTTTTAGACCATTTTCTCCGACCAGATAGCCGAGATATTTGATCTCTTTCATCATAAACCTACTTTTTTCGATGTTTATAGTAAGTCCCGCCGTCCGTAAAAGGTCTGCAACCAACTCTAACAGTTCAAAATGCCGTTCCAATGTGCCGCTGATGATCAACAAGTCGTCTAAATAAACAAAGATGTATTCATGTAATTCATGTGGTATTACCTTGTGCATCAAGCGACACATGGATTGGGCTGCATTACACAGCCCAAACGGCATTACTTTAAACTGATAGAGTGGCCGCCCTGGTACAGTGAATGCTGTCTTGTCTCTGGCAGATTCCGCAAGCGGTACCTGCCAGAACGCGTCTTTTAGGTCTAGTCCCGTAATGTAATTTGTCTCCGTCAACCGTCCTAGCAGTCCGTCGATGTTTGGGAGGGGGTAAGCATCTTTTTCCGTAACAGAATTTAATTTCCTGGCATCAAGGCACAATCGACTTTTTCCATTAGGTTTTTTTACCAGCGTAACCGGAGAGCTCCATGGACTTTTACTGACTTCGATGACATCTAACTTCAGCATCCTGTCAATTTCATCGTAGAGATCTTTTTGTACCGCTGGTGAGATGGGATAATAGCGTTGTTTAATAGGTTTATATCCTGGGTTAACTTCTATCTCATGGCAGTGTTTGGTCGTCCTACCTAGGCCATCTTTTTCAAACGACGGAAAAAGAGCTATAGTTTTTATTAATCTAGCATTATCTGGGGGGCTTAGCACGTGCATTTTATCATCCGGAATAACCTGCGATATTTCATCAATTGACAATTTTGGTGTAATGTTAAACGTATTCCAAAAATCGATCCCAAGATAGACAGGAAATTTCAATGAGGGAACAATACAGAATTTAATGTTTTTAGTGTCCTCTCCAAATGTCACTGGTAGTACCACATAGCCTACGATTTTATTTAAAGTACCGTCAGCTGTTGAAATACTAGAATTCAGTTTATTATATTTCACATTTGAGGTTCGCAAAAACTCCAAGGAATCTTTCCCTAAAACGCTTATTGACGCTCCGGTATCTAGCAGTCCATACACTGGTGTGGAGGCTATTGTAACTTCTGCTTTGAGTCTGGGATCGGTAGGTGACATTGACTTAATAATTGCCGATATACAATGTTTAATAATGGATCGTTTTTGTCTGAAATAATTTATAATTCGTCGTATTTTATGATTATCTTTGGTTTTGACGATTTTAGAAGTAACTGATTTGCCTAAGTTGTTGAGTTTTGAGGCATCGTCAATCCCGAATGTGATTGCCTCGCCACCGACACACTCGGACGATAGTTTTCCGATGAGCGAGCTTGACAATTTGGGCAAAATGGCTTTCTCACGTTAGCCGCACCACAACCAAAGCAAAAAATTTCATTAAAAGACTGGTGGCAATCTTGATATTTGTGCCCGAGATCTTTACAATTCCAACAGATTATTGAAATAGGAGATTCTCGTATAGGATTACGCCTCGGCTCATTTCTATTAAACGCTTCAATTGCTGGTTCTATTGGAGCTGCTACCTGATTAAAACTAGGATTTGTTAGTATGTATTGAGGAATTGTCTTAACCGAGTCTATCTCGTTCACAAATCTTTTTCTAATTGAACCATCTGAAAATTGCCTTGGGTCATATCCTGTCTGGTCCCACATTGCTTCATAGCGTTGGCAAAGCACTCGTAAATCTTCTAGCGTTCCGATGGAGCTTTGATACGGCAAAGTGACATTTTTGAGTGCAGGATTCATGTTCTGGCACAACCTATAGATTAATTGTCTCTCAGTTAAGCGATTCGCAAGCCTGGTGTTCAGTTTTTGGATAGTTAGCATAAAGCTAGAAAAGGATTCACGCTTGTCCTGTACTCTGCGATGTATTTCCTCACGAATTTGATCTTCGTAGTCGTAACTGCTGAAGTACGACAACATAGCATTCTTCATTGAAACCCAATCTGCATTTGGATGGTCCATTTTATATACCCAGTACCAATCTTCTGCAGTTTTAGTTAGAAACAAGTGCAACGCTTTTGTTAGTACGGCTTCAGGAAGTCCATCATCTCTAGCAAGCTGCTCTAGACGGTGAATAAAATCATGTACACTTGTTGTTTTCCCGCCGTCGAAAGAAAGGTTCCAAGTCTGTCTAATTTTATATAAATTGCTCAATCTATACTGTAATTCACTTGGATGGTCTGAACGTGGTAATTGCTTATAATTTTGTGGATGTTCTTGGTATTGAGATGGCCCTGGCAGATGAACATTTGCGGAAGTGTTGAATTGCTGATTGAAAGGATGCGAAATCCTAGGTATATACGGCTCCTGCATATTACTTAATCGTCTATTATCAATTTTAGAAAAAAAATCTGCGACTGGTTGGTTTAACTCCTTATCATTCATCAAAGGAATATTTGGAATTGGATTGTGACGTTTCTCGACGGAAATACCATTTTCCACCGGGGAAAATATTTGTTCACTTGAGGTCTGTTCTTTAGATGTTGGTATATTCTTTTCAATTGGTGAACTAATATGGTAGCCTGGAGTTACATCATCCCTAATGGATTCGCTCTGAAGAGCCTGTTGGGTTTCTATCCATAGCTTTTTGAACCAATTAAACAATCTACGCCAATTGCTTAAAACACTCATAAGGTTGCCAGAATCACCAAAGCTATTGATTATTCTTTGTGTTCTGTCCCTATAGTGGATTGATTTGGCTAGTCCTACGCCTATAAAATCTAGCGGTGGTGAGGTTCCGCGTTGCTCGCATAAATTTGACCATTCCTCTCATTTTAATCTACAGAGCTCGATTTCCTGTTCTGGTTTTGACCTTAAGTGAGATTCTTTGGGAACTAAATTCCTGTCAGAATATTCCGCTGTTAAGAGATTACATAGAATATTCTTTGAGTCAGTAGTGCTACTCGAAAGCCCTCTGACTTTATACTCAATTTCTTGTTCACCAATAGACAAATTAGTGAGATATGTAAGAGAATCCATTTTATTTGAAAAATTTATTTTTATTTTTATAATAATTAGCGTATCAACCAAAAAAAACAGTAAACGATACAAAACGGATGAAAATTTAATCTAACTAGTTAAGCTTTATATTATCTTCGAATTAAAAAAAATTGTATAGGAAGCAAATCAGCCCGCGATGGCAGCACAATTTAAATTGTTAGGCCTTAGGAGATAAGCTTAAATTTTAATAATATGAGAAAAATGATAAAAAACTAAATCTATATCTAAACACAATCAGTACTAATCAGTACTAAATATTAATAAAATATTTAATTAAAGAAACGTAAATTCAATTATGACTGATGGCGATGTGTAGAAGTGATTAGCGGTTAAGAGTGAACTGAAATTTTATTATGATAGACGTTTATCCACGATACAAAAACAAACAAAAAAAAAATTATAACATATCTAGAAAAAATTAAATTCATGAATTATATAACAACCCATCGTGAGAAATCCTGATTCACGGGAAATTCAACCACTAGGTTTTGCGATAAATCCGATGAATGTCCAATTCTTCATTAATATGATTATTGAAGGTATAGAGTAGGGTATTTGGAAAGTTGAAAGGATGCTGGTATGAACGTTTCTGTACAGAAATCAGAAGTCAAATATCAACAGGAACTCATAAAATCATTATGTATCAACTGTTGATTATGTGACGCTGTATCAATGCACTATTTCATCAGGAAAATCAGGAAAGGATTTTTTGAAAAGTGGTGAAAAAGCTTTTATCCCTATTCACAAGATCACCATTAGGAACTCATAAAATAATTATGTTTCTACCAATGTTGATCAAGGAAGAAAAACAAAGCCCGTCCTTTAATGTTAAAATTAGTCGCATAAGACGTTGTAAAAGAAAAAAAAAAAATGGAATGGAATTAAGAAAAAGACAACAAACCGCTTTGAAGATATGAAATTATAATTAAAACTCACAAGAAAAAAATATTAAAGAATTGTAATTCAAATAATGAAAATAACTAACCAACATAACTTAATAAAAAAAAATAAACTGTAATTTTCAGGAACCTGTTAACTAACAAGCGGTTATTATAGCTGTCTGTGATAAGCGGAGAAGCCACTTGGATGACTTATTAGGTCTACCACTGAAGAAAAATATAAATATTGCACGACACTTATCTAACCATTGCTTGTTCATGCACCGTGGAATCACACGTCTTGAAAATTAAATTACCCAAAGAAAACACATCTGAAAAAAAACTTAACCACACAAAAACAACAAAAAATTTTTTTTTTATGACCTTGAAATCATTCTATTTACCGGTTAAACACCATTTAATGACTCTTTCTGGTCCCTGTTTCGGCGCCATTATGTTACGTGCCCCTATGACTGACCAACATGATTAAAACAGGATAGTCCTCAGTGGGTAAGGGAGGGTTGTTTTGTCATCATATTCGAATGAGGCACAACAAACTTCATGTTGATAGATATGGTATATGTATACAAACAAAACTGAAAACGAACGGAACTTCACAACCTATCACACCACCATCAATCAATTAAAATATCACACTATTCCATAATTTATCTCTATTTATTAATCGCAAAAGTAAACAAATAAATATTTAAATACTAAGATACTTAAATTATAATACCGTTAATTACGTATTGAACTGGATTAAAGAAAAAATCATCAAATAACTTGTTGGGCAATACAAAAAAAAATCTAGAATATTATACACTCACCCATATAATCTGCCGCAGAGTACTCTCGGTTTCCATATGCGTGACTGAAAAAAAAGTTGGTTAAACGCTATGCCCTTGAGATAGTTTTCTTTGATAATTTCACTTATCCAATTCACCACACAATTTATTACTATTATTACTAATCTTTATTTCTTATTATTTTTTTTTTTTTTTTTTTAAGTGAACGAAACTATTAACATTTTCACTAGCATTTAATAATGAAAGAAAAGATTTAAAACAAATTACTAATTAACCACCACCTTTCTTAGAACAGTTTTTATTTCTTGTATTTTTAATTCCTTTTTTTTTTCTTATTTTTTTATTTATTGAACTAATGCACTAATTTATTGCACTAATTTCACTACTCTATGGTACTTATACTTGTGATAATAAGATGTCTTATTTATACCATAAGTCAAAAACTATAGTTGCGTAGTTGCATTACGCCATATAAGATATAGCAATGAACCGTGATAACGGCTGATTGCCTATTCACGCAAGCGGTAACTTTGTGCCACAAAAATGGCAAACAGTTGACATCAAAACTGAATCTGTCTGTTGTGTTATAAGATGGGTCTTATTTATACAGCTATTAATGTATAATTTATCCTCCACTACTATTATGTGAGGCCCAACTGTTAAATAAAATATTTATTTAAGGATTTAACACTAATTTTTTTACTAGCTGAACTCACCGGCCAAAACTATATAACTGTTTTTTTTTTTGATTGTAGTAACTAGTAACTACTAACTACTCAGCAATTATTTGGAAGTCCTAGTTCTCTACAAAAATGATCAGGAACGTTAAGTTAACCTTACGACAAATCACTATAAAGCCCACTACGAGCACAAACCTACCATTCAGTAAGCATAAAAAAAACAAAATTATTTTTATTATCTTTCACAGGGCGATATTAGATATGGCATTCGTTGCCGACGGCCTCACTCAAAATGAAATTTAAATCGTTTTTCTTTTTTTTTTTTTTTAAACCAAATTGATGCTAACACAAAGAGGCTTATATACATCTCTAGTATCATACGATCGGGTCATAAAAGATTATTACATAAGTACTATATACCTATACCAACTTTATTTTGTAAAGGGAATCCAAATGATGGTAGCAAAGCTATGACTAATCCAAAATAAAAAACAACAAGTTATAAAATACACTCTACACTAAATTATCTAGGTCACTTGCACAAATTTTTGGCATAACAGAGTACATTGACCAAAATATTGGGTTGTGCAATATATTGTAATTGTTTGTGCGGATGACAAAATGTTGAGATTTCCTAATATTCAACACCTGTAACATCCTTTATCTGGGAAGCAATGAATTAAATATCGGCAATGATGAGGAACAAGTGTAAGCGACGAAGAGATTAGCAGTACGGATGATGAATTGGAAGAAAATGGAACTGTCACAAATAAGGTGTCCAGCGCTAATTATCTTTCAAACCACGTGTTTGTTGTAATCAATCCAATCAGCTAAAAATGACATGATATTACAGAAGTATACAAAAAGAAGAATTTGGTAAAGAATTTCAACTCATTCTAGATACACGAACACGGTGGAACAGTTTAATTGTAATGCTAGATGGGTGGTATCCAGAAATCATTAATCTATATGAGAATTACTACCAATTACTGCCTCTTAAATTAGGAGTTGAACCATTATGTCGTCAAAAAATGTATTAACTGCTGACCCTGACGCCATAATCGATCTTATGCTAAAATCGCTCAAAAATCAAAATTCAATTTTGGCTAAACAACTTTTCGACGAATTAAAGTGTAGAATGCAACCAGGGCGCACGGAATTGTCAATCCTACTTCAGTTTCTTCATAAAACTCAAATCAATATTATGATGAAGATGATCATGATGGAGATCTTTTAAAAGTTCTATCGAAGGCTTCGTTGGCAAAATTTATTTTGAATATAGTGCAGCGGTTAAATAAAAAAGAGATTGATGCTGAGGAGTTTACTGGTTAAAGCGTTTAGTTGAATTTAGCATACAACATCAACTATAAATCAAAAGATCTAATAAAAATTATTCGACAGGAAATTACATTGTTTTGTGAAGAAAATATTCGTGGGAAATACTAGGTGTGTATATAAGAAACACGAATTTACAAATAAATGGCGCCACCTGTCAAACCGCATCATCGGCGCCATTGTTTTCTTTTGACATCTGTCAACAACATCCAATTCAAAACCGTACAAGTTTCATACAATAACGCATGTTTTTTACGTGTTAAAAATGCCGAATTTTGCGCCTACATATTACGATTTGCGGACATCATTTATTTTTTGTTATCATTTGAACAGTGGTGATTTTAACGTGAGAAACGAAAAACGTGAAAGACCACCAAAAAAGTTTGAAGACATTGAATTGTAAGCATTGTTGGATGAGGATGACGCTCAAACGCAAAAACAACTCGCGGATCAATTGAATGTGTCACGAGAAGCCGTCTCCAAACGTTTAAATGTCATGGAAAAAATCCAAAAGCTGGAAAAATGGGTTGCGCATAAACTGAATGCAAGACAACAGGAAAATCGAAAAACTACTTGCAAACTGTTGGTCGCCAGATGGAAAAGAAAGTCATTTCTCCATCGAATTGTGACTGGCGATAAAAAATGGATCTATTTTGAAAATCCAAAGCACAAAATATCTTGGGTTGATCCAGGACAACCATCAACATCGACTGCAAGGCCAAATCGCTTCGGACGGAAGACAATGCTCTGTATTTGGTGGGATCAGGTGAAACCGTAAATACTAACGCTACCAACAACAAATGATCAATTTGAATCGAGATTTGCGTGAAAAACGACCAGAATATGATAAAAGGCAACACAAAGTGATTTTGCTTCATGATAATGCACCATCACACAAAGCAAAAGCGGTCAAGGAAACGTTGGAAGCACTTAATTGGGAAATATTTTGTTATGGGGCTTGCTCGCCACACTTGGCTCCGTCCGATAGTAGGTACATCATGCCAAGTTGATTTCATAAGATTTACTTCCGCCACTCTGAGGACCAATAATTAAAGTGTATATCATTGTTTCAACACATATGCGTCTATAGCACCAATTGCAACTTGTGGACTGACTGACTTAAAAATTTGATCAGAGTAAATGGACGGTAAGATGATTTCATAAGAATTGAGAATAGTTAACTATAATTCGTGGCTACACATTTATTTTATGTACGACTATACTTTTTGTTTAACACTGTTTACTTTAGGGTACACCATGATTATATACAAAAGTTTTTTACAGACATGTCAATCAACACTCGTATATCGCTAATTGTTCTTCAACCATTTACTCTATAAGATATGCTTAACGTTATTTTATTCTCAAACCAGTTTTCAGTGATGTCTTCCGCCTTGTTCAATACTATTAGTAAACAAACACGATTTAATTAAATTTGGCGAATTTCAAACACAAAAGAATATGAAAACCACCGAAGCATTTAATCATTCAAAAGACCCACTAATCACATTATGCAATTACAAATTAAATAATTTTGTGAATTACAACTTTATGAGGATTTATTTTTTTCTAAAGTCTTAAAGACTTTTTCATGTTTACAATAAGTACGTAAACAAAACTTGATTCGTATAGTTCATTGCAACTTGGATAACGCGTTAAACCAGACGAGATATATTATTTTGAAGCTGCGCGTTCGGAATTTATAATTTCGAGTCATTCCTTAATTGTTTAATCTTTTCGTACAGATTATCGTACTCTCTATTCGCATTTTTTTTTTTTTTTTTGCTTTCTAAATATTTAACCCACTACATATGTATTTGCTTATTTGAACTCATAGACTTTAAAAACCTGTAAGCTGAATGTATTTATATGAGTAATGTTTAAGACGTTCCAAAAATATCAACCAAAAGCTATTCTCGACCTCGAAATTATAGTCGACTTACCTCCATAAAAAAAAATCTCTCATCAATTAAAAACCTGTTCACTAATTTCCCAAGCAAATAGTAATTCTTTTAAGCTGCGCTCCACCAAACATGTTAGATGCGCTCCAGTCAGAACACCAATTTTTATTAATCACAGTGTTCAAAATAATATGACTTCATAAAGTTTTTTTCTTTTTTCTTTTTACAAATTCTGTTACTCTCAAAATCCAGTTTATTATTTGTGTGAGTCTTCATGTTTGTTAAACCGCTTTTGCACTATAATACTCGTTTAAAGTTAGAAAACTTTTTTTCAGTCTTAATTTAGCTGGGAAGAATAAAACACTGTGTCAAGAGTTTTAATTAAGATTTAAAAAATTAATAAATAAAATAAAATGTTTAAATCAATTTTAATATTATGTTTGACGTGTTATTTAATTATAATGGCATTTGGACAAACCCAACAAAAAGAAGAGGCACTTGCATTTCCTGAGGTATCGGTGCATTTGGAATTAGACGATAAGAAAAAGAATGCAGACGTAAGTGTGAATATTTAATATACAAATATTATTTTATTTTGAAAGATTTATTAAATTTAAGAAAATAAATTCTCAAGTTTGGTTGCATAATTTTAACAGTGTATTTCTTGTAAACTTAATCGCGCGTATAAACAAATAAAAATTATCGCGCGGGGTCAATGTTGCCTAATTTTGGCTTTTAAAATCCCCTTTGTATATGAAACTAAAAGTTGTTACTACTAAATCATTATCATCGTTTCGCATAAGTGTGATTTTATCAAGGTTAATAAATTTACATATATGTATATGTAGTGCTAGTGGGTCTTTTATAAAAATTAAAAAACACCGGAACTGATCGATTCGCCACATAAAATTTGGTGCTAATCATATACCGAACCAAATTTATTTAATCAACATACAAATGGATTGCGTGAAACTGGTTTAGGAGAGAAAGTATAAACATGTGCGCGTATCTTATAGAGAATAACGTAAAAAGGTCAAATATTGACAAAACCTAATAAAAATAATATTTGGAATAATTATTGAATGATTAAAACGAGATTTTATAGTTTCCCGTGCTGTGAATTTTTGTTTGTATTGGCAGAAGTTTCGTGCAAGTAATAATTGATAAAACAATGCCATAATATTCTCATTTGGGATTACCCTCGATTAGACAAACAAAAAAATCCCATAAAAAAATCAATCCCAAAAGTTATTTTAATTTGGTGTTATTCTTTGGAGGATGAGAACTGCTCCTGAAACCCTCGATTTGATGATTTATTAAAATTCCAATATTAATGGAAATTAGAACGTTTTTCAAAAATTTGTGTTTTTTAATAATGCTAAAATAGAGAACTCTCCAAAGCCGCTTAATATTGGAGCCTTTGCGCAAGGATGATAGAAAAACGTGATAAATGTTTAAAAAATATGAATATTTATATTAATATTAATATTGCTGTTTCACATACTAAAATAAAAAAACTCCTTAAAGCCGCTTAGCATTGGTCCTCTCCGGGCAAGGATGACAAGAAATTATGTAGCATTGTTTTGTTATTAAATTGTAGTTGGTCGTATTTATAAAAATCCAATGGGGTCTTCTGGCAATTAAATTTGTGTTTTTCGGGATTTGTTTTGTTGAGAATTCGAGGACATCTCCCTCTTTTCTTTCACAAGGTTGGCTATTAAAGCTTTAATTTAATATTGCAAAGAGGAATCATCTATTACAACTGTAGAACACAAAAACGTATTAATGCTCTTTAACATTAATTTGACGGTTGTCAACAATATTTTTCGTAAAACAATAATTCGTAAAATCATTTTCATTGTTGAAACACTTTTAGCGCTTTCTCGCTTTCTGAAGCAGATAAGAAGAAATATTTACCACGCAGGGCAGCTGTTAAACTGGTTGCGTATAACATATTAATATTTGGTCAAGATGTTCAGACATTCCTTCAAACAACGTAGCAACTGAATCACTTGAGCACAAGCTGTTACGGGGGTTACCGGTTAGTCCGATTTTACTAAAAAATTGATTTGTATTTTTTTTTGTTGGCCGAACTTATGGAAAGGCCGATTGGGTCTAGCAAATTTGTGTTTTTTTTGTTTATTACTATTTGATGTATCGGTTACATTTTTTTAATGTTTTGTTATAATAACTTTTCTGGGCAGGCGATGTGTTCATTTTTTTATGGTCAAGGATATTATTTATGAGCATATTTTGTTGCCTATTTTAGTACCTGAGTAGCTAAGAAAAAATATATTTTTATGTTATATATTTCACGTCAGAATTGAAAAGTTAAAATCCAGAAAAATAATTCCCGAAAAAAAATCTAAGCTAGAAGCGCTAGGAGCGATACAATTCCTTTGATCTGCGTCTGCAAGATTGACGGAGCAATTTCCATTTTCATAAATAATAAGAATTCTAACGGAAAACTGAAATGTTACAGACATTTAATACATTTTAATTGTAACTTGGGCCGCACTTTGATAATTGTGTTTCTGGATTTTATTTTTTTTTTTCCTGATTTTTTTGTTTCTGGATATTTTTTTTGGATTTTTTTTCGGAATTTTTAGTTTCTGTATTTTTTTTCTAGATAACGTAGCCCCACAACGGCGGATGTTTCATTAAGGCTTTTTTCAATACGACATATAGTACACTACGTCATATGGTACGATACGGCATATTTCAATAGGCCGAATTTCTGTACGGCTTATGGTACAAAACCTTACATTTTAACGCTTGGCTGTTTCTTAGCCGATTATGATTAAATTCTTAATAATTTAATTCTGAAATGATTTTATTGATGAAGTTCTGGAGTTTGTCTAATTAAGGTGGAACTTGGCTTAATAGAATTTTCCATCACCTATTGAAATTTTCCTTGATTTAATTCCTTCACTTTGATTCGGCCTTTCGACACAATCGGCATATCGTAATTCACCCTTTCGGCCTATTCGGTCTTTCGGCCCTATTCCAATTTGGATAAGCATTTTGTTCGAAAGCAGTAAATTGTAATATTGTAGAATTTTAAAATTCATAAAGAAACTAAAAATTACGAAAGAAGAATTAGAAGGCGTTAGTAGCTAGAAACAATTATATTCATCACGCTGAGCAAAACTGAATTTTTTTAAAATTTACTAGAGGGCTCCGCTTCCCATTCGTTCGCTATGCTCACCGACCCCCGGGCCCAGCGACACCTGATCGCTACGCTCGCCAATCTTCGATTAAGTAGGCCTACAGACAATATGCGACATGTATCAGCCAGTCCACAAAGGGCTTATTATTCCTTCAAATTTATTTGATCCCCTTCGGATAGAATACACTTATGCCATCGTTTTATCCAGTCTTCGAAACAGTTGTTAAAGTCGATTTCCTGAATGAGCGGTTTTTTGAGTTTCGAAATATCTCACATATACGCGGGAGAAATAATGGGAAATACATTTTTACTGTAAAATGAGGATTTCTAGGTCGAAAAATGAAGCATCGCTCCAAATTTTTTGATTCCTGAGGAAAATTAAATTATAGTTAAAAATATTTAAAAAATAATTGATATGACCGATTAGGTCATTGAACTACATTTTTTATTTTAATACGATTAATTTCAAAATGGAGTCGCATATTGGCTTTATAAATATGGCGTAATGCAAGTAAGGCACTACGACAACCGTTGTACAACTAGTACAACCAATTTTGTTAAATGGATTTGTTCACAACTAGTATAACGAAAAAAAATTGTGAAGTTGTTATGAAGCGAACTTTCTGCATCCTGTAGTTGTGCTCAGAACCGATCTGACAATATTTATTTGTGTTAGGGTTTTGAAACAGATAGTTTTATTGACAATAAATGACATAGTTTTATTATCGTGATTCCATTCGCCCACTACAACACATTTTAGGCATCCATGTTTACCATGCAAATTTACAACGCCTTTTAAAAAGGCCCTCGCTGGAGAATCACAAAGAAAACATCTTGATGTTAATTTTCACGAGACAAAACATCTGAAGTTAATTTTCACCAGTATTCAATAGCAATTTTAACTCATCCAAGAAAGGCCTATATAAAGACAGCAAATCAATAAGTTAATTTGTAAAGATCAAATTCAAAATATTCGGTTAAATAATTAAATATCACATTACCTTAAGAAATCTTCTACAGATTGAGGTTTCCCTACCCCACTCCAGATCCCAACTACCATTGGGCCGTATGTTGGCATTTCATGAATATTAAATAATACTGGCCAAAATTCTTCTCTGGAGCTTTTGTAAATTGGTAGGCCGTCGATATTAAAATTTAGAGATATACGAGTATCTAATGCTTTATCAATATCGTGCAAAATGTATTTAAGGCAAACTTCAAGACCTTGGTGCCAATAAATACCATGACCAATAGTTCTCAATTTTATAGATTTTGGTGTCTCGAGTAACGTTCGCGCAGCGGATGGCACATATACCGCCGTCCGCTTCTTTATTATTTTTAGCAATTCATTGATTGCTGTATGTCTAATATTGTGTGTTGTAGCCAAAATCCTTAAATCCTCTGTAAAATCAGTGTCATTCTCGTATTTTGATCATCATTTTCACTGTCCGAGAAATTGTCCAAATCTTCATTAATGAGTTCATCTTCCACATGACAATCTCTATCGTCGAAGTCGTTCTGGCTGTTAGAAGGAATTGCTGCATTCGTCTGGTTACTCCCTGATGGATAATCTTGTGTTGGAAATTGATTATTCGCAGACGTCGAGTTTTCACCTGAACCATTTTCTATAAATCTGAACTTTAATCGATTCCTTATCACCAACCGTCTATATGAACCACTTTTTTATATTTTTTCCATTCGGAAATGTTCAATTTAGGTCTTCTATACATTTTTATTTAAATACGCACATATAAATAAATACACAACTTGAAAATAAAATTCAAATGAGAAGTGAACAAAATGGCTTTAGTGCTCAATACATAAATGTGAAATATGTACAGCTAAACAACAACTAAAGGATTGGTAAAAGGGAACAAGAATTCAGATCACAACTTCTGATGTGAAAAGGGAAAGCGAATCTGAAATGGTGATGGTATTCAGCTGTGACAACTACTTGACAACAAATTTTGTGAACTGTTTTTTCCGGTTCTTTATTAGTGATTAAAGAAGTTGTCACGTGCATGTGCTAACCATCTTCGCAAACCAATTAGTACTGGATCTCAAATGGTAATAATATTAGTTCATTCGCGTTGCGATACTTGAAAAGGAAAGACGTAAATTTATTTGTGTGAGTGAATTAACAGTGAATTATAATTTATATTAAAAGTTAATAATTGAAAAAAATAATTAGTGTTTAATATAAGTGATCTAAAATAAAAAGACAATAATAATTAATTTGGATTCTAATAGTGAAATAAAAATAAAATTCGGATAGTGTTTTAAGCAGATGGAGGACGCACTAGCGTCAATTGTAAGTGATGAAAAAAAACAATTAAATAAAAATGTGAGAAATAAAAATAATAGAAGCAAAGTAATTCAAATTTTAAAATTTACAAATAAAACAAATAAAATTAATCGAAATAATAATAAAAAAATAAAAAATAATCAAAAAATCAATAATCTCAAAATGGCTGAAAATGAAATAGTTGAAGACGCAGATATGAAAGAAGACGAAAACGAAAAGCCATTTGAGGGATTCGAACCGGAAAACAAAAAAGTAAAAACTAATAATGAAGAAAAAATTGAAAACATTCATGACGAAAATAATTTCAATAAAAACAATAATAAATATTTACCAGGAGATTTAGGTCCATATTACGTGATTATTGAAAAAAAAGGAATTGAAGATTTAGAAGTAGCAGAAAAATTAAATTCGTTAAACTTGGGGAAAATAATATCTATTAAACAATTTGGTAAAAATAGAATTAGAGTGCAAACAAGAGAATTAAGCACTGCCAATAAGATATTAAAAAGTACGGATCTAGAAAGATTACATCATTACTCGGCATATGTCCCAAACTTCATGTTGGAGACTATCGGGTACATCAACAAGATACCAATAAACACAAATATTGAAAACTTAAAAAATAACATAACATCAAAAGCAAAAATAACAAAAATAGAACGGATAACACGATGGAATAATTTGGAAAAAAAAGTTGAACCTACCACAGCTATCAAAATAACATTTAGAACAACAAATCTTCCGGAAAATATCTCAATATATGAAGTAAATAGAAAAGTTACATTTTATATTCCAAAACCTTTACTATGTAAAAAATGTTTAATGTACGGTCACACCAGAAAATATTGCAGAGGCAAACAAAGATGTTATAACTGCGGAGAATCAGAACATGAAAGCCAAGGGTGTAAAAATGAGATTAAATGTTATTACTGTTGTGAAAAACATGTTACAAATAGTTATTTATGTGAAGAATTCAAAAAACAAAAAAAAATTAAATATCTGATGATCACAAAACGCATAGCTTACAGAGAAGCAAGAAATATAGTGAAACCTAAAATAACAGTGTTTAACATGAATTCAGAGGATTTTCCAAAGCTCACAGAAAATAACAATAATAATAACAGAAACGAAATAGAAGAAATGAAAAAAGAAATGAATGAAATCAAAACAAAACTACAACAAGAAAATAAGTCACTTAAAATTGAGATCAATGAAATCAAAAACAAAATAATAGAAATAACAAATATCAATAGAAAAATTCAAACTACAACTCATAGTTATTTAAATCCAACAAACAAAGACTCAAGTGCAGATGTTACACTAATAGAAATATTAGAACAAATTGAAAACATGGAAAAAAAAGTGACAGGTACACTCAAACAAATTCAAAAAATCAACACAGAATGAATAATATCTTAAATATTTTACAAATAAACATAAGAAGCTTAAAACAAAACAAAGACGAGTTGGAACAATACATTAATAAAGAGAAAATAGACATAACATTTGTTAGCGAAACATGGACCAACGAGAATCACGGAATAAAATTTCGAAACAACAATCTCTACTTCAAACATAGACCTGATAACTATGGAGGAGTAGGTTTCATAATCAATAATAAACTACATTCCAGAGAAATAAATATCAATGCAAATTATAAGCCAATAGAAACAATATTTATACAAATAATCGACAACAACAACAATGCACTAAACTTAATAGGTATATATATACCACCTAATGCCAACAATATAATAATCAAAAATAAATTTAATAAATTAATAAAAGATCACAATAATAATAATAATACAATAATAATGGGTGATATAAATGCACATCATCCAGTTTGGGAAATTAATAGCAAAGAAGACTACAGGGGAAGATGCATAGCTAATATCATTACCACATCAAATTTCATCATTCTAAATAACGGAGAACACAGTTGGATAGGCTCACAAGGGAAAAGTTCAGCAATAGATATATCAATAGCGTCACAAGATTTAATAAACAAAATACAATGGACAATTGAACAAACTAAAATTGGATTTACAGATCATTTACCTATAAAAATTGTACTAGAAAATATAAACACATATTACCCACAAACAATAACAAGAACAAATGTTAAAAAAGCCATCGAAGAAATAATTCAATTAAATCCAGCTCATACTTTCGATTTGATGGATTACGAAAATGAACTACAAAATATATTAGACAATAATACAATAGAATTAAACAAAAAAAATAAATATATACCTAAAATATGGTGGACTGAAAAAATAAGGCTCTTATGGGAAATAAAAAAACAAAAACTCAAACTGTATAACACCAATAGAAGAAATAAATATATTGAATTGGAATTAAAAAAGGCAACCAGTAAACTCAGGCTTGAAATAAGAAGAGAAAAAAAGAAATCGTGGAATGAGTTTATAAAAGAAATCAATCCAAATATCAACACCGGAGACATATGGAGGAAAATAAGGATCTTTAATAATAAGAAAGGAAATAGGAACAACATATTCAATAACATAGATAATATGAAAAGATTTTTATCACAGAACATAACAGAATCAACAGTAGATTTAAGAGATCAACTTAAATTGCCAATAACATGGACGACAAATTTTGAATTCAACACAGAAGAAATAAACCAGATTATCAAAAATAGCAAAAATTCAGCACCGGGTTTAAACAAAATTTCGTATAAAATATTAAAAGAATTACCAGAAAATCATATTGAAAAATTGACAGAACACATTAACAATGTTTGGGAAAAACAGGAAGTACCAGAAATTTGGAAAAACATAAAGATTATTGCTATACCTAAACCAAACAAAAATTCAAATGAAACGGAAAATTACAGAGGAATACATCTATACTCTACTATAGCGAAGATAACAGGAAAATTAATTAAAAAAAGGATTAATCAAAATATGGAAGAACAAAATACTCTACCAGCAACATCTTATGGATTCAGGAAAAAAAAATCTACAATCGATTACATAAACCATCTAAATAACATAATAGAAAAAAATAAAAATAGTAACAATAATATAATTATAATAACAACAGATATTGAAAAAGCTTTTGATCGCGTCAACATAAACAAATTAATCAAGATAATGCAGAAGCTAAAGATACCCAACGAATACACAAACTGGATATACAAATCGCTTATTAATAGAAAAATAATATTTCAATCTGGACAAAATAAAATACAAATAACAACCAGTACTGGCCTCCCTCAAGGGGAGCCGCTAAGTCCAGACCTTTTCAATATTTACACATGCCATCTACATGAGATTAACCACAATGATGTTAAAATATTGCAATATGCTGATGACTTCTTAATAATAATAGCTGGCAAAAACAGTGAAGAAGCAGAGAAATTAACAAATGAAACGGCTAATAAATTCAATCAGATGTTAAAAGAAATAGACCTAAATATAAACCCTAATAAAACGTCATTCATTAACATAAACAATAGAAGAATAGAGCATCCACTAAAGTTAAAAATAAACAACATAGATATTCAACAGCTAAACCAGATTAAAACATTGGGTTTCGTCATAGATAAAAAATTAAATTTCAACATGCATCATAAACTATTAAAAAACAACCTGACTTCGGCAATAAATATTATTAAGATATTTGCCAGGAAAAAAGGAGGAGCACATCCATCACAGTTATTAAACTTACATAAAAGTTTAGTTGAAAGCAGAATCAGATACAGCTCTTTAATCACTACAAATAATAAAAATAAGGAAATGACACAGAAATTAATAAATGCAAGTCTAAGGACATGTTTAGGATTTACAAGCAGCACACCAGTCACAGCCATAATAGCAGAAGCTGGAGATATACCAATAGAATTAAAAATAGAAATGTTCATTTATAACTATATAGCAAAACATATATATAATAATACAATTTTGGGACAAAAATTAAAAGATAACAAATGTTATGGGAAACTGAAGGAAATCTACTTAAAAAACAAAAATTTGTTGGACAAAATTCCCATCAAAGAAAAAAATGAACCAAACATAAATGAGATTAATCAGCATATAGAAATAGATACAAGCCTGAATCAAAAGTTAAAAAATAAAGATAATTATAACAAAGCATATTTAAAACAAATAACAGTAGAGCACATAGAACAATTTGAAACTAAATTTATATGTTACACAGATGGAGCAATAATTAATAATAACAGAGGAATTGGGATATATAATCAATACAACAATGAAACATACAGCTATAATATAACAGAATCACTCTCAATAAAATCAATAGAAACATTAGCTATTCTAGAAGCAATAAAAATAGCAGCAAAAAAGGGTATCAAAAACTTAACTATATTCACAGATTCATTATCTACATGTATTTCAATAAAACATCAACTAAAAATAAAAGAAGATAAAAAATATTTCGAAGAAGCAATATATAATATAACAAGAAGTGAAAATATGATAATAAAAATAATCTGGATACCCAGTCATATAGGCATCAAAGGCAATGAAGAAGCAGATGAAGCGGCAAAACAAGGTACTAAGACAAGAAGAAAAATTGACACCAAAACACCCTTAGAGGAAAACGTTAAAATATTCAAAAACACTGTATACCAAAGGTGGAATAGAGAATTCTTAAATAAAACAATTTCAAAAGGTACACAACACAGAAAAAATATTAAAGAGAAAATCACAACAAGACCTTGGTTTCATAAAAAACATCTAGACAGCGGAACTATCAAAAGGATTACAAGATTAAGAACTAATCATACATTTGATAAAAAATATCTAAAACTAATCAAAAAAATCGAAGATGACAAATGCGAAGTATGCAATAACACGGAAGATGCTAGACACGTAATTGAAGATTGCAAAAAACACGACAGAATCAGAGAAAAATATAATACAATTAAACACAAAAAATTACAAGAAATACTGGCGGATAACAAAATGGAAGAATACAAGGAATTAAATCAATTTTTGAGAGAAATACAAGCGGAATTTTAATAATAGAAATATTTTAACTCAGAATAATAATACTGCATTAGTGAGAATATTAATAAAAAAATAATTAATATATTATAATTAAACATATATAAAAATTCAAACACATAATAATATTAATAAGGCATATTTAAAAAAAAAAAAAAAAAAAAAAAAGAAATAAAATAAAATAAAATCAATATAAATTCCGGTAACATGTAAACATAAATGCAGAAAATGAAATGTCAAGGAAATACATGTAATAGATGATGACGGTGACGTTTAAAGAACATCATTTATAATAAAATAAAAACTAAAGTGATTAAAATAAGATATAAATTAAAAGATTTATATAAACAAAAAAAAATTAAAAAATAAAAAAGGAAATCTTTAATAATAATCTTTGGTGATGTGAGCGGCGACGCTCAAGCCAAACAAATAAACTAAACGCAAAAAAAAAAAAAAAAAAATAATATTAGTTGTGTAATGCATGTCCCAACCAATTTTGCGAGCAAATTAGCTGGATGTATGAATCAGTGGTGTAATTTATTAGAAACAAGTATTTTACAACTACAATTTTCTGTCGAAAATTTTAATAAGTTTGACAACCATTCAACAAGCAATTACTGGTTGTAAAAACATTCTCACAACCTGAAATTAGTTGTGCACAACTAATAGTTATACGATGCTACTTGGGAGGAACTAATCCAGGAAAAGCGAAAAATTCGCCGTCAATGGCAGCAAACAAAATCACCGATATTGAAATGGAAATTAAATCGAGCTATTAAGGCCCTAAGATTTGCTTTGAGCGAAGAAGAAAACCAGCGCGTAAAGAACTACTTAATTGATCTCTCGGCAACCGAGAGGACAGATTATTCTTTGTGGAAGGCAACAGAAAATTTAAAAAGGCCAACAAATTCGAATCCACCGATTAGACTACCAACTGGAAATTGGGCGAGAAGTGATGAAGAAAAAGCCAATGCTTTTGCTGCTCATCTAGCAACAATATTCGTCCCGCACGAAGAAGATAATTATTTCGTGCTACCCCAGCCAACGGATGATGGTTTATTCTACAAACCTATAAAGTATAACTGGAAGAAAGTTAAGAATACAATTAAAACTTGCATAAGCCCGAAAAAGACACCAGGACATGATCTCATTACTGGAAAAATGATAAGGGAATTGCCAGATAAATGCATAAAACTAATAACATTTGTATTCAACGTGATCATGCGAACCAGTTATATTCCTCAGAAATGGAAGATATCTTTGATCACAATGATTCATAAGCCAGGGAAAAATGAAACGCAAATCTCATCATATCGTCCAATAATCATGCTGCCCACAATCTCAAAGCTATTTGAAAAAATGTTACTAATGAAATTGAAACCAATATTAGAAGAACGGCGGGTTTTTCCAGACCATCAATTTGGGTTCCGAAACCAACATGGTACTATAGAGCAAGTACACAGTAAATGCAATCAAAATCACCTTCGAGGAAAAGAAATATTGTGCTGCTGCCTTTTTGGATATCGCCCAAGCTTTCGATAAAGTTTGGCACGATGGACTAATGTACAAAATTCAAGAGCTTCTACCGAAAAAATTTCACTCAGTTTTGGGAAACTATCTTATTCAAAGGCAATACATGGTCTAACAAAACAGCGCAACTACTTGCTTAAATGATATTAATGCAGGTGTCCCGCAAGGCAGCGTTCTAGGACCAATATTATACTTGTTGTATACAGCTGATATACCTGTAACCAACAAAGTATTAATATCAACATTTGCCGATGACACGGCCATCCTGGTGTCTCACACTAATCCTGAAATTGCCTCAAATGAATTACAGAATCATTTAAACAAGGTCGCGGACTGGCTGAAGGCATGGCGAATAAAAGTGAACGAAAACAAATCAACTCATATGACATTCAGCGCAACCAAATAAAAATTACATTTTCCAAAATGTATAGTGGCTGATGGGAAGAAAATCTCAGTTGTCATTAGCCAATAAAGTTCTACTTTACAAAGCGATAATCAAACCCCTATGGACATATGGTATTCAGTTATGGGGATCCACCAGCGCTTCAAACAGAGAACTCCTGCAACGAACCCAAGCGAAAATACTTCGCAGTATTACCAATGCTCCTTGGTACATTCGAAATAGTAATATACATCACGATCTTGGGATTAAAACCGTTAAAGAAACTATTAAAGAATTCAGTTCGAAATATTATTCAAAACTAGAAGCACATCCCAACGAATTGGCCTGCGAGATACTAAAACAGCCGCGATTTAGACGTCTGAGAAGAACAGATCCACTCGAACTGATGAACCTGTGAACCTGTAAATTTAATTCGATATATACATACATATAAGTGTAGCCTAAATTAATTAAATTGTGAGCACTAACAATAAGTATTAACATTGGTTAAGACTTAAAATATGTAATAATTTTTAGCTTAAGATTTGATTACTTTTTGTGAGTTTCTTATGTAGAAAGATTCAAGACTAAAGCCATTGTCAACATTAAAGAAAAAAAAAAAATGCGATGCCATCGTTCCAGTATCCCATTGTACTTGGGATTGTAGCTTGTTGTTCTTTTCCTCTGGAAACGTAATAGAGAAGACAACTCGGTAGTAAACAACGATACATCTGTAACGATACATACCGACACGCCAAAACGGGGTAGCCAGGCAAACGACCAAGGCAGCCGTAATATCCGGTACAGTCTACCTGTCGATCAATGGCACGCAGTATCATTTTCAGAAACCGTAGTGAACTGATGATATCTAACTGAATTTCTGAAAAGCGTTTTGACGGCTAGAAATATCAGATGGTTCAATCGGAATTTGGTGATACGCCTGAACAAGATCTATTGATGAAAATATGGTGCATCCTTCAAGTTGGTTCGAAAAGTCTTGAAGGTGCGGTATCAGATACTCAGATACCTGTCTGGAACTGAAATCCCGTTTAGTGTGCGGTAATCTCCACAATTAGGTTCTCCATTCCGCGAACTATTAGCTGTAAATTATTTAAACGTACAAAGGTATGATCGAAACGTCCGCGAGCCATCGAAACCGGTCATTTAGATTTGATGGTCATCTAATAGTTTTTTTTCGAATTTCGGGTTTCTCTGCTGACCGACTATGTATTTCCAAAAAAATTTACATCCCTGCACACATTTCCGTGCTTTCTCCCTGAATCGAAAGTGACAGTACAAGTTTCGTATTTTGGATTTAACCGAGATCGTAGGTTTGATCTTGTTCGATCGATTCGCTGAATTTGAATTTGACCATCCAAATTTTGCTTATTGATCTTTGAATTTTGATGTGCTATCTTTGTCTGATCTAAATTAGTTATCTCTACTACACGGACGTGTTTGCAACATTGTTTCCACGATGTTATAGTCTCTTTCCGCCAAAACTGTTAGCGACACATCGTTCTCAAATGCTGTAAGTAACATTTGTACCTGATGTGGGAGCCGACCCGTCCCTGGTTGTTTCATCGGTTGTTGTACGAAAGCGGTTCCACCATTTAATTTGAACTCGTTCATCAGCTGTAACGGTTTTTTGTCTCCTAACGAAAGGCCGTGTGAAAGGCTGTGTTTCTGATTCTCCTAAAACACGTGAAAAATGAGTATGGAGTATGACTTTTATCGCAAATGATAATGTCAGCGAATTGGTTCTGTAGTCAGGAATCTAGAGCGTTAACCGCATGTGAGTACAAAGACTTCCATGGTAATATCAGCTACCAGCTACTGCTGGTATAAACTGCTGTTCCAAAATATTAAACCATATACGAGCGGATTTTGCGAAAAATGAGGTTAAAAATCACGTGTGGATTCTTGAAGCTGTCTGAACAAGCTGAAATTATTTAATTGTGACGTCGTTAGAGTGACTGTTTCCTCTGCTGAAGCTGGAATTCCGAAAATGTTGGCTTTGCTGGACCTGTTGTTTTGCGTCGCTATGTTAGCCGGACTCATATCACGTCGGGGTCACCAATTTGGTGGTTCTTTTCACCTACTAGGGCTTCCTGTTTAGACTGCCCTCAGTCAGTATATGGGGCAATTGTTAAGTCGATTATGTGGGTACAGGTAACACCATATATCATTTATGGCGACTGCGTCCTAGGTAGCACTAAAGCTCTTTGTTTTTCCGCCCAGCCCGCTTTCTGGAACACGTCTTACAATAAATTTATTTTTGCCAAACTAAAAAACAGATATTATGCAAAAATGCTGAAAAATTAAAATTTAAACTTAATACCAATTTGGTAGCTGGCGAAATCACCACAATCAACGATATCAAGCGGGCACATATCACAACCAATGACATATTTTGGTACGATTACCATCAGCGCGCTCTTAAATTCTGCCTATAAACTCTTGTAAAAATATGACTTGCCGGAATCTCCTGGACCATTAAGATAAAACAGTTTGTGATGACCGGAAAAGTCGATTCAATACAATAGATGTTTACCAACAGAGCATCCTGGAACATTGATAGCTGCAAGAAAAAAATGGCAGGAAACATTCGATGGCGAACAGCGAATCCTCACTCATAAGATGAGTTAAATTATTTCCCTCCCATCTCGTCGTTGCATGCCCATCTATCGCAATCTTCTGTTTATTTTTCACGATTATCAAGCTGCCTTATCGTTCGCTCAGTCCCCCGTTTTGTACAATCAAAGCTGTTTGAATTTTGGTTGCCAACATGAAGGCCTCTCCGGGTTATTCCGTAGTCGAATCGAAAAAGATCTTACTTTGAGCAAAAGTATCGATATATCGCACTATGAAAAGAAGATTGAGCCTATTGGAACTGTTTCTATTGTTCTCACTAATTTTACCCGTGAATTTTTTAGCTCACTAAAATCAGTGTATTTTCATAAATCAAAGCAACTTTTTGGCGTTTTGTTGAATTGCTACTGATGCCGTATAATCTGTAATGCCAGTTCCAAGTACGTTTGTGTACATAAGTAAAACTAACAGGCGAGTATTTAAACCAGAATAAAAGGCTATTCCTTCACCTTCTTTTCAAAAGGGTATATGATCTGAGATTTAGTAGGCCACACAGATAAGTGAGCTTCGAAGCATATTTTGTTCCGAAAGACCGTTAAACAAAATATAACCGTCAAAAGGGCCAAGAGTAAATCAAGAGGTTCAATGAGTTTAGACAAAATATTGAAAATGGTCCCTACTTGACCAAAGTTTGTCGACTTCTGATTTAAACTGCATTATGTAAATATAAATTCGAATTATTTACTTGCAGAACGTGCAGAAGTTGTGATATGCACATTTGTAATTAAATTTAAATTAACTTAAGATCTTAAGCGAGCAATTGACTAAGTCTTTATTACGATATATGACAAACTAATAAAAACCTTTTTTTTTTTCTCTATTTTCAGAACAGAATACCAGTATTCTTTCCTAGTGAATGCAAAGACAACGAATTATATTATCCGGGCGATCAAAAAGATGATTGGGTATGTGACTGTTTACCAGGCCATGTGTATTACCCGCCAGCGGATAAATGTTTCCCCGTCTACGAAAAAGGACCATGCCAAGAGGGGCAATATTTAGTTTTACCACGACTAAAAAATATTCCAGCATGTGTTCCAAATCCATGCCGCATCGCTAGAATGGTTCTATTCCAAAGTCAATGTTATGAGCTATTAAAACCGGGTCCATGCCCATTTCCCGAATTATCAAACGTCGTCGGTGTCAATATAACAACATTAAATATTGAATGTATCAGACAATCATTATTATTAGCGAATCGGTTCGATACCGAAATACCCGAAACGCCATTACCTAATCCAATTGCAGTGTGTGCGAAAGGAACAAAACGGGCACTTAATGGTACATGTGTACCGACCACAGATTTATTTGATCTATCACCACCACAATAGATTGTTATTCAATTATTTATAATTATTTTATTTTTTAACAATAAAACTTTAAATTTTAGTTTGTTTCTTTGCTTCCGTCGTCGTCGTCGTCTCGACATCGTCCTCATCCGGTATTTCAAGACCATCCGTCGTACTATCTTCTGACGTCTCCATTTTTAACAGAGTACTCTCCATCGAACTTAAAAACGAGCATTCACGAAATTCGGGCCAATTCATGAACGTGTCAAACAACGAGAGCATTTGGTTCGGTGAAAGATCTCCGAATTCCGTAAAAATATTTAGATTCGGATAGAAATCAGTTTTTGAGATTTCCGGACAAGGTATGGTATATTGTGGCAGTACCAAATGGTTTGTTACCTTTTTCCCGGGTTTCATTTGCTGTTGAACTGATTGTGAGATTAGTCTTGGTCCACATCCAGGTATCCATCGTTCCAAGGCCGGTATAATCCGAAGTTTCCTACTAACACAATGCTGTTTGATAAAATACCAAAGGGCCGGCATATTCTGTGGTTCACATAAATCAAACAGATTTTTACGTGGTGTCATCCGTACTAAATACAAATATTCCGGATCTACACACGTGATTCGACGTAATTTCATATTTTTCTTTAGATTATATTCCTGTTGCCAAGGGAAGAAATGTTCTCGTGGCAATCGAGTTATAAACTCATAATCGAACATGATTTGGAACAGCATTGTTATGCCGCGATAGAACATGTAGCCTAAATCATTGGTGCATGTTAAATGCTGGAATGAAATAATGAGGTTTTAAATTTGGCAAACTGCTTACGAAATTAATGTGTACTTACGATATACAGTGGTGGTGGAAGGATAAAAAAAAATTCTGGCCGACCAAATGAGATGAGGCTCGATTGAAATACGACTGAATTGATTAAATGCTTGATTAAGTTAATTGAGCCGACGTTTGCGATTACTTGAACATTCGGTTCTAAAAACGGAGCGAGAGCCCATTAAAAAATTTTTTTGAACTAGACAGCAAAATCTTAATCTTACCATCATTCCATTCCGATTTTGGTATACCCTGCAGAAAATCATTCACCCGCGTACCATTATCGATTTTATCTTGATACGCCAGCTTCCACAGCCCAATAAAATCTCCTTTTCGCAGCACAATATGTTTATGATGTTTACACCCCAAATCTTGAAGCTCTTTAATAAAATGATCAAACGTTTCGTACAATATTAGTTTATCGATTTTATTCGAATGCTTCAGCAACTGGTGCGTTACAATCGCTAACCCGGGATTAACTTCAATCAAAAATTTCTTTTCACTCTCACCACCCTTAAACAAATACTTTTGCAGCGAGTTAACAATTTGTTTGCCGGTTGGGTCATCAATTAAATAAAACGATTCAGGAGATTTTAATTTCTTTTTTAATATTTTCTCCGGCATCATATGCATTAAATCGAATTTTTTGTGCTCCTGGAAATAATTTCGAATATCTTTTGAAACGGTAAACTCTTTTGCTTTGACATTATCGACTTTCTTGTTGGATTTCACTGTCGTTGCATAATTCACAGCGACCAGAGTATTGTATTGTATATATTTTTTTAGTATTCGACAGTTTATTCGATTTAAATTCATATTTATTTCGATTTAAAAGAAATAAAAGGTTGAGATACACTAAACAATAACAAAAAACATATGTTTTTGACTTTTGGCGAAATGACGGGCGTATTTTTGTTGGGTGTACGACCCTGATTTAAGTAGCGCGCGCAATTTTTTTAAATTGCTTTTATTAGATTTAATGCATATATTTAGCATAAAATATTAGGTGTTAGGCATATACGAGAGGTTTGTTATGTATAAAATCCTATATATATATATATATATATATATATATATATATATATATATATATATATATATATATATATATATAATATAATTCGTCAGAATGTAAAATTAGTTTAAAAAAAGTGCTCACATAATAGTCTCGCTATTTGTTCATACGCGTCATGAGCATAGAACAAGCATCATAGTAATTAGTCGAAAGACGTTTTATCGAATCACGACAGCTAAATAATTCTCAAACTAATACAGAATCGATATGATTCTTCTTCCTTCCGCTGTTACTAGATCCTATAAACGGGGCTACTCGCCTCAATAATTCTCCTTCAAGTAGTTCAATCCACTACACGAGAACGCCATAAGTGGTGACCGAGAGTGTTTAAGTATGTTTAGGACCCTTTCAACAAAACAATCGAACCGGTTACAAGGCGGTTGTCTAGGCCAAAAAACATTGACAATAAATTCATAATATCCAGAAACTATTTCGGCAACGGACAACAACAACCACCATCGGGAAGAAGAGCATCAACAAATACAGCAACCTAATCATTGCTTCACCCAACAACCAAATTGGAAGATCTACCACAAAGATGGAGATATCTGAAAGACAAAAAGCTATCTCGAAACCAGAATCACTAATGTTAAATTCTTTCGGGTTACTCGAAATAAAGTAACTTTTTTATCTCCTAAAGAATATGAAAATATTTTTGTAGTTGTGTTGGTGTAAAAAGAGCAAAATAAAGTGAGGTTATGTTTTACTGTCAGTCAGATCAGTAAAACTTTTTTTATTTTGATAAGAAAAAGATGGATCCAATTAATTTTAGCGCATTAATATTCAATAAACAACAAATGAAATATCAAAATGGAGTTTTATTTTTGTTTCCAATTCACTTTGACATTTCACATTTCTATGTATTTGTAAAGAGTAAAGCAAATCTATGAAAAAATCTAGAGTAAAGCAAAATGCTCTAGAGCAAAAAATAAAGTGCTTTATTTTCCCAGAAAGAATTTGTAATGTCAAATTGTTACCCTTCGAGTAAAATTTTTTACCCTCAGGGTGTTTTTTTTTTCCGAAAGAATTTAACATAAGTTAAAATCGACCGATGACGACACTTGAGGGGCAGAATCTTTCTTAGAACCGCAGCACTCTTATCTCACCGTGAGAAAACAAGTAGCTGATATTTACAAGCACCAAAAATAATGGGGACTCTAAGACGCTGACAGTAAAAATACTGGAGCAATCTGCAATTTACAACATCTCCCAAACTACAGCCAATAACGGATGATGCAGCAGCGCTACACAACAACCCGAGGAATCAAGAAATAAATGAGGGAGCAACGAGCGGTTAAAATCCTCAGCCGCCATCACACTTTAGTCAAGGGCCACCTCAAGCCCCAAAAATGGAAGAAAATAACAACAAAAGGTTGTTCAAGAGGCAAGACGTTATGACGTGATAAATGTTTCAGAAGCTAGCCTCAATAAGGCACTCGCTCGACGTTAGCATGAACGAGTGTGAAAACTTTAAATTAAAAGTGAATCAGCTGACCAAGGAAATGGAAGAGACTGATTCACTAACTCCATGTTAGTGCAATTGCAAGAAAGATAGATCGAACAAGCAACCTCAGTCCGATCAATAAAGGTATAGCTGCTCAAATTAGAACCACCAACATTTCATGAAGATTATGAGCAGTGCAGCCCTTTCAACGATATTTTCTCAGAGCTCGTACACGAAAATAACCAGCTATCTGATTTGGTAAAAATATCAGGGCAGTACAGTTAATCAGTCATTTAGCAACATTGGCTGACAACTACATATAAGATAGCTTGGGAAATATTACAGGCCAGATACAAGAACCTTAGACCTCTTGGCAATTCAAATAGTTCAATTCGTGACTATCATTGTCTGTGGGTAAGCAGATTCTGTTTTTCTTCAATTAGTGTTTCCAGCTGGTTGGTGTCGAGCTTAGATATCGGTACCCTGGTCATATTAATATAGGAATAATTAAAAGTTTGTTTTCTGGGATTAACATTTTGGAACATGTAATTTGAGAAGAATCTCAGAATCCTTTATTGTGATTGAGGTGACTGTCCTTCCACAAATAAACATCCATTCGTTTCCGCACATTTATTCCGCACATACTGGCTTCGGATTGCGGGTTGTACATAGGATCAACGTCCCATATTAACTTATTAGCGTTGATAGTAACACATCGATTTAAGTCCGTATCTAGCATGGCTGGTGATTAATGTTCTCGAGAGTTGCTCACTGCCAAAAATCTGGTTGAAGGTTTGATGATTTACTGTTGAGCATGATGTGATAACAAATGATAACCAGGAAGAGTAACTGCAGCCAGTGCATAATCCTTGGTTTTCCATACGTCGTCTTCAAGCCACGTAGGAGGAATTAACTGTGAATTTATTGTTCCATTATGCACATGAGTGAGTAATTCAATAATAGTTCTATGGGTATCTTCCATATTTTTAAAAATTAGCATGAGTGGTATGGATAACATGTTGATCAATTGAACTTTATGGGTATATGTATACAGAGTCGGCTGATAATTGGTTTACTACATCTTGCAAAATCTCAGTGCGGTCGTTCATAACATTTAAGTGTTTTCTTGTTAGTTCACTGTTATGTTTGATAACGTTTACTGTTGCGTTAGCGTTTCGTTTTTTTCTTCTAGGTTTGCTATTATTTGTTCGTAACTTACTAATTTACTTTACATACTAAGTTACTAATTTTACTTCTGTTTCACATAAACCTCCAAAATGTGGTGATCCTGGAGAGTCGAAATGCCATTGAATACCGTGGTTTGCTAATACGTTTGAAATATCCGCTGAACGCTGATATACAGTTTGCAAATGTTTGTAGGCATAGCAACAAAATTTGTGGCGTTATTGCTGTATACGTTCGCTTCGAGCTATATGAAGCGTTTTAGGGCGGCGAGAAATCCTTGGATTGTTAGGTCACTAACTAATTCTATATAATGGCTTTTGTTGTTAAACAGATAAAATCGTGATATAGCCTTTCTGCCTCTTAGTTCCGCGACCTTTGGACATACGAAGATTGAGTGGACCGACGTAATCTATTCCTGTATGGGTGCATGCTTTTGATGATGTAACCCTTAGACATGGTGTAGCAAAACAGAAATCGAAATAATCGTTGATCAAGGTGGTGCTGTATTTAGTACTAGTATACCTACACTGTATGTAAAATACTCGTGTTGTCTCATTTCTCTTTCTTTTGTTTTGTATAAATATAATCAGTCAGTCAATTTTTAGTTACCGAGACGAACACACGAGTCTGAATTATTATAAATAAAAGAAGAAATAATTTATAGTTTATAGTTTACAATAAAATTGAACTTTTATTTTAAATCGTATAGGTAACGAAATTTGTCGAGTAAATTACCCTTCTAATCATCAAATGCATAAATCGTGAAGACGACCAAAAAGCAAACATCATTTTTTTTTAAATAAGAGACGACTACAAAATGGCAGCCCAAGTGGAGCGTCGAATGTAAATTAATCAGCGGTAGTTGTGCATAGGAGTCGTCGATAAAGGTATGGTTTGGTGAATTTTGTGTGTGGAGGGCGGCATTTAAGAGTTTAGATTCACGAGAGATTAATATTAAGTTGGGAAAAATAAACAAAGTTATAAATAAGTGGTACGCTGTTACGTCGGTCAAAGGTTGGAGCATATTTTCTGTTTAGGGTTAGATTTTCCGAGCAGACATATTTGATTTTGTTTTAATTTCTGTTTAGGGTTTCACTTTCCGAACAGAGAACGGATTTTATTGTAATAGATAATTTTGCTTAGGGGAAAATTCCGAATAAATTATTTATTGGGTTTTTATCAGTTTATAGGGTTCTCAGATGTGTATTCGGTTTGGTGTTACGTATCGCGCCAATTTTTTTTTTATGTTAGTGATTTAATGCCGAAGAAAGACACATATCCGGTTTCGAAAATTCCGAAGGATCAAGCCGAAAGCACTCCGAAAAAATCGAGAAGTGTTACGAGAAATCAGACAAATAATGTTGTAATGACTGATGACCAGTTTCGGAAATTGTTGAACATGGTGAAACAACAAAATAATTAGTAATTAGTAAATTAGTAATTTTGCAAAGTGTACGTCCCGGTTCAATGGTGAAAAATCAGTTAGTGTCGAAGCATTTATGGATGCAATAAAAATGTATAAGGACTGTACGCATATTTCGGAGGGGAATGCTTTAATGGGTTTGCCGATGTTGCTTGAGGGCACCGCTGCAAAATGGTGGTATGGAGTGAAGGGTACCGTAGCATCATTTGATGATGCTCTGGAGTTATTATTGTCTGTTTTTGGTCGGAAGAAAGCCCCATATAAGATTTACCAAATATTTTCAAACGTTCAGGCGGAAACAATGAAAACGGATCTCTTCATTTGTAATGTACGCGCATTGTTTTCACAATTACCCCCTGAATCGTTGACAGAAACCGTACAGTTGGATATGGTGTATGGATTGTTGTCAAAGCGTATACGCTCAAGAATTAAACGAGAGTCATTTACAAAATTTGATGAATTAATAAAATTGGCTCGAATAGAGGAAGAATTTTATGAAGATGAAAATCAACTAAAAGAAAAGGTTCAAAATGTTGGTTTGGAGACTTTCTGCAAATATTGTAAAAAGAAAGGTCATATAATTGAGGAATGTCGAAAGAAGCCTAAAGATTCGAAAAGTTTCAATAAGAGTAAAACTGAAAAATTAGGAAATTCGGCTCAGGAGCCAACTAAATCTACTTATAGTTGTTGTGGCTATGGTACACCGGGATCAACCGGGATGCAGTTCATCAAGTTTTAGTTCTAATAAATCACCTCCTGCGGCTTTTAGCGCTTCAACTGTGGATTTCCATAATCAGTTAGCTGCAGAATTTGATTCAGTTTCCTTGAGTTGTTCAATCTCAGAATATAATATTTTGGGAACTACTTTAAGTCCTAAGCCAAGGCCGGTGTTGAATATTTCTATATTAGGTTCAAATGGATGTGGTATAATCGACACCGCTGCAAAATTGAGTATTGCGTCTCTTTCGCTTTATAAAATTTTACTAGATAAGGGTGCTGCTTTCGAATCTCAGGATTTAAATATTGTTTTGGCGGACGGGATACAGAAACAGCAACAAATATTATTTACGAAAACTGATGTTGTGTTAGAGGGTCGGATGATTCCTACCACTTTTATTGTTTTGCCAGGCGCCGACAATACTAAGACACTTCTGGGGATAGATTTTATTAAAAATTCGCGAATCATAATAGATTTCGCAAAAAACCAATGGAAGTTTCATGATTCAGAAACAGAATTTAGTTTGAAATTCGAAAATACAAATCAGAAACTATCTACTGATATATCTTCTTTGAATGTGCTCAGGGCTGACGAGGGATGTTCTCTTACCGATTTACAACGGGGAGAAATAAATAAATTTCTTGAACAAAATGAAACCGTTTTTTCTAGTGGGAGTTCCTACTACATGTGCGGAGCACTGTATAGATACTAGTGATCACATTCCTGTTTTTGGTCCTGCCTATAAAATGTCTTTGGAGAAACGCAACATTATACGCCATGAGTTAGACAAAATGTTAAAAGATGAGATAATAGAGGAATGTGAGTCACCTTGGGCGTCTCCGGTGGTACTTGTGAAAAACCTATTGCTTCTTATCGATTTTGTGTAGATTATAGGCGGCTTAATGCCATAACGACATCAGATAAGTACCCAATGCTAAGGATTGACGAACTCTTGCATTTGGCTAAGAAAACTCTTTTTATGTCGACGATTGATTTGCGGTGTGGGTATTGGCAAGTTCCAGTTCGCTTTTCGGATCGTGATAAAACCGCTTTTATATGTTCGTTTGGGTTGTATCGGTTTAAGCGAATGAGTTTCGGGTTAAAAAATGCGCCCGCGACATTCCAGCGGATGGTCGATAGATTTAAGTCGGGAATCCCAGAGGTCACAATTTTGGCATATCTGGATGATATAGTCATTCCAGAGTCCTTTCAACAACATTTGTCTGATTTGGAGAAAGTTTTTAATCGTTTGATGCAGTTTAAATTACGAGCTAATCGCGAAAAATGTTTTTTCTATCGAGAGAGTATTAGGTTTCTCGGTCATGTTATAAATAGCGAAGGTATTAGCACTGACCCCGAAAACGTTTCCGCAATTTCAGAGTGCGACGTGCCACGGAATGTAAGGGAAGTGAAGTCTTTTTTGCAGACGTGTTCTTGGTATAGGAAGTTTGTTCCAGGATTTTCCGAAGTATCACAACCTTTGAGCGACTTAACAAAAAAAATCGGTATGGGCATGGAATGATGCCCGTCAGCGAGCTTTCGATTCGTTAAAACGGTTGTTAATTAACGCAACCATCCTTCAGCAGGCAGATGAAACTAAACCATATATTTTGCGAACCGATGCTAGTAACTACGCCGTCGGTGCTGTATTACTCCAAGGGGAGAATGTGAATGAACGCCCAATTGAGTATGCCAGTCGTCTATTACTGCCCGCTGAGAAAAATTATAGTACAACAGAACGAGACGCGTTAGCAGTTGTGTGGGCTTTAAACAAATTTAGGGGTTATATTGATGGGGCAGAAGTAACAATCGGAACCGACCATCAACCACTCAAATGGCTAATGACCTTAAAGTCACCATCTGGTCGCCTTGCGCGATGGGTGTTGCTCATCCAAGGATTTAATTTAAAATTTATATATACGCCTGGTAAAGCTAATCTGGTAGCAGACACTTTGTCTAGACCACCATATGATGAAAATAAACAAGATTGCGAAATAAGTTCATTTCAAATTGACTTTCCAACTTATGCTACTAAGGATATAAGGAAACTTCAGTTGGAAGACGACGAATTGGAGAAGATTATAACTTGTTTTGAGCAGCTGGATCATCCCGATATAGGAAACTGAACAGGACGTGGGTATTTAATGGAATCAGGCATCTTGTTTCGTTATGCTCCGGATCAAGAGACAGAGGATGCGCAATTGGTAATACCGGCTGTTTTGCGGGAACATGTTCTAAAGATTTATCATGATAGTCCAACCGCAGGTCATTATGGTGTGGAACGTACCATAAATAAAATCAAATGTGATGTTGAAATGATCGTCCATGAAACCTACATGGAAACTTAGCGCACATTTTTGTGATTAAAAAAATCAATAAAATGTTTTACAATTTGAGTAGTACACTTCAAATTTCCAATATGCAGTAAACACAGTTTTTTTCTGTAACAGACTTGGTTTATTTTTTAGCCTTGATTATCCAACAAATTCAATTTCGATGAATAGTCTTTCGACGAATCGTATTCATAAAATTTTAGTTCCACTATTAATTCATAGAATTCGCCCGGTTGATTTGTTTGTGTTTTGGTCTGTAGCGTTTGACACTGACAGATCGATTTATCTGGCTCGTCGTTGAGATATACACTTTTGTTTTGAAATTTACTAGATTGGAATTGGAACATACATAATTATGTCGCAAACTAAAAATCGGCGACAATTTAAAAAGCCATTTAATAAAAATTTCAACAATAAATCACGTGAAGATATCGAAATTGATGAAACAAATCCAGTGATTATAGCATTCCGGCAAATCTCATTGGAGCTGGATGACAAGCATGATCGATACGAAAGGATTGTAAAGCTAAGCCGTGATATTACGATCGAGAGTAAGCGGATTATATTCTTGTTGCATACGGTAGATATTAAGTAATTCGGAGGGGTAGACATGTGCTTTTTGTTGTATTCGATAGTAAGTAATTTGTTGGTGTATTTCTAGGAAGGAAAATGAACAGAAATTGTTGGGTGATGCAAAACAACGACTAGATGCATTATGTGCCAATAACTTTAAACTCATTGCCCAGGAACTAAAAGGTCTGGATCCGTATCAATATGCCCGGGCATTTTCTGCTGGGCTTCAAGAATTTATCGAGGCATACTCATTTTATGAATATATCAGTGGTATAAATTTATCGTCATGGGATGCAATTGGCCGAAGTTTAACGTACACAACAGAGAGCGAAGAAGAAGGTGGTGATCAAAGAGAGATCAAATGCCTAGTCCAGCCGATTGAATTCATGTTGGGACTAGCCGATACGACCGGCGAAGTGATGAGACGCGGTGTAAACGCATTGGGTAGTGGAAACACAACAATTTGCTTCGAGTCCAGTCAGTTTTTGCAGCAGTTGTATACGGGTTATTTGAAGATTGCAGGGTCCGCCTACAGCAAGGATATGTCCCGCAAAATAACGACATTACGGCAAAGTCTATTGAAAACCGAAATGGTTTGTTACAATATAAAGGTGAGAGGTGTCGAGGCGGCTGTTTGGGGTTCAGATAATTCCGCTAACATTGCCGAACTCAATGAAGACGACGATGAAGGCTTTTATTAAAACTAGAACATGATTTTTTAATATTTTTTTTTATAATTATTTCTTTTAGAAATGATAATTTAGTAAAATAATATTAATTAATGATATTTTTATTTGTTTTAATTTTTAATAAAAAACAATAATTTTTTTTTCAACGAAAAGTAAATGAACAAAAAATTTTTTTAAATCTTTAACAATTTTTTTTTTATTATTTTTAAATTTTAATAATTTAAAGTTTTTTAATTAATTTTCTTGAGACGAATTAATTAATTTAAATAAACCATTTTTTGTAGTTTTGATTAGTGTTTCTTAGAAAATATAAGATTTTTTTTTTTTTTGTAGTGATGTGTAGACGATCCTTGATTTTTTAAACGACATCGGGAAGATTTAAAATTTCTTCAACGTACTCGGCAACATTCGTTTCTTTAGTGGCGTGTTGTGTTAAGAATTTATGGTTCAGAAGCTGATCATAATTTGGACGATCTGTGAAATTTTTTTGTAGGCAAACCGTTATGAAATCACAAAAATCGGCTGAAAATTCTCCGGGTTGAATGCGTGGCGGATCGTCTTTAACAACCTGGAAATAGAAAAAGTTTTAATATTAAAACTTAAAATAGCAAAGACGTTATTGTGATGAGGAACTAAAAAAGAGTTGTTGATTTTGCGCCTCTTTTGCCATCTCGTAAACGTACATGGTCATCAACAAGCTCCAGAAGCGAAATCGTAACGATCAGCTTTGGATCATCTTTTTCTCTGCAAATTTATTGGAAAGAAAATTGAAGTTCAGTTGTTGTAAATAATGTTCCGCGATTCCGCCACGATTGCATCGATACTCCTTGTATAAGCTCTTCAATCTTTATATTTTGATAAAGGTGAAGCTATTTGGAAAGTTCTTTTGGTTTACAATAAGGTAAAATTTATGAGGAATAGTATGCCAGCCATGGATAGGAACAAAAGGGCAAGATAAGTTTATATGTCAGATAGTGAAAGCCGAACGCGAAGCATCCGAAAAGCCGAGTCGCGTCAAAACAGCAGTCTAACCTCCATATCACCCACAGAATACAACTCAGCTGGAGGTGTAAGGATTCTCGGTAGTCAGAGATTCCAAAGATCACATCGAAAAATTCAACCTCTCTCTTAAGACTGTGGATTTGACGTTCGCGACTGCATCCAGTAGCGAATTTTCGGACAGGAGTCACGCTTTGGGAAGATTTGGTGATGTCAACAAGCAATCAGTGTATCTGGCAATCGTCTGGCGCTTAAAAAGTTGCATCGTTATATCTAAGGCCGGAAGTTTGAGCTTTGCAACGACCCATATCCATTGCTGGCAGCGTTTGAATCCAAAAAAGGAGTCCTTGACTATTCTCCTAATCATCTGCAACACTATACTCTTATCGTGCTCACAAAGGGATTCGAAAACGGTACCTCCCGATCAAACCGCCGCAGGGGGTCTATTGTGAAATTTTCGACATCGCAAATTTTCGACGTTGTCGACCAATGCGATGTCGATCATTTCGTAATGCTATATAAACTGCTTGGGTCTATTCTTGGAGAAGTCCATTCGGCCCACACATGAATAGCCTACAAAAAGCTGTTAGCGCGACGCAAAGTTTACTAGCCCGGATTTGACTGCGACATTGACACCCACTTCAGAAGATGCGGCATTTGTGAGATCAATTCGAAAGCACACAGAAAATTCCGGCGCCGAAGTGTCCATGGACACGCATTTACATCGAGTTTGCCGGTCCCGTCAATAATTTCCACAACTTAGTTGTTGTGGATGCATTTAGCAAGTGGCCAGAAGTTTTCAAGATGAGTAGTACAAAATTGGAAGAAACCATTGAAAACCTGCAGGAAACAACGGCATAATGTGACAATGGCCAATAGTTCATTTGGGCATACAGATATTTAGACGTACTTCGCAATGTGCCAGTGGCGACAAGAAAATGCAGATTCAGTTAAGTCAGGGCCATCGAAATTAATTTTGGGTAAGACGTTTTAGTTTGTTTGAAGATTGATGAAATCATTCATTGAATAATATCGAGCATGAAGTCAATAATGAGGCGAAAGGTAAGGCGGCCCCAGGGACATGTGATGTAAATTCGCAATATGAAATCACATATACGCAAGATACAATCAAAAGATGTGATGAAATATCGATATCCTGATTGATTACTGGGGTAACAGCAATGGGCCAAAAATAAGGCAGTGGAAGGAGAAATGCATTCTGGTTGGCTTATAAGGCAGCTTTTCAAATCAATTCGGTGTAGATTATGATCAGGTGTTTGCTCCAGTGATCGTTAAGGACTTGAGCTTTTTAAAAAAATTTTTGAATGGTGAACTGAAAAGCAGATAATCTATTTCAAACACCCACTGGTCTCAAGCAGGAGATCAGAACATGATATTAAGTAATTAACGCAGTGCTTACTAAACTGGGATTGATAATGTAATAAATTGGAAAACAACACTAGGACATATCTGGATTGAAATTAGCGATGTAAATATCAAAAAAATTGTTTTCAGTAATTCGTACACAAATTTGGCTGAAGATTGAATTGGCAATCGAATAGCGGCTACGTCTTCAAGGTCTTTAGTGGAGTAATAAGCTGAGTATCTCGGAAGTAAACACGTGTGACACTTACAGTAATAGAGTCTTTGTATTTCCAACACAGTATGTCAAAATGATTGCGAGACAGGCCTAGGAAATACCGAAAATTGAGGTAAGTTCATTGTAAAAATATCAAAAACTGTATTCGCTACCGCACTGCATCTAGCTAAATTCGTTTTATATGATCCGATTAGTATCCAATAGTGATAAAAGAAAACAAGTCGAACTATTGACGAGTGTTTAGTAATATCCAACAAGCGCAAGGCATGTCTGCAATGATTTAAATTTGTTTTAAGGTTTTAAGGTTGTTTTTGAATTTGTCGCTGGTGTTCACATTAATATGTAAAGATTGTTTAAGCTTAAGTCTAGGACAAACAGGCAGATATTTCAAACAAAAAGTTTGAAAATTTGAGGTAGCCGTAACAACTTTCTTTTACGGAAGGGTCAGATATTTGCAATTTTGTGGACCACGAAATCTGCCACTAAAACTCATGTGGATCTTTCCCGATCCTTCTGGCGGAAGACAGCACACAGACAGGAGAGGCCGACGAACACCACTTGGAAATCCAACTCTTCGGACTCAGGGGACCCAAACCGGACAAATCGCCAAAAATCTCAAGATTCAAAATTTTGATAATTAGGTAACAAATTTTATTTGACTAATGTTAAATAAAATAAAAATGGAGTTATTGTCAATACAAATAACGAAATTCTCGATTTCTCCAATTCAATCAAAATTAAATGTATTCAACGACAAAGTCGGGAAAAATTAATAAAAATTTGACTTGTTCCAAGCTCATGGAACCACTAGCCACCGTTTTTTTTATACATTCTGCCGTGTGTTGTACTTCGCTCTCAATGTTTGGTATGCACTTTTATGTCTAGTTTTTAAAGTTAAGGATTCAATTTACCATTATTTACTTTTATTTAGTAGAGTCGTGCTCAATAACCACTTTACATCACATTCGTCGATCCTGAAGACCGGACTTGTTTCGTTCAGATATTTTCGATTAGGGGATATTTTTGTCTATATAAGATGGCTTTTGTTTCAAGTTCAAAAATTAAATTGGTTTTAATGTAACATCTTTTTGGACCCTCTAGCAAAATTCAGAAATTTTTTCGTCTACCTTTGGAAAGATGAGTGTTCAATTTAACCAAGAGCACAATTTGTTATCTTCGCTCGATCAATACCTCAAAAGCCCGTATAGATTGAGATCTTGCGTAGTATGTAATGTAAGTAAAATGAAACCCGAAATGTTTTTTTTTCTCAAGGTGTTTTATCCGATCCACCTCATCGGCCTTGAGGATGTACAAGCGAATCTAATGGAACACTTTTTGGTAATCTCTTGAGCTCTCTCTGCTATGTTTTGTACTCCGCAGCACTGTGCTTCTTTCCTCACTTTTAAATTCTCTAAACGTTTCATTTTCAAAGCAATTTAAAAGTTGAAAAAAAAATTTGGATAATTTTTTAGAGCATTGACACTTTAAAATCCGAATTAGTTGAGATTTCAAGGAGTTATGCACCTAAAATGACCTCCGAAACGCTGTTTCCGAGGTGCGGTTTGTCCGATCCGCCGACATTGATGGTTTGGTACACTTTTTTATGCTAATTGAACTTCCTTGTCTACAAGTTGATATATTTTATGTTTCGATATCTTTATTTGTTCAAAAGTTATAAGCGATTAGTTCATAACATTTTTATTGGACATCATTTCTAAGCAACTGGCACCCCATAGAAATCAAATACAAAGACATAGTTCTATGTCAAAATTTACCGCATTTTAAATTTAAATTGAGAAAGTGTTTCGCGGTTATGCTGTCCAAGATTTCCTTCTTTTAATTTAAAGTTTGGGATATTTTAAGATTTTGTTTACTTATTTCGAAAATTTTTAAACTGGACTTTTTCCAAACAATTAAAATAACATAACTTAATTTAGTTAAACTAGGCAATAAAATAAAAAATATGTTAAAAAAACAAGGAACATTGAATTTTCATTGAATTTTCAACACCTTTTGAATTTTAAATATCCTTATTAATTTTTGAGAGAAAACCAATGTTAACAATAAAAATTTTCGGGCCCAGGATTTCAGGTAGCTATTGTAACAACAGTCATTATTGAACAACCCAATGGAAAAAGCTTGCCGTAACATGAGACACTATAACATACAAACAACCTTTGCAAGTTAAACGAGCTAGACTCATGAAAGCGAGTAAAATTCAACACCATTTAAAAAAGTCCAATAAGATTTTAGCTAATTTTTTAGCAATTGAAACAGGACTTTATTTTGAGTAGGAAATATTAGATGATTTACTATAAACGGTGGTACTAATTTCGACCAAGATTAAAAATCTTTCGTGAGTCATGAATAGTAAAATTTTCGACATTGAGCAGGAAGGATCTAATTTTTGAGTGATTTTTTAAAACCAAATTTTGAAGTGAAATTTTATTGGGAATTTAAAAACCATTAATTCCAATTTTGAGTGAAAAATTACTTTGAGTCGAATGCGGATTTGAAGGGCAAACAAATTTTTGAACGACTTTTATATTATTAAGTAGAAAATTTGGTCGAAAATGTGAGCATAATTTAGAAATTTGAACAGTGCTCTAACAGATTTTGAATTTTTTGAAAGTTGGAACTTTAGTAGTGTTCGAGTCCCAAATCAGATTGTATATAAATAAACAACAAACAAACAACTTTTAAAGGAAATTTAATTCCTGAGAAATTACTCCTACTTCTATTTTCAGTACATCCATTCTATGAAGCTTCTCGTGATATTCTAATTGAAGTTTTTGACCAATTAATCAAAATTAACATACTATGGTTCGTCATATTCCTTTCGCATTTTGCCGTACATTTTGTAATAGAATAAATCTCGACATTATAAATTTTGCTCCTTTATAATTCCTCTGTTTAGTATATTAATATAACACTTACTTGTTTTAGTTGTTCGAATGGTGATCCCCATGTTGCATAAGGAAATTTACCGGTCGCCATTTCAATCATACTTATACCTAGTGACCAGACATCAGAACGTATATCATATTGTCCTGTATTGCCTGACGGATCAATACGTTCTGGTGCCATATACGGTTTACAACCAGCATCAACAGTCTTTGCCACAGAATCGACTAAATAACCCGAAATCCCAAAATCACACATTTTTACTTCACCTTTTCGATTAATTAATATATTGGAGGGTTTAACATCCCGATGAATAACTTTCAATTCACCATGCAGATAGTGTAAGGCATTTACAACAGCTATTGCAATCTAGAATGAAACGCACAAAAAAAAAAAAAAAAAAAATGAAAAATATGAGATAACGAACCCCTTCAGATTTTTTTTTACATAAATTTTGATTCAGTCACATACCTTTCCCAATATATCCTCGGATATAGTACGATTATTTTTAAAAACCATTGTATAAAATTTATCAAGACTTGTATCCATTACTTCCATACAAATCCATACGTCTCCCTCACGAAATAGGGCACCATAAAAATGTACCGTGTATTGGCATTCACTGGAACGCATCGATATATCCAAATCCATTAAAAGACGTTTCTGTTCTTGTGTATTTACGGTGGCTGTAATTCGTTTAACGGCCATAATTGTATTAGTTTGTCTATGTTTCATTTTTTCAACGACACCATATGCTCCACGGCCAAGAACACAGATTTTTTCTAAATCATCAGCTTCAACGTCAAATTGTTTATCTCCGATTGTAATTGTTGTACGGCTATCTAAATTGTGTGGCGGTGTTCTATATTGATAAATAAAAATAAAAACATTACCAAGGATGTACAGCAACAAGAATATATTGTAAGTTTCTTACACTGGCGCAGGTTTTGATTGAGCAATCGGAATTTTGAGGTTAGGTTTTCTACGGTTCATTTTTTTTTTTTTTTAATTTAATTATCTCCTCTATACAATATTTATAACTTTATTAATCGCTTATTGAATAATATCTTATCAAAAACCAATTTTAACAATATAATAAATAGTAAATGTTACAAAAATAACAAATTTTTTTCTCTTCGAAAACTTTGTTATGAAATCATAGTAAATATTACAAAAAAAAAACGAAAATTTTAATTGAATGAAACGCGACTATATTATTTTATTCATTCAAATCAAATTTAATTAAATTATTATATATATGTATATATGTGTATATTAATTTACTAAATGCTGTTTTTCTTTTATGTACAAAAAAATAGAAAAAAAAAATTTTTTAATCAAAAATCAAAACTTCATTTTATTGAATATTTTTTATGCAATTTTTTTTTTTTATTTTTGTAAGAGCGAGCGAGCGAGCAAAAAAGGTAGAAACAACCTGTCAAAATTGTATTTTTTAACAGTGTGGATTATCGAATTTTTTTAGTGGATGGATTTTCATGCTGATTTTATTCCGAAACAAGAGGAAGACATTTTCTGAATTTTTAAATATATGTTCAGTGCGATTCTGATGAAAAATTTTCAGCAGGCTCGTTATCTATTTCGTAAACAAATTTCCTTGTCGGCTTAAAAAAGGTGAAATTGAAAACCTGAAATGCTAACCCACTTTATATTTAAAATTCACTTCATAATATATGTTTGTAGTAAATACAATTTTAGCCCCATCATCTTGAGCCACATCCATCCTATGATATTTGAAAACAATGCCACGGTAGTCGCAACTAATAAAGAAGGTACTCTTAAAAGTAGTAAAGTGAACCAATTTGTACCCTGCCGAGCGAGTTCATCTGCCTTTTCATTTCACGCAACACTGAAGTGCCCTGGCACCTACGCTAAGTGGATGTTGAACGGATTTGCCATCTCTTTAAGAGATGAGAGACAGCTCTGGCCTACCCTCGACGTAAGGAAGTAAGATCGTAGCTTTTTAATAGCAGCCTAATTGTTCGTAAAAATGCGAATGCCCCTTACAGATACTTTGTTTTACCTCAACCAATCCACAACCTCCATTATCGCGATTAATACGGCCTGAAAAACGCAGCAATAGCCGAGGAGACGACATGAGAGTTCACATTCAGTTTCACACAGAAAACACCACCACCAATCCTATCAGCCATTTTTGAACCATCCGTGAAGAAGTTCAAAAGTTCAGGGTTCAACATTTCTTCACTCAGTGGAGGGAATATCAGTATGAAACCGGTGGTACCAGGGATGTCTCTGTTCCACAAAATGGATGAGTGTCCTGTATTACTATAGGTCCACATAAAAATGGATTTGACCCTTATAGCTGTGCTCGCTGCAAGAATACAAGATGGAACTTCTCTAAATTTTCATCAGCAACTTTTGGTTAGCCATACTGTTTAAGGCCATTAATAGTATGGCCCTAATCACAGAGATAAAGAGCTAGTATACGATGTAGGGTTCAAGATCCCAACTTTTTCAAATATATTTTTTACAGGAGTATAGCACTATAGTAGCTTTCATTATTCTTTCTAAAATATTAAGCTTCTAGCTAAGTTTGATGTCCAAAGTAACACCCAGGTATTTCGCTTTATCAGTAAAGTTCAAGCTAATACCATTTAAAGTAAGAGGATCAATATGAGGAAGTTTGTATTTCCTAGAGAAGTGGACGACCTCAGTTTTACGTGGTTTAACAGTTAGTCCACAACTGTCGGTCCATTTAGAAAGAAGACCAAGCACGCTTTGCTTGCGCTCTCTTAAGGTATGGCGCTCTCGTAACTTTATGGATACTTACCATAGACACCAATAGCAACGTCAACCGCATAACCAAACACCCTGAAGCCTTGCCCATGCAGGTTCAGTAATAGATCATTAATGACCAAGTTCCAAAGAAATGGGGGACAAAACTACACCTTCCGGTGTGCCCACAAATACAAATCTGCTTAGCCTTCAACATCGTGTCTCAGCATTTGATCTATCTAGCCAACGAGCGATTCACCAAAATCCAGAGTCCGGGTTATCGCCACTGGTTTATCGTTGCTGAAGGCATCTTCTATATCCAGAAAGTTTACCAAGGAAGGGCCAAGTCAATGGCTTATTGAACCTCCGCAGAATAATGCTATCAGGTCCAGCTGACTTGTATGGCTTAAAGCTGTTAATTGCCCACATTATTTTCCTCCTACTTCTTATTCGACTTTCAATGCCTGAATCCATAAAAGCACTAAGTATGCATTTCAGGCGCAAGTTCGGAGCACTCCGGAAAATGGGTTATCAGTAGTAACTTCAAAGATTCAGCACTAGTCCAAGAACCATCCGGTCGCTGAAAGATGAAAGACAGTACTTGAAAATTACATTCATATGATTGTAACCGTTCCAACTGCACATCTAAGTGTTTTTATGTTGAAAAAGTTTCATAATTTAAGTACTTGGGGCTTATCTTAGATTCTAATCTTAATTGGAAATTACACTGTAGTTCTTTGCAAGAATATCTATTCATGACTTTAAGTATCATTTATAAATTAAGAACTATCTGGTTCCAGAAGAATTACTAAAAATAATCTATTAGACTCTTGTACGATTTAAGTTAAATTATGGATTGTCTTTTTTAGGGTAGTTCAAATGGTAATTGTAGTCCTTCAAAAGAGAATAGTTAAAGTAATGATTTAGACAGACATAGGTAAATTGAAGTAAATTAGTGCAAAATAATATCAATGATAATTTTAAAACTAATACCTATTTATCAACAAGCAGAGTGGCGCAGTGGAAGCGTGCTGGGCCCATAACCCAGAGGTCCGTAGATCGAAACTACGCTCTGCTAAAGACACTTTTTTTTATTACAATTAAAAACAAATTATGTTTTGTTTTGCGACTTAAAAGTTGTTTTTAATTGGTGGATGCTGGCTATAAATCGACGTTACGCTTCGCGCTGGATTATTTATAATTATTATCATGGATCTTGCTATTTATACATATAGTATTATACGCAATTGTATGTTTGTATTATCATACGTAATCGTTTTCTGTTCTTTTTGGCTTTCTAAGTAAAGATTCTGTTGTAGGAGCATTCGACAAAGGTTCAAAAAAACCATTAAAAATACTGAGGCAAGAAAATAGTTTGAGCTCTGCTATTTATTAGTTTCATATTAGTGCTGTAGACGACGATGTATTACATTTCAGTAATGTTAAATTCAGAGTTCACACTAAAGTAATTTGAAACTGAGGAAATACAAGCAATGTTGATCATAAAAATATTGATGGTTTTTGATGGAAAACTTGAAAAAACTGAACAGCTAGTCTTATGATTCAATTAAAAATAAGATGGGTCTTAGGATGTTAGTGCAGAATAAGGTTAATAATAATCAATCATAATTTTAAAAATAATATCTATACCAATAAGCAGAGTGGCGCAGTGGAAGCGTGCTGGGCCCATAACCCAGAGGTCCGTAGATCGAAACTACGCTCTGCTAAGTTACTTTTTATTTGTTATTCCTAATTGAAAACTAACTAATTTTTTACAGTTAATTATGTAGTTATATTGGAATTGCGCTATGAATTTCATAGTTTCATAACATACATATGTTTGGTTTGTATGTAGTAGGTATAAATTATCTCAAATTACATATCATTTCTCATTTACATACATTCAAAAGTGAAACACGTGATTTAGAAAATAAAAATAAAAACTGAAAACTTATCTTAATTCATGTTATGTTGTCTTTTTGTTATGTTTTGTGTATCTAACCCAATAAATTTTAATGACAATATTATTCAGCAACGTAATTGGCGCGCTAAACTATTTGAATCGGTTTTGTAAAAATTGTATATAAAAACGAATCTCATCGTTTAATTTTTGAAAGAAAGATATCAAGTTTCAACCAAAATGGGACAAAATATCAAGCAGGATCAGTATAAAACGAAAATATGTAACCACATTAAACATACAGCTGAACCGGTTACGAATTTTGAAAGAAAATTAAACCTTAAAGATTTGTGTTTAAAACTACGTGAAGTATTGCTCTCAACCAATCCGGATCTAGATTTGGTAAATCATTTATTACTTACTTATAAATCGAATCCTGCTGATTGGGAGGACTACATAAATTTCGATAATGAGGTGTAAGGCATATGATTTCATTTTGTAGTAAATACTTTATCCGTTTTTTTTCCTCTATTCCAGATATACGCGAAATTTAATTGATGATGGAAACGGTAAATACAATTTAATTGTATTATGTTGGAACACAGAACAGCAATCATCGGTTCATGACCATTCGGAATGTAATTGTTTTATGAAAATATTGCAAGGTGAATTAAATGAAGTACAATATAAAATGGAAAGTGACTATGGTACAAATAATAAACTGGTTGAGATGGCTAACAAAACTATAAAAACCAATGATGTGGGTTACATCAGCGATAATATTGGTCTGCATCAGATTAAAAATCCGTCAAAAACTATTAGGGCGATTAGTTTGCATTTGTATTATCCAGCTTTTCAATTTTGTAAAGTGTTCGATAAAGATGGTGCGTCAAAAGTAAGTGAAATGAAATTTCATACTAAATATGGCCAAATCAATCAATGAGGACTGCATATGAGAGATGTGATTATAAATTTTAATGTGTTATTAAACCAGCGAACTAAAAAAATCATCTAATCTCTTTTTTTGAATGATACAATATTATTATAGTCCCTAGAAATTTTTCAGGCGCTCCTCTCATACTTAAGTATAATACTATAAAAAGTAATAGGTACTGTCTTCTATTAGGAAATCTTTTACAATTCAGTTCGTTAAACTCTTACAAGTGAATGATTCGGCCTCCTTACAGTCATTTCCATTGTGGTGAATCGAAGTCTGAGAGATCTAGAATAAACGATATTTCCATATAGTGAATTATGTGTCAGTAAGAGTCGCGAATTTGTTGATACATCAAAATTTGGAGCTTCAGTACTGACAGAAAATGTATTCAAAACTGAAATGTCTGTGTTAAGATGTTATCCTGAGCGAACACAATAGACATATTATGTTGTAAAAGCAAATCAGATTTTTTTCTTTTGTTTCTTCAATCAACAACGGGAACTTATTAATAAAGAAGCCGAAGAACCTAGGGTCGTGTACTAAGGTCAATACAGAATGGACAACTCCGCCCATCTTGCCAGTCGAAAATGTAACGTACATTATTCAATTTGCAAGAAAAAGACCATGAAAAATTGTTTAATAATTTGCTATGTACATAATTTGACTGTCATGAGTAGCTTACTGAAGTGATAAAACCTGATGTGTGACAGAAAATATTGTGAATGTGCAACTGTATACTCTGAATTCAAATGCGTTGAAATTTCAAAAATCCATAGGCTAATATTCTTACTTTGTAATTTGATTACTTCAGTCTATAATTTAGAAAAACATTAAACCGCGACACAAAAATAATTCGTGATTGATGGCGAAATCCATTTAATTAAAAAATAACTAGCGCGAAACAAAAAGCACACCCATAAATAATTTACTGTCAAAAAATACTTCGTTTTTAATTCTAATAACAAAAAAAGTAATATATAGCAGAGCGTAGTTTCGATCTACGGACCTCTGGGTTATGGGCCCAGCACGCTTCCACTGCGCCACTCTGCTTGTTGGTATACATAATATTTTTTAAATTATTATTGATTATTTTTTACGATCAACACTGCTTGTACTGCCTCAGCTTCAAATTACTTTAGTCTGACCTCTGAATTTATCATTCCTAAAATATAATACATAAATAGAAACTAACAGAAGCTTTATATCTATTGTCTTCCCTCAGTGTTCAATCTAAACCTCTCTGAAGAAGCTTTTCTGTATTTGAGTGATTGAGATTTTTGAGGTTTCGGGTTTTACTTTTAGATGATAGTATTGACTTATAACTATCTTGGTTTGACTTCCACATGGACCGAGATATTCGAGTTTTATAGTTGAGTTGCTGTCTTGATGTTACGCATTATACAGCACAAGAATAATTTCTAATGCTAAAATTGTTCGAGACTGGATTTGTGTTTTATAATACAACTTAACAGTTGAATGGTCGAGAAGAGAAGAGTCCTTTCCACGAGAGATGTGCTGGAATAAACAATACCACGTACAATCAATTAATGAAATTAAACCAATTACGTCGGTATTGTATTACATATAGCGAAACTACGATCGTGACCGTTATTCATAAGTTGCATAAATTAACCGCTAATTTGGCTAAAATGTTCGAGTCTTTCTCTGTAATGAACGTGAGATGGAGAGCCGCAATTAAGTACTTTTCATACCAGGCGCCTCGCCTCGAAATATTTAGTTACCACAAATGCGAAGCTGAGACCCTTTTATACCGGTGGCGTTGGCTTTGAACATTCGGTTGCTATCAAATATTTTATTTAGGTCTATTTTACACGTGAATTATAGCAAGAACTGAGATATTCTCAGTTTGTAACGTACATATGAGGTAGATTTTTTGGTAAGTATGAAATATTTGTGCAAAAAATGTGATTTGTAGGTTATGTTGAGAAAGCACTTTGCTTTGTACTTGTACTACATACTTTAAAATCTCGCAGTCGAGTGTGGAACGCATTGCCTTGGCTTTGTAGATAACTTCATTGTAATATATTTTGTTTTTTTTTTAAATTATCACTTAAAAATAAATTATTTTTCAACAAATTGAATTTATTACTATAAAATTAAACGGTATAGGTATCAATCGAATAAAACTAATTAACATAATTAAAAAACGAAATAAAAAATTTTTATTTACGAAGCTTAAAGCTGAGGCGCCTGGTATGAAAAATACTTTAAAACGCAACGGCTATCGACTCATTTTTTTTTTTTTTCATTTGAAGATACCGATTAGTCTACTTTCCAACATTGTGTCCAACCTGATCATAATTCAACTTCTGAAGTTAATGAAACTGGCGAACCTAATGCTTCGCCACAGAAGAAAGATTAACCAGAATAGACATTGCGTGGATCAAATTTTTTTTTCATCTTACCTTCTATTTTGGACATTGAAGTATAATTATTTTCGAATATTATGATTTTTTTGAATATTTAATACAAATTATGCTGTCAAAACAAAACTTGTCATATAATTTCACTAACTATACTGTTAAGGATTCTCAATTTTTATTATTCCAATTAAAAACCAGTGAACCAAAGAATACATAACCCAACTTTCTCTTACCTTCGGCGAATCAAGGTCAAAAAAATGAGTCCAAATTTTTCCATACAAAAACAGCGTTATGACGGTTCTGGTTAATCTTTCTTCTGTGGCTTCGCTACAGACTGTCGTTGTGCCTACTAAGGACATATTGTATATTAGTAGATTGAATCCACTATCGGAAGAAGCTAACGTAGTTGATTATTTTAAATCAAAATTGGATAACATTTGTGCTGTTGACTGTCATGTTCTGGTTTCGTTCAAACTTGGCTTATACAGTAATTTTTCAAGTCAAGTTCTGCCACCTACTTTTTGGCCAAAAATGAACGTCGATCAGCTGGCAGAGTCGTAAATATAAATAATAATATCTCAGTATATACTATGCAGATTGAATTGGGCTATATTGATTATTTCAAATTTCGAGTGTATCTGGGAATAGAAAAAAAACCGTTATTTACAAAAACGAAAAACGAAATCGCATGCCTTAATACCTCACCATAGAAATTTATGAAGGCCTCCCAATCAGCAGGGTTTGATTTATAAGTACCTAAGTAATAAATGACTTAACAAATCTAGATCCAGATTGGTTGAGAGAAATATTTCGCGTATTTTTAAACAAAAATCTTTAATATTTAATTTCCTTTCAATATTCGTAACCGTTTCATCCGAATGTTTAAAGTGCTTGCATATTTTCGTTGTATACTGATCCTGCTTGATATTTTGTCCCATTTTGGTTGAAACTTGATATCTTTCTTTCAAAAGTTAAACGATGACATTCATTTTTATATACAATTTGTACACAACCGATTCAAATAGTTTTGCGTGCCAATTACGTTATTGAATAATATTGCCATTAAAAAAAATTTATTGGGTTAGATACACAAAACATAATAAAAGGACAACATAACATGCGTTAAGTTTTCAGTTTTTTTTAATTTTCTAAATCACGTGTTTCTATCTTGAATCTAAATAAGAAATGATATGTAATTTGAGATAATTTATACCTACTATGTATAAACCATACATATATATGTGTATTATGAAACTTTGAAATTCAGAGCATAATCCCAACGTGTGAAAGTTTAAAAGTGGCGAAAAATTGAAATTAGAGTTTAAATTACTATGCATATAAGAAGTCCTGCAAGAACAGATGTAAAATAATTTTGATTTAATAGGATTTTTTTGTGCGTTGACACAAAACAATAATTTTTTATTGGAAAGGAAGAAGTGAGGAAGGAAATTTATGAGCCTCGAGAATGCACTTACAAACAAACACAAACACGTAAAACGCAACAGGAAACCAATCCTGACATTTTTTCTTTTCATCACCGGGAATCGAACCTGAGACCTTCACACCGCAACCGTTCGAATAGCAGTCTCTGGAACGAAGAAATTTAAACCAGCAACAATAGACATTAATAGTGGCATGAATATAGTAGCCAAATTTGTAAATCCAATCTAAAAAATAACACTAGTTCTTTTGGTGATAAACGGCGTCAAATTAAAAACTATACTGTGAATCTGTGATTCTTCTTCTTCGAAAATTCTTCTTTAAACCATCCGAACTTGAAATTTTTTAACTGAACAAGAGCGTGCATTTCTCATTTGAACTCTCTGGCATTGTTAGACCAAAGAAAGGACGTTGCACATTAAACGTGTTTTATATATTTATTATTACGGTCAAGTTTCTTAGGAATTAAGAGGGATGCCAAATATTGTACAAACGAAAAATTTTAGTGAAATTTAACAGCGCATCCACTAATTTAGATTAAATCTACGCTGCCGTTCCACAATGCAGTGGCTACCCACCAACATTAAATTACGTAAAAGTTTCAACATTTGTGGATATTGTAGCCAGCAATCTTGTCTACGCACCAAAATCCCGCGATAGCATCAACAAATGTACAAGAACATTTGGCGAAATAGAAAAATGGATAACTATATGGAGAATTAAGATCAACGAGCATAAATCGGCGCACATGTAATTCACACTCTGCAAACTTACCTACAACATCAAAACGTTAAATATCGCGGCCTACATTTAGATAGAAGGCTTATCTAGAAAAAACATATCAAAGGTAAATGTCAACAAATCAAGTTAAGTTGTGTTAAAATGAACTAAGGTTAATAAGGAAACTTTCCAACTTTCAAACTTTCAACCCCTGTGGTCGGGGGGCACTCTCATGATTCGTAAAGTGCACCTCACGAGCATGTTGATATCCTTAGAATACCACCACAGCATCCAGTGCTTGTCGTAGGAGGCGACTAAAATGGTTGGATCGCTGGGTTAATACCCAGCATCCGTAAAACTTTTTTATTTTTATTTTAACGATTATTTTAGTTCATATATAATTTTGCCCGCGTTCATTTTTTAATATAATTTATTTTTTTAAAAAATTTTATTATTTCATTTTATATTTTTTGTTGGGTCGGTTTTTCTTACATTTTTGCGTACAAAAATGATTTACTTTTAATATGAACAACAATAAAAGAAAATCCCCGAAACATGCCTCTTCGGATCGCGGGGCGAGGCATAATCCTCGTAAAGACAAAATTAATAGCCTTAACATCCACTATACCAATGTCAGAGGTCTCGTGACTAACAAAAATTGCACACATCAACATCTCGAATCACGAAAACCCGACGTATTAGTTCTAACGGAAACAAAAGTATCGTCGAACATCTACGAAAACGAATTCTACTTCAAGCGCTACCAGTTCGAACAAGCTTTCGAGTTGCAACGTGGAGTGTGCATCTACGTTAAAAACCACATACCGTACTCAAGACACAATAAGTACGAAATATTTACAAAAACCGCTCAAACTATTGTGCTTAAAATTTCCCTTCCTAATAAACTCCTTTTTTTAATTAGTTTATACAGATCTCCTAATCAGACGGATTCAGAAACGATTAGCTTCTTTGGGAGCTTGTCAGACAAATGTGACGATATTCGTAATCAACATCCCGAATGCGAATTAATTATGGTCGGTGACTTTAATGCCCACCATAAAGAATGGTTGAATCACAAAGATACAAATGTCGCTGGGTGCCATGCGGAATGGCTTGCCGTTTCGCATGACCTCACACAGATTGTTAGTGAGTCCACATTTGAATGCCAAAATTCTAGAGGAGTTCATATTCTGGATCTCTGTCTGACATCAATCCCTCATTCCATGGAGGCCCATGTCGAAACTGGAATTGGAAATTCTGACCATAACTTAATAACCACAAAAATATCTGTCGAAACACCACCAGAATTTAGGCAGCAGCCAAGGCGTCTTTGGCATTTTAACAAGGCTGATTTTGATGGTTTACGGTCATTTTTTCAACACTTCCCTTGGGAACGCCATTGCCTACATAACAACAACATAGACGACGCCGTTTCCAGTTTTACTGACACCGTCTTACATGGAATGAATAAATTTATCCCCTCATCATTTTCCAATCCCAATCAAAATTTTAAAATATTTTCAAAAGAAGCCACCAAAGCTGCCAAACAAAATAAATCGGCACACAAAAAATATAAACGCAACAAAATTTCTTATAAGGAATACAAAACGATACGGAACACCTGCAAACAAACCTGTGGTAGAGAAGCGAAAAGAGCCGACAGCAAGAAAGCCAATGTGGCTTCCGAGCTGAAAATCTCCGATCGCAACTTTTACCACATGGTCGCATCGGTTGCAAATATTTCGAAAACATCTGTTTCAGCATTGAAATGTGCTGACGGCGCTTTGGTGGTGGATCCATATTTACAAGCCGACTTATTGGCAAGCATCTTCAAATCGAACTCGACATTAGTTGTCCCAGATGGAATTAGGCCTCCATTAGTTCCATATTGTGGTTCTAAAATGAGCCCCGTCACCATCTCGGAGGAAATTGTCTTTACTAATCTGAAGTCAATGAATGTAAACAAGGCCACCGGACCTGATGGAATTCCAGTTCGAATATTGAAGGAGTTTGCCAATGAATTGGCTCCAATATTATCTAAAATTTTCCTACTTTCATACAAGCAAGGCGACTACCCGAACGCCTGGAAGAGTGCAATGGTGCAACCCGTGCTGAAACGGGGTTGTGACAAAACTGACCCTTCAAACTACCGGCCAATATCAATTGTGTCAGCCGTCGCTAAAGTCTTTGAGAAATGCATCAATCAACATATAGTTAAATATCTTGAAGTTAACAAACTAATTTCGGATAGACAATACGGCTTTCGTGAAAGCCGATCCACGACCGATCTCCTGACGTACGTCACAAACAAATGGAATCTCGCCTTAGAACACCACGGAGAGGCCTTTGCAATCGCTTTGGATATATCCAAGGCTTTTGATAAGGTATGGCATGAGAATCTTATTTGTAAACTTGTGGCATACGGGCTGGACTCGATGACCACCAGGTGGATTAAAAGCTATCTCAATGACCGAAAAATCAGCGTCGTACTTAATGGGAGATCATCATCGACGCACTCCCCAAATGCCGGAGTCCCTCAGGGATCACCTTTGTCACCGACCCTGTTTTTGCTATACATCAACGATTTGCTGGATATCACTGTAAACCCTATCCATAGCTTTGCAGATGATGCCACATTGCATTCTTCTATTTCATTCGAGGCGGAGCCTAGCATTACAGATTTAAATAATAAACGGTCAGAAGTCGTAACTTCTCTTAATTCCGTTTTAAGTACAATATTTGAGTGGGGTAACAACAACTTAGTGCAATTTAACGAGAAAAAGACACAAATATGCACATTTTCACGTAAAAAAAGTCGCAACGACTACCCATTTGTGGTAAAAAATCATATCCTTGTGGGTTGCGACTCAATTCGACTGCTTGGTGTTCAAATAAGTAACAAACTCAAATGGAATGAACACATTGTTGCATTGGCTAAATCAGCTTCAAAAAAACTCGGGTTCCTAAATAGATGCAGAAGGTTTTTTAAATCGCATCAAGTTCTCCAGATATATAAAACCTTCATCCGACCATGTATAGAGTATTGCTGTCAAGTTTGGGGAGGTGCGTCTGGTACCACCCTCCAGTTATTGGACAGGGTTCAACGCCGCGCTATCCGAATAATACGGAATCCCAGACTTACCCAAGAACTAGACAGCTTACAGCATCGCAGAGATGTTGCAGAACTCTGCGTCTTCTACAGATGCTTACATGGTAAATGTTCTGCAGAACTATCGGAGAAAATACCACCATTCGTTACAACAACAAGAGTAACAAGAGGAACAACCAATGCACATAGGTTTACGGTGAAGCTCCCGAAACCTCGAACTGAAGAAATTAAGCGCGAATTTGTATATCGAACATCAAAAAAGTGGAATTCGCTAATACACTTCAAATTTCCAGAGGAATACAAAATGAATAAATGTAAGGTAGCTATTAATCTTTACTTGAAGGATCGCGCATTGGGTGCAGAAGCTCTGACAGTTACAAGGAGCTAGGACCGTTAATAAGTCCGCTCTGCACCCAATTAAAATATGTATATAAAAAAAAAAAAAAAAAAAAAAAAACTTAAGCCTAGACTGAGATTTTGTTATATAAAATGGTATTTAAATCTATCTGGAAGAATGGCATAAACATACAATTGTGGGGGTCCGCTCGTACATCCAACATAATGAAATTGCAAAGAATTCAGTCTAATACATACTAATAAGAACAATACTACCGTGCTAAGAAAAAAAAGTGACAAGCGCCAAAAGTCAAAAAATAGGTTAGGGTCATATTTGAATTCTGCAAACAAATATCTACTTGTCTGCTCTTTTAAAATGCCAAATTTGCTTTATTAAATGTTATAAAATCCCGTTTTTTAGTAGTCAAGTTTCATTACTCAAAACTACAAAGGCAATTTTTTTCTTAGCACGGCAGAATAGTAAGTGCACCCTGGAGGCCTATTATAACTTGATGCGAAGCGGATCGCATTTCTTGCGATTTAACAAATACGATCTGCTTCGCAAGAGCTCATTATGAAATATCATTATCGCATTTCCCTTAAGGATATATTTTTGGGAAATTTATTTTCTGCCAAATTATTGTAATAAGTGAGATAAATTGTTTATTGTTTGTATGAATATTCCAATAAAAATCATTTTTGAGTAAACAAAACCGTAAATTTGATAAAAAGATGAAAAATATTAATTATCATACACCCATTCCACACGAGTCGCGCTTACGATGTTGCATTTCTTCGTCTCTTACCTCTTTGCACTGTTTTTGCACATAAACAAAATTTAGTTTATTGGCAAAAACAATGCAGAGATAAGAGACGAAGAAATGCAACAGCGTAAGCGCGACTCGTGTGGAATGGGTGAATTAAATACATTTTATCGCTGTACAAAATAATGTTTCACTATCATTCGACAAAGGGCGGATTAAATGCGAAAAGGGCGTTTCATAATACAAAAATGCGATCCGTTTCGCATCAAGTTCATAATAGGCCTCCAGGGCCCGAATTCCGGATCAATGACAAATGAGAATGGGAAATGACTTTATGTTTTATTTCGCCTACTCTAAATAAAAATGCAACCGACTAGTTGAAATAAAAAATCAAGTCATTTCTCATTATCATTTGTCACCGAACCGGAATTCAGGCCCAGGTATGCTCTCTACCTACCGAAACACTATCAGACTCAAGCAATACCGCAAAAAAGTACTAGTTGAAATTAGAACAACATATCAACGCTTTAGTGAGGCAAATAGATCATTTAGATCTAATCTATCTAATTTAAAGTACCTAATCACTAAGTGCTTGTTAATATTAAGAACTAACTTAGATTCTTAATCAAAGTTTGTAAGATGAGACAACATCTACTGAGTTAGGAGATTCCTTCCAGGATAAAGCCTTGGGCATTTGGTGTTGACTTGAATTAGCTATGGGTTGAGGAAACTGTTTACTTGAACGTAATCGCAATGCAAAAACTTTTAACTAGAATTGTATAAATTCCTAACATAAAGAACAAAAATTTCTGTTCCATTGTTGAAAGAAAATACAAGCCTGTGTTAAAAGTGAAAAGTTTTTGCGTTGTGAATACTCTTGACAAAACATAAAATGTTAGGCATTGCCGTTACATCATTCTGCCTGGGAAATAATGTTTAATTTTAAACAAAATTTAAATTAATTTTTCAATATTTTACTGGTTGTTTTTATTTATTTATTTTCCATATAGTAATTTTACCTAAAAAATACAGTAAATATTTGTTTAGATCTGGATCCACAAATTTTATACCTTTTTAAAAAACATTCATTGCTGCACTTCTTACACACACTTTATTGAAGGAACGCTTGCCAATCAAAATTTTCATGTTACAATTTTCTTTTTATAAAAAAAAAATGTTTCTTTTTAAGCAAAATATAATATAAAGAAAACAATTAATTGTAATAGTATGTATTTGAATTAACATCTAATTATAGTTTTTTGGAATTTTATGTTTCGGTTTTTTTTAAAGGTAATAAAAATTAGACAACTTATATTTCATATTTTTGTATTTTTATAAATATTTCTTAAGTTTCTATTTGTTTTTTGCATTAATCATTTGTTTTTAGTGCTTTTAAAATGTTGTAAATTTGTTTTAATATTTTTTTTTAGTTAAAAAGAAATTTTGATATTTATTACATTCAATGTATGTAGTGTAATTAATAAGAAGTTTTTTTTATTTTGGAATTGCCTTTTTGTTTATTTATTGAAAAAAAAAAAAAATGTGTGAATTCCAAAAATAAAAAAAAAATTATTAAAATAAATTACAACACATAAAAAGTTCTTAAATTATATTTATTACAACTTAAGTTAGGTTTTAACATTAAAAAAAAAACTCCTTTACATAAATTTAATTTCGGCCACCAGTTTGCTGTTGATAAACCTCAATCGTATCACCCTCTTCCATTTCCAAAGATGTTGGTGTGTCGTTTTCATTAATAGGTTGGCCATCAAAACGAAAGCGGACAACTTGCATTGATAAACCCTGTGTGTTTGTTATAATATATGGTCAGGATTTTGTTTTAAATGTTATTTATAAACCATGTAACTACTTACCGCTCTGTCACAATAAGCATTCATTAATTTTCGCAAAGGTGTATGTTTTTTAATTTTAAATTGTACCACTGCGTTATCTTGGCCTAATACTTTTAAATTGATGTGCTCAGATTCGGCTCCCTTTGTGTCCTGGAAATGTAAAAAGGTTCTGTTCAAAAAAATAAAAACATTTCTAAACTAACAAGCACTTAGCAAAAATTATTGATTTATCCGAAGCAGACTTTAGAAAATAGAGCATCCCGTGATTTTGTGAAACACATGTTGAATTTTTTTTTGTTTACTAACAAATTTCTGGCTCATGTTTGTTTATAGATTCTGGAACTTTATATAGTTTCGTAATTAATGATTCAGACCATTTTTAGTGACGGATGATCAAATCCCAAAATTGGATTAGTCCCACTCCTTATGAAATGAATAATTCGGCGGCAATATTAATTGCAGAAAATTCCAAATTGCGGAATCTGAACTGCTCACAAACATACCTAGTATGTATGAAGCGAAGTGAACAAGCTTCATCAATGTTCAATTAAAAACTGCTAGTACCCAAATAATGGATCCTAAATAAACTAATGATTAGCTTAAAAGGAAAATTAATGGATAATCAAGGAGTAAATCAATACATTAACCGCCCAGGTTTACCGGCGTATTATAATCATGATACACAAACTATTTGAAATTGCGCAAGCGCATCTTGAGATTTTTGTTAAGGCGGGAAATTTTGTGTAACGTTCATTTTTAAATTTATGTTACAAGTGGCGCTACACATCCATGTTATCGATATTGGAAACTAAATAAATGCCACGTTGTTTTTTTTCTTATTAAAAAATCGACATTTTATTTTTATGACACTGCAGCCCCAATGTCAATGCACAAAGCCGACATTAAAGAATTGACTGCAACAAACCACATTGATTTTTGTTTTAACTACACACACAATAACCAAGCAATATATATAAGGAAAAACTCATCAAATAATAATAATGATATTTACATTGTCTTAATAATTCATTAAAACATTACAATGAAAATATCTCATGACATTTTAAACGCATCCATATAATGGAAAACTTAACCACAGCCAACAAAAAATGGAGGTTAGATTTTTTTTTGTGTAGTATGGTTCCTCTCCATAGACGAAAATGCCTACACAAATTTAAGCCTAAAGTACATTAAAGTACACAGTTTTTTTTAGTTCAAAACGTATTGCATCAATAAATGGATTGAATTGTTGAAACATTTATTAAATTGCAATTTTATTTGCGCCATAAATAACAAATAGCGGGCGTCATGCGGCCCCGTCTCAAAATTTAGCATACAACACACAACTTTTTTTTTTAACTACAGCCAATTCATTTAATTCTTACCTTTTTCTCATCAGACATTTTTGTATTTTTTTTATAATTTGTATAATATTATTAAAATAAAGAAACTGTTTGGAATTTAACTGTGATTTTTAGATTAGATTATAAATTAAATTTTTTTTTTTTTAAATATTTTATTATTAATTTTAATTTCAACTATATTCTCAAACTCACACTCTTCTATAAGTTTGTAATGAGAAATGGCTACTTTACTATGTTTTTTGTTTTTTTGTTTCGCTTCCCAGAGAAATTTTTGGTGTGTGCGCGAAAGAGATAACTCGATGGGGGAACAACTTTTCCACTGCAAAACAGAAAAAGCAACCAGCAAAAAAAAAAAAAAATATGGTGCCGCTTTGTAATTGCCCGATGCGAATTTAAAAGAATATTTTCCTCAATGTAATTCCGAAAACCGAACTTATATTTTTATTATTCCGAAATTATCTACAAATTAATATTTTATATCGATTAAGATGATAATTATAAATTTTTTAAAAAACAATTATACTACTAATGGAATTGTGACACTCACATATAAAATTATTGAAATAAAATTTAAATTTTTCAATTACGTTTATACAAACGCTTCTTTGATTTTGAATATGAATTTAGGGTGCGTTAGGAATATAGAATTAAACTGTTGAAACATAGAAAATCAAATACCGGTTATTTTTTTTCTTCTAATTATTCATCCGCTACACTCCAAATGAATGGTTGAAACTATTGATAAAATTAACCAAATGAATTAATATATTGGTTATTTTATTGTAAACATATCAGTTTATTTTAAATATTTAACCTGATGATAAAAATCGGTTGGGTTGTTTATTGCCCGATGTGAGGCTTTCATTATGTTGAGTCATGTTGATTCTCCCTAATCCGATGAATCACTGCTAATTTCATTGGCTGATGTAATTAGCGGTGGTTCATAAAAAGGGTGACTCATGAACTCAACGGAATGTAATTATTGATGCTAAAAATAGCAATTGATGCTAGGGGAAAATAACCGATGACCAAAAAGACCAAAAAACTTTAAATTGTTCAAATCAAATTCGAAATAATGAAAAAATGAAGTTGGTGTGCATAGATTTTTTTACTAATCCTAGAGAGAGTACAAGGCCGGCCTTCTCATTTGATACCAATGGAAAAGCTATTACAATTTCAAACACTTTCCAATATTAAATGGTCGTTTCACATACCGAGAACCGAGTCTTATTTACACGGGAATTTCCATTCCAGTTCGGGAAGCCCGAAGGTGAATTTACATTACCATCCCTTGTTATTTTTTTTATTGCGACCTAAACGATCTTTTTTGCTAGATGTTTACTACAGCTTGAAGTTCTGCTAGAAAGACGGTACCATTGGAACCCGAGGACTTCGAGAAAGCTGTCCCACTCCCGTATATTCGTACCGCTGCCCCATCTTCCGTTTCATTTTACTCTTACGAGTTGCTGGGAATGGAAAGTCGCCTATAGGTCACCCAGCTTTACTACAGGAAGCCTCAATAAAACTGGAGGATGCCTGGTATCAAGAGTCCACATACTTTGGACTGATTAACCTATTAGTCATTCATCCATCGGCGTATGCTGTTCCAGCTTAGATTAAGGTTTTTTGTCAAGGATTTCTCCTTTAGCGCTGTGCTTTAGCCTGTGCTAAATGGGCAAAATGTGCCAAATGGTCTCAGTTATCAGTGGTGTTCACGAGCAGGCAGCACATACACTTCCGAATTGTGGACAGGTTATCCCTTACACAATTGTACCCATCACGCAGCTGCCTAATACATGACCAGAACAGCTTACGTGATATGCACTCTACTGGAAGGTTATGGAGCTGGTAGATTAATCTACTCAACTTTGGTCCCCCCTCCAATAGACGCCAAACCACCACTTCTAATTTACATCCAACGCAACAAACTTGATTTAATTTTCATTATTATTTTTCAAATAGAGTATAATTTATACTTATTATAGGCAGTTTATGATAGGAAAATGTTTTACCGAACCATTTTCATGGCTACAACTGATAATATAAGAATTTTTGAATATTTTGTAGTAGTATTTTCATACATTTAGGCGCATCTTAAAAGTTTACCATCTATTTTTTTTGTGTAATTACTGCGCTAACTATAAAGAGTAATATTTAATTGTAAGTAAAATATTTGGTTACTACATGAATAATAAGAAAATTATATATAAATTATAACTTAAAAAAACTAAAAAGACCAGTAGTTCCTCTTTGTTTTATTGAGAGTTTAATTCATGAATTAAATTTTAATTTAATTTATTAATTTAAAATTTGTTTCAGAGATATGTAAATCCCAAACAATTTTCGAGTTGTTGCTTCTATTGTGAACCGTGGTATTGCGAGAGGGTTTAACGTGGGTTGTATTGTGAGAGGAGAGGCCTTTAGTTTAAGTGGGACTCCCTCTGGGGGAGGGGGGGGGGGCGCAGAAGTCTTTCATTTAGTATACGTGAGATTATGTTAGTGGTTTCTGGGTTGTATAGGGATAAAGAAGTAAAATTTGACTCAACATTTGGTTTTTTAGAGGTATGTGTTCAGGAGACTGCTGCAGCAAGTGCATTTTGAATGGTGAATATTGGGTTCATTCTGTTCACTGAGATTTTAATTTAGATTTAGATCCTGTTTCAGACTTTTGTTTGCAATTTTTCACACATAAGTAATATATTGTTTACTTCGTATAATTAACACTAATTATAATTCATGGTAGAACAGCGTCTTTCAATGATCAAATTTGTATAATCTTAGTGCCAGGTTTGCGGAAAGTCTACATTTGTAATAGTAATTCGAGCTAAATTGTAGTTCTAAGTTGCGACAATTATATTTATTATTTTAGGTCGCCTCTGAGCTTCTGTTTTTCTAAGCTGAAACTTAAATTTAAACTAGCGATGATTACGATTTTCAGAAGCCCTCAGAAATCTGATTCAGCAAACTAATAAATGTCATTTCAGAAAGCAGTTTTCATTTTTAATAAATAAGGAAAGTAAATTAGAAATGTAGTGTAGTAACACAATGATACTAACTATTGGCTATATGTACTTATGTGTCTGTAACTAGGTCAATTTCTGTCATTATTATGTAAACCTTTCCAAATCCTCTTTACGTTTTGTGTTAGATGGTGTTCGGTGAGACCCGACCATCTCCGGGAGGTTGAAGTTATTTCAATTGTTTTTATCAAAATTCGGTATTCTGGAGTAATTCAATGCAACATTAGTCAAAAGAAAGAAGATAGAAATTTTCTAGTACGTAGGTAAGGTGTGGCAATCGAAAAGGGATGTTTTGAGTTGGAAAATGTCGACAAATTCATTATCGTATTCAATACATACTTATTAGTGGTTTTGAGAATTTGTGATGCTAATGGATGGTTAAATTAGTATTGGTGCGAATTTTCCAAAAGTTTTGTGTTAAATGATTAATATTATTATATAAAATTAATTTTATATAATTTAATAGATTTACTTTGCTCTATTTATTACAGATTATTGCACTTGAAAAGCGAAAATAATTTTACAGGGGAGCTCTCAGGGGAATTGTAGGACTCCTTTAAGTAAAATAAAAATTGCATGGCACGAATATGGTTTGGATTTAGTTTTAATACAAGCTTAAATAGTTTGACTTTATTGTAATACGATACAATTTTGTAAGTTTTTATAAGAGTTTAAATGAATTTAATTAAAATATGTTAGGTTGGATCAGGTAATATTGAATTTGAGAAATGTTGTATGATTTAATTATGTAATTTAAAAAGGCATTCAATAATTTAATAACGTAAACATATACCAAACACTGCTGAATAAATTAAAAAGTCACTAATATCATATTGTGACTTACATCGATTTAATAAACCTGCACTTGGTGAATTTTTTGAGTTTTGTTGCAGTAAATCAAGGCTTAAAGTGACATTATGGTAGTGCACACGTTTGTGTTTGCCGAAACATTTATATAAATCCAGTCTTGTGCCCGTGTTCACCGGAAACTTTCCGCAGTAACCGGCGGTTTTTTGTTTTGTAGAATTTCGAAAATAGTGCTAAATCGATCTTTTTTGTTCTATTTTGTTTATTTTCTCATATGATTTAAAAAAAAAAGATCGATTTAGCCCATCACTAATCGAAAATACGAGCCTGGTCACCTTAAGAAAAAAATGTGTGAATTTCAATAATTAAATATCGTTGAACTTGACTTTATTCGTAGTTTACACACCGGTTGCAAAGTAAGAATTCTATAGGTTAAACTGGTTGAATAATTGATTAAATGAACCAAACTTTTTACAAACTTAATTCATTTTTTGGGTGCATCTCAATATGTTAGGATTAACCGTCTATAGCCATGGATCTCGGAGTCTATATTCCAACGCTACAACTATGTAGAAGCCACCAAATGTGTCTAGTTTACCTCCAAGTGGTAACACCCGGGCAACGATGTGAAGCATCGGCGAAATACTAGAGGCGAGTGCAGTACACTATAAATGAGCAATGAGCAGTACAAATATGGAAACTGAAGCCCGAGACGTGTTGGTAAATAAACAAGCTCAATTGAGTGAAACAGAAAAGGAGATTTCACATTCCTTCCAGAAGAGTCAGGAAGTATAGTATTCTCCAATAAGAGTTGTTAGTCCCTCCATTGGGGCCAGCAGCAACAACACTCGTTCTAGGCCAATAATACATTAAAATGGATGAATGAATATAATGAATGCTATTCTACTCCTAACCAGAATACAACTCAACAAGACGGATGAAGATGAACTAGCTCGGGAAACTGATTAAATAAGAGCCAAAAGTTAGAGAAAAAATAAGAAACCACCACCACCAATAGTAATAGATGAAGTCAGAGACATCGAAATAAACTTAGAAGATAGTGAAACATACAGAGAAATTATAAAAATTAAGAAATTATAAAACCAAACCAATAAGGATTATGTCTAAAAACCTACACTCCTACGAGAAAACCAGAAAAAATAATTGATGACCTGAAAGCGAAAAGAGTTAAAGCAACTGAATCATCAGTTAAGCTAAAACGGCGAGGCAAAGTACCTTTCAACATGTTTACGTTGACCCTTGATACTGATGAAGACATCGAAAAAATTTATCAGATTAAGTACATCTTCGGGTGCGAAGTGATTATTTAGCCTCTAACAAGATCTAAGCTTATACCACAATGTAAACAATGTCACATCTATGGACATACACAAAAATATTGCAACAAGGAATGCAGGTATGCCAAATGATTAGGTAAACATCATAAAAAAGATGAGTAAAAGCTAAAAATGTTCAGCCTTTAACACGTTCACTGTGGAGAAAATCATCCTGCTAAAAATCTAACTTTAATCAGGAAGCAAGCAGTTAAGGTGAACCAACCCGAAATAAAGCGTCGAGTGTTGGAAGCGAATCATATGCAATTGACGACAAAGAAGACCAAGCAAAACAGCTCAAAACAACGATATGCATAATTCAAACAGTGAAATTGTTTTTAAGCACAGTCAATACATTTAATGAACGATTACAGAAACTAGACAGCACTAAAGGAGCCATCACTAAGCAGAAAAATGGCCAATGATCTTAGAACTTTATCTTGGAATGCAAATGGACTTATGCCACACCAACAATAATTGTAGGTGATCCTGAACACAGAAAAAAATCGATGTATGCCTTATCACGGAAACACATTTCACTATTCAATTTAGAAATTATCAAATATATAGTGGATGAAAGCCCAAAATGATTTTTCGCTTAATTTTTGGAATATGTCCAATTAGGATGGAACTTGGCTATTCTTTAACCGATTGTGATCCAATTCGACATGTCCTGAGGAGAAGGTCCCAGATTATATCGCTGACCTCCGACGATAAGCCAAGGAATGCAGTTTTCCAACCGGAAGCCTTGAACGCATGCTCCGTGATCGAATAGTGTGCTGTACCCACAATTCAGCCTTGCAAAAACCATTTTTAGTGAAAAGACTTTGACCTTTGAGAAAGTTTGTGATAATGCCGAGGCTGCCATTCAGGATCAAAAAGCGATCGCCGACTTCCATCAACAGTCCATTATTTACATTCAACCTGCAAATATCGATGTAGTACTTGTAATTTCTATGGACTCATCGGTCATACATAGCGGGTCTGCCGATCTGATCCTGCTAACCGTGCCGGAAAACTAACAAAGTCTAAGAAAAGAAATTACAAACGAAGTACAAACTCCGTTAAGCAGGTATCCTTGCCCAGCGAAGTGAAAACGGACACGACAGTCGTTATCAACAAGGTGCCTTGCCATTCCGAAGTCGACTCGGGCTCTCAATATACCATTATTTCGGAGCCAGCCCTTAGTTTAACCTGGAAATCGCCATCGATTCTTAAGCCATCTGGGCTTAATTTGAAAGACTTTCAACAGAATCCGATCCAGATTCTCGGTCGCACTGAGGTCGACGTCGAATACAACGGCCGATTCATCAACAAAATGCCATTGTTTGTCATTACTGGAAACAAAACCAACATCTTGGGTCTTGATTGGTGTAGACCATTGGGAATCTCTATCCATGGAGTGCATTTAATTCGACCAACGAAACTTTCGAGCATATTGAAGAAATACCAACACCTATTCTCAGCTGAATTAAGAGAATTTCGTGGTTCACCGATTTCATTAAAATTGGATCCAATAGTCGTACCAATTCCACTACCACCTCGCCTAGTTCCTCTCATTCTTCGTAAACCAATCGAAGAGTAGCTGCAGAAGATGTTAAACTAGGGAATTTTGGAGTGAGTGGAGTACATTGATTGGGCGGACAATACGGATTTGCGGAGATTATAAATCAAGTTTACTAGCAAATCACAGTTGACCTTCGCAACTCACCAGGGGGCTATCAAAGTGAAACGTCTCCAGTTCGGAATCTCTACGCCACCAGGTATTTTTCAAAATTTTATTGAAAATTTACTTCGTGTAATTTAAGGTGTCATTTCATATTTTGACAATGTTTTTGTCATCGCTGCTTCTGATGACGAACTTCATAAAAAATTCAGCCAGATTTTTCAGCGACTTGATGAAGCGGGGATTCGTCTTCGGAAAGCTAACTGCGTTATCGGATGTGAAGCTGTCGATTTCCGCGGTTGCCGAATCGACGTCAATGGTCTTCATCCGATATTCACCGCCACCGAAGGATACTTCAGGCTTTTCTTGGGCTATTGAATTTTTACCACAGATTTGTTAAAGGGAAAGCTGCTATCGCAGAACAACTTCTGCACGACAACATCAAATGGTCGTCTCAACAATGAGAAGCGACCATTACTGTTGGTCTGTGATGCCTTCCTAAATGGCATCGTTGTGCTCCTTTCATATTAGGTGGGTTATAATGAACGTCCGATCCGATGATCGTTCGTGACCGATCACAAACCGCTCCTAGGATTGTTCAACCCTAACAAACCGACACCGCATATTTTGTCGCCGAGAATAATGCGATGGAGCGTTTTCTTCAACGCTTACAATTACTCACTTATCCACCGACCAGAAAAGGAGAATGGTAATGCTGATGGTCTTAGTCGTCTACCCAATACGACACAAATCATCTCCGAAGAAGCGGAATTGATGTTAATTGAATCTCTCGAGCACCCAATTGTTCTGACAGAGGATATATAGCAAAATCGACAAAGAAAGACCCCATTCTTTCACGTATTCTCTCATGTTGTATATGCATTTTATAGCATTTTGGATTATGCGAAATGAACTTAGTTACATCAAGGAGTGCCTTCTCTGGGGCCAAAGTACGATTGTTCCATCGTGTTATCGTCGAACTATCCTTAATGTGCTGCATACAGCCCACCTGGGTATAGTCCGCATGAAATCTATGGCGAGAAGCTACGTGTGGTGGCCGAACATCGAAAAGGTCGTCCATGGTCAAGGGTTCACGTACATTTCGCTGGACCATTCCAGTCGAAAGTATTTTTCATCTTGGTAGACTTTTACTCCAAATGGCTAGAAGTACATCTAGTATCGTCTACGTCAACAGCGTGTGCTATTCAATCGCTCCGTGCCACATTTGAAACGAACGATATTCCAGAAGTAATCGTAAGCGATAATGGATCCGCCTTTACATCAACCAACTTCGAGAAAATCTGAAAGATTTGTATTTTTGTAGTTTGGTCATAGCTAGAGCTACCTGATGAGTAGACCAACTTTTTATCAGTACGAAACCAAACTACCGAAGGAGCCTAAGGTAAACGCTCATTTTAAAGGGTTATATACTTTATATAATCCTTTGGGGTAAAATCAAGGGAAGGAGGGAGTTGACATTTCTACTTTTTATTAGTAGATATATTGAGAGTAGATGGCTCTTTATTTTACTGTCTCGAAGAGTTGTATAATATTCATACATACAAATAAAAAACTTCTAATTATATTAGTGTGGGCTTATAAATATACACCCAGTTTTCCTTTAGATTTAAATTGATGAATATTATAATTCGCTAAAACAGTACGGTCTTAAGCGAGAACCATAGTTAGAATAAGAAAAATAAAAAAAAATAACGTAAAAGAGCGAGAAAGGGGACTTGTGTATATTCGATCATACTTAATATGGGGTCGACACTATGCAAAATCGCGGAGATTTTGTCTCATGAGATCAAATTTATCAATGCATGTATAAGTTTATTATACAAATTTTGACATTCTCAGAAAATTATCAGGAGACTATTTCACGGAAATATTATCATGAAATTTGTACGAAATGTCAAATTAAAATGCACTTTCAAGGTTATGTTTTGTCATTTTTATTTTTTTTCCGAGTGTTTAGACGTATGTATAATTATAGCTATATAAAAAAAAATATTTTGCATTTTAATTATGGCATTTAACACTGAAAATACAATTAAATTAATTCACATGTTTAGAAATAATGAATGTTTATGGAAGGTAATCAGCAAACAATTTAGACGAACTGTTTTGTAGCATCTTTGTGCACGATTTTAAAAACCTACTAATTTTTTGGCAATATTCACCGAATTTTACTTGACATTTGAAAAAATTATCAAGAGAGTAAAATACCCAGTTATGATAAGCTTTTGATAAATTTTTATCAATACATTGAAAAAAAAACATACAGACCCCTTGTAAAATAAGAAAGTTAAATTATTTTGGAGGGAAAATGGAAATTTCAGCTATTACTTAAAAAACTTAAAAAGTGCGAAATTTTTCGTGTAAACTTAAAAAACTTAAAAAACGTTGAAATAAAAAACCAGTTTGGTGGAAAATTATAACATTTTCATTAATTATTAATAAATAAATTAAAACGAGAGTATTTGAATATTAAATTAGACTATAATAATTAAGTATATATTATTTACAATAATAGTATAATGTATATACATTTAAAATATCAAACAAAAACTGAAACATAACCTAAAACAAATTTAATTGAAATATTACATTTTTTTTAAAACAAAAAACATTGCAGAGTGTTTCTGTATCACTAATTTGAAACAGTTAATGTAAATTAATTAATTTTTTACGACATAAGAGAATTTAATATAATTTTTAAGCTTAAAAAACTTGAAAAAGATTGCACAACTTTCTACTGTAGAAACATAATTGAGCAATTATATTGTACATACATTTAAAACCCAAACAAAAATTGAAACATAACCTAAACAAATTAAATTGAGATATACCATTTTTTTAAAACAAAAAATTTTGTAAAAAATTTTTTAAGTTGTATATAGTCGAAATGTCAAAGTGAAATAAGAAAAGCTCAATAAGAAAAGCTCAAATTCTTATTTTTGTTATTTTTCTTTTTCCAAGTACGGTTACCCCTTTACTTTGTTTTAAACGAACAAAAAGTAAGATTTTAGAGCTACCTGATGAGTAGACCAACTTTTTATCAGCACGAAACCAAACTACCGAAGGAGCTTAAGGAAAACGCTCATGTTAAAGTGTTATATACTTTATATAATCCATGGGGTAAAATCACGGGGGGGGGGGGACCTTTTTATTAGTAGATATATTGTGAGTAGATGGCTGTTTATGTTACTTTCTTGAAAAGTCGTAAATATTGGGATTGCTGTGGTTTAAATGTGGTAGGTAGCAGAACAAATTTTCCTCGTTAATAATTTATTCAATAATTTTGATTTTAGTTTCTACGATAGTAATCATTGACAGTATCAAACAAAATGTTGAAGAAATCGTACCGATGCTGTACTCACCTAAATCTCCTCAAATAAATATTTCTAGATATTTTAACGAATCTTAAAGTCGATAGAACATCTCAACAAACAAAAAAAATACCTTTTTGACTCCGTACACCAATTTTTCATCAGTTGCAATAAATAAAAAATATTTTAAATATATATTATTAAAAAAACGATTATATTTTAATATAAACTTAAAAATTTTTATTTTTTGTTTTTTTTTTAATTATATTTTTTTTTTTTGGTTTTGTTTTGGTACAACAATTTAAAAAAATTATATTACTATTTTATTCTACTATACACAAATAATTATTATTTTTTTTTTTTGTTTTGTTTTTATTCTGTAATTTTATTATTGATTATTAATTAATATAATAATATAGTATTTATGTAATATTATTATTATTTTTTTTTATTTTATTTAAATTAAAATCATATAGATATTTATATGAGTATATTATTTAAAATAATTTTACTGGGTTTTTGGGAGCGGAGGAATTTTGGTGAAGTAGAAAATAATTAATAAAAATAAATTTAAATGTTTTTTTTGTCTGTGTCTGTGTGTTATTTTTTATTTATTATTATTTTTTTTTTCGTATACAGTATTTTTAAAATAAGAACATAATTATATAAATTTACTAGTTTATTTTAGTTTTGTTTATAATATTATTTAAATATTTTTTTAAAGTTTTATTGTTGGATTATAATAAAATTAAAAATAAAACAAAGTATACACATGCACATTATTTTTAATAATAATTAAATTAAAAAAAAAAATGTTTTAATTGATTATATTGAATGGGTAACTTGATTTTTAATTACTAAGACAGATTATAATTTTACGTTTTTTAATTTGTTCAAAAAAAAAAAAAAGAAAATTATTATTTTATATATAAAATAAAATATTACATATTATTATTAATATTAGGTTTCTTTTCATGTAAAAAATATATATTTCTTATTATTTATTATTATTATATAAAAAAAAAATTATTATTTTTTATTTTTAAATTATTAATTTTTTCTAAATTAAAATTAATTTTTCTTTTTAAATTATAAATTTAATTTTATATATTTTTTTTTTGTTGTTGTTGCAAAAGCTGGTGAAAATGGAATTTCAATTGGATTTTAATTTTTTTTTTTTTTTGGTAAAATTAAATTATTGATGAATTGCATTATTTTTGTTTATTAATCATGTACTTGTTGTAGCGCCTGGAATAGCTAACGCTCATTACATTCTCTTGGTTTGTAATCTCTTATATCTTATTTATAATTAATGTTTTTTTTTTAAGAAAATGAATGTGTGGGTTGGTGTATAAATTTATAAGCCCAGCGATTTAATTGAATTTTTAATGTCTTCAATTTTTTATTTTATTTTTTTGGTAAGTAATTTATTATGTTTGTACTGAAGGTGGGCAAAATTTTACTACTTTTTGTGTTCATAACAAAAATATATATTTAAAAATAAAAAAATAATTCAAAAAAAAAAAAATATTTTACTAGAAATTAACATTACATTTTTTTTTTCAATTAAATATATCGATGAGTAGTTTTAATATTTTTATGTAATTTAATTTAATTATAGTGTAAAAAAATAAATAAGATAAATTGTCTACTATTTACTGTTTATATTTATTACTATTTATTTAGATTTTTTTTTTTTATAATAAAAAAATAAATTAAATTTTATTTATTATGTTCATTTATATATTTTGTTTTTTTGTTCTTTCTTTTTGTTGAAATTGAGTTATAAAATTTAAGTTATCTAAAGACTTGAAGACAACAAAAATTATAAACAATAAATTAAGGTAATAATAATTAATAAAAATAAATATATTTATAATTTTTCATTTCACTAATATGTTGTTTTATTTAATTTTTTTTGTTAATTATTTATAAAACAATTTGAACTTTTTTGTTTTTGGTTGTTGTGAAAATTGTATTTAGATTTGTTTTGTTTGTTTTGTATAACAATTGGCTAAAGTATTTTTTTTTATATATAAAAAAATATAATAATTACAAATAAAATTTTACCCTCAGTATATTAATTTAATTAATTTATATTTTATTATTTTAGGTTTGATAAATTAATATTTTCTATTACATTTTGTTTATATTTATAATATTTGTATATATTTAATTTTATTTAGCTATTATTTATTTGAAAATTGATTTAACTATTTATTTATTTTGGTTTTTTGGATAATTATTTATTTATATATTTATATGTATTTGTTCTATTTTTTTTTTTAGTTACGGGAAAAATGAAAAATTATACATCAATATATTTATTTATTTTTATATTTTATATATTATATTTATAGAGAAATTGGTTTAAAAAGAAATTATAATAATAATTATACGTATTGTATTGGATTTGTTTAGTAATGTTTCTGGGTTTAATAAGTAATAAACATTTAGAGTTATAAAGAATTTATTTTGACATTTACTTTGAATTCTATTATTTCTTTTATAAATTTATCACTTAATTTACACTATTTGTATTTAATATGAAAAAATATAATAAAATAATACCAATAAATAATAGAAGCAAAATAAAATTATATTTTATTTAAATATTATAAAAAAATGTTTTGAGCTTATTTATTAAAGATTTTTTTTTTGTTTTTATTTTCACATTTACAAAATACTGATTTGTTTGTTTAAATTTTATTTTTCAATGGACGTCAATTATTTATTCTTTTTATTAAATTATATTAATAATATATAATATTTTGTAAATTTATATGTACAGTACGTGAGAAAAATAACTAAAAAAAATTATTATATTTTATAGTAAAGAAGTAAATTTAACCGTGTTTTTAAATCAGATTTGCTTGTGTTTCTTGTTATTATTTTTGGGTGATTTTATGTTCGGTGCGAAGAAGAACTCAAGTTCAAGGTCACGTTTTTATTTTACTAGAGAATCTTATTTTGACGGGCTTTGTAAAATTTAGTGGTGTACTAAATTCCAACTTTCTAATTCCAAACAGGACGGACATAAATCATTTCCTAACCGGGAGTATAATTAAAATGTTTATATCCGTAACAGTCAAAACGTTGATGATAGTTTAAATGTTTGGCATTTCTAAGGTGCAAAAGTTAAGAATTTCACGAAAAATCAAATCAAATGGTGAAAGTCTTCTATAATAAATTGTTATCTATGATGGAAAAAATTATTTCTTCTAAAAATTACTTTCTCTATCATGAAATACGTTAACCTATAAAAATTCTAATTTTCTTTCTCGTTACTTTTGGTTCCCTTTAGAAAGCGTAGGTTTGATCTTCTTCATACTTTGTTTGTTCAACCCTCAAATGTTTGGTTTTCTAATTTATTGATTGTGTTTGATAGGCGCTTTTTGAACCTTTTAAATGGTTTGCAATTTAAATAAATTTAAAAAAAAAGCTTGAACATAACATGTAAAGATTTGGTAAGGTGAGAAATGTGAAAAAATTTGTCCCTATTCCCTTTTGAACCCTTTTTGAAATATTTTGTTGGATCAGACAATAACTTTCTGGGAGATGAGAACTGGAATTGTGTCAGGTTGATTTTTTCCACACAAATATGGGCCACCCTAATACATGTAGGTTTGTATTGAAAATTTTAAAGCCGATGATAAACGTGGATTATGAACCTGCAAAGAGGTGTGAATAGATCTCGAGCTAAAATCTTAACGAAGAGCTTGCACGATTTCTTCGAAGAATATTTAATCGAACTGGACAAGAGATTTGCCAAAGAAAATAGAAGAGTTAAATTTTTTGGTGATAGCAGCCCTGCGCATCCAAAAACCAATGGAATTAAAATATATAAAGCTGATTTTCGTCACACTAAGTATCCTCCAAGTATCCCAAGTATCCCTTCAATATCTTATATAATTCAATAATTTTATCACAAAATGGCAGAATATCGAACCGATGGTTTTATCGTTTCGGTTTTGGATTCATGTCTAGAATATTACGCTTTTGGAAATATTTTTCGTTAAATGTAATCGTTCGAGAGAAAACCGGATGGGAACCGTGAGATGTACTATATAAGGATTGTCTTACAGAGCGAAAGTTTGTCGCTCCGGTTAAGATTTCGATTTTTTCTTCATTCGGTTCAATTCTAATTCAAATTCGACTTACAATAGTCATGGTTGGCCAACAAGGGAGTAGAGAACATATCAGATTTCAGAGCATTGAAGGAAGGCTCTGTCGCTAAAGATCAACGAGATTTTTCAAATTCACCTTTTAGATCAGTGAGATGAGCGGTAAGGGAAGCAAAATTGCTGATGAAGCGGCCATACCATCCGCAAATCCCCAGAAGTTCAAGATAGCTGTACATTTATCTGGGTTGATGCGAAGGCAAGCATCATCGACGACCTATTCCAAATTGTCGACTTCGGTTGATGGTCAATCTAGCAATCCTTAACCGAAGAGCAACTTCCTTCAAAAACTCAAAGTGTTCGGAAAGAGCACCCGATGTGATCAGAAGGTCGTCGACAAGTCTGTGGAGCATTACATAGTTCAAAGGGCATACCCGTGAAGAACTTTGTGACTCCTCGATTACCCCCAAAGTACAACAACTAGTCCAATTCCCCGTACATCAAATTTTGAAGGGCAGGCGAAACAGAGTAAAATCTCTGCTTTACTGCCTTTGCCGTTCCAATATCAATAGCCCAACCATAATTTGGAGATTAATGGGAGGCATTTTTTAATTTCATCCAATGTCTGTTCATCTTTACCATACATGGTGCTAACTAGTAGTGGAAGAAACAGACAGATCACCGGAGACACTAAAAGAAGAGACCGGAATGATCCCGAACCGATTTCAAAAATCAATCCCAAGGTATAACCATTGCTCCAGGTACCTCTCAGATCACATATGTGCAACGAGTGCACCTTGGTTTAATTGTGCCTTTTAACCCGCACTTTTAGCAAAATATCTCAGTCGCTAGAATGAAATAACTCATAAATGTATGACCAACGGCTAAACAATTAAAACTCACTTAGTTCTGGTGTGACCGCATCTCCAAATGGAACGACAGCTGTCACATTGTCATTATAAGTACTTACAATGAGCTCATTGACACCACATCTATCTACTAAGTGCAACTTTTGATTAAATCGTTTATGATATCAAAATCTCGACCGATCAAGTGATATTGGAGCGAGGGTTTCATATTCAGCATTAAAAGTTGAATTAGCTTCTCATCACAATACGGTATTTGACATTGAAGGGATTAAGTCCAAACTGGCTTGCTGTTCTACGACCTTTAAATCTTTCTACGAAATCTCCGATAAATTCATTAATACTGCAGAGCGATGTCGTTTAGAACTGTGTAAAAGTTGTCAGCTAATAACGCTTCCATTTCTAACTGGAAGACAAATATATTTAGAGTGATACCAGACGGAGACCCATTAGAACAAATTCCACTATGAGAAAGTTGGTGATTTCAAGGTGATCCACACCAATTTGAAGTTTAACTTCCCTTCAGTGCCTGATTTTCATATTCCGGATTAGGAAAAGTCCATGTACTACTAGGATTCTGACTAGAGCATGGTTGATTAATCGTTGCTAGAAAAAAACGATTAACGATTAATTGTTCGTTTTTTATGGCGATTAATCGATTAATCGTTTATATAAAAAAAAATATTTTCATATTATGGTCGTAAATTTATTTATTGAAAATTTGATGACAAACAACCATTAGTTGACCCATCTTTTTCATCACAGATTCACTATCGGTAACTACTGCAACAATATGCTTATGTAAATCGATGTCAAAGTGGCGTAACTTTTGTAGCAGGCATTGAGCCGTTTATTCTGATCATCCCTAGTCCATAAACATGTGAATCTTTTGTGTGAACGTTAAGGCACATGTATTGCCGATTACGTTTAGATGTTCATTCATCAAGTGATAAAGAGAATCGTTCGTTGTTAGTTATTTTCAATTATAATTTTTGTTTTAATTCTAACTGCACTTCTACAGCATAATCCATAACGGCAGCTCTGATTCGCTTTTCAGTCAGAGGCATTTTCAAGCCTTGCGCTTTCCAGCCATTTTTTATTTCATCGCTGTTCGCAAGAGTAGCGAACGGTATGCGATCTATTGTAGTAAGTTTTGCGAGAACTAATGCTGGAGATTTTGTGGAATGTTGTGTAAAGTATGATGTAATTGTATTTTTTCGTTGTGCTGTATTTTGTTGAGATGTTACTCATATAGAAAGTACATGTAATAATGTTTTTTTTTGTCTGATACGATACGTGTAGGAACTGAAGGGAACGGATAGTATAAATCCACCTTAATACGCTCATAGTTTATATTTTCCTTTTTAAAGAGACTTAGAATATTTATTACACATAGTTAAAAATGCAATTTTTATTATTTTTCTGAAAAATAATATGAGAACCAATTAATCGACAGCTTTACAAATTAATCGATTAATTGAAAATTTTTCTGATTGACCGATTAACCGATTAATCGATTAATCTAACCATGCCCTAATTCTGACCGATTGACTGTCTTGTTGATCCTGGTGATACGATGGGTCACAGGATCATTCCAAGTTTTCATTAGCTGGTTTGATATACGAGTCTGCTAAATTTTGCATTTGTTAAGAAATCTTTGTTAACCGCCAATATCAAAGGATCCCGCTCTGAGGAACAAACAACCCATAGTAAAGAATTCGTGTTACCAGTTAATCGGTTATTCCTCAATATTATCCCCATTAACAACATTAGCTTCCGAATTATCTACTGAACGTCTCAACATCTGTTAGACTGACCAAATGGCGATCAGTGCTGGGGGTATGTTCGATTTGACCAACATATAGACTCAATTTGTGTAAATCATGACATACTAGAAGCCCCGTAATAGCTTCACTTTGGTACTTTGGGGTGATTGAACAACTAAAAATTTCTATACATGTAATAACCGTGACGGAATTTGCCACGACGGAACTCTCCATCATCCAACATCTGATACCAACAAAATATCATGCTGTATAACTATAGTAATTTAGTATTACTACCGTCTTTTTCCAAATCAGGTGATTTATTTAGCATTTTACTAGGAGTTTCCATTTCTTTCGTTAACAATTTTTTCTTTTCATTTGACTAATGTACCATACAATTTTCAAAAGTAAAGTTGTCGATTAGCTTTTAAGGAAAAACAGTTATGTAGTTGTTCCTGTTTGTTTACTACAAACAAAATGATTCTTGGAAACACTGGAAAACTACAAATTTCTCTAAAGTTTGTTATAATCTCCAAATTAATAAAATAAAAATAACGGTGTGAAGTTTTTCACAGAAAGCGTGGCTACAGAAATCACATAATGTGTAAACAATAAAAGTGTGTAGACGTACATAAGACAAAAGCAGCTACGAATTATAATTAATCATTCTCATGAAACTTTGGGTGACGGAAATAAAATCCTATGAAATCGATTGATCATGATGTCCATTATCCACGACAACATTTTTAAGACTAGTGTTGTGATTAGCGTTATAGAATTTAATTAACGGTTTTCAGGGACTGCCCTATATCTGTGGTATGAAATTTTGGATTCCCAAATCCTTCGTTTGATTTCCATGTTACTTTGTGAATACGCTTATAAAGTAAGTTACGTGGGAAGTATGTGCTGGCAACCACCAAGTTGTAGAGTAAAACTAGCTCGGTGGTGCGATTCCCGTAGTTGTTAGATATGAAATTGGGCCAGTGGCACTACGATATCTACCGCCACCACTTCAGTTTGAGAATTCAAGTCGCCCAAAAGAATTTTAATGTTATGTTGCGGAATTTTGCTCAGGATGGTTTGGCGACATTAGATCAGGCTTCTCCTCAGTGAGGATGTTATAGCCTTCACGAATGTGGTGTTAAAGTGACATCCACGAAACCTGGGCGTGCAAATCTGGTTGCTTGTCTCTATTGCTGTGACAGAGAGTTAATCCGTATAGCGACTGTAATCGATGATCTTTCCGGCACTCAATACTCCTATGAGAACCAGTAATTAAAGTGTTTATCAACTATAATTGGCCACTCATATATATAAGGGCCTAAAATTATTTCTTAAGAATTAATTTGTGTTAACGAAGGTTTTTGAGTATAATTACGCTTTTGTTGTTGTTTACACTTTATGTAAACTTGTGTAGCTACACTTTCTGTGTGAAAATCTTCACAACGATAATGCAAATTCAGTTCGAGGTAAAATTTTTCGAAAGGTAAAAATTTAGCTAAATTATAGACAACGAAATTATGAATTTTCTGATATTCAGTTGCAAATTTTAACCCATTCAAAATTTGTAATAAGAATTTCAGTGTATTATAATTCTGAATTGGAAATTTATCAAAAATGTTGAAAATTTGCAATTTTTTTAGTAGGTAATAAAGTTCAAAGTTCAGAAATAGTTCTTACTGAGCGTGTTTACTAAAATTAAAATTTCGATAACTTAGGCAGATCTCAAAATTAGAAAATCCATGAAAAAATTCCAAATTAGTAATAATTCGAGATTACACTGAATTGTGACATATCGAATTTGATTTTATGGCAATTTTGCTTTTAACTTTGTTAGGGCGTTGTAATGTTATAATGATTCCTTGACGAACGGCACTTTCCAAATGGGGACGCCATGTCAAAGGAATATTATTACCTTTTCATTGTAAAAGGACGTCATGATAAATGGAAACCATGGTTTCCCATCGCCGCCCATGTTCTCCATGGTACTTGGCAAATGGCAAGATTATCTATTATCTTTATTCTAGTTTGCAGACTTCACATGATGGCCCCTACAATCTTCAGTGTTAAGAGTTAAATTTCTCATATTTTCGATAATTCAGTTTTCCATCTGTTCAATTAACATTATTTTCTTCAAAATATAAAAATATTTCTACTGCCATTATCTGCAGTAGTCTTTTAACTAAGATACAGGGATCTCAGATGCCAAAATTTGCTCTGCGGGACAAAAGATTATTGAAACGCATTTCGGTAATGGGTTAAAACCTCAATGCATTGTGAGGATTTAAAATGGGGTCTTCTATTGGTCCAATCATGAGACTGGCATGGACGTCCATTACACATTGCACCAACAAATTTTAACATCATTCAAAAAATGATCTGATACAACAATTTTAGAGAGTGGATAGAAAAGTTAGGAATTTAAAACTTTATTAATTTTGTCCTTAGTAAATTGATTAATAAACAGTTCAATTGTGAAGACTAGCTTTTTACCCTGGTTAGCGATCTGGTTGCTTTCCCCTTCACTTTTATTGTGCATGTGTATTCAATCGAAATATTTAGTTCCGGAATTTATACATCTAAATTTTATTTTTTAACTACAGTCCATTGTCTCTACAGGAGTGATACGTTTGATTGTAAAATCAAAGTTTAACAATTTTCCGAAATACTAAGCTGAAGTTAATTTATCTGTCACTATAGAGAAACTTTTATTGAAATATTTCACGATGCAGTTTTCAGGGTAACAGGGAATTCATGAAGTTTACACAAATTCTCGTTGTCAAATATAACACATTTACATGTGAAGTGTTGTTGTAACGGAAGGGCCGAATAGAATAAAAGTAAACGACTCTTATTGTGAAAAATGGTGGCGCCCTGGAGCTGCAGCTCTAACAATTTAATGGTTAGAAAGGCGCTGATACGGTAAGATCAAACACTTACAACTTAGAACGCGATTAATGAAATTAACTTTATTAACTTTATACTAATATTCATTATTCGTAGCGAAATAAACACTCATCGCGCAAAATTAAATTTTAAATGGTAATGCATAAACCTCATGGGAAATGTTTCATTATCTGCCTGGTGGTGAGTCAGTTACTCTTGGAACCAAAAATTTAGTCAAAAAATCAATTCGATAGGCACACAGCATTAGAACTAAAAGTATCAAGTATATAGGCTCGGTTTTTTAATATCACTGGTTTGGGTTTTGTCGAAATATCATTTTTGTAATTCTCTCAAATTTTGTGACTTTATAGACGAAAATGACATTGTTACCAATTTGGAAATATGGCACTTAGAGTGACCAGGTCAAAAAAGATTAAACCTAAACGAAGTCTGAAAAAGTTTTATAAAATCAGAACATTTCGACTTAAAAAACCAATACTCAGTCTATTAAAAAAAATGCTATATAAAATTGGTTTGGTGGCGACGTTCATCCACTTGTTCCAAAACAGATGCGAGATGAAATCTCTTCTAGAAAAGTTTCAAATCTGCTATCTTTATTCATCATTTGGATGTCCTGCAACTAATTCATTGATCATCAATAAGGTTGATTAAGTCGGATACCAAATTTCAACGGTATTGGTACATAATTTCACAACTTCCATTTGGGGCAGGGATGGTGTTTCTTAAATAAAATATGGCCAGAATTCAACAAATATTGAGTAACACTACTAATGAAACTTTGGTCCATAAATATAAGCCATAAATCAAAAATTTAGATTTACCAAAATGAAAATTTGTTTTTTTACATACATAACCAATCCAGGCAATTACTATAATCACAGCACCAAATGAAACATGCTCGTTTGTCAACGGATTTTAGTGAAATTTTATATCTAGGTTATTAAGATGATTCTTTAAGTAGTTCCTTATATAAAACCGAATTTTTTACGCTTTGAAAAATTCACCGGGTTTCTTAAATATAATAAAATAAGAGCCAACTTCAAGAAATATTGCGAAATTGTTTTGGTTGAAATACATAAATCAAAAATTATATTCGCCAAATTTATTTTTACATATCTAGCTGATTCAGCCTATTTTCTCAGTTTATAGCATCAAATGGAACCAGCGCACTTGTTAATGTTTGAAAATGCCGGAAGATGTCCGGAGAAGTCAAGATCTCTGTCAACATACTGACACATGAAGGTGTAACACGCTAAATTTATCTAAAGATAAAAGTTAATTATAAAATAGTTTGATGATATTCCCTATTTCAGTAGTAATTCTGGCTAAGAAAGCTCGGACATTTTAAGTTTAATTTAGGAGTAAGTTACTGTAATACAAATTATTTTGAAATTAGGTGATTGATAAAAAAATTTGGTGTTAATTAACAGCAACGTTAGACTTCCTTAACTAATTCAGAATTTCTGAGTTGGGATGGGAAAACCCGTCATGGGAATATCTGTAAAATACAAATAAGGCTCCTTTCATTCCAGTTGTGTGGGAGTTATGTTTTATATACTCTTTGTAGGTAAAAATATCTTTCAGCGATTAATATAAAATTTGCAATGCCGTGGAAACCTGACTCATCTGGCTGACAGACCTCAAAGAGTCTTTAATGAAACAATTAATGTGAAATTCATGCAACGTGAATGCCGTGAACATCGTTTCGCGAAAAACATGTGACTAAACAATGAGATTAGGTAACTGATCTGTCATCAGCGCAATAATGAATTGCGAGAATAAAGAGTCCGTATAGAGGTGAGAAGAGGACATCGCATGATCTACCACCATACTTGAATTTTGGTACAGAAAATAAATTAAAGGAGTCACTGTCAATTTGTTAAAGCAATCGGTTACAAGGTTTAAACGTGTATGACAAACGTTTAAACATGAAATATCCTTTGAAATATGGGGTGCAATTATTTGGAATTCACAATATTGAATATGCCAATAATATTCCATTGCTAAGTACGTCACAATGGGCTACATACGCAGATAAAAATTGCGCAAAATTGCGAGAAATGATATACTCGATATTTTTAGTTAGCAGATTTTTTTGCTAATATGAGCTAATATTGACTAGCAAGCAAGCAAATAGTTACAATTTTGCAGAGGGTTAAAGATATCCTCAAATAGCTATTATTTAATGTCTAATTATTGCGTTCGAATCAATTTTATTTCATCTTTTCTGTTTTTGTTAATGAAACAAACATTTGACATTGATGTTGAATTCACGAGGTCGCTTTTTACCCGAGGTATTGCTTTTCATACCAATTAATCACTAAAATAACTAAAACAATTATGATCTGATTAATTTAGGAGCTCGGCAAAAGTACCTTAGGTTAAAAATCCGACTTCATGAACTTCTGAGGGTTTTGTAGTTCGGCTTAGGCTTCCAACTAAATAATTTAAATTATTTTATTTTATTGACATTATTTTTATCATAATTGTTTTAAAACCTTCGAGCATAAATATAATAGAGAGAGTGTAAACTTCAGAACGTATGGAAAGAGAATAAAAATAACGTAGCAACACTTCTATCAAATTTTGTATTTTTTTCTTGACATTTCAAGTGTTTTGGTTGTACGTGTTTGACAACAAAGTTTTTTGTGAAAATTACAGGAAAATTGTCACTGAAAACTCTAAAATGTCGAAAAGTGTAAAGTGTTGTGTTCTAAATTGTGGCAATGTAAAGCAAATTATTAAAAAAAAAAGCACAAGAAAAATAAACTTAACCACTTTTTTTAGGTAAGTGTTAGCCCTTCATTTTTTAATTGCGCTACGGTGCATATTTTGAGCCAACGGATGGATTTTAAAATTAAGTGTGTAGTGTTAAAGCGCATTTATAATTTAATACGGGCGCTCATTTTTATTATGATGCGTGTTAATTTTCTTTCAAAAAAATTAGAAACAAACAGTTTGGTTACTAAAAATAAATTTGTTTATAGTTTCCATTTTGATGAAATGTTTATATAAAAAGATCCATAGTCGGGGAATTTTTTTTTGTAGGGTACATTTTTGGGTGGTTAATTTTAACTACAACTTTAAAAGTGATTTCCCAAAATGTTGGTCTTTGCAGTTAACCACTTTTTGTTTAACACCACAGAATTTGTCAAATTTACAAGATATATTCATAGTTCTCGTGGCTTAATAGATTTCCTAAGGATGCTCATATGAAAAAGGAGTGGATAAAAATTTTTATCAAAACTCTCAATAATTCCCAGCCGGTCATTATGTCTCCTCGGAAAACTGGTTTTATTGGTATGATTTTATGCCTAAAGAGTATTGATTTTATTTTTAATACCTATATTTCAACCAAACTTCTAAAATTCATTCCATTCTACAAGCTTAATCAGGATCACCTTGAGCTTTTCTTTGCCAGTATTAGATCTCGTCTAGGTTCAAACAATAATCCTACAGTACGCCAGTTCTCGGTGGCCTATAAAAGATTACTTATACATACACAAATTTCTGAAACAGGATTAGGTAATTGTTTACCCTTAGAGGAGCTTAAAATATTAAATCCAGTAACGGCAATAAATTTAACAACAGAACGGTCTCTTTTACTTCAGCCATCGATTAACAGCGACAATATTATTTCAGACAACGATACTGCCTTACTTGTCGAGAATGAAAATTTATTTGACTATCCCGATCTGTCTGAGTTTGTTGAAAACGTAGTGGAGTATATTGCAGGGTTCATAGTTTTCCGTTTAAAAAAATCTCTACACTGCTCCGAATGTCTTTCATATCTCGAAAGAAATGACTCAACCAACTCTCTTATAACTTATAAAAATAGAGGTGGACTACAAACTCCAAGTAATGATGTCGTAGTAATTTGTAATTTAACTGAAAAGGAAATTCGTCATTTTACCATCCAACATAGAACAAATCAAATTTCTGTTTTAAAGGAATCAGTTTCTACAAGAATCCTTATTAATGTACAAAGCAAATTATTAGATCGAAATCTTTTTATTGACTTCCCATATCATGATCATTATAATCTTCTTGTAAAAATTATTATAAAAAAATATATAGATATAAGATTTTTTTATATTTGTAGTAATACAAAAAAAACAAATAGTGTTAGAAATAAGCTGAATCGTTTAGTTATATTTCAAGGGATGTAATTTAGTTCTAACTTATAACTGTGTATTTGTACCTAAATATAATAAAATATTGTTTGAAAAAAAAGTGTTTTTTTATTATGTTTTAAATTTATTTTATTAGGTAAACCTTCAGGTTTCCATCCATCCCATTCAAAAAATAAAGCAAAAATGAATATGTACTATATGTGGTCATGATTTGATAGAAATTATAAATGGCAAAATAGCGGGAATTATTTTCTCCAAAATAACAAAAAAAAACTTAACAATTTTTATTATCATATTTGTATACATATCCATAAATTTCCATTAAATCCTAAATTTTTGAACCCATTGGAAAAAAATGTTTATTATGTACGACTATGGAAATGATGGAAATAAAAAAAATAAAATAGAGAGAAGAGAGAGAAAAATAAAAGCAAAAAATTAGTTTTGACAGAAGTGTTGCTACGCTCAAAATCTACTATCCTACCCGGTTGTTTAAAACAAATCAAAAATCATCAATTATTAACGTTTCGAGGTTATGTTTTATGTTCAGCACAATGACATTTGCGTGCTGAATAAAACAATATTTTGCATTGCTAAAACGATCGAGTAAGCAAGCAATTTTGTTGTAAGCAAATCCGCCATATTTACCGCTTTGCGATTTGCGAATTGATAAATTATCGACTATCTGCCCCAATATTGGATAAACTAGAACTCAATAAAAGTCTTACTCATGTGGTTTTTATATAATATTTACTACATCTCCAGCCATAGCCTTACCTCTTGGTATATTTTGGCTTTGAAAGTAGCTGCCGCAGAAAAATTAGTTACTTTATTGCTTTAAGAATGACGGTGGAAATAAGAATACCACCCAGCCCTCAATTAAGTTATTGCGTTATACAATATTAGGGTATTGATAGAGATTGCAAAGGAAATAATAGTTTTTGGGGCTGGGAAATAAAAAGCTATAAGGAATGAATTTTTTGTCTGGAAAATACGGACCTGGAATATGTTTTGTTCATCAAAATCAAACATCATGGATTATTAGCGAACAGAGTTTTGAGTCTACCGTTTCCATTTTTTACAATTCAGTCGTTTTCAGGAAACATAAGAAAACCAAAAAGGCGGAATGTATAAAATATCGGGTCTGCTTTATTCCTCCGAAAGCCAGTTTGAAAGCCGGACATTTACTGCTTTGAATCAACGATCGAAACCGACCGATGATTACATTATTATGACGGCAACTCTTGAGCACTACACCGCTTTTAGTTAAAAAAAAAAATCACCCAAAACTGGCGTTATAACATAAATCAACAAAAATAAAAATTAAAATTAAAAAAAATGTATTTAAATAATCAATAATACAAAAAAATAATATATTATTTTATAATATAATATAATTATGGTATTTTATAAACTTTGAATTAAAAACAGAAATAGAAAAAAATAAAAATAAAAACATTACAAAAATATTACTATTTATATATTTTTTTTTTTCATTTAAATAATTAATTTATAAGTAATAAAAATAAAAAAAATTAATAAAACGAAAAATAATTTTTTTTTTGTTTATAACAAAATTTTCTAAATATAAATATAATATTTATATTATGTATATTAATATATTTTTATTTATTTAAATAAATTATATTAATTTTTTTTTATTTAAAATTTTTTTTTTATTCTTTTATTAAAAAAAGTATGAAATAGTAGAAAAAACTACATTTAATGTTTTTTTTTTGTTTTATAATTTATGCTAATTTATATAAAATTAAATTAATTTTACTTTTTTTTATTAATTAAATAATATAAATATATTATTTATTTATATATATCATATTTATCATGTCTATAATTTTCTTTTAATATTTTTCTGTTTTATTAAATAGAAACTCGAATAAAAAATCTACAATATATTTTTTATAATTTATATGGTTTTTTTTTTGTAACAAATTTTATTTTTTAAGATTTAATTTTTGAAATTAATTTGTTGTTTTATTTATTTTTAAGAATACTTGAACAATTTTTATTTTATATAATATTTTTATTTGTTTGAATAGAATCACATCTATATATTATATATATTTAATATATATATATAATTTTTAATTTACAATTTTTTTTGTTTAATTTTTAGTAAAAAATTTGAAATTTTATGCTTCTCATTTTGGAAAAAACAAGATTTCTTCTCATTTTTAATTTTTTTTTTATTCATTGCTGAATCCTGAATATAATAATAATGATGATGTTCTCTTTTTGGTTTTAAGAGAATAGAGATTTTCTCTTTTTTTTTTTTTTTTTTTTAAATTTTCAAGTGACTCACTTTTATTTATATTTTGTTTAACAGGTACTCTTTAGCTACCACATAGGTACGTATGTTTAAATCGTGTTTGTTTTGTGTTTTGTTCAAATTTTATTCGAAGAGGATTTAATGGATTATTTTTTACTTTAAATATAAATGGACTGATTTAATATTTAAGGAAATATTCGACGGTCGTCCCCTTCCCCGATTTATTTGTTTTTAAATATTTTAAATATTTTTATGTTGTAAATTAAAATCAAATACAAATAAAAAATATTAAACGAAATTACAAATCATAATAATATAGCACCTTGTAATTATAATTTTTTATTTATTTATTTATGTTTAATCGCTTATTTATTTATTTATTTTTGGTTATTCGCGAGATGTTTTCTATAAGTGTTTTTTTTTAGATAACAAAAATAAATATTCGTATTTATATTTATTTATTTTATTTTATCTTGTAAAGCTATTATTATTCGTTATTATTATTATTATTATATTTTCATTCAAATTAATTATTGTTTCAAATTGATATGCAATAAATTTTAATTTTCATAATTAAAAAAATAACCAAAATATATATATATAAATAAAAGAATCAAGTAAAAAGTTTATAATTTGTAAGCCGACTAGAAGTGTAATTATTTTTAATTTTTGCGCCTTTTGTTTTAATTTTTAGTTGTTTTTTTAAATATCATTATTTTTTTTTATATAGATTATATATTATCATTTCATATTTAAACTAATAAAATAAAAAAATACAAAAAATAGGAAATTAATAAAATTATTTAATTAATCAAAAAAAAAACAATCAAAATCACAAATTTACTAATATTTAATTTATTACATATAAAAAAATAGTAACAAAACTTTTATATATTTTATTCATTCATAATAAAAAAAAAAATAGTTAAACTTAAAAACAATAATAATATTAATAATAATAGAATTTTTTTTTTTATTAATATATTTATATTTAATTTAATATTTTTTTTAGTACAAAAACCGTTTTTTTTTCATCATTCTAATTCTAATAAAAATTATTAAATATTTTAATTATATTTATTTATATATCAAGCAAGTGAAAAAATAAATTACTAATATTTTGTTTCATTTTTTAATTTTATATATATATAATTTTTTTGTTTTAAAATTATTCATATTCTATTTATTTATTTTATATATATATATATATATATATATATATATATATATATATATATATATATATATATATATATTTAATTAATATTATGAGTTAAAAAAAAAATTTAAAAAAATCCAACGTATAAAAAAAATTAATAATTAATTTAATAGAAAAAAGGAAATATTATTTTTAATGTATTTAAAATTCAATTAAAAAAATATTAATTCGTTAGGTAACGCACACATTTCAAAAAAAATTTATTAATTGAATTTTAATTTTTTTTTTATGTAAATAATAGTACGTATAAAAAAAGGAAAACTATAATTTTTCGAGATCTACATTTATAATATTATAATTATAAGATTTAATTATATAAATTTAATATAATTTTTAATATAAAAAAATTTATTTTAAAGTCATTTTTCGTCTTAATTTTTTGTATGTTTGTTTGTTTTGTTTTGTTTTGTTTTCTTGGTGGGGTAACTTTTAGTTAATTTTAAATTAATTAATTAAATTTTTTTTTTAATTATCTAATTTTTTTTTTTGCATTATATGTGTGGTTTTTTGTGTGTAATCGATCAAATATACAATCAATATAATTTATTTATACATATTCATGCTCTCTGCGTACCCTGTCGATATAATAATATATATATATAAATTTAATTATAATAATAAACATGATAATTGGTATAATAATAATTAATTAAATTTAATTTTTCTTCTTTTATAAAAAAATAGTAAAAAAATGATTAAATTTTTAATTTTTTTGTTTGTTTTGTGTTTTTTTTTTTTTTTTTTTTTTGGTTGAGATTAAGTCGTCGGTTTCATGCAGCTGGTGTTGTTGTTGTTATTGTTATTGATGTTGTCAACCCAGTGAATATTTAATTAGCAACAAGAAGATGTTGATATGGTCCTGGATTTGCATTATAAAATGAGTTTAGACCATCTAAAATTTTTGAATTGTCTTGATTTGAATTAGCACCGGGCGAGCTAACTGGTGTCGTAACACCATTATTATTATTATTACTTGCATTGTTATTATTATTGTTGATTGCAATCGAATTATTATTATTATTATTATTGGTATTGCTTAGATTTTGTGTAAGACCACCGGCACCATTTATTGAACCACCACCTGCTTGTGGACCGTTGTTCATGCCGTAAAAATTTTGCGGTTCCATGTACGATTGAAATTTATTTGGTCCATTATTTTGATAAATCGTATTATCATGATGGAAATGATTTGTTGTATCAAACATGTTGTTGCGTGGACCACCGGTACCACCGGCGCCACCACCACCACCACCGCCAACACCATTATTGCCATTGAATGCGGAATACATTCCCATACTGATATTTTGGAAAAAGTATGGATCATTTTGGATACCGCCGAGGGCCAATGGATTCGGTGATAGGGAACGGGATGGTGATGATGGGCCGCCAATTGGTCCTAAATGGCCTCCACCATTATTACCATGGGAATGATGTAATTGTTGTTGCATAGCAGCCCTTTGTTTGATATAGTTGGAAAATTCGGTCGGAGACATTCTGTAAAATGAAAATAATCAGTTCGAAAGAAAACAAAAATGTTTTGTAAATCGCGTATGAATTTTTTTATGTCTTTTTTTACCTATTAGCACGTTTCGAGGATGTTTTCAATTTTGTGCTGCCAAATTTTGTTTGGGCAAATGTTGCAGTCGTAAATGTGAGTGGAGCCGTTGATCGGGGTAAAAATGGTGCACCGGTACCATTTGTACCAGTACCACCAGATCCACCACTACCACCGCTACTGCCATTTGTTTGACCGCCACCATTTGTACTTGAATTAGGTGCTGGACTTGTTGTCAGATTACCTTTGAATGTCGGGCTTGTTGATGTTGGTGACGAACCATTTGGTGAGCCCTTTGGACTTAAACTTAAACCGTTCATACTAGAACTAACAGCCTCAATTGGTTGGAAGCATTGAGCTTCTGGATTGAATGTTTTTGTAACTTCACGATCGATCGATGAGTCTTCATGATGCTCGTTCGATTCGGAAAATAAAATCTGCAAAAAAACAAAACAACAAAAAATTATTGAGTTGTACTACTAGAACGACTCGAAAATAGTTTATAGTTTTGTACACTAACCTTCACAGCCCCTTTTTCTCCAATACGATATGAAACTTCACCTGGATCAACCCACACCGCAAGTTCAGCGGGTAGATTTTCCAAAATATCGGTGATTAGTACCCCGCTTTCACGTGCCGCCCGATCTAATACTGCATCGATTGGGTCTCCGGTTTTTAAACATCGAAATGCTGAACCCTGCGTACGAAACAAAAAAAAATGATTTTCAAAATTTTATTTAAATACGTCTTTAAACTAAGTATTTGTTTAAAAAATCTAAGCTTTTTATTATTTAACATTTTGAAGCAATTTGTGAGATTACCATAAATTATAGGTCAACTAAATAATTTCGATCTATTTTAATCATTCCTAAAAAAAAATCTTTCCAAATGAGCTTTCAAAATGAAATGTCCCTACCACCGTCATTATAATGATAATAAAACAGTTTTTACTATTGAAGGCTGTTTCAAATATTGATACCACTTTTTAAAGCTCCACTAAAAATTATTTGCTGGATGGTGGAAGATAAACGAAAAGACCAAAAGTAGAAAGCTTTCTAACTTGGGCTTGCAAATATTTTAATTTTGATTAAATTCTATAGTATTTAAAACTATTTAGAAGAACTTGGAGCCAAAGTTCGCAAAACTTAGATCTAAATTATAAGCTTTCTATAATTTTTATAATTCTATAAATCTCTTGAAATTAAACTTTTTTAGATATGTCTTGGATAAATATTTGTTTAGTTTTAAAAGCTCTTGATTCAAATTTAAATATTCCAATTATTTTAAATTTATTAAAAATTTGAACGATTTCCGAAAAAATGTAAATTCTAAATTTGAAAGGCAATAAGCTTTATTTTTCAAGCTCTGCTGGACTTGAAAAATATTTAAAAACAAGTAGGATGGTCAGAAGACAAAAACGAAAGGCCAAAATTCTTATACTAAACGGTTGTAATAATAAAAGCTCTCGAAATTAATGTCTAACTTCTTCAAAGGGTTGGTCTCAGACATTTGAATGCTCTGCTGGATTTAAAAATCTTCAAAGGACTTCGAGACAAAATTTTGCAAAACCTAGATGAAAATTATAGTTTTCGTACGAATTTTAACTCAATAACTATCTGGGATACATATTTGATTAGTTTTAAAAGCTCTTGAATCAAATTTAAAAATTTTAGTTTCCAATTTTCTTAAATTTATTAAAAATTTGAAAGGTTATAAAGCTTCCATATTATAAAAGCAGCAGTTATAAACTAATGTCATTAACGGTAAATGTTCCCGAATTAATAAAATTTAAGATTTGCTAGGAAGCTATGACTTGCTATGAGAAACGGTCCAAGCTCCTAATTTTAAAGACAAAAAAATTTTAAATGGGTTTCAAAGGGCAAACATTTTGATTCCAAAATACATAATGGTACCCTCTTAAAATTTTTCCTTCATTTATTAAAGCTTTCGAAAATACGAAGTTTTTGAGTAAATTTTTTTTTTGCTACAGCGCTAAATCTGTTGAGAGAGTGATGCTTTGGAGAAAGCTTTCATTTTCAAAATAAAAACCATGTTAATTATTGGCATTGTCTAATTTAGTTTCACGTTTGAAAGCTCTACTACAAATGTCTAAAATTTATTGACCTATGAAAACTAAAGTTTTAAGCTTTTATAGCTTCTGATAAATTAAAAATCAGTCGTATGTTATGCCCGAATACTGTGATAAATATTCACATGTAATAGCTTTTGGTATAAAATATACTTATCCAAATTATTATAGTCTTTCCCATCCCAATGATACTTTTTGACAGATTCAGATTTTACGAATTAATAGGGTTGTACAGTCGCGGGGTATAATGTAGTCGCCTGAATTTTTTAATAATCGTCGATTGATCAGTTTGCTCATCTCTGAATTTTGTAGGAAACTTTAAATGAGCCATTTAGGGTTATAATGCTTTTAAATAAAAAGCCTATAGTATGGATTATTTTCATCAATTTTCCAGCAAAAAAACATAAAAGGCGAATAAATTATTACGCAAAATGATCGGCTGACTCATTTAGAATATTGGTTTATTTTGTAAAGATTTATTTAATTTAAAAAAACAATTTTTTGTTACAATTATACTAATATTTGAACAATAAATCGAAAAATGTTTGAATTCATTTGAAGACAAATTACCTACAGGGACCAGATGTAAAGTCTAAATGCTTAAATTGGGAGGAAACCTTCTCTATTTATTGAAAGCTTTTAACTAAGAGAAATCCCAAATAAATTTTTCTGTGAACAAAATTTAAAAATACAATTCAATATCACATACACATAATTTAACAAATAGAGCTTTCAAAGCACGAAAAATATCTCTTGAAAGTCCTTCACAATTTAAAAACAATAAATGACACTATACATGGTTAAAATTTCATTTACAAATATCTACAAGTTTGTTCCACATTTTAAAGCTCTGTTGGATGGACCTTTAAGGCGAAAGTGTGTAAAACATAAATGTAAAATTAAAATTCCAAAGCTCGAACAAAAGCTTCTATAAAATCACCGACTACAAATAAATCACGAAAGCTTTATATTGAATTTATACAATTTGAAAGTAAACTTCTTTAAAGAATTTAAACAGTTGTTCAAAGCTTCCCCACCTAAGGATTTTTTTTTAAATTATATTAGAATAGTAATAATTAACTCTGTAAGCAATTCATAAAGCACAATCAAGTATATGGTCTTGGCACTATTTCAAGGTTTTATGAACACTAGGAAATCCCCAAAAATCGAACTCATACAGTTCAGAAACCTAAAGTTCAATTAGTATTAATTTCACTTAGTAATAAAAATCCTCCGATTCAAACATTTTCAACAGAAAGTTTTGTAATTGATAAGGTTTTTATTAATTTACGACGCTATATAAAGAACTCTAAAAATTGGAAACTTGTTGTAACACTTAAAGCTTTTCAATAGATTGTTAACAATGGTTTGTTCAAAAGAAGCTCTGCTAGACCTGAAAGTTTTAGAAGGGTTGGTTCTATAATAGTAACTTTCTCATCCTTTATCCAAAATTTGGTACCACCTCCGTTGGAATGCTTGGTTAGCTAATTTTCGATTACAACTGTTAAATTAACCCGAAATAAATACTAAAATGATCTGTGAGCTTGGCAGAATGTTTCTAGAGCTTTAATATTTAATTTTTTATAAAAATTTCGTTTTTAAATCTATATCCTAAATATACAATTAAGTTGTTTCTTTTGGCAAAAAGAAGGAATATTTTTTTTCCTTAAAGCTACTACCTCGTTTAGAAGCTTATAATAAGAAAAAAAAAAAATTAAAAACATAAATTTTTAGAGTGTTTGCTTTAAGTTTTAATTTTTGGCGTAAATATTGTTCAAAAGATAAAATATGGTCAACCATTCATCCCTTCCTAATGAAATAAGAAAATCTTTAGAGCTTATTATAAAAACTAAAATAATTAATAATACGAATAATAAAATTTTTTTCACCGAAAAGGCGAAAAGGAAACTTTTGATCCTTCCAGTTTACGAAACTCTTAAAATAAATATACAAAATGGTCTTCATTTAAAAAAAAGTTCGGTTTCCAAGCTTTTTATTTATAATTTTTTAATAAATTTAGAAAATCACCAGATCTAGAAAACTGTTTGGCAATATTAAATAAATTTAAATTTGTGACAAATTCACGGTTCATATGATTAGTTTTCTTAATTAATTAAATTAAACCAAAAAAACACAAAATTAGAATTAATCAGCAACGCTAAACAATGACGCCAATACACATAAGCAGTGTTTAGATATGAATGAAATTTGAAAAATTTGCCATCTGAGCCAAATTGAATCCATGCCAAATTTTGTATATACACAGCTATTACCTATTTCGTAATTAAACCAAACAAAACCAATAAAAAAAAAATGTATGTGTAACTCACCTTAAACGGTTTTTCAGGATACCAGTGCCCTTGAAATTTATCTTTTAATGCTTTTTCTAATTCTTCACCGAATAGATTAACACGCCGTCTTGGCAGTTTATTATATAAATATGAAATAACAAAATTTAATGCAACTTGAATTTCTATGTGCATTTTTTTGTTGTTTGTGTTTTAATAAATTATAAATTACAAATTAAAAAAAAAAAAAAACAAAACAATAATATTACGATGATGATTAATTAATAATAAATCAGAAATTTTTTTGTTGGTTATTGTTGTTGTTACTACTTTTAACTATTTTTATATTATTTTATGTGTATATTTAAGATTCTATCTGCTCCCTCGTTCTCTCTCTCGTATTAAAATATTTTGTTTGTTGGCTTGGTGAAAATTATACGATTGGGTTAGCAGCGTTATTTTCTGAAAATAGAAAAATAAAATAAAAAATTAATAAATATAAATTTTTTAGTCTAGACAGTAAAGTTTTAAAGTTTATGTATATAATTTAGTTTATAACGCGCTATCGCCATAAAATGCATCTTCTGCCAATTATCATATAATTCATTTTTTTTTTGTGGGTAAATTTATTGGGCCAACTTTTTTTTTTTTAATTATTTGGCAAAATAGTCAATGAAACTATTAATTTTCTGTTTCCAATGGACTTTATACATTATTTACGTACGAGCAGGTAGATCGTCACACATTTTTACGGTAGCTTGTTAATTAATTATTTCTAAGTAATTTTATTGTTCCACTCGATGTCAAAGTAGCTGCTGAGTGTATCGGTTAGTTAAGCTCCACGTAAACCTATCAAATGGTAATTTACTTGCGTTCATTATATTGGCAAGGTTTATGACAAATTTTAGTCAAACAAAAATTTTTGGTAAATTTTTTTTTGTTTTCGAAGCTTTGCAGTTTATTGGAACATGAAAGTTGTTGAGGCTAGGTAAGGTTGTGATGAGCTCTCAATCGAGCTTCGGAGCCCGTAACTATTATAAATTGATTTTCATAATTTTAAAAATTTGATAAGCTTTTAATTCAGAATTAAAGTTATTTAATTTTCAATTTTTTTTTTCATTGGCAATTTGATATCCAGAATAGTATAACTTGTATTTGTAAATTACTGAAATTTGTAATTTATCTGAAATTTTTAGACTACGATAATTTCTTTTTAAAGAAGGATGGTACCACTTGGCCAGATGTTGAGAACCTTACAACTTCGTAGATTGTACTATTTAAAAATACAATTTCGTAATTTTGGAAATCTGACACAATTTTGGAATTCTGAGATTGGAAGTGAATTGTTTTAAACTGAGCATGTAATTTTGCAATATGAAATTCTGACATTCGAATCAGGTAATAAAAACTTTTAAGCTCCTTGCATTAATTCGTTAATTTTCGAATTTCGTAATTTTTGGAAATCTGACAGTTGGTGAAAGCTCAGCAGTTATGAAAATCTTAATAAGGTAATGATGAGCTTTTAATCGAGCTTCTCATATCTTGCATTTACATTTAATTTTTATAGTTAAGTAAAGAAAAGTTTTGAACAAAGTATCGAAACTTTACAAAATTTGTTATATTTATTTGTTGCGAAAAAATTTTGGGATTGTTGAAATTCTAACTTGCGAATAAGGCAATAATGGGATTTTGTGCACTTTGCATTAAGAAATCTGAAAGCTCAACTGGAAACTTATACATTTGAAATTCGAAATTTGAAAATCTCAAACTTCACATAACATTGAAAACTACTTTTCAGAGTAACGTAATGATGAGCTTTCAGTCGAGCTTTTAAAACTTCGTATTAATTTCTTAATTTTCGAGTTTCGTAATTATAGATTTCTGAAACTGTCACAATCAAATATAATTTTTAGAGTTAGGCAAAGAAAATCTTCTTACCAAGTTTCGAAGCTTGCAGAATTTATAATTGATTTTAAAGCTTCGGACCTAAGAGGACATATACTTGAATTCCATAATTTTGGAAATCTGAAACTCGTGCATTCGAATATAATTTCTAGTTTAATGAGGAAATAACGAGCTCTCAACTGAGGTTCGAAAGAGAATTATAAATTGATTTTCCTAACTTTAAAAATCCGATTTTGTTATTGCAATTTGATATCCAGAATACTTGAATCTTATGTTTAAAATTTAATACTGAAAAATTAATATTTGTAAATTACCTTGGAAAATTATCATCTTGAGATTTGAATGGGGAATGAAGCTTGTCCAATTTGTAAATTAAATTTCAAAATTTGGGAATCCGAATCTCTGCCCTTTGAATATAATTTTTAGAATAAGGTAATAACGAGCCTCCAACCGAGCTTTAAACCACGATTAATTGTCATATTCGAATATAACTTTTAGAATTGTAACTTTCAGAGTAGTGTAATAGGAGATAGGAAACGAAATAGGAAGTAGTGTGCTTTCAACTGAGCTTCGGTCTTCACGTTTCGTAATTTTAGAAATCTGAAAGCTGCAATGTGAAAGCTCAACTGGAAATTTATACATTGAATTTCGAAATTTGGGAATCTCAAGCTCTCATATAACATTCCAGATTAATGTAATGATGAGCTTTCAGCTGAGCTTTTCGGACCTTTCATTAATTTCTTAATTTTCGAGTTTCGTAATTTTAGAATTCTGAAGTTTCCTTGCTTGCAGAATCATTTTAAAGCTTCGGACTTAAGAAACACATAAATTTAATTCCGTAATTTTGGAAATTTGAAACTATCACCTCACATTCGAATATAATTTTTAGATTAATAAGGAAATAATGAGGCTCGAATTTTGTAGAGAATTATAAATTCATTATTTTGCTATTGGAATTTGATATGCCCAACACCTGAATCTTGTGTATACAATTTTATACCGACAAATTAATATTTGTAAATTACCTTGGAACCACTTCCCCAATTTGTAAATGGAATTTCATACATGATTTGAAAATCTGAATTTTGATCTTTTAATGTAATATAAAGGCTGTGGACGAATAGTCGGGTAAATCGATTAGTACAGTAAATTGAAATTTTAGAACACAGTTACTTCTGATGTCGTGCGAATTCTCTAGTAATTACTTTTGTCAAAAATTGTTTGGCGGGTTAAATTCTAATGTATATAGTAGGCACAACGTACAAAAAAAATGTCAAAAATTGTGTCAAATGTTTGTAAACATTTCAAAAAAATATAAAATATCTCTCAAATATCATTTTTGGTGGTGAAAAATGGCTCCATGTCCTGTTGTTAATAAATTGTTATAATTGTTCTAACTATTAATAATAATTAGAATGCAATGTGTCACAATAATTATTTAAAGTTACACAAATGTCAGGAAAATAACAACAACAAACCATTTACTCTTTTTTCATTCTTTTACCCTCCTTTTTAGTACGGTATTTGTATTTACCGTCTACACTGTTAAAATTTAGGTAAAGCGAGTATTTACCCGACTATTCGCCCACAGCCAATTTGTAGAATAAGGTAATGATGGGCTTTCAAACTTTGAAATTGTTACATTTGATTATAACTTTTAGAATTAGGTAGGTAATGAAAAATATTGAACTCAAGCATGTCACAATTTAAAAATAGACTTTCGTTATTTTGGATATCTAAAAACTCTTACATTGGAACACAACTTTTAGATTGACGTGAGCTTCGATATTAGTATCATTTGAAAACAGATTTTCGCAATTTTCGAAATCTTTGTGAAGTGGTATGTTTTCAACTAAGCTTCGATCTTCGTAGAGTTTTTGAACTGAATTTCGTGTTTTTGAATGATGAAATTTTGATATTCACACAAAGCTTCGAAGCTTGCAGAATTTAAAATAGTTTTTAAAGCTTCGGACCTAGGATGACTTATAAATTGAATTTCATTATTTTCGGAAACTTTAATCGAATTTAATTTTTAGAATAAATTATCTATAAATAGGCTTTCAACCCAGAGCTACATAATGTGCTGAATCTGTAAATTGTAAGTTTTAGAGATCTAAATATAAATTTAGATTAGAGAACAGATAAGCTCTCAACCAAACTTCAAAGCAAGCAGAGTATTATAAAATGATTTTCGTAATTTTAGAAATCTAAACCAATTTCGAGACTATGAGATAGGAAGTCTTGTGCTTTTAACTAAACTTCGACGTTCGCAGAATTTGTCAACTGATTGTAATTTTCAAATCTGAAATTCTCGAAAAAAGTAATAATATGTTTGCACCTTGCATTCATTTCTTAATTTTCGAGTTTCGTAATTTTGGAAATTTTAAATCTGGCATTGAATCTGTGAATGTGAATTATATTCGAAAATGTTTTTTACATTAAGGTGAGCTTTAATTTTCGAGTTTCGTAATTTTGAATTCTGAAACTGCTACGCTGAAATTTCATTTTTAGAGTTAGACAAAGGAAAACGTATAACAAAGTTTCGAAGTTTGCAGTATGTGAAAATTCAATTCCGTAATTTTGAAAACCCTATTCGTTTTTGAAATTCTGAGAATGGTAATGATGAACTTTCAACCAAACTTGACACTGTACAAATGAATTGAATTGAATTTCATAACTGTGGAAATCTGAAACTTTTACAGTCGAACTAGAATTATTTACTTATTAATGTGCTTTCAAACGGGCATCTTAACTTACAGAATTTGTAAACGGTAAATGTTTATAAATTATATTTTGATTATAAGGAAACAATGATCACTCAACTGGTTTTCATAATCAGAAATGAAGTTGTTTAATATTCGGAAATTTTGCTATTGCCGGTTTGATAAAATCTAGTATGAACCAATTAATATTTGAAAAGTTACCTTGGAAAATTATCATCTTGAATATCTGAATTTTTTAGAGTATGGTAATGATGAACTTTTAAACGAGCTTAAAAGCTTTCACAATTTTCTAAATTGAATTTGAAGCTTAGAAACTTTTACAGAATTTATAAATTGAATTTCATAATTTTGAAAATCTGAAACTCTTACATTCGGGTATATTTTGAAGTGTAAATTAATGAAAAGTTTTGTGGAAGATTCAAAGCTTGCAGAATTTGTAAATTTAATTTCGTAATGATGAACTTTTAGACGAGCTTAAAAGCTTTCACAATTTTCTAAATTGAATTTGAAGCTTAGAAACTTTTACAGAATTTATAAATTGAATTTCATAATTTTGAAAATCTGAAACTCTTACATTCTTACACTCTTACATAACTGGATTTGGTTCGATTTACAATAAAGATGTTTCTAGCAGAACTGATAATTTTCACTCAATATTTCATAATGTATGAAATTTTATTACATACATTCGGGTATATTTTGAAGTGTAAATTAATGAAAAGCTTTTGTGGAAGATTCAAAGCTTGCAGAATTTGTAAATTTAATTTCGCAGTTCTGGAAATCTGACTAAGGTAATGATGAGCTTTTAAGTTAATTTTTCAAAACTTACATTAATTTCTTAGTTTTCAAGTTTAGTAATTTTAGAATTTTGAAACTGACACATTAAAATTTAATTTTTAAAGTTAGGCAAACGAAAACGGTTCGACTTTGAAACTGTAAATTGAAGAAGTAGAGACAGTAGAATTTGTAAATTGAATTTCATAATTTTTGGAAATCTAAAACTTTGGTAAAATCTACTACTGACTAATTAATATTTGAAAATTACAGAATGGTACCATTAGAGAATGGTAATGATGAGCCTTCAAACGAGCTTGAAAACTTTCAGAATTTTCTAAATTGAATTTGGAGCTTAGCAACTTTTACAGAATTTATAAATTGAATTTTGTAATTTTGAAAATGTGAAACCCTTACATAGGAGACTCGAAACTTACAGAATTTATATAAAATAAATTTTGAATTCTTTGGAAGCCTGAAGCTTTCGAAATTCGAATGTGATTTTTGTGATAAGATTCCAAGAATCGAAGCTTGTTAGAGTATATGTATATAAATTAAATTTCGAAAATCTTAAATTCTAAATTATTTATTTTTTAGAGAATGGTCGGTTTCTTTAGGTAAGCTTCCAACTTACAAAAAATTCGAAATTTTTTCGTTATATTTTCATTAGGATAAAGCCTTAATAGCTTCTTTCTTTAATTCGAAAATTTTGAATCAAATTTACAATTTAATTATCTAATTTGTTCATTTCGTTCGTCATGGACAAACATTGGTTGAAATAATTGGGTCAATAAAAATTGAATACAATTTTGAATTGGATTTGGTTCGGTTTACAATAAAGATGTTTCTAGCAGAACTGATAATTTTCACTCAATATTTCATAATGTATGAAATTTTATTAAAATTATTTTCAAATTCAGGTCAAATGATAAGAATAAAAATAAAGAAAAAGATAAGGCATATTCCCAAGGAAACCCGGTGTAGACCCCAAATATGCAAAATATTTTGAAAGAACAATTTGAAACATTTTTTGAGGACCGTCTTTTGTAGCCAAGTAATATACAACGTACAGCAAATAAAACAAAGAACTTTGAGAGTGTAGCCTGAATGGAAGAATTTTGATGCGAAAAGGACTTAAAGAAAATATGAGAAAGTACTATGACGTACAGTAGTAACGGAAGTTGAAATAGTCAGAAAATTCGAGCAGAAAAAAATAAATTAGATGGAACCAAAAATTTTAAACATCAAATACGAAAACATAACTGAGCTATAGAGAGAGAAAAGTTCTGTTATAAAAAATATTGAGTACTTCGTGTAATTTATTTAGTGTCGCACTCGCAGTCAATGGATTAAAAATTTTGATTTACGATTGAAAAAACTCGATAACTTGATAAAAATTTGCATGGCCCATTTTTAGGAACGCTAATTTATTTAATCTGACCGTGAGAAACGACACACAATCAATCTAATGTTCAAATTGGCAAATTAATAATAAAAATCTGAGTATAGCCGCCATTGATTGAGTCAACTTTGTGGTGAAAAATTGTTGCAGTTCAAAATAATTATGTAGCAATACGTCGTGGTAGAACAATTGTATTTTATATAGTAATCCACGTTATATTTAAGTAATCAATTAACCAAAAGTAGAGAAATAAATAATTTCAAATATTTTTCATATTTAAAAAATCCTTTCTTACCACACAGACATCCGTCCGCAAAAAACCCCTCCCAACTGGCCTGCCTCAATAAAACATAAAAAAAAAAATGAAAATATTTCCGAATATTCTCCTGCGGTCTTAAAATTTTACGAAATCAAAATTACTGCTTTGATGAACCTCTTCTCGATTGTATACGATTTCCCTTTTGGTTATTTAATTATTATTACAAAACGATTATCTTATTACAATATTTTGCACACTACTAAAATCAATCTGTCAAATTATTAAAAAATGAAAAATAAAAAATATTTGATATAAAATAAATAATTTTGTTTTGTGTGAAGCGAACAAAATTTCGCAAAACTTTTTTTTTGACTGAAAATAACAGAGGAAGCGCGGTTGCTTTGATTCGATACGGAAATTTTGAACAATAATTTTTGTACTTCAATGAAATAGGTGATGCCATATGATAATACAAAATTATTAAGGATTTTTTAGGAAGCAATTAAAATTTTGAATTTCTCTAAATTTAATGTAGGAACGAATTTGATCACAATTTGCGATCAGTTTCTTTAGAGTTGATATTTTTTCAGGTGATTGTTTTTTATTTGATTTAACTCTAGTTCTTGGTTTGTACGTTGTGGAGCTGACAAGAATGAGTGGGAAGGATGACTGATTGATCGCATTTAGAGTCGCGCATGTAATGTATGGTCCAAAAATGGATGTTTAAATATTTAATAAGAATTCCTTATATTATGCAGTTAAGTGTAGAGGTCGAATTGCAATTTTAAATCCTCATAATTTAATTTCGTCATGGTTTCTATTTCTAAATTTCCTAAATTTGGCACTTCTTCTAGGGAATTACCAAGTTTTGAATTTTTATTTCTGGATTATTTTTTAATGCATTTTACATAAAATTTCAATTATGCAATTAGAATTGGAAATAATTTTGTCCAAAATATTAATTTTTTTGTAAATTTTTTATTTGGAATCAAATTTTATAATTCAGAATATTGAATTTTAAATTTTGAAGATTTTAATTACCCAATTAAGAATAATAAAGTAAAACTTTGATTTTGTTATAACTGTTACTCAATCAGAAAAATTAGTACACACAATATCAAAATCAGTGATGTCTCTGTTTCCAATCAAGTTTGAATTTTATGTGAAAGTTTTCTGTTACACAATGCAAAACTTATACATATAAAACTTAACTTCCAAATGTTTATACCTTTCAATTGAAGTTTGTAATTTTCCCTAATTATTTATTGAATTAACGCATATTTTTATCCGAAGTAATGAATTTTACAATTTCAAAGCATTAAAAATGATTATTTCGCATTTTAAACAAAAATTTAAGCCAAAAATAAGGATTTGATAGGTTTAAACGTTGTAAAGTTAAAACCTATTAAAAGTTAAACATTTTAAAACACAATTTCATTTTACATTGGAGCGTGAATTTTTCAACCAATGAATCGAGAATAACCGAAACCATTAAGTTTCCGAAACTTGAATTTTAAAAACCAGTTGAAAATGTGGAAATTTGCATGTCGAAATTTTTAAATTTGGGAAATCCTTAAATATCAAAATTATTATATTCTTCTTATCCCAACCATTTTCAACGCTAAAATGGAATTTCCAGAAAAATTTATCGAAATTTAAATTTTTTAAAACAAAATTTTCAAGATAATTCCAGAAATGATTCTAAATTCCTATTCGAGTTTTTTTAAAATTTATATAAAAATCAGAATTCCGAATCTTTTTGTTTTCTCTTAGAATTTTAAGGTAATTTCAAAATAGTCAAATTTTCGAATTTTAAGGTAATTTCAAAATAGTCAAATTTTCGAATTTTTACACAAACTTCTAAATTTTTTTAAATTTGACTGAATTCAAACTTTATTTCTTTCGGTACCTCTCGAAATTTAGACTTCGTCTAAACGTCTTTCGAAACGTTCTAAATTTAAAAAAAAAAAAATAATTTTTAAAACTAATTAATTTCGAACTCCTGATTTCTAAATTCCATAACATCTAAATTCTAAACTTGCTACTTATTAAAATTTTCCGTAGGAAACATAAACTATTTAATTTCAGAACTCTCAAATTTTGAAATTTCAACGCTTAACCTCAAATCTTCTTAAATCTAACTGAATGCAAAATAAGAAATTACAACAAATTTTTTAATAATTTAAGCTTCGAATTACTTCAAAATAAAATTTAAAATTGGTTTTAAAATTGGTATCAAACCCCTTTTGGGTTATTTACAAAAATTGAAAGCCAAAAATTTATTTGAAAATTAAATAAAATTTCAAAGAAAACCGTTTTAACTGGCTAATTTTAAAAATTTCAGATTTTGAAATTGAAATTTATTTTCTAAAATTTTAAATCCTTGAATTTCATAATTTTCACTAACACATTCAAATTTACGATTTAATGTCATTATACCTAAACCCTTAACTTAAAAATTGTTAACATTTTTAGGACAAATATCATAACGCCACACCTAATCCTAAATTAACTTAAATTTCACTGAAACTTTTGAAATTAAAATTTTCACTTTCATATTCATATTCTCGATTTAATGTTGAATCCCTTAAGTTCTAAATTTCCATAGTTCTTAACTTGAAAATTGTTAAAGTTTATTTTAAGAAATTTCCAAATTTGAACAAGGTAATTTCAAAATACTCAAATTTTCGAATTTCCTCATAAACTCCTAAATTTTCTTGGATCTGACTGAATTCATACTACGAAATTACAATAATATTTTAAAGAAAACCCTAAAATTTAGACTTCGTGTTAAAATACGCCAAACAGGCTGCGAAGATATGCCAAATTTAAAGAAAATCAATTTAGGAAATTAATTAAAATAAATAAAAACGGGTTTACAATCTTATTCAAAAATTTCAGACTTTGAATTGTAAATTTCGAAATTTATAGTTTTAAATTTTACAATTTAAATTCTAATTTAATTTTCTAATATTTTAACATCTAGTTTTTATTTCAAATTATTTATGATTGACTTGATATTCAAATTCAAAAATTGAAACTTCCTAAATTTTAAAAAACAATTTTTAAAATTTATTAAATTTATTTTCAAAATGTTTCAGAATACTTAAAATTTTAAATTTTTACACTTAACCAAATAAGAAATTACAACAAATTTTTTACTGATTTAGATTTCGAATTACTTTAAAATAAAATTTAAATTTTTTTTTAAAGTTGGACCTTAGGTTATTTAAAAAAATACTGGAACCAAAAAATTTATTTGAAAAATTAATAAAAATTCAATGAAAATCGGTTTAACTGGCTAATTCTAAAAATTTCAGATTTCGAAATTGAAAGAACTAAATTTACAATTTTTAATTCAAATTTCAAAAATTATTTTCTATTACACCAAATGTGAAAAAATAATTCTTTAAATTTTGAACTCCCAAATTTGTATATCTAAATTCTATAACATAAAAATTCTTAACATCAAAATTGTTGAAATTTCCCAAATAAAATCTTTAATTCGAAAAATTTTATAATAGTGAGAAGGTAAATTTTCAAATACTCAATTTTCTAATTTTTTACAGTTAAAATGATTCAATTCAAGAAATTTCAATAAATTTTTAAAAATTATCTCTTGAAATTTAATTTAATTACTTCTGCAAAATTTAGAAAATTTAATCCTCTGGAAAATTTAGAGAAAAAATGTTGAACTCCATATTTTATTAACGTCTATGTAGTAAAAATAACCACTTTTCGAAAACCAAGGTAAAAAGGTAAATATTCAACCCTAAATCCAATCTAAATTGTTGAAAAGGTATTCAAATTTCGAAATAAATTGCCTAAATTCCTAAACCTGAATTAAATTTAAATTATTCGTGTAAAAATTAGACAAATTGGAGAATTAAAAATTTCTAACAAATGCAAATTATGAAAATTTAAATTTTTTTTCTAAAATTTCACCAAACCTAGAGAAATTTAGGTAAACAGATAAGATGAAAATATTTTCCTTAAAATATAAAAGTATTCCAATTCACGTAATCTATTTCAATTAAGCTCCCTTCGACCATGTTAATTTAAGACTACTTCCGTAAAACTTTAATTTTTCAAACAAAACATAATTAAAAAATTCCCATATTTAAAAAAAAAAATTGAAAAATGGTTTAACTATCTAATCTAAATTTTCAGATTTTGAATTTGAAAATTACAAATTTTTTTGTCAACAAAACCCAAATTTTAATTTAATTTTTTAATATTTTAATTCTAGTTTTTATTTCATATCATTATAATTTACTTGAAATTAAATTAAATTCTAAATTCTATAACATCTAAATTCTCTATTTAAATATTGTTAACATTTCTCAGACGAAATTTTTTAATCTGACATTTTTCAAAATTTACAATATATGCCAGAATGCTAAAAATGTTTAAATTTTTCACTTAACCAACCCTGAACCTTCTTAAATAATCTTAATCTTAAATTGATTTAAAATAAAATTGAAAATTTGTTCTAAAATTAAACTTTTAATGATTTATTTACCGAAAAATGGAACCGAAAAATTTATTTGTAAATTCAATAAAAAATTCAAATTTTAAATGTTATTCTCTAATTTATTTATTTGAACTGCCAAATTTTTATATATAAATTCCGTAACATAAAAATTCTTCACATGAAAATTGTTAAAATTTCCTAGACGTAATCTTTAATTCGAAAAATTGTAAAATATCGAAAAGGTAAATTAAACTAGTGTTCTTAACTTACTAAATTAGTGTTCTTAAATCTGACTCAATTCAAAATAAGAAATTTCAATAAATTTTAATCTTTTGAAATTTAATCTAATTACTACGTTTTTTCTACCGATATGAAAATTTAGAGCAAAAATGTTGAACTCTACATTTTATTAGGTTAATTAGGTTAGTTGGGTTTTTAGTTTAAAAAAAGCACTTTTCGAAAATCCACCATTTTAAAATTTTGCTTAAGGTAAATATTCAATCCTAAATATAATCTAAATTGTTGAATAGGTACATAAATTTCGTAATAAATTGCCCATATTCCTAAACCTCAATTAAATTTAAATTATTCGGGTAAAAATTAAAATTAAAAAAGTAAATTATACAAATTTAAATTTTTTTTTTCTAAAATTAAATTCACTAAGCCTAAAGGAATTTAGGTATCCGGCTAAAATTAGAAAATTTTCATTAAAATACTAAAGTATTCCAATTCACACAATCTATTTCAATTAAGCTCTCACTTCGACCTTGTTCTGACGTACATGCATGATGTCTAACCAAATAAGCGTGTTAATTATGACGCCGGTATAATAATTTTTTTGTTTATACTGCATAGATATAATTTACATATACCGCATACATTATTGCACACATTATTGACTGTTTAAACTGGTATACTAATAAAATATTACATTATTTAGTTAGTCAGTCGCATCATCAGTCACCATCACAGTGATAAAATATAAAAAAAATGTTAATAATTTAATCTAGATTCGTGTGTGAAATGTGTTAATTAATCCATCTAAAATTAGATAACAAATAGAGTTCTTCTGTATGTGCAATAGAAAATTTGTAACGCACAAATGATTAGATATGGAGAGAGAGAGAGGGAGAGCGAGCACTTATGTTATAATTAAGCTTCACGGCCATTTATCACGTTTTTATAATTCGCCTCTCGTGACCTGACTATTCGACTATTTTTATAATTTTTCTATTTACAATTTGATAACAATGAATGATTATTAATTTAGAAAATAAATAATAGTATTAATAACAAAAAGATAAAAACTATCATAATTTATTAGGATATTGTAATCCATTCTTAGAAGCATATCATGTAAATCCACATTTTATTTTTTTTTGCCTGATTATTATGGGACCGTCAAAAGGAATTACACCACACCCTGTATGTTATACATAATAAATTACATACTATGTACATACACATTTTAGTTATCGTGTGTCGCGAATCGGATATACATAAGTATACTGATAATTAAAATTTAATATGCGGTCATGTAAATACCTGTGTGCTGTATGTACTAGAGTTATGATTAATAACGCGCAATGATTGCTATAAATTTGCTAAACGTATACCAGCTAAATGAATTAACAGAAATTATTGTTTCAAGTTTTATCGGGAACGTTGCGCGTTTATATGAAATTGATAAGCTAAATAAATATGTGTGCTTGGGTTTTTTGTGATAGGTATAGGATTTTAAACTGGTTCAAAAGAGAAGGTTACTACGCATTATTGTAAGATTATCTGACGCAATTTCATTGAAATATTTGTTACCTACTTAGCAATAATTATGATATGTTTAACATAAATTCAGTTTTATTTTTATTTAATTCCAGTGTAGTAAGCTCAATAATTTTGAGTGTTCTCTATTTTCAAACAAATTATTTTGTCATACAATTAGCAACGTGCGACAAAGTACTTCTCAAAAATATTAAGGGCGGCAAAACAACTCTTTGCGCTCTTGTTAAACAAATAACTATATTGCGAAATTAATCTGGCGAATTTAAACACAGAGAAAATCGCTAAAAAGCATTTATCTGCTATTATAGTTTTAGGTAAAATTCATCCCAGTACTTCTCCCAAAGGTAGAACCCCCAAGAGGTTTAATTTTTAAGTTTCTGAATTTTCGTGATACTAAAATTTTTAAATTAAGAATTCCGGTTCAGTGTGAACCTCAAAGTTGGAAAGCGAAAATGCTTTACTGACTGTTGTGTTGAGGGCGAATAAATATTATTAGTGCCTCGAGACAAAATATTTTTTTAAGTTCAATAATTTACAGTCATTTACTTAGACGATCAGGTAATTAAAGATGCTAATTGAGTAAGGTAGGAGACTTAAATTTTATGTACTTGTTGTTATATGCCTTTAATTCTATTCGGGAAATCACTGTTGCCACTTTTCTATGATTTTTCGCGAGCAATTTTCCATCGACATTTAAGTGAATGCTCAAAGCTCATTGAAATAGCGTTATTGAAAGTGGTGTGATTTTCCATAATACCTGACGTATTTTTGTATTGGAAAAAATTGGAATATTGTGAGTACAATGAGTAATAAAATGAGCTTGACACGACTTCTGTTGCCGATAAGGCTTATTTTTATTTGATATGTGCTCTGTAAGAGAGGATTGACAAGTTAAACGAAGAAAAGAAATCAAAATCTTCCCATAATTTTGAAGATCTAAATTTTATTTCGAAATTACCCGAAATACAGCTTGATTATTTGCTGGGTATGTAACAAAATAGAAGTCATTTTTAGAATCATTCGATACAGACGTACACAATAATTCACGTTTATTGGAACTAACAAAATTTCAACATTTAAAAAAAAATTACAGGGTGTTGCTGTGTAAATCTTAGAAAATTTGGATTTTGTGTCATCGAATTATGAGCAAGCTCATCAAAGATTAATAGAAAGATTTTATAGAGAAAATAATTTAAAACCGTTTGAAAATTAACCGCCCAAAATTTATTGAATTTGCTTGATGAAATAAATTCGCATTTACGATCCAACTGGTTATTGGGATGACGTCATAATTTATTTGATTTTATTGAAATTGGAGAGCAAAACAAACGCTCCACTTAGCAGATATCTCCAAATTGATATGCCATCGGATTCAAAGGGTGATAAGATTACAAACCACTCTACGAATCAAATTAATGCTCAATCTTTGAAATCATGGTTAATGAATTCGTTCAAGTCACAATCAAGGCCATATTTTAATTCAACATTTTATGCTAACAATCGATTCCCATGTGTTCACTGTAAAAAAGATGAGCATACTATTACGCGATGTCGGTTGATGATCGGATAAAAACCGTAAATAAAATTCATTTATGCAGAAATTGTCTTAGATTAAATCATGACATCAATAGCTGCCCAAATCAAAATGTTTACCGATATTTTAAACTAAAACACCACTTTTTGTTACATATCACACTCACTCCATCATCTACCTCTATTGTTCTTCATGCTCAACCTACTTTTTTGTCAGGCATGACCTTAAATTATATCATATTTGCTACCGCTGAGGTTCTCATTATCAGTCACAGCGGAATCGTAGTCACGGCACACTGGCTCTCAATTAAATTTCGTCACCAATTCATTGCGTGTCAAAATACTTACAAAGGAATATATGTATATCTTGCTTTGTTTGTTTAGCAACTTGCTCTGGACTCCTTCGGAGCTGTACAATCTTCTAAACTAATTCTAAACTCTCGCAAGCAATTGAAGACATTACCATCAGCAAAAAATGGAATGGATTTTTATTCCGCCCGGTTCAGACTAACTTACAATATAAATCGCTTATTCGCTTAACTTACAATAAGCGATTTACTTATGAAGAATTTTCTACGTTGATCAAACTAGCTGAGGCTGTGATAAATTCTAGACCATTGGTGTCCTTAATTTCTGACAATATAGAGATTCTAGCTCCAGCGCATATTTTAATAGGTCGGCCGCTGAAATCAATAACTGAAACTACCAAATTCGAGCTAAATATTTCGTTAGTTAAGAAATGGTGTCCAGCATCCATAAGCAGTTCTGGTCAAAATTCAGAATGTTTTAAATTTATGCTTAGTCTGAACGATTTGCTTTTTTCACTTCTGATTTAGAGGAAGCTACTTTGCCCTAATCCGTTGCGTATAAATAGAGAAAATATTGGCAAAATAAGATCTGATTTTAAAAAATGTTGCTAAAATTCAAAATGATTTAAACTTGTATTTAGTCTGAACGATTTGTTTCTTTTCAGTTCTGATTTAGAGAAAAATATTTCGCTTAAATCTGTTGCATATAAATAGAAAAAGTATTGGCAAAATTAGTTCTGGTTTTGCAAAAAATGTTATTTTGTTATGAGAAATGGCTTAGTATTTCCGGAGCCTTCAATCAAACCGTGTTTCATCTTAATCGGTTAAGAAACGGTTTTTTCCATTTAAATTTTCCAGAACTCGTGCTTAGTTCCATTTAAATTGGACATTTTCCATAACTACACATCCGGAACTGATTTTAAACAAAAGTCATAAAACATAAAAGATACAGAAAAACCACACAACAATAATAATTAGGAAAAAATCAAAAAAAGGTACCTGGGGCCAGCAGAGGACCTTCTAAACGACTTTTCCCGAAATCAAGACTCATCGCAATTGCTTCCTGGTACTCGAAAGTAAACATAAACTTTTATGGCATTTAAATATCGATCAGTCCATTTTTATCTTCAAGAGAAAAATGTTTAAGTGGAGATCGGTCATCAGCCTTCGTAATAAAAATTTAGGTTCTTGTTTAAAAAACAAATTTTACTTTCAAATGACCTTGAAAATCAATTCCAATTAAAATATTAATTGTATAGTTTTATTACCCATTGCATAAACCATTTTTTGATGTTTTGCATAAAGCTTAAGCAAAACCAAACTAGGCGAATATTCCTCTAGTCGAATTCAAAACCGAGTTGGTCGACTGATGGTTAACAGAAGCATCATAAACTCTCTAGAGAACGTATACGAATGTTCCAGTTCTGTGCGTACCTATTCGACGAATTCTGTTCATCTTCACGTTCATATTCAAAAAAATAGGGTCCAATGATGCCATCAGCCCACAATCCACACCAAACAGTAACTTTTTTTTAGAATAAGTTGGTTCTTCATGAATAACATGAGGATTTTCAGTCCCCCAAATGCGACAGTTTTGTTTATTAATGTATCCGTTGAGGTGAAAACGAGCTTCATCTGAAATGAAGATTTTTGCTGAAAAATGCTCATTTTATTCGAGCATCCAATCAACAAAACGACGATGTTGCTGATGGTCAGCTGGCTTCATTTATAAAAAAATATGCAATAATGGATGTGTTCGCGATTTTCACATTCGCGATTTTAGAAAGTACGAGAGCAGTTCATTAAGAAGGTAATTGTTTTTTGACCAAAACTTGTTTTATTTTTCAATATAAAGTGTATTGCTTTCAACCAAAATGGGTTAAGTATTTTATGTGGTTAACGACTGGTCAAAGCAACAGCAAAATTAACCAAATTTTGGTCTAATTTTCTTTCGTGTATTTTCTTGTCAATTCGACTCTTGTGGCAGGTATTGAAACTAAAAATTTGGTTAAAATTTGTTTAACCACTAATTTTTTTTGGGTTAGCTAAACCATTTTTTGGTCTATCTAGTACGATTGTTGTTGTAATTTTTTTATTTTTGGTGAAAGCAATACAACTATAGTCACCTTTTAGCTCGATACACTTTGCCAACGTTTTCCCAATTTCCCGATCCCTTCCAAAAAATAGGACTTCAGCAATTTTTCAAAATATGCGTTTGTTTCAGCAATCACCTCATTGCTTGAGCTAAATCATAATCTGCAAACAGAAAATAATTGCTGGGGGCCAAATTTGGCGAATATGGTGGATGCGACAATCTAATCAAACATCTCGGAACGTTTGAATTTGCATAGCATTTAATTTAAGCATTCAACAACCATTTGGAGGTAGGGTAATCTTTTAGATAAATTATATTATGTTAGGATAACATCAAAAATAATAGTTTTGATTTACTTAACTTTACAAAAAAATTTCATTCATTCAAAATTTCAAATTTAAACGTCAAGAAACTCTGGAAGTTTTATAGCTTTCTAATTTTGGATGGCATGTCGCATAAAATATGATTTTCCAGCCGGTTTTAAGGTAAGAGCTTTTGAAAAAAAAAATCTTGAAGTATTAAGCTTTTAGAGCTTTTGTCCGTTCTCATTCATTGAGAGTAAATTATGGATATAAAGAGGATGGCAATTTTGAATTGACTATTCAAAGCTTTTATTTATGAACACACATTTATATGTAAATGTTCTAGTATTTGAAAAGCTTAACAAATGTTACAATTAACGTTTATCGGAAAATAAAAACGAGCTTTTAAATGGTCAAATAGCAATATTTAATTGTGTGTTTTGTATTTCAATATAAGACCTCACCAGTTCATTTAAAGATTTTTTCAGCTGACTGAAGAAAATTCCTGATCAATGGAAATATTTTATTGCTGTGCAGACCCAGCTGAAGCAAAAACTCAAGTATGGAGTTGTGTTCTGATGACATCAGATAGGAAGAGGTGACTGTTCAGAAAATTATTTATCATAAAACTGGCGACCAACTTTTTCTTCTAAATGGCATCCATCACCGTTAATTCTCAGTTTAATAGAAATTGTGCTTTTACCAAAATTTTAAATCTGCCATCAGTTACTCCACGAGTTTCTCGTATTCTTATTATCGTGGCAACAGAGAAAAGCTCGAGCCTAGTTAAAAATTCGAATAGTTTCGATTTATTGATACAACTTAAAACAATTTATTGAATTAGTGTATTTCTTATTGTTTTCAAAATCGAAAGCTCCTCAAAAGTATTTAATTTAGGCAAAGCTTTCACAAAACTTTCATTTTGTGAAAATGGTAGTAATAGATAGCCTACTAAACTTCTATGAAAAATGCACAATAAAGAGAAAACAAAACCATAACAGCTTTCATGTAAATATCGAAAGCTGTTATTCTTCTGTGTACAATATTGCAGGCATTCGCTAAGAGGTAGAGTTAATTTAGAATCATAATTTGATCTATTTCTAAAGTTTAAAAAAAAAGCTTTAAAGTTGTTTGGTTTATTTTAACATTTTACTATCCAGCTTTAAAGCTTAATCTCTTATAGTCCACATCTAAATATTTAATTATTGAAAGTTATTATACATTTTAGCTTTAAAGCTAACAATTATAGATTTTTTTATCTAACAATAACGATTTCTAAAGTCTACCTTACACCAAAAAAGCTTAAAGTTATAAAAATAATTACAAAAACTTAATTATTTCTTTTAATTCGATAAGATAAAAAGTTAAAACATCTCCAAAAATTTTATTTAGGCAAAGCTTTTACAAATATTTTTCTTATTTAATATTGAATCATCTCACATTAATCCACCATTCTTTACAGACTACTTAACTCAAGTCAAATATATTCGGTTAAATGACATTTTGAAGATTTTATGTGATTTTTCGAGTTTTTCAAGCTTACTCGAGGTTTCTTTGTTCTTTAGATATTATTTGAAATTGTAGAATCTGTTTGAGGTTATCAAGATGTTCGATATTATTCGAGTTCGTTAAGATTGAAATATCAGCGTTGATGTTAATATCTAGATTTCTAAAGTTTCGTTGTTATTCTTACAGATACAGTTAAGATAAGCTTTGAGGATGTTGATTGAAATAGGTGACATTTTAGATTCTCCAAGATCCTCAATGTATAATTTTACATCATACATACTTACAATTCGAATAACGAGATTATTGGAGTTACAAAGTTAGTTTTGAGTTACTGCTTTTAATTGAGTTGCATGATAGCAACAATTTGATCAGTATAACTTGTTTTGTTATATGACAAGAGGTCGTTAATAGAGTTTTTCGCCTTCCAGCAGGTTGAGCAAAAATTGCTCAATTATCACAAACCTTCACAAAAAAAAAAAAAAAAATTAAAAATCTTGAATGCTACAAAAGCCAACTGAGTAATTAAGTTTACGAATAATTAAATATTAAATGTAAATAAATTTAATTCCCTATAAATACGTTTCCAGGTGATACTAAAAATAAAAATCTTTCATCTTACAGTAGATAACGTCAAAATCGTGCAGCGCAAGTGCAATTTAGTACAAAATTTATGATCGGAAAAGTACCGCCGGAACCACCACGTCGTATAGGAATAAGAATTTGTACGACATTCATATAAACAATGAAATGCCTGTACTCGTGCACATTCTGACATTAAATCTAAATAGATTTGTGTGTTTTTTTTGTAGTATTGTATATTGTTAAAATAGTTTTTATTCAATTTTAATTGAAACTTCCTCCTAGATATTACAATTTTGTATAAACAAAATAATGAATAATCGACGTAATGATGACGTGCACTATACAATAAAAAAAACCAAGTACTATGCATATAGCGAACTATTATTACTATTTTTTTTTATTGTTATCAGTAATAATTAATGATAATAATGTACATATATTTGTTTTATGTGAAACAATAATATATAGGTGTACAATCGTAGCCATAATTGATGAGTAATATACTTGTGTGCGGCGTATAAAACTCGCGCTTGAAGTTCCACAAATTTGTTTTCAATTCCCTCAAGTAAATTTAGTTGAGAGCAACATATCATTATATGTAGATAAAACAGTAGGTGGTTATATCTATATTACATAAGTATATCTAAATGTACATTTATATTAAATTATAATCTTCATTTGACATAAACACACATGTTCTAATTTTTTTCTAATGTCACTGGTAACAGCAATAAGAAATTATAATTTTGAATTGAAATTTAATACAGCTCAGCGAAAAAAAAAATAAAAAATAAAAATTAAATTTGTCAATTTTGATTAATTTTTATTTTTTATAACTTTGATATAAATAATAGAATTTAAAATCCTCCTCATTTTCTATAGACATTTTATTTAATTTTCATCAACTCACATACATTTATATACAGAGATTTGTGGCATGTCACGTATATATGTTTTATGTCGCATACAAAAATTTATTGAGTTGTTTGTTGTTTGCTCGCTAATCCAATTTTAATAATTGAATTGGTAATTGTTAAAAAACAGATTTTTTTAATAAATCATTACATGTGGTTATCATTACGAAATACAAGCTCTTGACTTATAAAATTAGTACTTAAAGCTCCCACTCAGTATTCAAAACTAAATATATTTTATAGAAATCAAATTGCATTCCTAGCTTCCCAAATTATAATAGGTGACCTAACTTCAATCAAATCGCAAACAGCGGTTCCTTGCCGTATGTCACGAAGAAAACCACCAGTGACGAACGATATCCCATGCTTAAAAATATTTCCCAGCGGCATGTGAACATTGGCCGTTTGGTAAATTATTCTCAGTGGTTTACCCTTGCCGCTTGTAGAATTACTTAACAAGGAATACCGGTGGAATACCAGAAGGGAACCTTTAAATTAAAGCTTTGAAATTATTTTCTTGCTTAAAACCAACGCAAAAGCTCTTTATGTTTCAAGAAAAATAATTAGCCTACGCCAAGTTTCCGATTTCCTTAAAAACGTCATGCATTTTTGATGAATCTGAAACCGTTGAAAGCTTTCTGAAAGTTCAAAAGTTATCTCAGGATATTTTAGAAACTACGGTGGATAGAAGGTTACATAGAGCACTAAGGTTATCGTATGTTTTAAAGTTTCGAAAACCGAAACTTTTTCCATTTTGTTATAAAGCTTTTCGAAGCGACCTTAAATTACATAGAGCATCAGTAATTTCAGAATAATTACTGTTCTTAACGTAGTCTGTTCGTCTACCAATAGCCGTTTTCGAGCAAACTTTTTTAATTAGAGCACTAAAGAAATCGTGTGCTTCAAAGTTTTGAAAAAAAAACTTTTCCATTTTGATTAGAGAGCTATAATGAAGAAATACTGAAACCTTAATATGAATAATTATTGTTTTCGACGACAACAGCTCATCGACCGGTGTGGTTTTCATTTAAAATTAAAAAGCTAAAAAAGCTGTAATAAGCTTTTTATCTGCTCGATATTTTTTACTTCCAGCTAAATCCTTAAACAAGAAAAGTCAAATTACCGCCAGTGAATTATTGACAAAGTGATTTTTATTTTGGCGAAAGCCTCCACGGTTGGTAATTGAAGCTTTCTTGCTTAAAATGTCATTACAAAAAAATAATTAATTCATGCTAAGTTTGCGCTTTCCTATAAATTTTCGTACGTATATTTAACGTGAATCTGAAACTGTTGAAAGCTTTCAGAAAGTTCAAGAGTTATAGTAGACTATTTTAAAAACGATGATGAAAGTTAGGTTATTGAATCTTTTTAAATAGAGTACTAAGATTTTCGAGTGCTTCAAAGTTTTAAACTATGACCCAAAAGTACTGAATCTTTAATCTGAAAACTTACTGTTCTTAACGAGATCTGATTATCCATCGCTATGGGTTTAAATAAAAACAAACATGAAACCTTTTTAAAAAGCTACATTCATTAAAAAAAGCTTTAATGAGCTTTTAATATAGCGAATATTGTCTATTTACAAAAAAATCCTTGTATCAAAGTCACCATGGATGCTAAATATGCTAATTAAAGTTCTCTTGCTTAAATCTCATTAAGAAAAATTATTAGCTTATGCAAAATACGATTTCTCTAAAAAATCTCGTAAATTTATGTGGAACCTGAAACTGTCGAAAGCTTCCTGAAAATTCAAAAGTTAAGGCAAACATTTTAAAACGATAATAAAAGCTCGGAAATCGAACTTTTTATATAGAGCACTAAGGTTATCGTACGCTTCAATGTTTTTAAAAATAAGAAACTTTTCCATTTTGTCAGAAAGCTCTGGAAACTGTGAAATATTAATACGTATGTTAATTGTCAAGCTGCGGATGAGTTAGGGTAGGTAAGTGTAGTTGAGCTTAATGGTAGGTATTCAAAATCATCCTAAAACTACACACCATACCCCTGATGCTTAGCCGGCAACAACTGCTCAAGAGTCCCTGTGTAGGTCAAATTCTGTTGGCACAATGCGTGTTTTGGAGGATAATTTAATTAGTTCTAATTTTACCTAAATGTTATTCATTTATTTTGTTGTTAAATTTAAATTTAATTTTGGATATCCTCCAGAACAGGCAAAATGTTACAAAATACTATTCTTAAAAAGATCCGTTCATCGAGTGGTATCATTTAAAACCTTAAAAGGTCCATAAATTTAAAAAAGCTGTAATAAGTTATATACCATATATGATCAACATTTCCTTTTTACAAAAAAAAAATCGTTATACAAGAAATGTCAACCTAGCGCCGATTCAATGTTGAAAGTGTGATTTTTATTTTAAAGAAAGCCAGCACGGGCTAATTGATGCTATTTTGCTTAAAACGTGATTAACATTTCGTACATTTTTGATGAATCTTAAACTGTCTAAAGCTTTCAGATAATTCCGAAGTTGTTGCTGAATATTATAAAAAATGACGATGAAAGCTCGGTAATGAAACCTTTTTAAATAGAGCCCTAAGGCGTATGCTTGAAAGTTTTGAAAAATGAGAAACATTTCCATTTTATCAGAAAGCTCCGGAAACTGATTCAAAAGCACTGAATCTTTAATCTGAACAATTACTGTTCATATTGTAACAAGATCTGCTCATCGACTGGTATGTGTTTCATCTAAAAGCTTAAGAGCTTCATACATCTATAAAAGCGGTAATAAAAATTCCAGAAAAATCTCTTACATTTTTGATGAATCTTAAACTTTCGATTCCTTTCAAAAAGTTCAAAAGTGCCATCAGAACATTTTAAAAACGGTAATGATAGCCCGTTAATCAATCCTTTTTAAATAGTACGTTAAGGTCGTATGTTTCAAAATTTTGTAAAATGAGAAACGCTTCCATTTAATCGGAAAAATTACTGTTGTTAATGAGATATGCTCATCAACCGGAATGGGTTTCATTTCAAACTTTAAAAGCTCCATAAATTTAAAAAAGATTATAATATGTATGCTCGACCTTTTCTATTCACAAAAAAAAATCCTTGTACAAGAAAAGTGAATATTGACAGGGTGATTTTTATTTTGATAAGACCCTCCGCATGGACTTTCTTGCTAAAAAGGTCATTAAGAAAAATTATTAGCCTTTGCAAAGTGTGGCCTTTCCTAAGAAATATTGAACATTTTTGATAAATCTGAAAATCTCGAAAGCTTCAGTTCAAAAGTTACAGCTCCGGAAACTGACCAAAAATAACGAAGATTTGACAGGTTTATTTTTAATTTGACGAAAGCCTCCACCTCCATGGATATTAATTAAAGCCTTCTTGCTTAAAACATCATTAAGATAAATAATTAGCTAATACAAAGAAAATTTAATCTGAAACGGTCGAAAGCTTTTAGAAAGTTCAAAAGCTATGGCAGATCATTCTAAAAACGACAATGAAAGCTTGATAAACGAACCGATTTAAATAGAGCACTTAGATTAACACATGGATGAAAGTTTTCAAAAATGAGAAACGCTTCCATTTTGTCAGAAAGCTCCGGAACAGTGATCCAAAAGTACTGAAGCTTTAATCTGAAATATTACTGTTCTTGACGAGATCTGTTTATCGACAGGTATTAATTCAATAAAACCCTTAAAGCTCCATAATATTTCTAAAAGCTGTAATAAATTGAATGATGAGAAACGTTTCCATTTTGCCAAAAAGTTCCGGAACTGCTTTCCAAAAGTACTGAAGCTTCTTATCAAATATTGACAGGATTGTTTTTATTAAAGTTACTAGCTTACGCAAAGTGCCTCTTTCGTAAAAAAAAAAATCATAAAATTGTGATAAATCTGAAACTTTCGAAAGTTTTCAGAAAGTTCAAAAGTTATAACAGAACATTTTAAAAATGACTTCAAAATTTTGAAAAGTAAGAAAAGCTTCCGGTGATACAAAAGTACTGAAGCTTTAATCTGTAAAATACTGTTCTTACCTATTAATTTGTTAAATTTAAAACCTTAAATGCTCTATAAATTTGAAAAGATATAGTTAGCTTTCCTTTACAACAAAATAAATATTATACGAGGAAAGTCAAATTAGTCCCGATTAAACATTGTAACACTTTTAAGGAAAGCCTCCAAAATATTAGGCAAAGTGTGCGCTTTCCTAAATAATTTCGTACATTTCTAATGAATCTGAAATTGTTGAAAGCTTTCAGAAAGTTCAAATGTTATCGTCTTTTTAAATAGAGCACTAACGCTATAGTTTGTTTCTAAATTTCTTTCCAATTCGTCGGGAAACTTTATGAAATTTTGTGACCGTTAAACGTTTTGGATTAACTGATTACAGCCCAACATACTGAAGCTTTAATCTGAATAATTGCTGTTATTAAAAGCTTTATACGTAAATATAGGGAAATAAAAGCCGATAAGTTGGCTTGACGTGGCACCATGGGCTATATTACAAAACGCAGAAGAGGTATTTAAATGCCTCTTGCGTTATACAAACTACTGATTCAGGAAGAAGCTATTAAGTTGAAGAATAACAGATGGTCAAATACTACCTATTGGGCGGATTAATTTGAAACTTGCATAAATTACATTTCAGGTTATGCTGATCAAAAGTTTCAACAGTTTCTTTACAACTCTGTAAAGGTCAAACTGTCATGCTGATCAAACGATTGAACGGAAACGACTCTCTCAAAAAACAACCATAGGTATATTAGTACAACTCACTAAAGACCAAAAGTGTTGTTGAAATAGCTCAACCCATATGGAGGTTGGGCTTCGGCGGATTTGGCTGAAACTTGGCTACATTACATTTGAAGTTATGCTGATAAAAGTTTTTACGGCAATGATCCTTCAAAAGTGAAACCAGTGACTTCTACAACTCATTAAGGGTTTAACTTTTCGTTGCTCAATCCCTACGAAAATTGTTTTTTTTTCCAGATTTGGTTGAAATTTCGCTGAAGTACATTTGAAGTTATGCTAATCAAAAGTTGGAATAGCAAACGTTTCGTTGCTCAATCTTTATAGAACTAAACTTGGCTAAATTATACATTTCTTGTTTTGCAGATGAAATGTTTCAATGGGAACGATCTCCCAAAAATCAACCCTATGATCTCTACAACTAACTAAAGGCCAATAGTTTGGTTGATGTAGAATTCACGCCTTATTGAAATTGGGTGTCGGCGGAGAGTAAATTATAATTATTATGGCAAACAACGCTTGGATATCTAACCTTCTTATGACTGTTATTTGGAATTTTGAATATAATCTGGTTTCATTCGATGCAATGAAATTATTGACCTTTATTAACTTTTAAAGATCATATGGTTGTTGTTCTTCGGGATGGTGGTCATTTAATCTTTTTGATCAGTATAACTTAAACTGTATTATTTGCGGCATTATTTGTTAAACTTAAGTTTTAAAATTTCAAAGCTTTATTTGAAAAAAAAAAAAAAAAAAAAAAAAATTGAATTATGAAATTGAAATTTTATAATTCAAATATTAGTAGAACTTGTCCCTTGGGAGGCTAAAATTTTATAAGGCTATTTTTGAAATCTGCAGATTTTAATTTGTTGATTATAGATTGTATTTTATTGTCAACTCTAGAGAATTTAGAAAACTAGAACATTTAATATTTAGAGTGCAGAAAATCGTAGATTGAAGTCCAGAGATTATACTTTTTTATTTCGATAAGCTCGCAAAAATCCTAGCTGAACATAAAATTTCGCATATAAAATTACTTTATATTAAACAATAATGACGTTAAGTTAAGTAATGTTGCATAATTTAATGAACATATGTGCCTTTTTACAAATAACTTAAATTGAATTTGTTTCATAAATAAATCATTTTCAAACCGGTGATTTCACTTAAAAGTCATGTTCATAAAAATTATTAAATCAAAAGATAAGTTCCACATGAATTTTGTGACATAAGGTGAGGTTAAAAAATTGTGTTTTACTTTACCAACCGACCGAATCGAAGATACAAATTTGACATTTATCAAATTATCTTCAACATTTTTAAAACAACCTTTACTTAAGAACCAAGTTGAGCTTTCCAACTGAAAAGCGTTTTGCTTGTTCTAAGCAATGCACCTACTCGACGTTACGGTCAAGATCACAAAATAAAAAATACCCAACCGTCTCAAGAATCAAAGGGTCAAGTAAACGGATTAACTCAATCTACGTTAAGCTTGTTTTCAACCATATGTAAGCCTTGCTCTCTTTTAGTTTTTTCAATGAACATTTTATTATCAATTTAGAAGGTCGCGCAATATCGATTACGATTACAATATCGAGCCCAAGTCTCTAAGTAATAAACATTTTATCTTAGATCAGTTGATAAATTTAAAATAAATCAATTCAGTTAGCACAAAAATAAAAATTCACTCGTCATGGCGACAAATCAATAATCTAAATTAAACAAAAAAAAAAAATTTTTTGATCTCTTTGTGCAACCAATTTCATTGATCGACCGGAAATTGAATTACGCGAATTTTTTATCTAAACAATGTAGCCCACACACGCACACAGACAAAAATAATTAAACAATCACAAGGTATAGAGATTAAACTGTCACAATTTTGTGTAATCTTAAAAGATTACTGTAATTGCGCGATATTCGAATACAATTGACAGTGATCGTAATATTTTGAACATAACACACCACATAATAAATCACTAAATTATCTGCACATAAAAATTCTGACTAATACTGTTGATAACAACACTGTGCTGTCGAATTCCAAGAATTAGTATTTTGTTGGGATATCTCGCGTGATCCACTATAAATAATGCATATCTCACACAAACATATTCCACTTATACCAAAACTGAATTGGGGGAAAACAAAAAAAATATACTTCACATGTTTATCCACTTATCAAATTCACCTGACTTAGTTGTCGCGCAATCACTTAACTTTATATCTTTTGCGTATATATATGGTATATGTGGAGTGTGTGCAATATGTATGTACATGGCTATTTAGGCTTCACTTTTTTTTTTAAACACTTGCTACAATGAGACTAATTTCCATTATTATTATGGAAAATCACAAACATTATACACGTGATTTATTAATATTTACATACATTATGTACACACATTCGTACGTACATAGGTACAACTAATAAATAAGAAAAAAAAAATAAATAAAACTTCACCTTTTGTTATATTATTCTAATTCACAATTCTAAATTTAATTAAGCACCTTAACAACTAGACGTTATGTAAAAAAGTAAAAAAAACAAAAAATCAAATTTAATTATAGCACTTTGATTTTCACACAAATTTTCAACACATTTTTAAAAATAGTTTAAAATATAAATTGATTAAGTAGTTAATAAGTGAACTATTATCAAGTGACTGAATTGAATGTCGGGGAAAAAATATAAAAAAATTTTATTTGTAAATTATCGTTAAAAAAAAGTAAAAAACAAAAAAAATCAAAATTTGTACATTGTAAAGTGTGTTTGTATTTTTTTTTTTTGAAAATTTACAAAATTTGCGAATGTGACGGGCGGCCGAATGCGCAACAACAAATTTTGTAGCAGTTTGGCGTTTCAATTGTGTTTATAAATATCCCGAAGATCGCTCATTATTTTATTATTGAAAATTATTTGCAATATACTAATATTTACTAAATAATATGTATTTTATATAGAGCGGGAGTTTATACGATACAATTTGATACAAAACACAAATCAATATTTGCATAAAAAATTTCCATTCCATATTTTATATACGTTATATTACGTATATAAAATGTTATTGTCACACTATTATTGAATTGCTTTGATTAAACTCATACGGTGTGAGCAGGTACTAACACCTTTGACACTTTAATCGTATCATGATTTTTAAAAAAAAGATTCGTTTTGTACGTACAATCTTATTTATCACAATTCACAAGGAGTTGGGGAATAACGATGTCTATAGTATAGAGCGCATTTTTCAACCAGACTTGTGTTATCAGTTTTATCATACACACAGGTTTACAAAAAAAAAAAAAAAAAATCGTAGATACCCACTTGTAAATAAATATTTCGCAAAATTTGATATCAAACCAAACCACGTCTATTTTCGTTATCAGCGTGGATTTTTTTTTTAAACGCATTTTTTTTGGATAATGTACAGAGTAGGTTATTATGCGTATTGTGTGTGGTATATTTACGAACGGTATATAAATTGGAACTAAATTTAGAATTTATCGGTATGAATTGTTGGTTTGTGTATCTCTTTTTAATTATCATTTATGTTTTTTATAAATTTCAAATGTTTAGGTAAATTAAGTCCGCGCCTAAAATTATGCTATTTAAATTATATTGTTTAGTCAAAATCATAGTAGCTTTGCCTTTAAAATCAAATCGATCTGTTTGTTGTTGTTGTCAAGATTTGTTTAAATTTTGTTTTTATTTATACAAAGCGATGTGAACCCAACAGGGCAAATCGTGTTTTATTTTTTTGTAATATTTCGTTTTTCTATGATTTAAATCTGTAACGTGTGTAAAGTTTTAATCCTTCGAACCGAATATTCGATATATCAAGTGGGATTTGTTCGTAGTGAAAGTGTTTTGATATACGGTAGTAAAATCATTATCGCATACTAATATTTTATGGTAAACAAAAGTGGGTCATTAAATTTGTACTTGAGAGTTTCTAACGTTAATTTAAAGTGTAGTTTCGCACTAAAAAATAGTGTAAGAAATAAGCGGTAAAAAAGTGTTACAAAAAATTACTAACTAATTGGTTACTAATTGGTTTTAAATAATTGTCGAAATTCACCAAATTAGGACGCAATCAAAGCGTTATATACGTTATTTCAATTAATTTAGTAAACTATTTTAAAGTTTTAAATACTAAAATGAGGGCGGAAGCACCGTACTAAACCAAATAACACAAATCTCAGAGATGTGCTCCTATAGTGACTATTTTTCACTAATCGGGAATAAAATAAGCTGTTTAATCGCGCATATGTCATCCTCCTATGATTGGTTGGGCTCAAACGACAAATTTTCAAAAATTAACAAGTTTGCGAATATGGTACTGCTACACGTGCTCATGTACTGACTATATTCTACGAATCGGGAATACAATAAGCTTTTTAATGGAAGATATGTTTTTCTCATATGATGGGTTGGGCTCAAAAGACAAATTTTCAACCCATCATAGGAAAGTGACATGTGCGCGATTAGCCACTACATGAGCACATCCCCGAGGTTTGTGTTAATCGACTAAGTGTGGTACTGTTTCCAAGCCCAACCCATCATAGGAGAATGACACAAAAGCGATTCAAACATTTATTACATTCACTATATCTGTGGAATATAGAGCACATCTCTGATTTTTGGGATAATTGGCTTAGTGTAGTTCCACTTCCAAATCAATTTCTCAAAATTACCTAGTTAAATTTTGAAAATTTATCAAGTGAACCCAATCCATCATAGGAGAATGAGATATGCGGGATTACAAAGCTTTATGTATTCCCAATCCACAGAATACAGTCACTACACGAACACATCTCTTAGATTCGTGTTATTTGGTTTAGTGCTGTTTATTATTTAAAACTACTTAATGTTTGATTGATAATTAATAATTTGGTTACTTTAACTAATTTGGTTAATTTTCACAATTATTTAAAACCTTTTTGCATTAAGCGTATTTTGTTGGTCAAAATTTAATTCGAATTATTTTTGGTTTATTATTTTTCCAAGAAAATAGCCAATTTGATTTAATTGAAAAAAGCCGACCTTTCACAACCAAGAATTAGAATTATGTTTAAATAAACCCAATTTTTTTGGGGTTAATGTTATTCTTGCGGGGATTTATCCTACGCAATTGTTGTTACAAATTTGTCAAGGAAATACGCTATGTATTAATTTTAAATCGAAATACGGGAAAGCTTGTTTTTTTATTTCTTGAATCTCATTTTTGAAAGTTAGTAAATTTGTTTAACACTTTTCTACCAATTACATATTTCTTACACTGTTTTAGTGTTAAACTACAATTTAAATGAATGTTAGAAACTTCTTTCGCAAGGTAAATTAATCGAATTTTTTTTTGACATTTCAACCACACTTACAGTAAGGATCTTTAAGGTGATTTTTTGTGCTGCTCAGTAGCTTTTGGGTATATTTTCAATAGTGTCTTGAATTTTTAATTATTAAGAAAAATTTTGTTAATTTTTTATAGGTTAGCTTTGTTAATCATATTTGAGTCGTCCAGATGCAAACCCTAAGTGTTTCAACAGATTTCGGTCCAAAGGAAAACAAATTTTTTTACAGTTTCAAAGCAAGAGATCCTTTAGCTCCTTTTTTTTGAAAATTTACAAATAAATCACTTTTTCAGTCCCCAGAAGTTTTTTACTATATCAGGCTTTAAAATAATTATGTATTATGCTTTGAAAATTGAAGATGGCAGGTTTTGCAACCTTACATCAAACATGATAGTTTTTGCAAATCTATCGACGGTCATATTGAAAATGTAGTCGTTTGCAAAACCTGGCATATTTTTAGTCAGGCTGCAGAATATGCCATATTTTTGGTAATATTTATTTAAAAAAGTTGCTAAGATTACCTAATTACTTAGGTTAGGTAAAAAAAATGATTTAACTGATTATAAATATCATTAAAAAAATATTAAATTTTAAAAACTGAAGTTTAATGAGGTTATACTTCTACATCATCAAAAAGTTCAAAATCGGATGCATCGTTGTCATTAGATCCTAGTGTTACCGCTTCCTACTCTTCGAAAACTTTCTTATAAAATTCAAGATTTTTATTATTTGCTCATTCTACGCCAAAATGTAATATGTAACTCAAGAAGTTTTTGCACATCCTAAATATTAACTTCTTTTACTACAGTTCCTTGCGGTAAAGCAGGTGGAAAATAGTTTTTTTTTAAAGTTTTTGTTTTTTTTGACAATGCTTTTACGTGATCCACATTTGAAATTATAAAAAGGTTCACCTTATTACTTCTTCTCAGGAGCATCTTTTTTCACTTTTGAAATTAGAAGTGCCACTGCCCACTGCCCATGTTTTTTAGTAGTTTCTTCTGCGTACTCCTTCCAGTTACGAACAGGTATATCACGAAGTTGGGTTACTGTAGCAAATTTCTTTATTACATCCATATATTTATCAGGGTTTTCTATGACATTTTTTTATTGAATTGTCTCTCCAAATTTCCAAACACGCCATCGGGCGGTATAAAAGAGTTACCAACTATGGGAAACCATACCTCAATTTCATCGACGTATGTAGGGCATTCATGCAGAAACCAGTGGCAGAGCATAGTTATTAGTGCCCTATTTTTGTTTTGCCCCCCACAGCCATCTGAGAACAATCTAACTTTTTTAATTTCACCCATTTCTGAATAATGTAGTCAGTGATAAAGTGCTGACGCTATCTCGTTGCATCCGTTTATAAATTCATTTTCAGTCCAACAGTAAGAAAATGTGTTTGTGGTATTCTGTGAGCTATGTGAAGAACCTACGCAAATTGAAAAATTATATAGATATAGTTGCCTAGAATAATAAGCAGCCTGGTCGGGCACCTTAAAGTAAGTTCCGACTCATTGAGCGTTCAGTTCTTTTTTTTTTCTTGACCAGTTGCAACATTAATCCGACTTTCTAAGGATGTGCATGTAGAACATTTATATACGGCAGGGCACCTGAAACCAATGTTAAAATTTTCACAAAATATAGTGCGGTAATAGTCGTACGCAACAGTGAGATCGGGATAAGCCTCAGTAAACAAGGACCACATTTTTTTTATATTTAGATCGCTATCTAGATACTGATTCATACATTTTCTTCCCCTAGAGTAGTGGCTCTGAAGAGATATGAAAGTCTTGATATGCGTCATTATTGTTTCTTTCTTTTCTTTGTATTTTTCGGTTCGTCAATCACCTCCTCGTTTCTCCAGAGGGGCTAAATCAGTTTTAAAAAATTCTTCACAAAGTCTGTGTACTCTATCCCTTCCAACTTGAAAAATCGAAAGAAATGCTGCTCGGCATAGGAAGGTAGAACTTTGTCATAAATTTCTTCTTGTAGGCAGAACGTTTGGGTGAGCTTACAGTGATACATTTTTGAAGGACTCTCCGAATATCCTGCATGGACAAATTATTGCATTTGAATGTCTTGCC